>CM077671.1:56255000-56855000 GCA_039707655.1 Elymus sibiricus | reverse complement strand
TGGCAGATCAAGAGATTCGTTGGGTTGCTGGAGGAGATGTACGGCAAGGCTGGGTACAAAGCGAACAAGCAGCCAAACTGGGTGGCTATTGCAAAGAGGCCGACTTATGTTGATGTTCCAAAGCAACTGAATAACGAGTGTGGTTTCTTCGCTGTGAAGCTGTGCTCTACATATGATGACGATGAGCTTGTTGAAGATTTTGGTGATGTGGAAGTATGTTTTGTCCTTGTTCCATTGTCTCGTCATCCTTTCTTGTTTTTTTTTGCCGACACGCTCCTGCTGTGCTTTTAGTTATCCTTTACTGTTTTTTTATTCTTCATTCTTTTTGTTTGCAGGCTGCTGTAGATGACTGGAAGGCCGAGTTCATGCACACTCTAGTCTTTAGCGAGAAGAATGAAATTATGCGTGGAGAGCTTCCTGTTGAGATCCAGTCCTTGGGCCCGTGAATTCTGCGTGTAGAAACATTGGTTTTAGTGTAGATTTGATTTCGTAAAGATTTGGTTTGATAATGATTGGAACGATTTCGTAAAGATTAGGTTGTAAGAATGGTTTAGTAATTTGTATATCGATAGCTGCAGCACTATATTTTATGTTATTGAGGACAAATGTATCTGTAATGAAGAATGATCGCCTTGTGAATTTAAATGTATTTCACTGTTTCAGTATTCTAGTGTTGTTTGTTTTTCCCCAACTTATGATCTTGAACTTCTGCCTGGGTTCTGGTTGAACTGCTGGTTTTTTGTGGACAGTGTTTTTTGTCCACAAATCCAGTGTTGTTAATTTTGGCCCCAACATGTGAACTTCAACTTCTGCTTGAGATCTGGCTGGGCTGCTGGTTTGACATGGAGAGAATTTTTGTGTTGTAGAATGTATTATTATTTTTCAACTCAATCAAGATGTAGCCTTTTGTAATTTTTGTGTTGTCCTATTTTTGTAATTTTTTAACTGCAAATAGTTTTCAACTAGAACTTCGTGTAAAAATATTCTCATAGCGGATTTGCAGCAGCTATCCAACGCCATCTCATTTGCCTCATTCCGATGAACAGTTTAGAAATTGCGTCAAAAATACGATTCACGATTTTTTGTATGAAGAAAAACGGTTTTCAAAACTGCTCTTAAACCGTGTACATTTTCCCAAAAATTCAACCTAGGCTGTTATACTGGTGTCTATAGCTTTCAAACGGTATATTGCAAGACCCATTTGAGCACTTTGCCGGAAGTTCAACCTAGCACCCGGGGAAGTTCAAGTGCTACTGCTGGGACGAGTCAGGTAGTTATCAGAAATATTATTCTCATCCCGTGAGAAAATCCGCCAACGAGCGAGATTTCTATTTTAAACAGGCATTTAGTTGCTAAAAAATGTTTCTTGGTTACACTTACATCACTAAGAACACGACTGGCCAGAAAAATTCACGCGGGGAGACACGGTTGCGAAGATAACCCGAAGGTCGGGTTCCAACAGCGGGAAGTTCAGGTTGTGTAACTCAGGAAGTTTAGGTTGTGATCAGAATAGTGTTTATATATGTATGTATATATATATATGTATATATATATCGTTCCCCTCCCCCCACCCCCACCCCGACACACACATGACACGTAGCAGGGTGACGTTCCAGCGTTGTCACTCAAATGGATGATATATAGCGGCCCATCGGTATATAAGCGTGTCGTCGAAAACCGCACAATGGATGCATGCATGGTCCACACACACACACACACACACACACACACACACACACACACACACACACACACACACAGATAGAGACGCACACACGGACACGCACACACCGTCACCCTTCCTTGGCCTTCCAGCGTTGTCAGTAAAAGGCATGACAAACCCTAAGGGCCCGTCGATAGGTTTGTCGTCGGAAACCGAACAATGTAGGCACATGGTCCACACACAGGCATGGGTTCACACACGCGCACGCACACCCCCCCCCACACACACACGCACACACCGTCACCCATCCTTTGCCTTCCAGCATTGTCAATAAAAGGCATGACACACCCTAAGGGCCCACTAATAGGTTTGTCGTCGGAAACCGCACAATGTACACATGGTCCACACATAAGCATATGGGTTTACACACACACACACACATCGTCACCCATCCTTGGCCTTCCAGCGTTGTCAGTAAAAGGCATGGCAGATCCTAAGGGCCCACCGATAGGTTTGTCATCAGAAACCGCATAATGTAGGCACATGGTCCACACACAGGCATTGGTACACACACACACACACACACACACACACTCGATCCTTGACATTTTCAAAACAACAAAAGAAGCAAAAGAAAATCATGGATATTTTCGAAACAAGGATCAGATTTATTTAGCGGGAATGACATATCACACACACACACAAACACACACACACACACACACACACGATCCTTGACATTTTCAAAACAGCAAAAGAAGCAAAAAAAAATCATGGATATTTTCAAAACAAGGATCTCAAGATTTATTTAGCCGGAATGACATATCACTACAGGCATTTTATTTATGCCTATAGTGATCATATCACACCGCCTAAATGAACCTTGAAATCTAGCAACTTCCCAACCAGTCACCCATCCTTGACTACTCCACCAAAAGCACGCTTAACTTCCGAGTTTCATTCGAATGGGTTACGGGCTGGAAAGCCGCATCTTGCTGGTAACGGTTGCCTCCAATCATATACATGACATGCCCCGATGGGCTCCTGGTGGGACCAGACACGCATCGCAGACGTTTCTGGTAGTATTGGAAACCGTGTGCGATGGTGGCACGGGGGCTGATGATGACGTCATGCTGATGCTCGATGGCGTGATGCCGCTTTTGCCTGCTCTCCGGCCTGCTCCGTCTCGTCCTCCTCGTCCAGTAGGTTGATGATGGGGCCGGCGCTTTGGCGGGAAACCGATTGGGGGAGTGGCGGGAGACTGATTGGGGGAGTGGCGGGAGAAGCGTGTTTGGATAGAACATCATTTTAATACAAATTGGATAACTTCTGAAAGAAGGAAGCTCGAGCTAGCACGACACGTGCACAACGTGCTTACACATGCACGAGCTTCAGACGGGCATATAGAACTGCTTTAAATTATTCATGGTTCGTTTAGCTTTTTGTATACTACACTAATCAAGTTTGTAGACATTTAATGTGCATAATTGAAATTTGAACTAAAGGAACATGCTTCGTGTCACCAAAATGGGTTGAAAAAAGGTATTGGTGTCCTTGGGTTCCTTGTTCAAGTCCCATGCAAATGAACGTGAATGGATTGCAAACATCTCGAAGTCATGACGAGGCCACAAACATTGAGAAACTTGGCTATTAAATCATCATAAATCCACAACTCGTCTAAAATTCTTGAAACTTACCACGGTGTCATGACACGACACTTATACGACATGATAATTTTTTGTCCAATGTGGGACAAGTCTCTTGCACACCAAAACTTCTCTCAAGAACCATCGTGGTTTCGATACGGAACATGTCACCTCTGTGGAGGGAACGGCATTCGATGTCTCTTTTTGCGTTGATAGTTTTTCTACATGCAATATAGGCTAATGCAAGTGCAATGCTAAAATGTGAAATTATTGAAACTGGTGTCTCGACAAGACACTTATAGGACATGGTATAAAAGTTTTGGGAAAAACCTCTTACAAATTAGAGCTTCCCACGACAAGCATGGTGGTTTCGATATGGAACATGTCATCTTTGTGGTTGAAACGACATATGAGTTTTCTAGGCATGCACTTAATGTGAAGAACTTAAGTTTGAATTACAAGCATGGGCTCCAGCGCACCAAAATGGATTAAAAACAATTTTGTGTCATTGGGTCCATGTTTAGATCCCATGCACTGATGGTCACTGAATTACAAACATCTCGGTGTCGTGACTAGACCGCAAACATTGATAATATTGGTTTCAAAGTCCGAGAGAACCCAAAGCTCACCATGAATTCACAAAACTTACATAGTGTCATGCCACGGCACATCTATGGTGTGCATTTTATTTTCTGACGAATTTGGGACAAATATTGGGACATGCATCTTACAAGCCAAAGCTTATTCAAGAAGCCTTGTGATTTTGATAGGGAACATGTCACCTTTGTTGGTGAAACTACATTCAATGAGTCATTAGTCCACCGATTCGGCCCCTTTTATACATTAATTGAGTTTTCTAGGGATTTAATATGCGTAGTTCAAATTTTGAACTAGAGGCACATGCTCTGACCTCGTGATTTCGATAGGGAACATGACACCTTTTGTGACGAAACTACATTCAACGTGTCCTCTAGTGCACCAATTCGGCCCTTTCTATACATCAATTGAGTTTTCTAGGGCGCTTTTCATATGAATGTGAATGAAATAGAAACATTTAGGCATGATAGCTCGGCCGCAATCATTGATAATATTGGTTTATTGAATTCCTGTACATACAAAACTTGTATGATTACCATTTGGTGCCACGCGTTAATTTTTTACTCCCTCTGTTTCTTTTTGAAGTTGAAAAAAATTTATATACTAACTAAAAAGAAACGGAGGGAGTACTTGATATGGGGGAGCCGTGCGTGTAGCTGCAGGTTGATGATAGGATGCATGTGACCTTTCCGCCGTGCAAGCTCGATAGGACGCGTGCGAGCTGTCCGCCGCGCAGGCTTGATCGGATGCGTGAGAGCTGTCCACCGTGCATGCTTGACGGGACGCATGAGAGTCTACTGCGCATGCTCATCGGGAAGCGATACTTTGACCTCCGCCCCCCCCCCCCCGCTCGCCTCGCTCCCAACTTCTGAATTAATGGCGTCCTACCCGCTGTTTTATCATGTGGTTAATCGCCTGGATGGAGGGACTAGTTTGCTTGTGATCACTGTTCTGTTCGTGCCTAGCCAAGAACTTTGACGTTTCGTCTGTTTTCGACTCGTATACATGTACAAACGAACGAAATAATATGACAACAAATTAGCACCGGCAAAGAAAATAATTTTCTTACATATGCATGAGAATAAAAAATGCCACATGTGGCAACTCCCCAAAGACACAGGGGCAAAAGAAGAAGGAAGAGGTTGAAGAAGGAAGACAAGGAAAACAATCTGGCCCGCTGCTATCTAATTCTTCATGGATTGCTGGGCGCGGAGTTCCTCGATCTCCTTCTTCATCGCATCCACGACCTCCATCTCCTATCGCCTCTCATCCAACATCTTCCGCAATGCGGCCATGGCGCGGTCTCTTTGCTCGAAATCGTCGATGGCCTGCGTCGCGTACACATGAAGTTCCTTCACACGCTCCACGGATTCCTTCAACGGCCCCTCCCGCTCGATGTAGAGCTTCGCCAAGTCTTCCAAAAGTTCCTGGGAGAGTTCTTTCAACCTCCCCTCCGAGGCACTTTTCTTCTCGAGGAGTTTCTTCCAGGCGTCGTTCTCCTCCATAAGTTTATCCACGAGGCCGGTCACCCTGTCAATCGAGGCGTCGCAATTCTCCAACAGCTTCACCAGGTCATCGATCATGGCGTCCTTCCTATCGAGCTCAGCGCGCATGTCGTCGCTGTCCTCGGAGAGTTCTTTCAGCCTCCCCTCCGAGGCACTTTACTTCTCGAGGAGTTTGTTCCAGGCGTCGTTCTCCTCCATAAGTTTCTCCATGAGGCCGGTCGCCCTGTCAACCGAGGCGTCGCTCTTCTCCAACAGCTTCACCAGGTCATCGATCATGGCGTCCGTCCTATCGAGCTCTGCGCGCATGTCATCGCTGGCTGAGGAATCAAAGACTGCCAAATCGTCCAGTTCGCCTCCGAGGAGAATGCGCTTGTGACTGTGAGAGTCGTCGCCTCTCCGCGAAATATCCTCCCGGGCGTCCGCGGCGCCACCGGACATCTCTGCTGCGGCCAAAGCGGTGTGGCTGGAGCTCTCTCGCGCTTCCGCGGCGCAACGGCAGGACCTCTCGGTTACTTCCG
Organism: Elymus sibiricus; assembly: GCA_039707655.1. Classification (NCBI taxonomy): domain Eukaryota; kingdom Viridiplantae; phylum Streptophyta; class Magnoliopsida; order Poales; family Poaceae; genus Elymus; species Elymus sibiricus. The sequence goes on along the minus strand of CM077671.1, from coordinate 56,849,071 downwards.
CGGCTTTGGTCTTTCTTCCCTGGTTATATCTCGACCCAAAAACTCCCTCCTACCGGCCATGGCAGATGGAATGAAGGACTAACAAAGAAAGGCCTGTTTTTTTGGTGGCGGTGGTGAAGAATGTGCGGTAATTTTTGAGTACGAGTTTGTGTTTTTATAGCCTACTACAGTAAACAGCTGCTAAGTGAGAACACGTTTAGGTTTGGTAGGTGTGAACTGATTTGCGAAGAAAATTAGCGCGTGGTAATTTGGAATGTGAAAGGAAACAAGCTCAATATTCATTGATGGTTTTAGTTCCCAAGCACGGAATGCTTTATGGTTTTTGGAAACCGTTTGGGAACAGGCTCATCGACCAGACGCGTGGTCCTGCCTCTATGAGAGGTGGGCCCTACCTGTGCTGTGGGTGTAGGTTTGATTAGATGGGACGCGTGCGAGGAGTCCGCCGCGCAGGCTCAAAGGGATGCGTGTGAGCAGTCCGCCGCGTAGGCGTAGCTAGCTCACCGGGAATCAAGCCCTTTGACCTCGGATTACCACCCATAGCCCTATTCTCTCCCAAGTTCTCCATTAGTGCTACACCTTCTCCTTCGGTCTTATCTATTTGGGACGCCGCCGCGGATCGCCTCCTTTTTCGATGGACGACGAGACGGCCAACAAGCGGGAGCGGGTGGAGGCTGAACCACACAAGCCTCCGGCGAGCATGGACTTCATCAGCAGCATCCCCGACGAGATGTTGGTAACCATCATGTCCCTTCTCCCCATCAAATCTGCCGTGCAGACCACCATCCTCTCCAGGCGGTGGTGCCCCCTATAGCACTCCACCCCCATTGACCTCCTCGACGACGACAAGCTCTGCAGCGGGGATCGCAAACGCTTGGACGCATTGTCCCACATCCTCGCCACGCACACTGCGCCCGTCAGACGCCTTGCCATCGGCACTTTCCATTCAAACTGTAAGGCCGAACCCAAGTTTCACGACTGGTTCTTATCCCCCGCCCTAGATCAGCTCGAGGAGCTCAACTTTGATGCTGGACATGGGCGCTCGCTGCCTTCGTCCGTCCTCCGCCTCGCGCCCATGCTGCGTCATGCTACGTTCATGCGGTGCCTTTTCCCCAAGATTAATGCCGCGCACGCTCTTCATCTCCCTAAACTGAAGCACCTCGAGCTCATTGGCATCAGCATCTCGAAGTCGGAATTGGAGTGCCTGCTCGGCGGCTGTACAATGCTCGAGTACCTTCATCTTCAGATGATGTTTGGGTTCAGTAGCCTCCACATCGCTACAACGAATCTCCGTACGATTTATATGCATGGCTGGTGCCGCAACACGCTATCAGTTGGGGAGTTTCATGATAGGGTCATTGAGAATGCGCCTTTCCTAGAGAGATTGTTTGTACTTGATAAAGAAGGTCGAACAAGAATCAGGGTCATTGGCGCACCGAAATTGATAGTGTTGGGGTATTCATGTGCTGAATTCTCTGAACTTGTTACAGTTGGATCCATACCCGTCCAGGTACAATAATCTTCTTCTCATTCTTATTATTGTACATCACATTTTATCTAGTTTTTGTTGATCTATGTTCGGCTGTCATCCAGAAAATGATTCCCACAAGCCTCGCATTGTCTCTGCGCACAGTGAAGATCTTGGCACTACAATCTATCGGCCCCAATCTGGATGAAGTTGTTAAGTTCCTTATATGCTTTCCGTGCACGGAGAAGCTATACGTCGAGCTGATGTTCCTTTCTTGTTAATTCTTAACCACAACGGAGTTCAATTTGTTGGTACTTTTACCCATGATTACAATGAAATGTGTATTATACATTTTTTGAGATGTTAATCATGAACGATCGAAGATGGCAAGTCAATCTATTAGTGTATTTTATAAATCATGCAAATCAAAGTGCCCCGTAGTGTTCGATACTGCATCTAAGCACTGATATGTTGTCTTCGTTTGCAGATACAAGCAGGAGTTGGAGTGGAAAAGGTGGCCCAATATAACAATCCCATCGAATGCCTTGAATTCCATCTCACGGAAATTACTTTGAACGAGTACCGAGGCACCAATCCAGAGATTCAATTTGCCACTTTCTTTGTTCAGAAAGCAAGGGTGCTCAAGGTAATGAGGTTTGCACTATATTTAGTGCACCACAATGGATGGTTTACTGACCAGCGGAGGCGTCTACAGCGGAATGGAAAAGGCTCTACAGAAGCTGATTTTTACTTTGGAAGTTCATATGACAGATTATTCGGAAGCGATTCTATCGAGCCGATAGATGACTTCTCGGTCGATGATCCCTTCACAAAAATATTTCATCCCATGGATCCTGAAGATTGATTTTGATTTATAATGTCAGTTTGTACCTTGTAATCTTTGAATTTGGGCCTCGTTATGCTGGAATTGGAACCTTGTAATATTGCTGGTATTTGTGATACAATATTTGAAATTGCATTGTTTTCTTTTTTGTTTATGCAATCATGTTCTTATAAGTACATATGTTATTGTTCTGTAGGCGCAGCATTGATGTTGTGCAGACCGAGCAAATCACAGTACACACGGACTAAACTACGAAACCCGTCGGTGATGATTTCATCAATCGCTGACAGTTGTATACCAGCAAACATTTCCCCACAACACACACAGGTTATTAGCACAAATCGTCTGTGTTATATGGTGTTCGCACACGATTCTCATTACTCACATGTTTGCTGTATATCGCACACATCTTGTTATGCCGAATCGTTTGTGTTCTGCTGTATCAGCGCACATAGTTTATCCGAGTGAAATGTATGCCGTACTTCGCACAAGTATGTAGTTTTGGTAACCATTTCTGTTATCTTCTCTAATAACAAACGGTTCATAAGAATAAACTGTCTGTCGTAGATCGCACACGCAACTACTTTCTGAATCGTATTTGATGGATCCACCTTCGCAAATAGTTCGTGCCATTAGCGATGGAGATTGAACTATACCTTTTGTGATTCATGCATCGCACACAGTTTCGTCGAAGGGTCTCTGATTGATGTGTCGTGTTTGGACCATGCATGCCATAGACACGCCCTGTCCGTTCGTGGTGTACACCAAACATCCAATCTGGATGGAGAACTCCAACGTCATGGACCTATTACTTGACGAGGACAAGTACATAGTGGTCTGGTTCAACCTCGTGTCCCACCGCGTGCTCTGTTCTCGCGTCCCTGCGCGTGCTCTGCTATCGCGCCCCTCCGCACGCGCTCTGCCAGCGGTTGGGGCCGGCCCACGATCACGTTCGGGGCTCCATATGCAAGTGGTTGCGCCACGCACGTCGCCCCATGCAGTTACGTGCTCCACGACTGAATCACGCGCTGCAAAAACTGCCATCCGGACGTGCCCGTTTTCCAGGACGTTCGGCCCCCATTTATACCCACGACCATTAACCATAGTCTCTTCACGCTTTCGATCGCACCCCCACAACACAATAAGTGCACCCTGGACGACGCATACAGAGAGGATGTCCAGCGGCGCTCCAATGGACATCGGCGTGCATCATGTGGAGACCCACATGAGGAAGACGGACCTCACGGTGGTGTACACCAACGACCCAGGCATGGTGGAGGACTCCATCGAGACCATGGAGCGGCTGCTTGATGCGGATGACAAGTAAAAAGTGGTTGGCTTTGACCTCGCTTACACCGGGGTCGTGTCGGGCATGATCAGAAGGTTGCCGTCGCCTAGTTGTGCGTCGGCCATCACGTCCTATTCTACCACTACTGCCTGGCAACAGTGCCTTGCGAGCGTTTCACCAGGTTTGTCAGCAGACCCAACTACAGGTTCGCTACGGTGGACACCACCGACGATCCAAAGGTGCTCAAGACTTCGGGCTTGGCCTGCCAGAAGCTTGTCGACATCCGCGGCCACTATAGGGTCTGGAGCAGCAAGAATCACATGGACTCCCATGTTGACCTGGCCGAGGCCATCATCGACCCCTACTACGCTGACATGAAGGCTGAGTGCGACAAGAACAAGCCTATCTGGCACAGGGGCTGGGTGAAGAAACTGGATGAATATCACCTCCAGACTGCGGCCAAGCAAGCGTACACATGATACGAGATGTTCATGCGGATCTTTTACATGAGGAAGTGCCTCCTACCTGAAGACAACGAGGGATCGAGCCACAAGCAGAGCGCTGGCGGCAAGCGTCACAAGAAGTAGATGATTTGATGATTGTTTCTCAATTCTCATACTCCCTCTATGCAGAAATATTCGTAGTTTTAGAGGGATAAGTTTATTATGCATGTAATAGTTTATTAAGGTGTGCGCCAATGTTATGTGTGTATTGGATGCTTAATTTGGTTATGCAATCATGTTCTTCTAAATAGAGCATAGATGTTTGTGGGCAGATTGAGCAAATCACACATACGGAATAAACAACCAAATCCGTCGGTGATGATTTCATAAGTCCCTAACAGTTCTTTATCCGGAACCGTTTGCCCACAACACGTCCGAGTGGCCTATGTACATCACACACATCTTGATCTGAGAAACCGTTTGTGTTATTTTTGCTTATCGCACACAGTTCATCCCAGTGGCCTGTATGTGGTCTATCACACACATCTTGATCTATGTAACCGTTTATGTTATTTTACCTCCTCACAAACAATTCATCCGACTGACCTGTATGCTGTCTATCGCACACGTGATCATCTGGACAATCGTTTGTGTTCTGCTTGATCAGCGCAAACAGTTTATCGGGGTGAAATGTATGTCCTACACCGCACACACTTGTATTTTATAAGCATTTGTGTTATATTACTCAATCGCAAACTGTTTATCTAGGCCAACTGTGTGCCAAACATCGCACACGCAACTATTTTTTAGATCGTATTTGATCGATACGCCATCGCACACAGTTAAAGTCATTAGCGACTGAGCTATAACTATACCATTTGCGATTTGGTCATCGCACACAGTTTTGTCGAAGGATCTCTGATTGATGTGTCGCGTTAGCAGCATCTTGCAGTAGTGATTAGTGGTGTCATGTTAACGTCGACTACATGACACTTCACCATTCATGGGCCTAAGGGAATGCATTGTGGAGTAGTTATTAGATGATGGGTTGCTAGAGTGACATAATCTTAAACCCTAGTTTATGCGCTACTTCTTAAGGGGCTGATTTGGATCCAAACGTTTAATGCTATGGTTAGATTTTATCTTAATACTTTTATCGTAGTTGCGGATGCTTGCGAGGGGGTTAATCATAAGTGGGAGGTTGTTGAAGTAAGAATAGCACCCAAGCACCGGTCCACCCACATATCAAGTTATCAAAGTAGCGAACACGAATCAAACCAACATGATAAAAGTGACTAGATAAAATTCCCGTGTACCCTCAAGAACACTTTTCCTATTACTAGAGACTGTTCTGGCCTTTCCTTCGCCACAAAAGGATTGGGCTACCTTGCTGCAGAAATTACCTTACCATTACCGTTACTTGCTCGTTACCAATTATTTTGCTATCAAACTATCTGTTACCTACAATTTCAGTGCTTGCAGAAATTACCTTGCTGAAAACCACTTGTCATTTCCTTCTGCTCCTCGTTGGGTTCGACACACTTACTTATCGAAAGGACTACGATTGATCCCCTACACTTGTGCGTCATCAGGGATCGACCACGGAGGGCCTCTTCATCAACCTTGCTGCCCTCATGATGATGTGTGAGTAGTTCACCACAGACCTACAGGTCCATAGCTTGTACCTAGATGGCAATCTCTCTCTCTCTTATGATCTTCAATACAATGATCATCGCATCTTTGCTTTGATCTATCCGATGTAATCCTATTGTGCGGTGTGTTTGTTGGGATCCGATGAATGGTTGGTTTATGTTCAGATTATTCATGAAAAGTATTTGAGATGCCTCTGAATTATATTATCTCTTATGTGCATGATCATTATAGCTTCGTAATGCTCTCCGATCTATTGATGTGCTTTGGCCAAGTAGATTGATATTTCATCGGTGGGAGTGGTGCGTTGTGGTATGTTCAACCTGGCGAGTTTCTATATCCCAGTGACAAAGTAGGGGACAAGATGTGTCTTTGTGTTGTTGCTACTAAGGATAAAACGATGGGGCTCATTCATATTGTTTGAGTTTACTTTGTCTACATCATGTCATCGTTCTCCAAGCATTACTCTGTTTTACTTAATACTCTAGATGCATGTTGGATAGCGGTCGATGAGTGGAGTAATAGTAATATGTGCAGGCAGGAGTCGACCTATTTGCTTATGGACGTGATGCCTATATATACATGATCATTGTCATGAACATCGCATAACTATCCGACTATCCGCTTTTCTATCAATTGCCCAACAGTAATTTGTTTACCCACCGTATGCTGCCTACATGAGAGATGTCGCTAGGGAACACTATGGCCCCCGGGTCTATTCACTTATATATTCGGAAACGCTATATTTACCTTGCTGCCTTTATTTATCTTTTATTTTATTCTGCAATTTATATTTATCAACAATTATCTACACAACTCATTTGCTTTCAAGTAACGAGATCAAGGGGATTGACAACCCTCTTGCCCGCATTGGGTTCAAGTCGTTTGTTCATTTGTGTGCAGCCGCTGAAGATGGTTGACGATTGATATTCCTATTGGTTTGATAAACCTTGGTTTCATAACTGAGGGAAATACTTATCCGCTTTGTGCTGCAATTACCCGTTCCTCTTCACGGAAAACCCAACGGAGATCACAAGTATGAACGTATCAAGCATCCCCAAGCTTAATTCCTGCTCGTCCTTGAGTAGATAAATGATAAAAACAGATTTTTTGATGTGACATGCTACCCATTATGTAATCTTTTGCATGCATGCTCATTGAGAAATGATGAATTAACAAATATTAAAATATTGATACTTATAAGCATAAGAAACAAAATCATTAATCTTTCAAAGTATATGATCCTCAAAGAATGTTTACGCCCATTCATCTTATTATATTAGCAAGGCATGGCTCCATCTTCACCACATTAATACAAATGTCAAGCACCACGGTGTCCAAGTCAGGCAATTGGATCGTACTTTTCAATATGCATCTACTTTTTATTCTTCATGCAATTCATGAGCGTGAACCATTGAACATAGCATATAGGTGGAATATAATATGGTGGTAGATATCAAAGGGGTAAAAAGTGGAGAAGATAATCTCACACCAACTAGGCGTACCAACGGGCTACGGAGATGCTCGGCGGTAGATGTCGATGCAAGGAGTAGGGATGGCCATGCAAATGATGCACTAGAGCTATAAGTGGAGTGTGCATCCAACTTGCTTGCTCGTGAAGACCTCGGGCATTTGAGGAAGCCCATCATAGGAATATACAAGCCAAGTTTATAATAATGAAAAAGTAATTCCCACTAGAATATTAAAATGACATAACATGAGACTCTCTATATGAAGAACAAGGTGCCACTTTGAGGCACAAGTGTGGTAAAGGATAGTAGCAAAGTCCCTTCTCTCATTTTATCTCATTCATTTTTTAATGGTGGGCTCATTTGGCCGCCCCCCCCCCCCAATTTTTATTTCCTCACTGGGACAATGCTCTAATAATGATGATCATCACACATTTATTTACTTACAACTCAATATGAAGAACTGATAGGAAGATATGACACTATATGAATGCCTCTGGCTATGTACCAGGATGTGCAAAGATCAAGTGTGACATGTATCAAAAATATGATGAACGTTGGCTTTGCCACAAATACTATGTCCGCTCTATATGATCATGCAAAGCAATATGATGATGAACGAACTAGTCATGTGAAGTGACGATGGAATTTGTAAGGCAATATATCTCGGAATGGCTGTGAAAATGCCATGATAGGTAGATATGGTGGCTGTTTTGAGGAAGATATAATAAGGCTTATGTGCAATAGAACCTGTCGTGTCACAGGTTTTGGATGCACCGGCGAAAGTTGCATCGATCCTCAAGGTGAGAACGGGCCATGCACGGTACCGAAGAGGCTAGCAAATTATGAAAAGCTGAGATTGCGTATGTCCATGGTTTCACATTAGTCATAAAGAACTCATATACTTATTGCAAAGTTTTATTAGTTTATCATAAATCAAAGTACTAATTGCATGCCCCGAGGGAAGACGTTGGTAGGAGTAACCCATCGCGCGCTTCTGACCCGAAACAACACTAGGATTTCAACGAGGAATAGAAATGCTCACACATCATCACCATGCCTCTTTAATTTTTAGATGAATAAAAAGGTCAACCCCTCTTAATATCGACACTTCTACGGTTTAACAATTATGAACTCACACCTATTTCATATTACTACATCAACATCATTAATCCACAATTTCTTTATATGTGCTACATGATGGTTTTGGTTATCACTCTTTGAATACCTAATATTTTTGGACTAGTCTATATGACCCATGCAAAGTACCGTCACTATTTATTAACTCTCAAACAAATATAAGTGAAGAACGAGAGTGAAATCATTTCTTTAAAATCTACACGCCGCCGTGCTCAAAAAGATATAAGTGAAAGTACTAGAGCAACTGCTAAGCTCAAAAGATATAAGTGAAGCACATAGAGTATTTTGACAAATTATGATGAAGCTGTGTCTCTCTTAAATAGGTGTGTCTAGCAAACAATGATTGTGGCAAACTGAAAGTAAAAGCAAACGACGCTCCAAGAAAAACTCATATCGTGTGACGAATAAAAATATAGCTTCAAGTGACATACTGATGGATTTGAGACGAAAGAGGGCATCCCCAAGCTTAGACGCTTGAGTCTCCTTTAAAATATTACCTCGGGGTGCCTTGGGCATCCCAAGCATAGGCCCTTGGTACTCCTTATTCCTTGGTCCATCAAGATAACACCCAAAACTTGAAAACTTCAATCACACAAAACTCAACAAAACCTCGTGAGATCCATTAGTATAAGAAACATATTGCATACTTCAAGTACTGTTGTAAATTGAGGGGGAGTAAACCTTTACTTTTACCGCTTGGGAACCGCCGCTAATTTGTTTACCATGGAAGATATTGATAACTCTTGGTCGTAACGTTGACAGGATGGGTGTACCTCCCAAAATTATATCTATCTCTGTTTTAAGCTTTGAGCTCTGGCACCTCTACAAATCCCTGCTTCCCTCTGCGAAGGGACTATCTATTTACTTTTATGTTGAGTCATCACCTTCTCAAATAAGCACCAGACCTGAGAGCACTATTGCCATCCTCATGCATTGTGTATAGTCGATGTTGTTTGCAGAATGACTGGATTTTTTCTACCATGAATTACAATGTTTAGTCGCTGCTTGAACTTTGGAGGTGCTCTGCATTTATGTTTTGCGGTCTTAGAAACGGCTAGCGAGATACCACTATTGTCATATTGTATCATGATTGTTTTGACAAAGTGTTGGCATTTGAGATATCTTATTATTGCACGCTAGTTACTTATGTCATTGATATGAGTTAATATAATTTCTAAGAGTTATTGTTGGTGTGGTTAGTCATAATCTTTGCAGAAAACCTGGGTGCTACTTAAGCATATATATGTAAACAAGAACAAAAGAGTTCGTAAAAGTTTTTCTTTATCACTTTCAGTTTGTCAACTGAATTGCTTGAGGACAAGCAATGGGTTAAGCTTGGGGGAGTTGATACGTCTCCGTCGTATCTACTTTTCCTCACACTTTTCCCTTGTTTTAGACTCTAATTTTCATGATTTGAATGAAACTTACCCGGACTGACGCTGTTTTCAGCAGAACTACCATGGTGTTGTTTTTGTGCAGAAATAAAAGTTCTCGGAACTAGACGAAACTTTTTGGAGATTTATTTTAGAATAAATAAAAAATACGGGTGCCAAAAACCACCATAGGGGGGGCCTGGCTGGGCAAGATACACCAGGGCGCGCCAGCCCCCCCCCCCCAGGCGCGCCCTGGTGGTTTGAGCCTCAGGGTGTGCAAAACCGAACCGAAAACCAAAAACCGAACCGAAAAAAATAAACCAAAGCGAAATTTCGGTTTTTTCAGGTTTTCGTTTCAGTTTCAGTTTCCAAATCGTGAAACCATTGAACATTCGGTTTTTTCAGTTTTAAACCGAAAACCGTTCGGTTTAACCGAAATAACCGAACTACCTTCGCTGTGCAAAGATACGATGTGAGCCTTCATTGACCCCTCACTACTGGAATCAGGGAATTTGCCGTCTGCCAGTTCTTTGCCATCTGCCAGCGGACGGCAAAGAAGGCCATTGCCGCCTGCTGGCAAAAAGCGGACGACAAAGAAATGCCAAATGGCAAAGATTGTGTTTGCCGTAGGCCGAATCTTTGTCGTCTGCCAGCGGACGGCAAACATTCTTTGTCGTCCGCTGGCAGATGGCAAAGGAGCCAGTTGGGCCCACTGGGCCCTGTTCAAGCTTTAGGTCAGATGGGTTATCCCTTTGCCGTCTACCAGCGGACGGCAAAGGGAACGGACTAGTAACGGTCGTGCTCTTCTAAAAAAAACAAGTAACGGCCGTGCCCCGCCCCCACTCCACTCTCTCTCACTCCCCCTTCCTGCGGACACCACCTCTCGCCGCCGCCACCCCCTGCGCCCGCCGCGCCGCCACCAGCCCCCTCTTCGCCCATTCGCCGCCCCCGCCGCCGACATCCCCTACCCTCCCTCCCCGCGGGGCTCCTCCACCACCGCGCCCCCCTCCCCGCTCCCCCCTCGCCGCCGCCACCCCCTGCTCCCGCCGCCGCCACCACCGCGCCCCCTCCCCGTGGCCCTCTCGCCGCCACCACCCCCGTCCCCACGCCGCCCCCCTCCCCTCGGCGGCTCCCCCGCTCTGCCCCCCTCCCCGAGCCGCCCCCCCCTTGCCGGCCCCCAGCACCGGCCCCCTCCCTGTTCCGCCCCCACCACCACGCCGCCGCCCTCCTTGCGCCGCCCCTACCACCGCAACGACCCCCTCCCTGCGCCGCCCCCTCCCCTCGGCAGCTCCCCGGCGGGCCCCCCTCCCCGAGCCACCCCTCCCCTCACCGGCTCCCGAAGCCGCCCCCTCCCCGCGGCTCCCCCCTCCCCCCGCCGCCCCGGCCGCCCCCACCCAACTCCGGTGAGTGCCCGGCCGCCGCCCCCCCTCCCTCACATTTTTTTTGTTTTTTCCAGTTTCTTTAGTTAGTTAGTTAGTTAAATTAGATAGTTAGTTTATTTTCTGTTTTATTTTCTGTTAAATTAGATAGTTAGTTTATTAGGTAGGAAAAACTTAGATAGAAAAGAAAAAACTTAGAAGAAAAGAAGAAAAGAAAAAAAACTAGAAGAAAAAAAAAAAGAAGAAGAAGAAGAAGAAGAAAGAGGAGCGGAGGAGAAGGAGAATAGGAAAAAGGAAAAGAAGAAGAAAAAGAAGAGAAGAAGAAGAAGAAATATATATATATTCTGATTTTGTTATGAAAAACATCATATTTGTGTTGATCGGGTGGATTTCAATGTGCAGTTGTTTCGTCGCTGCGAGGGTCTGCTGTTCGACGACCTCCCCGTGCGTTTGACGAGCTTCCCGACACGTTCGTGGGTGAGCACAAATGACATCTCCTCCCCCCCTTAATTTGCTCTATTCCAGTCTTCATGCCGATGAAAGGGCGGCATCTATAAATAAGCATGTCTTTGCATATTTATAACCGCCATCATTTCGAATTGTCCATCGTTATCCATGGACAGCCCGAGTATGTGTAGATTGGGTTCGTTTTCCCTTATGCTCTGCTCCGGATCCGATGCTGAATTTCGTCAGTGCCTCCCTGTTGTTCTCCGGGTACACATCCTCTCTGCTCATTGCCGAGACGTGTATCAGGAGAACAGCGGGGAGGTGCTGCCGAAATTGTGCGTCGGATCCGGAGCAGAGCATGGGAAAACGAACCCAATCTACACATACTCGGGTGGGATTAGGACCTATCTTTACCTATTAGCGTGTAGGTTGCATGGACGTAATAAAACTGACAAACTTGATTAACTGATGAATATAGATGATGAATTATAAATATATATTTCTTGTGTGTTTAGTAGGTAGGCAAGATGAGTGATCGTGCATGGATGTAGACCGATAACCCTAGTCAGAAAGACATGACCATTGAATGGTTTACAAAAACAAAGGGGTTTCTGAGCGCCGCATTTGCAAATAGCCAGGAAATAACCTGGTGCCCCTGAGTCCGGTGCGACAACCATAAAAAGTGGACACGGGATGAAATGGGTAAACACTTGCAGAAGTGGGGTTTTACGCCTGATTATACGGTGTGGAGATTTCATGGTGAGTCTGCCCAACGTGCCAGAGCTGAGGTGGTTCGTCGTCGCACCGACGAGCATGATACCGGGATCGAAGACATGGTGCAAGACTTTGATGATGCTAGGGATTCGGACGATGAGATGGAGGAAACTGCAAAGGACTTCTATGAAATGTTGGAGTCTTCAAAACGTCCTCTCCATGAGCACACTGAGCTTTGTCAGCTGGATGCCATCGCGCAAGTAATGGCTCTGAAGGCTCAGTTCAACCTGGGCAGAGAATGCTACGATGCGATGATGACAATATTTGGACGCTTTCTAACCAAAGGCCATGTATTGCCTACAAACCTGTACCAGTCGGACAAAATTCTACGCGCGCTTAAGATGCCCTATGAGAAGATAGATGCATGTGAGAATGGATGTGCCTTATTTAGGCTTGAGTATGCGGGCTTGAACTATTGTCCCATTTGCAAGTCTTCCAGGTATGTTGTGGTAGACAACGGTATGGGTGAGAAGAGTCAGACCAAAATCCCAGTTAATGTTCTTCGGTATATGCCAATCATACCAAGACTTCAACGTCTTTTCATGGTCGAAGATACGGCCAGACAGATGACGTGGCACAAATTGGGCAAAAGAACCGAACTAGATGCAGATGGGAATCAGATGTTGGGACACACTTCAGATGCTTTTGCGTGGAAGCACTTCGATGCATTACATAAGGATAAAGCGGCAGATCCAAGGCATCCTCGAGTCACCATCAGCACGGATGGGTTCAATGTGTTTGGTATGACGGCAACCCAATACAGTTGTTGGCCTGTATTTGTCATTCCACTCAATCTCTCCCCTGGAGAGATTATGAAAAGAAAGAACATTTTCTTGACGTTGATAATTCCAGGGCCCAACTATCCGGGGAAGAATATGAATGTGTACATGCAGCCGCTTAAGGATGAATTGCAAGAAGCTTGGGATAATGGGATCAAGACATATGACGCCGCTACAAAACAAAACTTCAAAATGCATGTGTGGTACATGTACTCGACGCATGACTTGCCGGCGTATGCGCTATTCGTTGGCTGGTGTGTGCATGGAAGGTTCCCGTGCCCCACATGCAAGGCAGCTCTTCAGTTCCGTTGGCTGCAGGCGGGTCGCAAGTATTCTTGCTTTGACTTGCATAGACAGTTCCTGGATCCTCGCCATAAGTTCAGAAAAGACAAGAAGAATTTCATCAAAGATAGAGTTGTCAAAAACTCTGCACCACCTGCATTGACAGGCCAACAGACCCTGGATCAGTTAAACACTCTCGAGCCTGATCCAGAGCGTCCTGGATATTCCAAAGGGTATAATTCGGAACACGCCTGGACTCACAAGATATGCTTGTGGGATCTGCCTTACTTTAAAGACCTCCTTTGCCCACACAACATCGACGTGATGCACACTGAAAAGAATATCGCCGAGGCCCTTTTTGGTACATTGTTCGGCATAGAGGGGAAGTCAAAGGATAATCCTAAGGCTAGAGTCGATCAGGAGGCTCTATGTGATAGACCGTTACAAAACATGCGACAACCGAAAGGAAAGAAGAACTGGAGGAAACCAAAGGCATGGTTCAATCTTGGAAGGCCAGCTATGAGGGAAATGATCTTGTGGGTGAAAATGCAGTTGATGTTCCCCGATGGGTATGCAGCGAATCTAAAGAGGGGAGCGAGTCTTGACAAATTGAAAATATTTGGTCTCAAGAGTCATGATTGGCACATATGGCTTGAGCGGGTAATGCCGGTGATGTTGCGTGGCTTTATCCCTGAGGATGAATGGCTAGTACTGGCAGAGCTGAGCTATTTCTTCCGTGCTCTTCGTGCGAAAGAACTATCGCCTAACGTGCTAGATGAACTGGAAGAGTTGGCGCCGGAGTTGATCTGCAAGTTAGAAAAGATCTTTCCACCGGGCTTCTTTAATCCAATGCAGCATTTGATTTTGCATCTCCCGACCGAGGCAAGATTGGGGGGGGGGCGTGCAAAATCGTTGGTGCTTCGCAACTGAGAGGATGCAGAAGACACTTCGAGCAAAATGTCAAAATAAATGTAGAATTGAAGCATCGATGGCCGAGGCATTCATTACTGAGGAGGCGGCAAACTTCGTGACAGCACACTACGAAGCCAAGAATCGTCATTTGCATAATCCGAAGCCTCGGTACAATGATGGAGACCGTGAAAAAGGTCGATCCAACCTCAGCCTATTCAAAGGGAAGCTGGTACCAGCCGGTGCTTCGAAAGCAATAGCGTTGGATGTCGAAGAATGGTGGACCATTTCATTGTATATCATCAACAACCTAACAGAAGTGCGGCCGTACATCGTGTAAGTTCTCGGTACATTGTTTCGCAACTTCTAATTCCTTTGAAATGCTCTTATTCCCGGATATGTGATACAGTCGATACGTCTCCAAATTCTCGGATGGAGCGGTGATCCAAAAGGATTCCATCAAAGAGTATGAGCTTCTGGCAAAGCATGGAGGCGGCTATCCCGGTTTCATCTCTTGGTTCAAACAAACGGTAATTTCCATTAGACCATTTCATTTCTTCGTCTAGTTTGCGGCTAATGCAACAATCCTTTCGTATTGAACTTGTAGGCTAATTCAGAGTCTATGGACTCCAAATTGAGACAAGTCGCTAATGGTTTTGACTATAAGGTCTGTTCATTTGACAAATACGACATCAACGGGTATCGCTTTCGTACTTTTGGCAAAGAGCTATCTATCGCCGACCGAAAGTCTACAAATTCTTGTGTCTCTGCTATCGGCGAAGGAGGTATCGAGTATTATGGAAGAGTTGAAGCAATTTATGAACTTATATTCTTTGGTGAAAACCCACCGAACGTTGTAGTCTTCAAATGTTGTTGGTTCCAGCCGAAGGAGACTAGAAGGACTCATGAACATATAGGGCTAGTCGAAATCAAACAAAGCACCCATTTAGATGTTCTCGATGTCTATATTATGGCTCAACAGGCGACCCAAGTTTTCTATCTACCGTGGGCCTGCCAAACTGATCCAAATCTGAATGGTTGGGATGTCGTTATGATGTGCCGCCACGTTTTAGACCACATCCCCTCAATGAAGATGATTATGAACCTCACATTAACCCAGACACATATGAAGGAGAATTCTTCCAAGAAACACGTCTTTCCAAAAAACGTTTCAAGAACCGCTCTACTTCACCGCAGAACATTGAAGTAGACAGCGACAGTGAATCCGACTCACCCCTGAGCCGGAACAAGAAGAGACGGAAGAAGAAGAGGTTACTGCTGCGGATGACCTCTCAATGCTTGGCCGATTACATAAAGGAGGCCTTCCACATGTTGCTCCCGATAGTGATGATGATGCATTTATTGATGATAGTGATGATGATGATGCATTTATTGATCCCAGAGCATATATAGACGATGAAGATTATTATTAGTTCATGTCAGGTATACATGATGATGATACACTCAAATTATATATATACATATTATTATTCATGTCGGTATTCAATCTTTTTATGTTTTACTAATTTCGTTTACTCTTTGTCATGGCAGGTGTTGAAATATGGTGGGAGCGGGTCGAGAGCGATTCGAGGCTCCTTCGTCGGCGCGTGGTGGGAGGGGTACTTCCATTCCACCCCAAACTCTCCAGAGAGCGTTGTACAACAGTATTGGGACACCCGAGGGCGCTTCTTCGTCGGCGAAGTTGCCTACCGGGAGAGGAGGTCGGGGGAGAGGTAGGAAGGCTCCTAAAGGTACACGTGGTGGCCGCGGGAGAGGTAGGAAGGCTGCTACGCCTTCCTCGCCGCCACCCCCAGCTGATTCACCCGAGCACATGACTGCTACGGTGGACCCGTCTGAGGTGTAGGCTACAAGGACTCCTGTCCACGAGCCTCGGGTCGACGATCCTTCTGTCTCAAACGCTTTGACCCGCGAGACTCCTGTGCCAGACGCTTCATCCCGCGAGACTCCTGTGCCAGATGCTTCGTCCTACGAGACTCCACACGCTTCGACCGGATGGGATACCTGGCGGGATCAGCATCAGCCGGAGCCGAGTGGCCATGCTGATGGTGGCGGGGATCAGTTTTCTGATAGCGGGGACAAGGTGGCTGAGGGGGCCACCGTCTACCAGTGTGGGTGTACACGGCTCCCGCCCGTGCCGGCGACCCGCGAGCAGAGGTGGCCGATTAAGCCTGAGTCGCTGAGGTAAGTGCATTTACTCTTTTTAAACCTTTTGCCTTCATGTTTCTTCACATATCTAATGTGTTGGCTTTGTCATACTACAAGCGTTGGATTCACGCCAAGGATGTCTGCAGGCCCAACTCCATCCTTGGTGTGCTTTTACGGCATAACTTCCCAGGGTTTGTCACGTTGCCCGCCGAGGGTCAGCTTCCAGAGTTAGGATTGAAATGGGAGCACTACTTGGCTGCCCTGGCCCTGCCGGAGGAGATGATCGACGGTGTGTTGTGACACACGAGGGCCGACATGGTGATCAGAAAGTTCTGGGTAATTTCTCCTTTACACAATTAAAAATCAATAATAGCTATTTATTTTACTAATCAGTGTTGTCTCGTTTGACTGCAGACCTTCTACAGGTGTGAGGAGGGATACGAGGAGGCCGCGGCAAAGCTTATCGATTACGAGTGCGGGCGCCTACTACAGAACTTACGACACGAGGCTCGGCTACAGGCTGTTCGAGACTACTACGCCTCGCGGCGTATTAAGAAGGACAAGTCGTTGTCCCACCGAAAGTTTCTGGACAAGGAGAAGTACATGAAGGTAATTATCTATTCTTAAGGCCATGTACTTAGTTTCCTTGCTTTGATTCCTAGGCGTAGCTCTCAAATTTCTCTTTACTAACTTAGGTGCCCCCGAGATGGTGTGCGGATATGATGGGTTGTTGGGAGGCGTTGGTGAATGAGTGGTGCTCTGACGAATGGCGAGCCATCCACTACGATGCCAAGGAACGGCGTGCCCAAATGGAAGGTGTGCCACACCATCAAGGCAGCGCCAACTTATTTCAGTTCGGGCGGAACTGGGTATGTGGTTTGCTTCATGATTCCTGCAATTCATTTTTTGATGCTAGCTTGACCCCTTTATTAATACTTTGTTCCTCTCTTGTAGGCGCATTACAATAAGACGGAGGTGCCACAGGTGTACGACCTCTATGCCATGGCCCATACTGCCTCGTACAAGAAGGCCAAGGCATTCTCTGAGGCTGACCTCGATAATCCCAAGAACTTCACCAACATCTCCTCCCACAACAAGCTCGTGAGGTACAGAGATGTGGCGAAGGCGGTGAATGGGGAGGACTTCAACCCGAGCCAGCATCCTATTGATCCAGACCTGGTGATGATCGCTGGCGACGGGAGGCCCCATGGCTCGATAGCCATTGGAGATGGACTTATACGGTCTTCGCACACTCTCCGGCAGAGCAAGGCGCACCAAATGAGCTCCTGTCCTGAGATGACGCCTCGTCCACGGCCAGTCCAGCTCGCCTTTGAGGTTAGTCATACGGACTCAGATAGCTTTCCTCCATTACATTGTGTGTGCGAACAAAGATGATTAGAATGCTAATGAGGAGTTGTGTTGCAGGCTGCTCTGCAGAAAGAGAGAGAGACAACCCAGGCGCTTCTGGCGGAACAGGCCCGGCAGGCGGCGGAGGAGAAGAGGGATTTGGAGGAGAGGACGCCTAGGTTGTTGGAGGAGGAGAGGGCACGGAACGATGCGTCTCACCGGGCCATGTACGAGCTCCTCCTGGTAAGTTTCTTCTTCATATTAGGCAAATCATGCACTACATGTTCATTTCATTAATAACCAATACGATTGACTTGTCAAAACCAAATGTGCAGACTTTGTGCGAGAAGACCGGACAGACCCCTCCGCCGATGCCAGTCATTACCACGGCTGGAACGGTGAGTTTCATTTCAATGTTCATTAGTTACTAGTCTTAACGTTTCAGCGTCATCATGCTAATGCAAATGATCTTTGGTACAGCATAACTCCCAAGCCGCATCGCACGATCCTTCTCTAGGGCCAAGTAGTGCACGAGCTGACACCGGTCCGAGCAACCCCGTTGCTTCACCTCCGTGATGACGAGGACGGTAAGCCGTAATATGCCACTTACTTGGCTCATTTTCTCAAACAAAGACAAACTTAGCACTTACACAAACTTAGCACAAAGACAAACTTAGCACTTAGACAAATGTCATATTTTACCTAAGTTAGCTATGTTTCCTCTAAAAAGACATAGTAAGCTTACTTACCTCCAAAATGACATATTGTACCTAAGTTAGCTCTAAAATGACCTATACTTAGCATTGTTTCCTCCACAATGACATAATAGGCTTAGTTAACTCAAAAATGGCATAATAGACTTGGTAACCTCATAGATGCCATAGACTTAGCTTATTTTCTTGCAAAATGACACAATAAGCTTAGTTAGGTCAAAAATGTGATAATTACCTAGGTTAGCTCTAAAATGATACAAATAAGCAATAAGAAGATGAAAAACAAGAGGAGAAAGAGAGAGAAGAGAAATGCTTCTTCATCATCATCTTCTTCTAGATCTTCTTCTACTTCTTCTAGTATTCTTATTCTAACTTTCTTATTTCCAATTTTGCAGATTTGATTGAGTTCACGGCAGCTTGCTTTGATGTAGTGCTAGTCTTTAATTTCTGTTTTCATTTTGTATCGATGAACTTATGTGAAACTTTCTACCTATGAGACTATGTATGTATGGATGAAACTAATGTAATATGGTGAACAATGTGACATTTGATACTTTTAATTTGGTATAATTGTTGGTTGATCATATTCATATATCATATATTTGAATGTGAAAATTGTTGAATATAGCAAAAACAAGCAAAAAGGAGGCAATACAGCCGTTTTGCCATCTGCCCCGGACGGCAAAGACCGCTATGCCGACGGACGCCGTCGGCAAAGAGGACACGTGCCAGCCACCTGTTAAACCTGGGAGCGGCAGGCCTGAGTCCATTTGGCTTCTTTGCCGACGGTGGCCGTCGGCATAGGGGGGCGGAAGGCAAAGGGTGGCCTCTTTGCCGACGGTGGCCGTCGGCATAGCGGGGGCCGACGGCAAAGCGTTGGGTGGGGCCGTCGGGGGCAGACGGCAAAGGGCCCGGGCGAGGCCGTCCGGGGCAGACGGCAAAGGCCTGTGTGGGGCCGACCATGGCAGACGGCAAAGGACTGATTGTTTGCCGTCCTAGGGCTGACGGCAAAGACTTTGGTGAGAGCCCGTTAGCCACCTAATGGTGCTAATGTCAAACTTCGCCGTCCAAGCTCGTTGCCGTCTGAAGGCTGACGGCAAAAAATTTTTGCCGTCCGCTGTGTGATGGCAGATGGCAAAGGACCTCTTTGCCTGGCTTTATTCGTCCCAAAATTTTGCCGTCCGCTGGCGGACGGCGAAGTTCTTTGCCGTCCGTGGTTGCTCCTTTGCCGTCTGCCATGGCGGACGGCAAAGAACCTAATTCCTGTAGTGCCTCCTTTTATAGCCCTCTACGCACCATGTTGCAGCTTGATTAGCGATGTGGTACTAAATTGCATTGCTCCTGGGCACCCGGCGCTAGTGTGGCTGGCGTAGTGGCGCTTGCAGTGCTTGCTTGCTTGGGCCTCAAACGTTCAGCCCAGCCATAAGTCTATTTGGGCCTTGAATTTCTTAGCCCAGACGCTCTTGAATGAAGGATTTTAGTACATTTGTACGTATATATGACACGACTTGCTACACTCAAACAAAATGATGCTCATGCCAGCCACCAGCGGTCATCCTTGTATAAAAAAAATGGGAGTTATTTGTTTGGGATGTGATGAGCTCATCCTAAATCTCCACATGACACGAGAGCTCATTCTTGTCTAAAAAAACGGGAGCTCATTGCATGTCTATGGCATAGCTACTTTGATGCACGCGAGGAACGACAAAGCAACAAGCTCCTTGTTTTTTATTTCTTCAAACATCACCACTTGACCAGGGACAAGTCGTTTGTTTTAGAGTTTTAAGTGGACAAGCGTAACTGCATAAGTCGCAATATATGACTAGGATCAAATCATGTCGGTCATTTATTGATCCAATCTACATACACAGTTCTTGCAAGAACAATCTAATCTACATACACGGGGCTGAATAATGCGACCAAAATATTATTTGTTATTCAAAAGTTCGCGTCAACTTTGGTTATTTTTCTTATTACCGAAACCAAACCAAAATTAAATGGTTACTACCGAAACCGAACCGTATCTATGTATAAAACCATATAAACCAAAGTATAAAAACCGTATAAAACGAACCGAATCAAACCGAAAAAACCGAATGCACACCTTGAGTTGTGCCCACCTCGTGGCCCCACTGACCCTAATTCCAGCGCTATAAATTCCTATTTCCGGAGAAAAAAATCAAGGAGAAAGTTTCATCGCGTTTTACGATACGGAGCCGCCGCCACCTCCTTTCTTCATCGGGAGGCCAGATCTGGAGCTCGTTTGGGGCTCTGGAGAGGGGAATCTTCGGTCTTCATCATCATCAACCCTTCTCCATCGCCAATTCCATGATGCTCCCCACCGGGAGTGAGTAATTCCTTCGTAGGCTTGTTGGTCGGTGAGGAGTTGGATGAGATTCATCATGTAATCGAGTTAGTTTTGTTAGGGCTTGATCCCTAGTATCCACTATGTTCTGAGATTGATGTTGCTATGATTAAGCCATGCTTAATGCTTGTCACTAGAGCCCGAGTGCCATGATTTCAGATCTGAACCATTTATGTTATCACCATTATATCTATGTTCTTGATCCGATCTTGCTAGTCATATGCACCTATTACGTGTTATGATCCGTCAACCCCATAGTGACAATATTTGGGATACTTCACGGCGATGACCGTAGTTTGAGGAGTTCATGTATTCACTATGTGTTAATGCTTTGTTCCGGTTCTCTATTAAAAGGATGCCTTAATATCCCTTAGTTTCCTTATGGACCCCGCTGCCACGGGAGGGTAGGACAAAAGATGTCATGCAAGTTCTTTTCCATAAGCACGTATGACTATTTACGGAATACATGCCTACATTACATTTATGAAGTGGAGCTAGTTCTGTGTCGCCCTAAGTTATGACTGTTATATGATGAATATCATCCAACGAGTTCACCGATCCAGTGCCTACGAGTTTTCCACAATTTGTTCTTGCTAAGTTACTACTGCTGTTGCTACTATTACACTTGCTACAAAATTATTGCTATCACTGTTACCGTTACCGTTACTGCTTCAACTGCTACTCAAACGATCATACTATTGTGCTACTGATCACTCTACTGCAGATATTTAATCTCCAGGTGTGGTTGAATTGACAACTCAGCTGCTAATACTCTCAAATATTCTTTGGCTCCCCTTGTGTCAAATCAATAAATTTGGGTTGAATACTCTACCCTCGAAAACTGTTGCGATCCCCTATACTTCTGGGTTATCAGCAGATAGTTATGCAATGTTCATGGCAATGATCATGTAGATATAGGCATCATGTCCATAAGAAAATAGGCCGACTCCTGCCTGCACCTATTACTATTACTCCACTCATCGACCGTTATCCAGCATGCATCTAGAGTATTAAGTAAAACAGAGTAACGCTTGGAGAATGATGACATGATGTAGACAAAGTAAAATCAAACAATATGAATGAACCCCATCGTTTTATCCTTAGTAGCAACAACACAAAGATGCATCTTGTCCCCTACTTCGTCACCGGGATATAGAAACTCGCCAGGTTGAACCTACCACAACGCACCACTCCCACCGATGAAATATCAATCTACTTGGCCAAAGCACATCAATAGATCGGAGAGCATTACGAAGCTATAATTATCATGCACTTAAGAGATAATACAATTCAGAGGCATCTCAAATTCTTTTCATGAATTATCGAAACATAAACCCACAATTCATCGGATCCCAACAAACACACCGCATAGTAGGATTACATCGAATATATCAAAGTGAAGATGTGATGATCATTGTATTGAAGATCATAAGAGAGAGAGATTGCCATCTAGGTACTAGCTATGGACCCACAGGTCTGTGGTGAACTACTCACACATCATCATGAGGGAAGCAAGGTTGATGAAGAGGCCCTCCGTGATCGATGCCCCCTCCGGTAGGGTGCTGGAACGGAGCTCCAGATGGCCTCGTGACGGAACAGAGACTTCCGGCAGTGGAAAAAGGGTTTCGGGACTGCCTCCAGGGTTTTTAGGTTATTAGAGAATTCACAAGCCGAAGAAGGACGTCGGGAGGCGGCCGAGGGGGCCACCACATATCAGGGCGCGCCCTGATGTGTTGTGGGGCCCTCGTGCACCTCCTGGCCTCCTTCCGAAGCTTCTAGGTCTTCATATAATCCAGAAAAAAACATCAAAAAATTCCTGGCAATTGGACTTCGTTTGGTACAGTAAACTTGAAAAGGCAAAAACATGCAGAAAACAGCAACTGGCACTGGGCACTGGGTCAATAGGTTAGTGCTCAAAAATATTATAAATTGGTAAATAAAGACCCAAAAAGTATCCTAGAATTATAATATATCAGCATGGAACAATAAAATATTATAGATACGTTGGAGACGTATCAAGCATCCCCAAGCTTTATTCCTGCTCATCCTCGAGTAGGTAAATGATAAAAGCAGAATTTTTGTTGTGACAAGCTATGCACTATGTAATCTTGTGCATGTATGCTCATTGAGAAAAGATGAGTCAACAAATATTAACATAGCAATAATTAAAATGTAAGAAACAGAATTGTTAATTCTTAAAAGTATATGATCCTTAAGAAACGTTTACCCCCCCCCCATTCATCTTGTTATATTAGCAAGGCATGGCTCCATCTTCACCACATTAATACAAATGTTAAGCACCACAGTGTCCAAGTCAGGCAATTGGTTCGTACTTTTTCAATATGCATCAACTTTTTATTCTTTACACAATATATGAGCTTGAGCCATTGGACATAGCATTTAAATGGAATAGAGTATGGTGGTAGATATCAAAGGGGTAGGAAGTGGAGAAGATAGTCTCACATCAACTAGGCGTACCAACGGGCTATGGAGATGCCCATCAATAGATGTCAATGCAAGGAGTAGGATTGCCATGCAAACGATGCACAAGAGCTATAAGTGTATGAAAGCTCAAATGAAGCTAAGTGGGGTGTGCATCCAACTTGCTTTCTCATGAAGACCTTAGGCATTTGAGGAAAGCCCGTCATAGGAATATACAAGCCAAGTTTGAAATAATGAATAGGTAATTCCGACTAGCATATGAAACTGACATATCATGAGACTCTCTACATGAGAAGCATGGTGCCACTTTGAGGCACAAGTGTGGTAAAGGATATTAGCAAAGTCCCTTCTCTCATTTTCTCTCATTTTTTTCCTTTTTTTGAATGGATGGTGGGCTCATTTGGCCTCCCCCATCTTTATTTTCGTCCGGAGTCTCATCTAGACTTATGGGAGAATCATTGTCTCCATCATTCTTTCCTCACTGGGACTATGCTCTAATAATGATGATCATCACACTTTTATTTACTTAGAACTCAATATGGAGAACTGGTATGAAGATATGACTCTGTATGAATGCCTCCGGTAGTGTACCAGGATGTGCAATGAACTAGCGTGACATGTATCAAACACATTATGAACGGTGGCTTTGCCACAAATACTATGTCAGCTCTATACAATCATGCAAAGCAATATGATGATGAACAAACTAGTCATGTGAAGTGACGATGGAATTTGCATGGCAATATATCTGGGAATGGCTGTGAAAATGCCACGATACATAGGTATGGTGGCTGTTTTGAGGAAGATATAATAAGGCTTATGTGCAACAGAGCGTGTCATGTCACGTGGTTTGGATGCACCGGCAAAAGTTGCACCGATCGTCGAAGTGAGAACGGGCTATGCACGGTACCGAAGAGGCTAGCAAATAATGAAAAGGTGAGATTGCGTATGTCCATGGTTTCACATTAGTCATAAATAACTCATATACTTATTGCAAAGTTTTATTAGTTTATCATAGATCAAAGTACTAATCGCATGCCCCGAGGGAAGAGGTTGGTAGGAGTTAACCATCGTGCGCTTCCGACCCGAAACAACACTAGGATTTCAACGAGGAATAGAAATTCTCACACATCATCACCATGCCTCTTTAATTTTAGTATGAACAAAAAGGTTAACCTTTCTTAATATCGACACTTCTAAAGTTTAACAATTTTTAACTCACACCTATTTCGTATTACTACATAAATAACATTGACCCATAGTTTCTCTATATGTGCTACATGATGGTTTTGATTATCATTCATTGAATACCTAATATTCTTGGACTATTCTTTATGACCCATGCAAATTACCGTCACTATTTATTAACTCTCAAACAAATATAAGTGAAGAACGAGAGTGAAATTATTTCTTTAAAATCTACATGCCACCGTGCTCAAAAAGATATAAGTGAAGTACTAGAGCAACTGCTATGCTCAAAAGATATAAGTGAAGCACATAGAGTATTCTAACAAATTATGATGAAGGTGTGTCTCTCTTAAATAGGTGTGTCCAGCAAACAATGATTTTGGTAACCTGAAAGTAAAAGCAAACAAAAGCAAACGACGCTCCAAGCAAAACTCATATCATGTGACGAATAAAAATATAGCTTCAAGTGACATACCGATGGATTTGAGACGAAAGAGGGGATGCCTTCTGGGGCATCACCAAGCTTAGACGCCTGAGTATGCTTTAAAATATTACCTTGGGGTGCCTTGGGCATCCCCAAGCTTAGGCTCTTGCTACTCCTTTTTTTTTTGCGAGCAACTTCCAATCTATTCATCTTCAATCATGGCAGTACAATGAACACTAGAAATAATTAAAATTACATCCATATTCGTAGACCACCTAGCGACGACTACAAGCACTGAAGCGAGCCGAAGGCGCGCCGCCGTCATCGCCCCTCCATCGCTGGAGCCGGGCACAACTTGGTGTAGTAGACAGTCGGGAAGTCATCGTGCTAAGGCCCCATGGGACCAACACACCAGAACAGCAACCGTCGCCGATGAAGATAAGTTTAGATCGGAAGGATCCAACCTGAAGACACAAGAACAAAGACGAACAAATACTGGATCCGAGCAGATCCACCAAAGACAACCACCGACCGAATCCCGTGAGATCCGCCAGAGACACACCTCCACACGCCCTCCGACGATGCTAGACGCACCACCGGGGCGGGGGCTAGACGGGGAGGACCTTATTCCATCTGCAAGTCCTTTGTGCATCCTG
This sequence comes from Elymus sibiricus, assembly GCA_039707655.1. Taxonomy (NCBI): domain Eukaryota; kingdom Viridiplantae; phylum Streptophyta; class Magnoliopsida; order Poales; family Poaceae; genus Elymus; species Elymus sibiricus. The sequence continues at coordinate 56,823,528 of CM077671.1, read as the reverse complement.
ATAACACCCAAAACTTGAAAACTTCAATCACAGAAAACTCAACAAAACCTCGTGAGATCCGTTAGTATAAGAAACATATTGCATACCTTAAGTACTGTTATAAATGGATTCAAATTTCATAAATACATAATAGGTACTGTATTCTAACTTCTCCATGGCTTATACCCCCCGATACAATCCATAGCATAATCAAAACAAGCAACTATGCAAGCAAAAACAGAATCTGTCTAAAAAAGAACAGTCTGTAGCAATCTGTAGAGAGCCTATACTTCTGTAACTCTAAAAATTCATAAAAATTAGGAAAACCTCGAAAATTTATATAGAAAAACTGTGTAAATTTTTTAGATCATGATCACGCTCCAGAAAAAAAGGAAAATTCCTGTACTGGAGTCAAAAGTTTCTGTTGTGTTTCAGCATCAATTCTACTCATCTTGTGAGTCATCCCAAAGGCTTTACTTGGCACAAACACTAATTTAAACACAAAAACATAATCATTACAGAGGCAATAATCATGCTATTACAAAAAAACTGAATGTTTAAAGCAAAAAATTAAGATAACTATTGGGTTGCCTCCCAACTAGCGCTATTGTTTTATGCCCCTAGCTAGGCACAATGCATAGTTTCAAGTATTGTCATCTTTGACATCAAGCTCCTCAATAACACAACCGTGGATAATAGGGGGAATATGAGGCTTGGCAATAGGATCCTTTATCAAATTTATAAAGTTAGGATGAACACTAATCATCTTTAGATCCTCGTTCCCTTTGGTAGGAGGTGTGCTAGCGCTCTTAGGAATATATATGAACTTGGGGTTTTTGTTTTGAGAGGTATTAGTATTAGCTTTAGGAGGTGTGAAGGCGGAACCTACTTTATCAATGACCTCTTCCATTTTATCAATTCTACTCAAACCCTTTTCTATCCTCTCATCAATAGTAGTGTCTTTTTCCATTAAGGTTTTCAAAGTCATTCCTACTCGTGACCCAAGTTGAGTGATATGATTATGAAGTTTTTTTATCCAACTCCTCAATTGGTTTGTTTGTGATCATATTCTTTTCAATAGCAATCAAGCCTTTGCATAACATGTTCCAAGGTCAAATTTGTTTCATTGACAATAATGGGTGGTGTCCCCACACGATTTTCAATTGCGGTGTAGGCATCCAAGGTGTGACACATTAAGAAATTCCCACCGGTGATGGTGTCAAGTACAAACCTATACCAAGTGTTCGCACCAACATAAAAATTGTGAAGCAAGGTAGTGGTCGATAACTTTTTAGTTGCTTTATTTTGAGCAAAGCAAATCCTATACCATTCACCTTTTAAGCTTTCTCCTCCCCTTTGTTTGAAAGTCACTACATCGTCATTGGGAGTAAAGCGAGCGGAAGAAGAACTAGTCATGGCTTCAAACAAGAAAAACTAGTAACAAGAAAAAATAAATATTTGTGTATTTTTGATTTTTATGTGACAAGCTAAATATAACAGCAAATAAAAAGATAAACAAGTGAATGAAAATTTCTGTGAACTTACTTGATAGTTGATGATGATATTCCCCGGCAACGGCGCCAGAAATCCTTCCTGATACTTGTGATCTACGTTGGGTTTTCCGTGAAGAGGAACGGGTAATTGTAGCACAAAGTGGGTAAGTATTTCCCTCACTTATGAAACCATGGTTTATCGAACCAATAGGAATATCAATCCTCAACCGTCTTCAGCGGTTGCACACAAATGAACAATCAACTTGCACCCAACGTGGGCAAGAAGGTTCTGAATCCCCTTGATCTCGTTATTTGCAAGCAAATGAGTTGTGTAGATAATTGTTGATAAATATAAATTGGAAAATAAGTAAAAAGTAAATAAAGGCAGCAAGGTAATTGTAGCATTTGTAAATATATAAGTGAATAGACCCGGGGGCCATGGTTTTCCCTAGCGGCATCTCTCATGTAGGCAACATACGGTGGGTAAACAAATTACTGTTGGGTAATTGATAGAAAAGCGGATAGTTATGTGATGTTCACGACAATGATCATGTATATATAGGCATCACGTCCATAATCAAATAGGTCGACTCCTGCCTTCACCTATTACTATTACTCCACTCATCGACCGCTATCCAGCATGCATCTAGAGTATTAAGTAAAACAGAGTAATGCTTGGAGAACGATGACATGATGTAGACAAAGTAAACTCAAACAATATGAATGAACCCCATCGGTTTATCCTTAGTAGCAACAACACAAAGGCGCATCTTGTCCCCTACTTTGTCATTGGGATATAAAAACTCGCCAGGTTGAACCTACCACAATGCACCACTCCCACCGATGAAATATCAATCTACTTGGCCAAAGCACATCAATAGATCGGAGAGCATTACGAAGCTATAATGATCATGCACTTAAGAGATAATATAATTCAGAGGCATCTCAAATACTTTTCATGAATAATCTGAACATAAACCCACAATTCATCGGATCCCAACAAACACACCGCACAATAGGATTACCTCGGATAGATCAAAGCGAAGATGCGATGATCTTTCTATTGAAGATCATAAGAGAGAGACATTGCCATCTAGGTACTAGCTATGGACCCATAGGTCTGCAGTGAACTACTCACACATTATCATGAGGGCAGCAAGGTTGATGAAGAGGTCCTCCGTGATCGATCCCCCCTCCGGCAGGGTGCCGGAACGGAGCTCCAAATGGCCTCGCGACGGAACAGAGACTTGCGGTGGCGGAAAAAGGGTTTCGGGACTGCCTCCAGGGTTTTTAGGATATTAGAGAATTTATAGGCCGAAGAAGGACATCGGGAGGTGGCTGAGGGAGCCACCACATATCAGGGCGTGCCCTGATGTGTGGTGGGGCCCTCATGCACCTCCTGGCCTCCTTCCGAAGCTTCTAGGTCTTCATATAGTCTAGAAAAATCAACAAAAATGTTTCGTGGCAATTGGACTTCGCTTGATACAGTAAACCTGAAAAGGCAAAAACATGCAGAAAACAACACCTGGCACTGGGCACTGGGTCAATAGGTTAGTGCTAAAAAATATTATAACTTGGTAAATAAAGACCCAAAAAGTATCCTAGAATGATAATATATCAGCATGGAACAATAAAAAATTATAGATACGTTGGATACGTATCAAAACACCATCATGTTATCCTTAGTAGCAACAACACAAAGATGCAACTTGTCCCCTTCTGTCACTGGGATATAGAAACTCGTCAGGTAGAACCTACTACAAAGCACCTCTCTCACTAAAGAAAGATCAATCTACTTGGACAAAGCAAATCAATAGATCGGAGAGAATTTCGAAGCTATAATTATCATGCAAATAAGAATCATAATATTCATAGGTGACTCAAATACTTTTCATGAATAATCTGATCATAAACCCACAATTCATCGGATCCCAACAAATGCACCGCAGAAAAGAATTACATCGGATAGATAAAAGCGAAGTTGCAATGATCATTGTATTGAAGATCAAGAGATAGAGAGATTGCCATCTAGGTACTAACTATGGACCCGTAGGTGTGTGGTGAACTACTCACACATCATCATGAGTGCAGCAAGGTTGATGATGAGGCCCTCCGTGATTGATCCCCCCTCCGACAGGGTGCCGGAACGGAGCTCCAGATGGCCTCCCGACGGAACAGAGACTTGCAGCGGTGTAAAAAGAGTTTCGGGACTATCTCCAGGGTTTTCACGATATATGAGAATTTATAGGCCAGAGAACGAGCTCGGGGGAGCCGCCAGGGGCCCATAGGCCATCAGGGCGCGCCCCCCCTAGGGCGTGCCCTGTTGTCTTGTGGGGCATTGGTGTGGCTCCCGGCTTCCTTCCGAATCTCCCAGGTCTTCTTTTGGTCCAGAAAAAATCATCAAAAAGTTTCGTGGCAATTGGACTTTGTTAGGTATTGTAAACCTAAGAAGTGAAAAACATGCAAAAAACAACAACTAACACTGGGCACTGGGTCAATAGGTTAGTGCTCAAAAATAATATAAATTGGTAAATAAATACTTAAAAAGTATCCTAGCATGATAATATATCAGCATGGAACAATCAAAAATTAAAGATACGTTGGAGACGTATCAGCAGCAAAAGAAGCCACACGGTTTCATGGGTTTCGCACATAAGCATCGACATGCTAACAAAGGGCAAGATTCGACACAAGATTGGCATCGGTGTCAAAGATATCAAGAGCTGCATCAAGGAAGTCAGTGAGAGGCATGATAGGTACAAGGTTGAGAGACTTGTGCGCAAGCCCACTAGCACAAGAACTGATAGTGTTTGTCAGTTAGCCTTGTTCAAGAAGGCGACAAAGCTTATTGGCACCGAAGAGTAGACCCTTGCCATCGTTAGGATGCTGATTGAGAGAGATGAGATGTCCAAGAAACAACTGAAGATGATTTCTATTGTTGGCTTTGGGGCTTATATGGAAGACTACTTTTGCTAATGTGGTGTATGGATTACTCATCAAGTGTTCTATAATCACACAAAGAAACCCCTCTCGTTCGTCCATGCTGCTCTCGTGGGCGGCGGGGCGAAACCCTAGGTGCCACCCGCCAGCACCCCTCCCCGGCCTCCCCTCCTCCACGTCGCCATCGGAGGGCAACGTCGGACGAAGCCCGGCCGGTGTCGGTGGTGGCGGGGCCCCCTTCCCTCCTCCCCCTTGTGGCTTGTGACGTGAGACACGGCTCGCGGGTGGGGAGCGCGGTGCTTAGGCGCACGGCGGTGACTCCGGTGGCCGTGCTGCGGCCCGGCTATGCAGAGGAGCGGCGGTGGCTGCGTGGACCTAGTGGCGGGGCATTCTGGTGTTGCACGCGGCTGGGCAGCAGGCTCCGACAGCTGCTTCCTCATATCCGAGCAGATGGCGACGAGGGTTGCGGCGGCGTGGGCTCGAGGCAACTCCTTGCTTGGCTAGGCTGGCCTCTGGTGTGGTGGGGCGAGCGAGGCGCTGTTGCTGGATCTGGCATTGAGACCGGGGTGGGTGGCGCGGGTCCGGCAGCGGCCTGCCGTGGCTGTTGCTCCCGCTGTAGGCGGCGACATGGGGAGGTCCGACGCATGGGCGGTGGCCTCCCGGTGGCGTGGCGCTACACGGCGGCTCGACGGCTCTGCCCGCGGTAACGACAAGCTTACTCTGGCGTCCGCTCGTCTGCGGTCGGACCATGTCGACCTTTGCTTCATCTCCTCGTCCTCCGGGATCTATTCCTGTCGAAGGGATGGCCCTCTCCCAGTTGCGGTCCACCGCTTGTCTCATGCCCGGTGCGGCAGGACTGACCTTGTCTCGCGCACGATGTTGTAGGACCGAGCTCATCTCGCGCACGGTGCAGCAAGACTGACCTTGTCTCGCACACGGTGCCATAGGATCGAGCTCGTCTCGTACCCGGTGCGGCAGGACCGACCTCGTCTCGCGCACGGTGTTGTAGGGCCGAGCTCATACCGCGCACGGTACAGCAGGACTGACCTCGTCTTGCACATGGTGTCGGAGGTCCGAGCTCGTCTCATGCCCGGTGCTGCAGGACGAGTCGATGGAGGCCAGTTTTGGCCGGCCTTTGAGTCTCGGCGCTAGGGGCTGCCCAGGGGTGGGAATGGCAGGACCTTTCCGCTCATCTCTTTGGTGGGGTAGCGACGGATCTCGGGTGAGGTGATGTCAAGGTCTTCGATGCCGAGGCGGCAGCCCTGGAGGTGGTTGTGCGGTGCTCATGGGCAGAGCCCGTGGCTTGGTGCTGCCTGGTGAGTGTTGGGCGGGGTGAAACCTGTTCTATCTTTGGATGGACCGATGACGGCAAAGCTCGTTCCCTTCTTGAAGGCGTCGTCGCGGCTATCATTGCATCTCTTGCTGTTCTAGGGGAAACTCTGATCCTCGGATCGGGCGGTGGCGGTGCTCTGGTGTCGTATCCTTCCTGAAGGTGCCGCCTTGGAGCCCACGGTTCATCGTATGAAGCTTCATTTCTTCGCGGTGGCGCGCTCCCGGTTGAGCCCCCAGTTGCTCTTATAGTGCTAGGGGTGGTGTTGCTACGATCAACACCTATGTATCCTGCCTTGGGTGTGTGCGTGTGTTGTGTTGGCGTGCGTTTGGATCAGAATGTTGTTGATCGTTGCTTTATATATAAAGCGGGGTGAAACCCTTTTTGGGTAATGTGGTGTTTGAGAAGCTTTGAGTGGAATTCGATTATGGAGCTTTTATTTTTGTATCTCTTAATCATAATATGGAGAAGGTTTTTAAGAGTTTGCTCTTTCAGTTTTACACAAGGACAAGTACAAGAACATCAAGGATGAGGTAGTGTGGAGCAAAGTACACCTTACAAGTGAGATAAGATATTTCCTTCGAAATAAAAGTTATGCACACCGGTGGCCCTGCCAATTTGATCTTCTATTTAGGATGGGGCCTTTTCAGTTCGTTTGTGCTTAATATGTAGGCCAGTATTTCCTGCAGTTTGATCTTCTGTTTGTGCTTAATATGTACTAATATGTTTATCCTATTATCTGGTTTTGATGAGAGTGTTGAGAGAATACCTCTGACCAGAAGCAAGATTTTGCCATCAGATTACCTAGAATATACTTCCTCCGCCCTGAATTACGTGTCTTAGATCTGTGTAGATACAGATGTATGTAAACATGTTTTAGTGTTAGATATATTCGTATCTAGACAAATGTAAAACAAGTAATTTAGGACGGAGGTAATATCTAACAAGTACAAATAAATCATGTAAAATAGAGAACAGGGCAAATAAATTTCAAGTCAAACATCCTAATTTTGTATTCGAAACTATCAGGTGTCTAGGGTAAAATTGCAATGCCATAATTTTGAAGTAAAATTAATAATTTACTGCAATATATCATGTACTCACTTACATTTTTCTATCTATCTTATTTGCCTCGGTATTACTATCTTTTGGAAAATACTTTGCACTTGGAGGATTCTCTTTGCAAAAATTGATTTAGGTTGAATAACGGTATTACCATTGTAATTTTCACTATTAATACTACAGATTTATTGACAGCACAAACACACAACTCCAATGCAATTTTGGTATAAAATCCAGCAATACCTCCCGTGTACCCCCAGGAACATCCACGTGAATATCAATACTAAGTTGACTGAGTGAGTCATGAGGTCTCTCTCCCCTGGTCGGCTGGACGCCACCTGGATCTCGATGGCTCCCTAGCCTCTTGTCTACGCTTGAAAAACACTTTTATATTATGGAACGGAGGGAGTCTAGTTTTAATTAAGTTTATAAATTATCCTAACCATCTGATGTGGTGATACCCTGTCAGGGCAGGCTAGGGGCCTCTGACTTGAACAAACAAATTGTCCAAATTATTCGCTTTCACGAGGTGAACATAACTACTGAGGCTGGTCGGCCAATATCAAGGATTATATTCTGAACTACTTTCTACCTGTTATGTATTTGATTTGCAGCATTCTTACTTAGGAACCATGTGTATTTCCCATATTTTATGGTTAGGTTATTTACTAGATGTTAACACACACTAATCTTGAAGCTGGAAAGGGTGCCATGCCAGAAAAAGAATCATTAGATTCAGTGATTTCTCGTAGCAAACGACTGCCTGCTCGCGTTCACTTTATTCCCCTCACCGCCCGCACTCGCTCCCTCCCTCATTCCTTATTATCCATTTAGATCCCGCCAGCCAACCACCAAACTAACTCATCGGAGGAGTGCTGCTCGCCTGATGGCCGGATAGAGCAGGCGGAAGCGCCTGGTGCTTGGAGGCTAGGGGTGCGGTGTCTCCTAGAGGGCGAGGAAGCGGGAGAGAACAATGGCTTTGAGGCCGGCGGGGGCTCCGGCACTGTGTGTGGTGCTCATGGTGGACGCCACCAGGTCATGCTTCCCACGACGACCCTCATCGCATCCATCACTAGACGCACCTCCACGAGGAAGGCGGTAAGGACGCCCACGAGGTGCACATCCACCCGCTAATCGGGGGTTGAGATATGATACGTCTCCAACGTATCTATAATTTTTGCTTGTTCCATGCTGTTATATTATCATTCTTGGATGTTTTACAATCATTTTATAGCAACTTTATATCATTTTTTGGGACTAACCTATTGACATAGTGCCAAAGTGCCAGTTGTTGTTTTTGCTTGTTTTTTACTTCGCAGAATATCAGTACCAAACGAAGCCCAAACATCGCAAAACTTTTTGGAGATTTTTTTGGGCTAGAAGACATCCAGTGGGCCAAAGAAGTGCCAGAGGGGATGGTCAAGGAGACCACAACCCACCAGGGCGCGCCAGAGACCCTGGGCACGCCCAGATGGGTTGTGCCCTCCTCGGGACGCCACTCCACCGCCTCTGATTCCTATAAATACCCAAACATTCCAGAAACCCTAGGGGAGTCGACGAAAAACACATCCAGCCGCCGCAAGTTCCAGAACCACGAGATCCAATCTAACACCATCACGGAGGGGTTCATCATCCTCATTGGTGCCTCTCCGATGATGTGTGAGTAGTCCACGATAGACCTACGGGTCCGTAGGCAGTAGCTAGATGGCTTCCTCTCTCTCTTTTGATTCTCAATACAATGGTCTCTTGGAGATCTATTTGATGTAAACATTTTGCGGTGTGTTTGTTGGGATCCGATGAATTTTGAGTTCATGATCAGTTTCTATCCATGAATATTATTTGAGTCTTCTTTGATCTCTTATATGCATGATTACTTATATCCTCGTATTTATTCTTCGAATCTTTGGTTTAGTTAGGCCAACTAGATCAATTTTTCTTGCCATGGGAAGAGGTGCTTTGTGATGGGTTCGATCTTGCGGTGTCCTCTCCCAGTGACAGAAGGGGCAGCGAGGCACGCATGTATCGTTGCTATTAAGGATAACAAGATGGGGTCTATTCCTACATGAATAGATCTTGTCTACATCCTGTCACCGTTCTTATTGCATTACTCGGTTTTTCCATGAACTTAATACACTAGATGCATGCTGGATAGCGGTCGATGTGTGGAGTAATAGTAGTAGATGCAGAATCGTTTCGGTCTACTAATGTTGGATGTGATGCCTATATAATGATCATCTACTACTGCATGATGGTCCAAAGACAACACAACAATCAGAGACCCTTCGACGAAACTATGTGCGATGACCAAATCACAAACGGTATAGTTATAGCTCCGTCGCTAATCACGCGAACTGTGTGCGATGACGGGCCCATCAAATACGATCCCAAAAAAAGTTGCGTGTGCGATCTGTGGCAAACAGTTGACCCAGATAAATTGTTTGCGATTGTACAATATAACGCAAACGGTTAAAAAAATGCAAGTGTGTGCGATGTACGGCATACAGTTCACCCTGGCAAACTGTTTGCTCTGATCCAGCAGAACACAAACGATTGTCCAGATGATTACGTGTGCGATAGATGCCACACAGGTCACTCGGATGAACTGTTTGTGATGAGATAAGATAACATAAACGGTTACATAGATCAAGATGTGTGTGATAGACAGCATACAGGCTGCTGGGATGAACTGTGTGCGATAAGCAAAAATAACACAAACGGTTTCTCAGACCAACTTTAAAGAAAGAAATAGAAATAATTACCATGACAAATATATATGTTGTGAAAGTACATTCAATAAAGAATCTAATGGTCATAATTTTTAATTGTAAACGTTAACATTTTTTTCTAAATTTGGTCAAAGTTTACAAAGCTTGACTTTAACCAACGCTAATACACGGACTAAATAAAAACAGTTTGGATTAATAAACCGTTTGTGATGTAACGGTGATGGTTCTGTGTTGCATCTATTAATAAGCCCCCGTTTGCAAGAAGATTAGATGAAAACTTCTCTCAAATTGGACGATTTATTTACCACGACCTATAAGGTCCCTATCATGAAATCATGTCAATGTTTCATGAATTCTAGCTTAGCTGGGGGTTTGCTGGAATTTTAAAGCCAAGAGTCAATGTTTGCGGCCCCGAGATGTTCGAAATTTATTGTTTTTCCTTCCATGTTCGAAGAAAATGAATTTCTAATCCATTCGGGCGCACAACCGCGTGTGCATATAGTTCAAATTTGAAATTTACAAATTAAATACTAAGGAAACAATTTAATGTATAAAATGTCTTAATGTTCTTTAAAAATCAAATTTTAACAATTCACTCCTATTGTCACATGTGCACTACATAAAAAAGTTTGACATGCATGCCTCAAAGTGACGGTGGTGTGGTGGGACGAGTGGGGGTGTGGGGTTCGGCACACAATACGCGTCGTATGCGAGCTGATACGTCTCCAACGTATCTATAATTTTTTATTGTTCCATGCTATTATATTATCTATTTTGGATGTTTTATATGCATTAATATGCTATTTTATATTATTTTTGGGACTAACCTATTAACCTAGTGCCCAGTGCCAGTTTCTATTTTTTTCCTTGTTTTTGAGTATTGCAGAAAAGGAATATCCAACGGAGTCCAAACGGAATAAAATTATACGCTGATTTTTCTTGGACCACAAGGAACCCAGGAGGCTTCGAGAAGAGGCCAGAAGACCTATGGGTGGGCCACAAGCCACAAGGGCGCGCCCCTGGGGGGGGGGGCGCCCCCTGGCTTTTGGGCCCCCCGTAGCTCCTCCAACCCTAATTCTTCGCCTATAAATTCAGGAATATTCCCCCAATACCAAAGAGAGCCACGATAATACTTTTCCGCCGCCGCAAGCCTCTGTTCCCGTGAGATCCCATCTTGGGGTCTTTTCCGGTAATCTGCCGGAGGGGGATTCGATCACGGAGGGCATCTACATCAACACCATTGCCCTTCCGATGATGCGTGAGTAGTTCACCTCAGACCTTCGGATCCATAGCTAGTAGCTAGATGGCTTCTTCTCTCTCTATGATCTTCAATACCATGTTCTCCATGATCTTCATGGAGATCTATCCGATGTAATACTCTTTTGCGGTGTGTTTGTCGAGATCCGATGAGTTGTGGATTTATGATCAGATTATCTATGAATATTATTTGAATCTTCTCTGAATTCTTATATGCATGATTTCATATCTTTGCAAGTCTCTTCGAGTTATTGGTTTGGTTTGGCCAACTAGATTGGTAATTCTTGCAATGGGAGAAGTGCTTAGTTTTGGGTTCAATCTTGCGGTGTCCTCACCCAGTGACAAAGTAGGGGTAGCGAGGCACGTATTTGTAATGTTGCCATCAAGGATAAAAAGAGGGGGTTTTCATCATATAGCTTGAGTTTATCCCTCTACATCATGTCATCTTACTTAATGCGTTACTCTGTTCTTCATGAACTTAATACTCTAGATGTAGGCAGGAGTCGGTCGATGTGTGGAGTAATAGTAGTAGATGCAGAATCGTTTCGGTCTACTTGATACGGATGTGATGCCTATATGCATAATCATTGCCTTGGATATCGTCATAACTATGCGCTTTTCTATCAATTGCTCGACAGTAATTTGGTCAACCACCGTATTATTTTCCTTCAAGAGAGAAGCCTCTAGTGAAACCTATGGCCCCCGGGTCTATTTTCCATATTATATTTTCAGATCTATAAACCAAAAATACCAAAAATACTTTGGTGCAATTTATTTACTTTTATTTTAGTTATCGTTTTAGTAATCTTTTATATCTATCTCTTTCGGATCTCCTCGTTGCAAGTAACCGTGAAGGGATTGACAACCCCTTTATAGCGTTGGGTGCAAGTGTTTGATTGTTTGTGCAGGTGCATAGATTGGGGCCTTGCTTGTACCTCCTACTGGATTGATACCTTGGTTCTCAACAACTGAGGGAAATACTTATCTACTTTGCTGCATCACCCTTTCCTCTTCAAGGGAAAACCAACGCAAGCTCAAGATGTAGCAAGAAGGATTTCTAGCGCCGTTGCCGGGGAGGATACATAGCAAGTCAAGACAAGAACGCTCCCGTCAACTTGCCAATTTCTGGCGTGGTTGCCGGAGAGGTGTACATCAAGCCTACCAAGTACCTATAATAAACTCATCTCTTGCATTTACATTATTTGCCATTTGCCTCTCGTTTTCCTCTCCCCCACTTCACCAATTTGCCGTTTTATTCGCCTTTTCTCGCCGGATCTCTTTTTGTTTGCTTGTGTTGCCATGTGCCTTCTATTTGCTTGCATCTTCGCTTGCTAAAAATCTATTGATATGGATCCTCATCCACTTGCTAATCTTTTCAAAAGGCCAAATTATGATGAACCAATTGCTAGTGAGTTGAGTGCACTTGATTATCTGTATGAAGTTTTGTTTGAAAATCATGAATCTGAAAATTTTGATGAAGTGTTGAAAGAAGAAATTTATAAGGTGATTCATGATAGTCCCTTGAATGATGAGCATGATTGCAATGTTGCTAGTATGAATTCTCTAAATATCCATGATGCTTATGATATGCAAAGCCACAAGCTTGGGGATGCTATGTTTGATGAAGATGATATATTTTGTCCCCCAAGTTTTGATGAGAAAATTTATTATGATGATTGCATGCCTCCTTTTTACGGTGATGGTGATGACACGTATGCTATAATGAGTAATGATAACCATGAAACTTATCATCATGATTTTAATGTGCAATGTGGTTATGTCAATCAAGTGTCTCATGATAGTTATTTTGTTGAGTTTGCTCCCACTACCATGGATGATAAGGAATTTGCTTATGTGGAGAGTAATGAAAATTATATGCTTGTGAAATATGAAAAGAATGATTTATGTGATAGTTATATTGTTGAATTACTTCATGATGCTACTGAAATTCATTATGAGGGGGGAACATATGCTTGTAGGAATTGCAATAATATCAAGTTTCCTCTCTATGTGTTTAAAGTTTTGAAGTTATGCTTGTTTTGCCTTCCTATGCTAGTTGATTCTTGTTCCCATAAATTGTTTGCTCACAAAATCCCTATGCATAGGAAGTGTGTTAGACTTAAATGTGTTTTTCATGAGATTCATGATGCTCTTTTGCATATTTCAATTACTACTTTTTATGTGAGCATCATTGAAATCATCATGCCTAGCTAGGGGCGAAAAACAATAGTGCTTGTTGGGAGGCAACCCAATTTTATTTTTATGTTTTTTGTTTTCTTTCTATTCTTGAATAAATTACACATTATTACCTCTGTAGTAATTGTTTTTTAGTGTTTTAATTAGTGTTTTTGCCAAGTAAGACCTTTGGGATGGTCTACGGTGATAGTTGATTTGATCTTGCTGAAAAACAGAAACTTTGACGCCCAGTCCAGGAATTTTATAAATTCACAGAAGCGTTGATTGGATCTGAATTTGTTACATAAGATTGATATGCAAATTCCCAAGATTTTCCTAATTTTTCAGAATTTTTGGAGTTACATAAGTATTCGAAGTTTCCAGATTGCTACAGACTGTTCTGTTTTTGACAGATTCTGTTTTCTTTGTGTTGTTTGCTTATTTTGATGTATCTATGGGTTGTATCGGGGGGTATGAACCATGGAGAAGTTGGAATACAGTAGATATTAAACAAATATAAATAAATAATGAGTTCAAAACATTACCTAAAGTGGTGATTTATTTTTCTTATACTAACGGATCTCATGAGTTTTCTGTTGAGTTTTGTGTTGTGAAGTTTTCAAGTTTTGGGTAAAGATTTGATGGACTATGGAATAAGGAGTGGCAAGAGCCTAAGCTTGGGGATGACCAAGGCACCCCAAGGAATATTCAAGGATACCAAATAGCCTAAGCTTGGGGATGCCCCGGAAGGCATCCCCTCTTTCGTCTTCAATCCATCGGTAAATTTACTTGAGGCTATATTTTTATTCACCACATGATATGTGTTTTGCTTGGAGCGTCTTGTATGATATGAGTCTTTGCTTTTTAGTTTGCCACAATCATCCTTGGTGCACACATCTTTTGAGAGGGACACGCATAAATCGTGAATTTATTAGAATACTCTATGTGCTTCACTTATATCTTTTGAGCTAGGCAATTTTGCTCTAGTGCTTCACTTATATCTTTTTAGAGCACGGTGGTGTTTTATTTTATAGAAATAACTGAACTCTCATACCTCACTTATATTATTTTGAGAGTCTTTAAACAGCATGGTAATAGGTTTAGGTTATGAATTTAGTCCTAATATAATAGGCATCCAAGAGGGATATAATAAAAACTTTCATATAAAGTGCATTGAATACTATGAGAAGTTTGATTCCTCGCATATAGTTTTGAGATATAAAGATGGTGATATTAGAGTCATGCTAGTGAGTAATTGTGGATTGGTAGAAATACTTGTGTTAAAAGTTTGTGATTCCCGTAGCATGCACGTATGGTGAACCGTTATGTAACGAAGTCGGAGCATAATTTGTTTATTGATTGTCATCCTTTGTGTGAGGGTCGGGAGTGCGCGATGGTTAACTCCTACCAACCTCTCCCCTAGGAGCATGCGTCTAATACTTTGCTTCGACAACTAATAGACTTTTGCAATAAGTATGTGAGTTCTTTATGACTAATGTGAGTCCATGGATTATACGCACTCTCACCCTTCCACCATTGCTAGCCTCTCTAGTACCGCGCAACTTTCGCCGGTGCATTAAACCCACCATATTCCCTTCCTCAAAACAGCCACCAGACCTACCTATTATGGCATTTCCATAGCCATTCCAAGATATATTGCCATGCAACTTCCACCGTTCTGTTTATCATGATACGCACCATCATTGTCATATTGCTTTGCATGATCTTAAGATAGCTAGCATGATGTTTTCATGGCTTGTCCGTTTTTTGATATCATTTGCTATGCTAGATCGTTGCACATCCTGGTACATCGCCGGAGGCATTCATATAGAGTCATATTTTGTTCTAAGTATCGAGTTGTAATTCTTGAGTTGTAAGTAAATAAAAGTGTGATGATCATCATTATTAGAGCATTCTCCCATGTGAGGAAAGGATGATGGAAGCTATGATTCCCTCACAAGTTGGGATGAGACTCCGGACTTTACAAATAATAAAAGAGGCCAATGAAGCCCCAAAGAAAAGAGGCCAAAGATGCCCACCAAAAAAAATATGAGAGAAAAGAGAGAAGGGACAATGCTACTATCTTTTTTTCACACATGTACTTCAAAGTAGCACCATGATCTTCATGATAGAGAGTCTCCTATTTTGTCACTTTCATATACTAGTGGGAATTTTTCATTATATAACTTGGCTTGTATATTCCAATGATGGGCTTCCTCAAATTGCCCTAGGTCTTCGTGAGCAAGCGAGTTGGATGCACACCCACTTAGTTTCTTTTTGAGCTTTCATACACTTATAGCTCTAGTGCATCCGTTGCATGGCAATCCCTACTCACTCACATTGATATCTATTGATGGGCATCTCCATAGCCCGTTGATATGCCTAGTTGATGTGAGACTATCTTCTCCTTTTCCTCACAACCTCCACCATATTCTATTCCACCTATAGTGCTATATCCATGGCTCATGCTCATGTATTGCGTGAAAGTTGAAAAGGTTTGAGAACATAAAAGGTGTGAAACAATTGCTTGACTTGTCATCGGGGTTGTGCATGATTTAAATACTTTGTGTGGGGAAGATGGAGCATAGCCAGACCATATGATTTTGTAGGGATAACTTTCTTTGGCCACGTTATTTTGAAAAGGCACGATTGCTTTGTTAGTATGCTTGAAGTATTATTGTTTTTATGTCAACATTAAACTATTGTTTTGAATCTTATGGATCTGAACATTCATGCCACAATAAATAATATTACATGGATAAATAAGTTAGCTAGCATTCCACATCAAAAATTCTGTTTTTATCATTTACCTACTCGATGACGAGCAGGAATTAAGCTTGGGGATGCTGATACGTCTCCAACGTATCTACAATTTTTTATTGTTCCATGCTATTATATTATCTATTTTGGATGTTTTATATGCATTAATATGCTATTTTATATTATTTTTGGGACTAACCTTTTAACCTAGTGCCCAGTGCCAGTTTTTGTTTTTTTCCTTGTTTTTGAGTATTGCAAAAAAGAATATCCAACGGAGTCCAAACGGAATAAAATCCTACGCTGATTTTTCTTGGACCAGAAGGAACCCAGGAGGCTTCGAGAAGAGGCCAGAAGATCTACGGGTGGGCCACAAGCCACCAGGGCGCGCCCCTGGGGGGCGCCCCTTGGCTTGTGGGCCCCCCGTAGCTCCTCCAACCCTAATTCTTCGCCTATAAATTCAGGAATATTCCCCCAATACCAAAGAGAGCCACGATAATACTTTTCCGCCGCCGCAAGCCTCTGTTCCCGTGAGATCCCATCTTGGGGCCTTTTTCGGTAATCTGCCGGAGGGGGATTCGATCACGGAGGGCATCTACATCAACACCATTGCCCTTCCGATGATGCGTGAGTAGTTCACCTCAGACCTTCGGGTCCATAGCTAGTAGCTAGATGGCTTCTTCTCTCTCTATGATCTTCAATACCATGTTCTCCATGATCTTCATGGAGATCTATCCGATGTAATACTCTTTTGCGGTGTGTTTGTCGAGATTCGATGAATTGTGGATTTATGATCAGATTATCTATGAATATTATTTGAATCTTCTCTGAATTCTTATATTCATGATTTCATATCTTTGCAAGTCTCTTCGAGTTATTTGTTTGGTTTGGCCAACTAGATTGGTAATTCTTGCAATGGGAGAAGTGCTTAGTTTTGGGTTCAATCTTGCGGTGTCCTCACCCAGTGACAAAGTAGGGGTAGAGAGGCACGTATTTGTATTGTTGCCATCAAGGATAAAAAGATGGGGTTTTCATCATATTGCTTGAGTTTATCCCTCTACATCATGCCGTCTTACTTAATGCGTTACTCTGTTCTTCATGAACTTAATACTCTAGATGCAGGCAGGAGTCGGTCGATGTGTGGAGTAATAGTAGTAGATGCAGATTCGTTTCGGTCTACTTGATACGGACGTCATGCCTATATGCATAATCATTGCCTTGGATATCGTCATAACTATGCGCTTTTCTATCAATTGCTCGACAGTAATTTGTTCACCCACCATATTATTTTCCTTCAAGAGAGAAGCCTCTACTGAAACCTATGGCCCCCGGGTCTATTTTCCATATTATATTTTCAGATCTATAAACCAAAAATACCAAAAATACTTTGCTGCAATTTATTTACATTTATTTTAGTTATCGCTTTAGTAATCTTTTATATCTATCTCTTTCGGATCTCATCCTTGCAAGTAACCGTAAAGGGATTGACAACCCCTTTATAGCGTTGGGTGCAAGTGTTTGATTGTTTGTGCAGGTGCATAGATTGGGGCCTTGCTTGTACCTCCTACTGGATTGATACCTTGGTTCTCAACAACTGAGGGAAATACATATCTACTTTGCTGCATCACCCTTTCCTCTTCAAGGGAAAACCAACGCAAGCTCAAGAAGTAGCACGAGCCACCACGTGGGGTTCTCCGGTTAGTTAGGCATCAAGCTGACAATGGGGGATTACTCAGGCGGGTATATTGGAGTCCCATCCATGTCCTCATCACCGCCCTCCCATTCCCGTCACCGTCTCGGTACCCATGCGCGGGGATAAAAAGTTTCCCATCCCCGTCCCCATCACAGCCCTCCCATTCCCGTCACCGTCTCCCTACCCGTGCGCGGGGATAAAAAGTTTCCCATCCCTATCCCCATCACCGCCCTCCCATTCCCGTCACCGTCTCCGTACCCGTGCGCGGGGATAAAAAGTTTCCCATCCCATTGCCATTTCTTTATCCCCGTGGGGAAAACCAACATGCAATTAAGAACAACATTCGGTAGTATTTCAGTAAAAAACAGTATTTCAATACAATAAACAATATGTTGTGGCTAAGTTTGGGATTTCTTAGGGATATTTGGGCCAGATGGGTGGGATCTGTGGAAATTTGGGTGACTCGGGGCGCAAATTACGTGGGGTCTACTAATTTCAGAGCACACATGTAAGTTATTTCATGGTTAAGGCGGGTAATGCTATGTATGTCCCATCCCCATCCCCGTCCTGCATGTTGGGTAAGGTATTTGACCCACCATCTTCCCCATGGGAATTCAAGCTGGCACTTCTCCATGCCCTAATAGAGTAAACACCCATGGGGATGCGGGTAACGGTTTTAACCATGACAGCTTCAGGTGAGGCACACGTGCCATGTCTAAAGTCGTGCATTGGGTGCATATTTAAAGCAGCTCGATCATTACCTTTTTCATGCATACGTTTGTGTCTCATGCATGCGGTGGTGGTCCTCATACACTCACTCATGCGTTTACCACTGACACACCCATTCGTTGCCCCCGCGTGGTCGATCACCTTGGATGGTGCGTGCGAGAGAGGTTTAATCAAAGCTGGATTCATCTTAGTCCGTGTTTCGGCGAATATCATGGTGAGATTACACATGAAAGTTTGGGCGTATGTGTGCACGCGCGTGCTCATTGTACAAGTTGTGAACCTCCGTTTTTTTCGATTTGCGAATGTGCCACATGAAAGGTGTGCGTTGGGTATTCAAAACATCACACAACACCTCCGTACATATGTTAATTAGGGCAGCATGGAGGCGGTGGTTGTCCTCGAACACCGCCCCCTCGCACAATTATTAGTGTCCCATATGTGTCCTTGCGTACTTTTGTACCGCAACGAGAGAGTTTAATTAGTGTGGATTCTTTTTTGGTCCATGTTTGCGGTAGGCCATGGGTGTGAGATTACATGGTATAATTTGAGTGCGTGTAGTGTACGCATGAATGTCTCTCCCATCGGCTCGAATGGGGGTGGGTATATATATATATATATATATACTAAGCATCGTGAACCACGCTTTCCGTGCGGACTTTAAGATTTCCAAGGAAGGTGTGCCACGCTAAAGTTTGTGTGCTGGGTATGTAAACATCACACAACACTTCCATGCATATGTTTGATCCACGCTTAGACGGTGATTGTCTTTGGATACTCCTTCGTGTGGTTGTCGTTGGAAAGTCCATTTCTGGGCCCGTGTGGATGTCCATCACATTGACTGACAACGAGAGAGAGTATACCATGGTGGATTCTTCAATTGTTTTGTGTTATGGTATATATTATATAGGTCTTTTGAGTTTCCTTACCCAAGTATGAGCACACACGTACGTATGCGTGAATCGTTCCCATCGACGCTCGGCATACTAGTTGTATGCGTCATGAACACTCGCTCGGGGGGGGGTCTATCCTGCTCCAAAGCATGTGACACATCAAAGTTGCACATGAGGTATATATTAATGAATTCAAACGCAAACACAACATTTCCGTACATATGTTTGCACCACCAGCAAGTGATGGCTGTCCTCGACACTCCACCGCGTGGTTATCGGCGTCACGCCCATTCATCGTCCTCGGTGGATGTCCATCCTTTCGACCGACAGCGGGAGAGGTTTAACCAAAATGTTGATTCTTTGGTCGGGATGTCCGTTGCGAGGCGCATGGGCCATAGTCCACCTTTGACCGGAAAAGAGATGGGGTGGTTTGACCATGCTGGATTCATGTATATGTTTCATTTTCATGTTACGGCATGAGTGATACGCAAGACCTGTTTGGGGGCATGTATTCGTGGCTACGATTCCCCCTCCACCGACACGAAGTGGCGACTGAGGAGAAATGTGCCACATCAAAGTTGCGCATTGGGTATTTTCAACGATCATACCACCCTCTGCATACATATTTATGTTCCACATGCAGGCGTGTATGTGTTCTGACCCCTTTCCCGCATTTTTTTGATGAAATGGTCCTATATATTATTATCCTAGGAGTAAATAGCAAACGATTCGAATGTAACAACAGTTTACGATTGTACACTCAACAGAAACCATTTCCTCCGCCACTGGCACATCAGCACGTTCCACTGGTGGGCGCCGGACACGATTGGGTTCGATGAGACTTCCCTCGTAAAAATATCTACTACCACCTTGAGCCGTTTGAAAAATGGCGGTTCCACGGGTTTTTCCTATTTGATAGCACACACTTATTATGTTTCTGCTGTGTGCGATGTTTGTTGCTCCAGCCCTGGCCGCGCCGCTTCAATCCCTTAATCTGAATTTTCAGTAGCCCCGGCATCCTGGCATTCCCGCCTAGTAAAATTTTCAGTAGGCGCGCGGCATTTCCTCAAACACCACCTGCCCCCTCACCACAAAACCTCTGCTCAGATTACGTAAAAAAAAGGAAAACCTCCACTCCCGCACGCACCACTCCTCTCCCTCGTTCAAACCCTAGCTAGCCCGCCGCCGCCGCCCCTGACTCCACCGTCATCCTCTGCAGGCCTTCCCGTGACTATATCGAAGTCCTCATGAAGATCCATCACAAGGGGGTTGGACTAGAGTCGTCCGTGCAATCGACAGTAGTGCTCCTCCATGTCGAATGCATGCACAACTCTGGTCCACCCCGTAGTTTCGGCCTGCGAAGCACCCTCTTTGCCGCAGACCCCTATCCCCATCCTCACCCACACTCCACAGCATCGCTGCCTCAGCCCGGCTATGCTTCCCAGGGAGCTGGAGGAGCGAATGGCCAAAAAGAGGTATCTCGAGGCCTGTCCGCTGGACGATGGTGAGGTGGCCGTCGAGGCCCCCCGGGAAAGCTCAGTGCGATGACTGACCCGGGGCTTTTAATAAGCGGGCTCGCGCATGTCTGTATGTCCCCGTAGCCGGCTACGACATTGAGCTTGTCGACAGCGATGGATTGACGCGAGCTATGACATAGGTTAAGTGACGCACCCCCACCCCTTCGGGTTCAACCTCCTTGGATATCCTCCATGCCCCCCCGGTCCGCTGATCTACTCTGCTTCGCTGTCAGGATTTTGCCTTCATCGCCATCAAGACCCTTTTGTCATTTCTGAAGGTTGCGTTCTAGTGGCGGTGGCTCGGCATCGTCTGCTGCCAAGTCAGAGCTCATTGACGATGACGACGACGACAAGGGCACCCTATCAGTCTCTTCCAAGGGGAAATAGCCCATCCACGACATCAGGGACGTCACCCTGCAGACGTGCTCTTCCAAAGGCAAGGAGCTAAGCTGCCACCACAGGGTGCGCACGGTGCGCACCCCTAGTTCAGGCTCTTCCAAGGGGTATGAATTGTTCAAAAGTGCAATTTGATGTGCTGGAGTATGAATTGTTCAGTTCAATTTCAGTGTTGACGCGTTTGGTTGTCTGTAGTGAGCATATACCATGTTTATCGTGATATGTGGTTGTTTGTAGTGAACATATGTCCAGTTTCATTGCTAGATTAGGTTGTTCAATCATACAATTGATTCCCGTTAAAGCTGGTGTATTTAAGACGCCCCTGTTTATTTCAGTTTTCTCACAATGTGATGTTGAATCATACAATTTGATGTTTAAGCACATGGTGTGTTCTATCTTCTATGCAATTTCAACAATACAGATATGAATGACTGTTTGGTTGTTGTTAAGTCTTTTGTAGTGAGCATATGCTTCCTTTAAAGGTTTTTTGGTGGTTTGTGGTTATGATTTGTCAAGTTTCAATTGCTATATTTGGTTGTTTGTAGTATGCCTCTGATCTACTTTGCTTTGCTGTCAGGAATTTGCTATGCTGGAGTATGAATTGTAATGCTCAAAAGTGCAATTTGATATGCTGGAGTATGAATTGTTCAGTTCAATTTCACTGCCTATGTTTGGTTGTTTGTAGTTAGCATATACCTATATTTGGTTGTTTGTAGTATGCATCTGATCTACTCTGCTTTGCTGTCAGGAATTTTCCTTCATCGCCAACGAGACCCTTTTGTCATTTATGGAAGTCGCGTTCTATGGCGATGTTTTGGCATCGTCAGCTGCCAAGTCAGGCCTCATTGACGACGACAACTTATCGTCGACAAGTGCGCCATACGCTGGAGTATGGATTGTTCAGTTCAATTTCACGAACGCCTATGTTTGGTTATCTGTAGTGAGCATATACCTTGTTTATTTGTTTTTGGTTCTTTGTAGTGAACATATGTCTAGCTTCAATTGCTAGATTTGGTTGTTCAATCATACAATTGGTTCATGTTAAAGCCGGTGTAGTTAACATGCCCCTGTTTATTTTGGTTTTCAAACAATGTGATGTTCAATCATAGAATTTGATGTTTAAGCACATGTTACGTTCTATGCAATTTCAACAATACCGATATGAATGACTATTTGGTTGTTGTAGTATGCCTTATTTATTTAGTTATTCACAATGTCCAGTCCAATTTGATTAATACCAGTTCAATGGCCATACGTATTTCCTGTTAAGCCTGGTGTAGGTAATACACCCCCTATTTTTTTTCACTCTATGATGTTCAATTATACAATTTGATGTTTAAGTATAAGCTTTGTTCTATGCAAATTCAGCAATACCATTATGAATGACTTTATTTGGTTGTTGTTAAGCCTGATGTAGTGAGCCTATGCCTATTTTAATGGTTTTTGGTTCAGATGGCTATATTTGTTTCCCATGTTATACTCCCTCCACCCCATAATATAAGATGCTAATACATCAAGGGAAACACTTGTTACCAGACATCTGATAGCAGCCAATCGTCAGACCGGTTGAGAGTCGTTGATGCAGTTTTAATCTCACGGCCAAAATTGATTCCAAATCCCGTCGATGACTTTTCAAAACTGCCGATTTTATCGCCAGCTAATGCACCTGCCCATAACTCCTCCCTAATTAATCGCATCTTCCTCAAATCAACCCGTCGTCCTCATCTCCATCGCATGCTCCTGAATCACCTCCGTCCTCGAGCTTTCAACTCCCCTCGTCAACCTGGATCCATCCGCCATGATTCAGCCCTAGCCGTGTGACCTTGAGATTAATCGCTTCGGCGCGCCATCCCACTCGCTGGCTGCAGCCAGCAACGCGCACAAGGAACAAGCTCATAGCTCGCTTGCCGCCCCGGCCATCTACTGTGCTTCCATGCCTCGCCGCCGCCGGCAGTGAGTCCTCTTGGTTGTAGAACAAAGCCATCCCACGAGTATATGTTGGTATATTCCCTTTTGTTGGGTCCGAATCTGGGCACTCGACTACATTATCTCTGAATTTCGTATGGATGCATAAGCATACATCCGCTTCACAATTTTGGGGGCAATATAATTAGGACTATTTTCAAATATCCATGTTTCCAGCCAATAGTATATATGTAAGCACTCCATGCTGTTCATACATGTTAACCATTTGTGCTTCTACATTGTAATGCATATGCTTCCTTCGGCAAAAGAGTTTGCCTTATTTCTGTCAGGGAGCAGGCACATGCTTAATTTTTCATTGCTCTGCAGAGAACCATGCATTGCTTCCGAAATATGGCCATGCATTGCTTCGTTTATTTAATATCAACCTGTTTAAATTACTACATACGTGGCATAAACATAGGGGCTTCCATATATATTTTGAATGCATCTTGCGCCAATTGAATTGCTTCCATAACGGTTGATTTTTATTTTCCCCTAAACTTATTGAAATTGTTATCCCATTGAAACCTTCCATGCTCCTATACTGTAAAGAATATGTTTTTGACTTCTACTTAATTTGCTTCAATATTTCCACTTATTCTCAGTTTTGTTCATTATCCAATTTTAGTAGATCATTGCTTACACCTTATCCTTGCTTACATTGCACTGCTTAGATAATGGATTGTTACCAGTTATTTCCATTTCTATGTTTTCCACTTCAATTTTGAGCATATGCTTCTATGGTAGTGAAATTTTGCTTCAACTATTTTCTACTTTTATTAGTTTTGTTTCTTACATAGTTTTGTTTCGAGAATATGCTTCTATGGTAGTGAAATTTGGCTTCAACCGCTTCCTACTTATATTTATCACATATGCTTCGGTGATGGTGAAATTTTACATCAGCCTCTAGAAGTATATGCTTCTTTTATTATACAAACATGTTGGTTTAGGTACTACTCATGGTGCGTTTCAACAACCATCAGTGTTGTTTCGTTTAGTGAATTGTTTTATTTCAACCACTCCTGACTGTGCTTCATTATGTATGAATGGTGTTTCTGTTATATATACATTTTTGCAGCAAAAAATTGTTGTTGCGCTTCGTTGTTTTGGGCACACGTCAAGGATATAGCAATAACGATGTCTAGAGCAGTACGACATGGATGAGGCACCACTATTCGTCGGGCGGATTCCTTCTTGGTGACAAACTAGCAGTATATGTGGAGCTCTTCCATGACATTGCTATGGTGCTGCTAGGCCAGAGTTAAAATAATGTTGTATGACTTGTTCTTGTTTTTGGTTGCAAAAAGAATGGACAGTAGCAGTTTGTTCTTCTGTCGGGTAACTCCATTATTCCTCTGAAGCATATGTAATTGATACAATGTAACTCTTTTGATGCAAACAAATTACTATTTGATTGGAAGCAATTCTCTAGTCGATGAAAACAAGAGAGCGATGCTTCTATATTATTTTTCTCTTTGATGGAGGCAAACTAGTACTATTTGATTGGAAACAATTCTCTAGTGGACGGAAGCATAAGAGTGATGCTTTGGAAAAGGTAGAATTATTTTTCTACTTGACAAAAACGAACTACTAATATTTAGTTGGAAGCAGATCTCTAGTTAATGGAAACAAGATGCAATATTTTCGAAGCAAAATATCATGTGGGACGTAATTTTATATTGATCGAACATATATCATTCACCACCGAAATACAATCTCCGATGAATGGAAACATACCTTTGCTGCTAAGAAAATTATCTGAAAAGAAGGTCGAAGCAAGCAAATATTAGTTGATGAAGGATACACAATGTCATGTTGTTCGTGAATGAACAAGCAGCACAACACAAGGGAATTAACGTGAGCAGTTAGTTACTCGAAGCACAAAATCAGCAGAGATTAGGTGGAGGAGGTGCTATATACACTGGCGCTGTTACAGGAAAGCATATAATTAGGAAGGAAACAACTCAGCGCTCAATAAATCTACTCGGGCGGGTCCTGGGATACCAAATCTGACGTACCTGCTTCCTCTAATCCCAAGGTGCACAGGTGGTCTGATAGATGCATTTCATCTATTGTCTGATGCCTAGCGCTTCCCATACATCAAATATGTTCGTGCATTGGATGTAATTAGATCTTATATAGTGGGACGGAGAGAGCATCATAACTAATAAAGATTGCTAGTACAATAGGTCAAAATGTGGTAATAAAAATATTTATTTATAGTTTGTCCAAGACAACAGTGGGGGATGTTCAGAGTTGTACTAATTACCGTGGAATTAAATTGATGAGCCATACAATGAAGCTATGGGAGAGAGTCATTGAGCACCTCTTAAGAAGAATGACAAGCGTGACCAAAAATCAGTTTGGTTTCATGCCTGGGAGGTCGACCATGGAAGCCATTTTCTTGGTACGACAACTTATGGAGAGATATAGGGAGCAAAAGAAGGACCTGCATATGGTGTTCATTGACTTAGAGAAGGCCTATGATAAGATACCGCGGAATGTTATGTGGTGGGCCTTGGAGAAGCACAAAGTCCCAGCAAAGTACATTACCCTCATCAAGGACATGTACGATAATGTTGTGACAAGTGTTCGAACAAGTGATGGCGACACTGATGACTTCCCGATTAAGATAGGACTGCATCAAGGGTCAGCTTTGAGCCCTTATCTTTTTGCCTTGGTGATGGATGAGGTCACAAGGGATATACAAGGAGATATCCCATGGTGTATGCTCTTTGCGGACGATGTGGTGCTAGTCGATGAGAGTCGGACGGGGGTCAACAGGAAGTTGGAGTTATGGAGGCAAACTTTGGAATCGAAAGGTTTTAGACTTAGTAGGACTAAAACCGAGTACATGAGGTGCGCTTTCGGTACTACTAGGCACGAGGAGGAGGAGGATGTTAGCCTTGATGGGCAGGTAGTGCCGTAGAAGGACACCTTTCGATATTTGGGGTCAATGTTGCAGAAGGATGGGGATATCGATGAAGATGTGAACCATCGAATTAAAGCCGGATGGATGAAGTGGCACCAAGTTTCTAGCATTCTCTGTGACAAGAGGGTGCCACAAAAGCTAAAAGGCAAGTTCTATAGGACGGCGGTTCGACCCGCAATGTTGTATGGCGCTGAGTGTTGGCCGACTAAAAGGCGACATGTGCAACAGTTAGGTGTGGCGGAGATGCGCATGTTGAGATGGATGTGTGGCCACACAAGGAAGGACCAAATCCGGAATGATGATATACGAGATAGAGTTGGGGTAGCGCCAATTGAAGAGGAGCTTGTCCAACATCGTCTGATATGGTTTGGACATCTTCAACGCAGGCCTCCAGAAGCCCCAGTACATAGCGGATGGCTAAAGCGTGCTGATATTGTCAAAAGAGGCCGGGGTAGACCGAACTTGACATGGGAAGAGTCCATAAAGAGAGACCTGAAGGATTGGAGCATCACCAAAGAACTAGCCATGGACAGGGGTGCATGGAAGCTTGCTATCCATGTGCCAGAACCATGAGTTGGTCGCGAGATCTTATGGGTTTCACCTCTAGCCTACCCCAACTTGTTTGGGACTAAAGGCTTTGTTTGTTGTTTGTTTGTTGTTGTTTGTTGTTGTCCAAGACAACAGTGATATGAAGTATATTAACTCAGAACTATGTACCCTTTTTACTGCACATAATGAGTTGTTAGATGACAATCTCTGTATCTTTCTCCTTTGCAGTGGTTTCCAACGCAGTCTACCCAAGATCACCTCTCAAACAACATTATTGTTGGACACGCAAATGTACATGTATTTCTATCAGACTAGAATGACTATCTGGAAGTCATGAAGATATTGAAGGATGGGCGGTCGGCCATCAAAAGGGATTGGGCTAGTCGTGTGTGCATACGACATGTAGGAGAGCACACTACGGGCATTCCGCTTCACCTTTTACAGCAATCAGAATATCTTTTGCCTCTTTCTTTGTCGTCTTTAATACAAGTATTCAACCGTCGTTCATCATTCTTTATTTGGTGCTTATGTAATTCTTTCGTTGACGTAATTCTTGAACGTATGTACCTGTGAATGGAATAATGCATTGGTTGATGTACATATCTATGTATATGTAAAAAAGCTGCTCCCTACTTTCCAATTCAAATTATGTACAATTTTAAATTGTAGCGATTAAAATAATAAAAAAATGTTCTGCAGGTCATTACGCAGCACACGGTTTGTAAGTCAACGTTTGTGATATACCTCATGATCCGACACGTTTCACAGATAGAAAACGTGTGCGCCCATGCACACAGTTGCCATTTGCAAACCGTGTGTGATTTCAGATAATATAACAAACGGTGCAACTGAATTCAACGTTTGTGATAGAATCTCTGTCGCACACAGTTTAAAATGATAAACTGTTTGTGATGTAGTATGCATCGCAAACGTTGGACCACAGAATAGCGCGTGTGATACTTATCCTGTCGGACGCGAGTACAACATTCAGACGTTTCTTAAACCTATCCGATACTTGTACGACGGTTAAATTATTGTCTTAGTTAAATATCGCCAACGGTTCGTCCAATATAAATGTTTGTGATCTCACACGAGTTGCAAGGATGTGCCGTATGGGAAGTCCACCATATCTCAAACGGTTCATCGGTGACTCTCATTTGTGATAGATACGGACATCCCATACGCTTAGTTTTGCCAAACGTTTGCGTTCGTTGGACATCATCGCCGATGATTGTTCGGTGTCGTGTGGGATGGACCGCCCTATGGCCCACACATGCAAGGCGCCGGTTTCAATGTACGTCGCGGAAAGGGGTTAAAAACTGTTTGTATAGCAGGTCGCTGCGCCAATGATCGCCTTGGATATCGTCATGATTATTTGATCTTCTATCAATTACCCAGCAGTAATTTGTTCATCCACCATGTGCTATACTCATGAGAGAAGCCACTAGTGAAACCTACGGCCCCCGGGTCTACTTTTCCAACATATTGCTTTCCGATCTATCTTTTTGCTGCTTTTGTTTTCAGATCTATTATTCAAAAAAAATACCTTGCTGCACTTTTTATTTGCCTCTTTTATTTTGTGTTCTTAAGAGATCTATCTATCCAATCTATCATATCCTAATCTATCTTTTTACCGTAGGGAGATTGACAACCTCTCTTTCGCGTCGGGTTGCAAGTATTTGTTCTTCGTGTGCAGGTGTTGTTTACTAGGCGTTGGTGATCCTCCTACTGGTTCGATACCTTGGTTTCATAACTGAGGGAAATACTTACCGTCGCTATGCTGCATCATCCCTTCCTCTTTGGGGAAATACCAACGCAGTCTCAAGCCACGTCAAGATCCCCCTCACAAATATATAGGTGGAGGGAGGGGAGGGGTTGTCGACTTGGGGAGGGGATCTCCCATTGGCGCGCCGAGGAGTAGTCCCCCTTGACATCCAATTCGCACCCTTGCTTGTCCTACAAACAATGGGGGTGCCCAAACCTTATTGGGCCCATAGGGCCCATTAACTTTCCCCTATGAGGCCTTTGGCTAATTCTATTAGTCCATAGCCCCTAATAAAATCCCATATGACTCCCAGTAATTAACGAAGCCCTTATTTATTTATATTAGGTCACCGAAAACATTTTCCATCTATCAGACATTACCCAGTATTACTCGGTATGCCCCGAAACCCTTCTGGTAACTCCGAAACACTTTTGTCTCTCGAACCATTTACTTTTATTTCAAAAACTTTTCTCGTACTATTTTCTCATATTACTAACTCCAATATAATATAACTACGAGATTGTAATTCCCTTAAGCGTGTGACCATATAGGTTTGGTGAAATATATACATGAACAAAACTTCCTTTAGTTCAATGATCAACAACAGACCCGTGGACATCCATGTTGACCCCTATACTGACACGACTGATATCCGAGTGAAGATTTGGTCATCATATACCATTCCTTTTGAATTGCAATACATTACAAAATCCGAGGTGAGGAACTAATCATAGGTTAAGTCTCCATGTTATAAACTATAGACTTGCGATGATAACATCTCTAAGTATAACAAACAACTTTGGTCAATTCAATATTTATTCCAAAATCATATTCTCAATGTTTTCAGCATCCTTGTTACACTCGTCTCATGCCAGCGATTAGGAAAACATAATGTAACACTTGATCTAGTCCTAGAGGCAACTCTAGGAATTAGGTTTAACCGTTTATTACTCTACACGTGCATACAAGTTTTCCTCCGAATCACATATTCAAGAATCATAGCAGTTATAACGTAGAATGTAAAAATCTAATTATAAACGTGGAAATAAATAATACAATTATTATTTCCTCTAGGGTATATTTCCAATATCAGGGCTAGAAAACAATCCTGGCCCGAAGAACATAAGAATGATACTATATGTAAGTTACTGTGACCTATCTCCGAACCTTAAGACTATTTTACTGTATCTAAGTTTGTAATGTTCAAATCTAAGAAATCATGGAAATGGATGGGTCAAGGATTTGTTGATGAAGGGAATGGAAAGAGCTTGTATGAAGTAGGAGAAGCTTGGTCCAACCAATGGATAGAAATATTGCTAATAAGGCGAGATCATGTCGTGTACATGATATGGTGCTTGACCTTATCACTTTCTTGTCAAACAAGAGGAGAACTTTATGAAAAGATTGGGTTGTCGACAACCTAGGTCTCTACAATTGGAAATATGCCCTAGAGGCAATAATAAAGTGGTTATTATCATATTTTCTTGTTCATGACAATATTTTATTATCCATGCTAGAATTGTATTGACCGGAAACTAAAACACATGTGTGGATATATAAACAACACCGTGTCCCTAGTGAGCCTCTACTAGACTAGCTCGTTAATCAAAGATGGTTAAGGTTTCCTAACCATAGACATGAGTTGTCATTTGATAACGGGATCACATCATTAGGAGAATGATCTGATGGACAAGACCCGACCGTAAGCATATCATTTGATCGTATCACTTAGTTTATTGCTACTGCTTTCTTCATGTCAAGTATATGTTCCTAAGACCATGAGATCATGCAACTCCCTGACACCGGAGGAATGCCTTGTGTGTATCAAACATCACTTCGTAAATGGGTGATCATAAAGATACTCTACAGGTATCTCTGAGGGTGTCTGTTGGGTTGGCATGGATCAAGACTGGGATTTGTCACTCCGTATGACGGAGAGGTATCTCTGGGCCCTCTCGGTAATACAACCTCACAAGAAGCTTGCAAGCAATGTGACTAAGGAGTTAGTCACGGGATCTTGTATTACGGAACGAGTAAACAGACTCGTCGGTAACGAGATTGAACTATGTATGAGATACAGACGATCGAATCTCGGGCAAGTAACATATCGCTAGACAAAGGGAATTGCATACGGGATTAACTAAATCCTTGACATCGTGGTTCAACTGATGAATCTTCGTGGAATATGTAGGAACTAATATGGGCATCCAGGTCCCGCTATTGGTTATCAATCGGAGAGGTGTCTCGGTCATGTCTACATGATTCTCGAACCCGTAGGGTAGCACGCTTAACGTTCGGTGGCGCTAGGGTAATGTTGAGATATTAATAGTGGAAATTCCAAAAGTTGTTCGGAGTCCCAGATGGGACCCGGGACATCACTAGGAGCTCCGGAATGGTCCGGAGGTAAAGATTTATATATGGGAAGTCATATTCAGGGTTCCGGAATTTTTCGGTAGAGTACCGGGAAGGTTCTAGAATGTTTCGGAGGTTCCACCGTGGGGCCCAACGACCCGGGAAGGTCCCACATGGACCGAGGGGTGGGGATACAGCCCACATGGGCTTGCCGCACCATTCCCCATGGCACATGTCGTTTAAATCTAGAGATAAGATCTTATCTCTAAATTTAGAGGGTTGCATCTAGAGATAAGATGTCATCTTCATGTTTAAAGGGTTTTCTCCCTTGTGGCCGGCCGTAGGAGGGTTTTGGACGTCCTCCCCTGCCCTCTAGCCTATATATAGATGGGGGAGGTGCATGGGGGCAGCCACCCCTTCACCCTTGTCTGTTGGCCCTCCCAACTCCTCCCACGTTTCTCCGGTACGCGCATGGCGAAGCCCTGCCGGAATTCCGCTGCCACCACCACCACCATGCTGTTGTGTTGGTTCAGATCTCATCTACCTATTCTCCCTCTCTTGCTGGATCAAGAAGGAGGATACGTCACTAAGCCGGACGTGTGCTAAACTCGGAGGTTCCGCACATGCGGTGCTTGGATCGGTTTGGATAGCGACGCGAGTACGACTACGCCAACCACGATTTCTAGATCGTTAATGCTTTCGGTCTACAAGGGTATGTAGACACCTCTCCCTCTCATTGCTAGCATCTCCATAGAATAGATCTTGGATGTTTCGAAGGAATTTTTTTGTTTCCCATGCAATGTTCCCCAACATCTACCAAGCACTGATTGCTAACTATGTCTCCAAAACAATAAGGAAGAGGATGTCAAGCAGATGCCAACCATGCACGCCCAATATCTAGATCCTAGCAGCTGAAACAAGTAAGAGTGTCTTACAACCAGGACCCACTCATTCAATCAACCCACGATGCACCAAAGAGCTTTATTTATAGGGAGCTTAGTATCTTTATAGATAGATAGATAGTCAACATTCAACAATTAGTTTTACTTACTACTAGAGAAACTTTAATATGGTCCCAACTATAGTGGACCCTCCATTATTTTTGAACCGAGGGTCTAGACTGAAGTGGTGACCTATTACCTTACGTCACCCAACCCTCTTGAATAGGAAACACTATAAATTGGAAAGGATGATGAATTGATAGTATAAAGTATAATATTGTATATTTTGCCATAGGGTGAATGTTCTAGTAAAATGAAACTGTATATTCCTCTCTCTCTCTCTCTCTCTCTCTCCCTCTCTCTCTCTCTCTCCAGAAAATTCCCCAATGTACTTAACCATATGTATGTGTGTTTTAGAGCCATAGTATCTTATGGAAAGAATAAATTCATTCTTAATGTTTTTTTCTCATGTCACATTTTTTTTGACGAACCAGCAGGAGCTCTGCTTTGCATTAAGTAGGGGAAAAGAAGACAGTGTCCATTACAGTTTGGGAGCAGGCTGGGAACAGCCGCAGGGCCTCAAGAAGGAGCGAAGAAAAGAGAAGAAAGAAATAAGAAGGTTAGTTACATCATATGAGGTGTCACAGCGGTGTCACAGTATCTCCTTATACATCATAACATTTGATTATTCAATAGAGTTAATTTTCACATATGTAATGACTGAATTTGCAATTTGGGTAAGTTGATTTTGTGGAAGAGGAATGGTTGGAAGAGAAATAAAGCTGGAGGAATAAGAAAGAAGGATGACCGTTGAATCTTAATCTAATGGCCCAGAAACTCGGCTTCAGCAAAATAAAAAATTGGGCGACTTGTGTATAGCCAGTCCCAAAATAAATGTACAATGACAGACTTCATGAAACAAAGTACATGTGTTTTTGCAGAAATTAGCATACGTCGTCCCATTTGTTGCAAGGCAAAGAAAATCCTGGATAACAACTACATGTCGTCCATCCATCTCTTTTATTTGAATTTTTCACCGCTTAGCCAACAAAGTTTGAGGCCAGAGCCTTGGGAAAGAGAACCGAAGAGAGAGAGAGAGAGAGAGAGAGAGAGAGAGAGAGAGAGAGAGAGAGAGAGAGAGAGGGAGAGATTCCAATGTACTAGTTATTGTGAAAGGAATTATGGGAGGGAGAGATCAGTTTGATGAGAGAATTAGGGGAGAGCATGACTTGGAGATGATTTTTTGGATTTCTTTCCTTGTTTGTGTGTTGAGCAACTCGGAAAGGTGGTCTACCGAGGTTGATTAAGTTACATGCGCTAACGACTAGTACCCACTAATCACTATAATCAACGACATAGATAGGTATGAACTCTTGCCTCCTGACAGGTAACAGTGACCATTTATAAAAGAGCTCCTAATACTATTACTATACACATAAACTAATGCCACTGTTCTTGCAAAAAAACTAATGCGAGTATCAGAGCAGGTCACTCCGGCCATTCAATGTCCAAACCAATGAAAGGAAATGTCAGAAGGGTCCTCTAGGGCAACACTTGGATAAGCAACATATTCACTAGGGGAAAGACCATGATCCAGTTGCAATAGTTCTTTTCCTTTTGGATGATGCTTTAGATAGCGTAGTTAATTGACGCAATGGACGGCGACACCACATGGAGCTCACTGTGAATGGTCACTACTCTTCGTCATGGTCCTCGACCTATCATGCCTAGCTTGAGGGGATCATCTCCACAGTGATGAGGCCGGTGATTTAGAGCAACTGAGTGCCTCCCAAGTGCAAAATTTAGGCTCATATTGCATAATAGAGTCTGGACTGCAGATAGGCTACAGAGAAGGGATGACCCATATTCTTTTCAAATGAAATCTCTCCGTTAATAACATATAAAGATTTAGAGGTTTTTTGGACTTTCTCTATCCACCCCTCCCCAATCCTGCATGTGTGACACACTCGACATCCATGTTGGTCCCTTCTGGTGGTATCTATTCATCAGTTGTCTAAAATTATTTTATATCTCAGCCATTTTCTAAAGTTTTTGGATCCTCATCCAACCATTATCATATCATCTCACTTCAAAACCAAGTAAACTACATCCAAAACAAGACATAGCGTACGTACACTAAAACCACAATATTGAATAGGCCAAATTTAGACAACCTCTAATGGAGAGTAAAGAACACTTTAGGTGACTACGAATTAGTAGAAGCAAAATAAAGTTTATTCAAGAACGTAAAGGCAACAACACATGCAAGACAAAGGACATAAAAGAGAGAAAGATGGAAAAAGGCTCTAAGTAACAAGCATGGCCAATAAATTTTAAAGATTAAGGTAGCCACAAAAGGTTAAATGCTACACTTGCTCATCAACTTGAAACTGTCGGACTCTAGTACGAGGACCAGAAACTGACGTTTATTGCCACATTAACACACCAACCGCAAGTTCTTTGTTGGTGTCCTCCTCCTTCTTCTTCTCCATCGTCGGCCTAACTAAATCTCCGGCATATTCAGGTCGATGGTGTGCCATGCGATCGCTGCAGCGGCCACGGGTCCAAGCTTTCTCGGCTTGTTTCCGCTGCAGGTATTGCTGCGCCTGACGTGTGAGCGAAGCGCGGAGGAGTTGGGAAAAGTGCACATATGCACCACACACACGGGTGCATTCTCCCATCTGGATGGCTTTTCATGTGCACATTAAGGCCTCGAGATTTGTTGAACCTCTTGAGACACACGGGGCACTCGTGTAACTGTTGTTCGTTCTGCTGCAGCACTTGGTTCTCCACCGTCGTCTTGAGCAATTTGCAGGGCTTGATAGGTCGTGTGGACGCCCCATTGCGCTTGCTGAATGCCACTTTGTTCGTCGAGACAACGGACCGCGCTTGGGTGGATGCCAACGCCACAACAGGTGCTGGTTGAGTGACGGTCACCGGGCCCGACGCTTGGCTCAGCGGGACCACCTGCTCCATCACCAGATTTGGCCTGACAACGACTACCGACGACAGCGGCAACGCTTGTATGGGACCTTGCCTTGGAGCAACCACGACCAGCGAAGCCGATGTTTGGTTGGTCACCTCGGCCGTCGGTGCACCCTGGGCTAAATTGCGGGCTACACCCGCTGGAACATCTACCACATGTGGTGGCAGAGGCGGCGGCGATGGTTGCATCGTAACATGGTTGAGGTATGCAGGACGCTCATCTCGGATGCCGCTGGCCAACATCATCAGCGATAAAGCGAGGTTCTCCTCCTCGGAGCCGAGTCCATGGCTAGGGTGGTGTGTGGGGCATGCTAGCGAGGTCGATGGTGGTAGTGAGGGCTGGTCATCAGCGGGTAGGTTCATGGACATGCGGCAGACCTAATGAGGGACAGGAGAGGAAGAGATAGATGGTGTGGGAGGAAGGAACAAGGGAAAAGGGACTGGTGTGCTTGTGTTGTATTGTGCGTGCACGATACAGATATAAAGGGGTCCTCGAAGGGAAGCAATGTTGTCATCATCTATCAACTAGTAACGCCCGAGTTATGTGACATGACACATGGCAACGATAAGCACATCCACGTCACCGATAAATCTACCACTAGAGTTAGCAACACACGTGACCATCGGCGCATTACATTACCGTGGTAGATTTTTCTATCGAGCTATTTTAAGATGGCCCCTCTTACCTTCTATACAGTAAGAGAAATGTTTAATCTCAACCGTCCATTCATCAACGATACATTTGACCATGCATCCTATTTTAATTATAGCAACTACTTATTTATTTTGCTTTTGATACCAAATATCCACGCAATGCCTGGTGCATACATAATAGGCATGCCTTATAAGTTATCAGTGGATAACACATTTTTATTTTTTCTATTCACCAAAATTTTCTAAGAAATACAAACTTTTACGCTAATCTAGCATCACTATTGTAGAATATATATATTTAGTTCATACCAAATATACCTTGTAACATTTTATTAGTTTCACTCTTAGCTGCAGACAACTATCTAATCAGTTGAAGATCCAAAACTGTAGCATGAAACAGTACATATATACTACTATTAGTTAAACCATATAGAAAATTGATTGTAGGCGGATTTGTTTTTAGTATTTTTTTCTATGTTGGAATTTTGTTTCACATGAAGTAAATTAGTTTTCACTTCGATGCTATTTTGTTTCTCTTATGGTATAATATATTCTCTTATTTGCATAAAGGGAAAATTTGAAGAGGTGATACTAGTCATCGGATGTTGCAAAATGGACACTTCATACTAATTGGGCCTATCCTTGAAGCTCGCTTTGCATACTTACTTGGGCCCAATAAAGACTTAATCTCAAATATAAACTGCCTCTCTGCTTCCCTAATAAAGGAAACCATTCAGTCTTCAACCCTTGGCCACGCCGCCGCCGTTCCCTTGTGGCAACCATGGCTGGGGCTGGCAGTGGCAGAACACCCGGCGGCGAAGGCTACTGTGGTGTGATTTATTCACCCTATCCGCAGTCGTCGCCTCTTCCTCTTCGCCTGGCCTACCTGATCCAACACTTCGGCATGGACAAGATCCGCGATATCATGAAGCGTCCTGATGGCAAGACGTTCGAGCAGAGGATCCACCACTTACGACAGGTGCGCGCGCTCCATCCATCCCTGCTCTCATCTACTAGTTTTTCTTCCTCAGATTTCAGGTCTCAAGATCGTTATAATTCGTCGTCCCCGTGCTGGATCTGTAAACCTCGGCCAATCTTTAAGATACATTCTCCTTTGTTAGATGATGTATATACGTAGCTTCTGTGTATACCTTGTACTCATGTATTTGTACACGTTGTGTACCCCTATATATATGAGAGAGCCACACCTTATTGGGTGTTGAGCAGTTTCCCACAAATCATTACGTTTTACATGGTATCAAATTAGGTTACGAACATGTCTTCCGCTGCCGCCGCCGTTGCCCCGATCCCATCTGTCATGGCCGTCGCCGCTCCGGTTGCTGCCTCCCGGCCCGCCGTTGTGGCCCTTGGTGCCCAGGCCGGTGGTGCCTCTCCGTTTTTGGCGTCACGGCCCCTTGTCTCCTTGACCGGTGCTGCCGCCCGGCCTATTGCCGAGCCGCCGGCGGTCTATATGGCTCCCGCGGCTACTTCGTGGATGGGGTATCCGCCTGCGCCGGCTGTGCCAACTGGCGCCCCAGCCGCGTTGTCGACGGCTCAGCCGTCGGCATCTCCCTATGGAGCCCCGGCCCCGTCGGGATACTTTCCACCCAACGGCGCCCCACCCGCGTCCCCGACGGCTCTACCGTCGGCATCTCCCTATGGAGGCCCGGCCCCGTTGGGCTATCCTCAACACCTAGCGCTGGCGACCGCGCCTCCTCACGGTGCCTCCTATGCCTACGGGGCGCCCTACAGTGGGCCGTCGGCGTTTGTCCCGCAGCCCTACCGTGGGTCGTCTGCATTGGTGCCGCGTTCCTACAGTGAGCCGTCGGCATACCCTGAGGCCAACTCGTTCCCTGGCTTCTATGCGCCACCGCCGTCACCGGATCATGCTGCACCGTTCTACTTTGCGCACCTCATCCCGGTGAAGCTGACCACAGACAACTACTTGTCGTGGCGCTCTCAAGTGCTACCGCTTCTTCGCAGCCGCTATTTGGAGGGTATGTGGATGGCACATTACCGTGTCCTCCACCACATCATCCGGCGCATCATGCTTGGGTGGCTCAGGATCAAGCCATCCTCTCTGCCATCCAGTCCTCTCTCACGGAGGGGGTCCCGTCATTGGTCATCTTTGCCGCCACATCTCACGATGCGTGGACGGCCCTCCATACCAGTTTTGCTTCGTAGTCACAGGCACGTGCTCATGCTATCCGCACTGCGCTTGGGGAGGTGAAGCTCCATGACCTCACCATCACTGCCTACTTCAACAAGGTGACGGGCATGGCTGACACACTTGCCTCCATCGGCAAGGCTCTTGGTCCGAAGGAGTTCACTTCCTACGTGGTTAATGGATTGAGTGACGACTATGATAACTTGGTTGAGAATATCAATGGTCGTGACACTCCCATTCAGCCACGTGAGTTGTATGCGCGTCTTCTTGCCACAGAACAGTGCATTCAGGCTCGTCGCTCCACTCCGACTTTCTCTTCTGCCAACGCTGCAACACGGGGCAAGGGTAAGTCCTTCACTCCACCGCCTGGTGGCAAGCCGCCGGCTGTTCCCAACCCGCGGGCTACCACTACCACTGTTGGTGGTCGCGTCCGTGGCTGCTATGCCTCTTGCGGCGCTCAGGTTCCTTGTCAGCTTTGTGGACTTGATGGCCATCTTGCTTCCCGTTGTCACCGTCGCTTCAAGAAGGAGTTCCTGGGTATTGGGAACAATGGTAAAGGGAATGAAAAGCAGTCTGCCTTGGCGAGTCATGAGCCAGGACACACTCCTTCGTACCCCGTTGATGCATCATGGTACATGGATACGGGAGCAACCAACCACCTGACGAGTGATATGGGCAAACTGTCTACTCATGAGCCGTACCGTGGGCATGATCAGGTTCAGACTGCAAATGGGGAAGGTATGCACATCTCACACATTGGTCAGGCATCTCTTCTTACACGTCGATCCACTCAGCTTCGTCTTCTTAACGTTATTTGTGTTCCCTCTGTTTCATGTAGTTTACTTTCAGTTCCTAAACTTACACGTGATAATAATGTTCTTGCTGAATTTCATCCTTTCCAATTTTTTGTAAAGGACCGGGACACGAGGGACGTACTTCTTAGAGGTCGACTGCGAAACAATGGTCTTTATGCACTTGATGTGCATCCAGCTCCTAGTGCTTTCAGCGGTGTTCGTGTGTCTCCTTCACATTGGCATGCGCGTCTTGGTCATCCTGCTCCTCCCATCGTTCGCCATGTACTTCATCACCATGAGCTTCCAGTAGTGTCCAATAAACATGTTGATACAGTTTGTGATGCCTGTCAGCAAGGCAAGAGTCACCAACTTCCCTTTTTTGAGTCGAGTCGTGTAGTCAATAAACCGCTTGAGCTTGTGTTTTCGGATGTATGGGGCCATGCCCAAGCCTCTGTTAGTGGTCATAATTATTATGTCAGTTTCATTGATGCTTACAGTCGGTTCACTTGGCTTTATCTTCTTAAACGCAAGTCTGATGTGTTTAATGTTTTCTTACAATTTCAAGCGCATGTTGAGCGTCTGCTCGACCATAAAATAATTCATGTGCAGTCCGATTGGGGGGGGTGAGTACCACAACCTCAATGCCTTCTTTATGAATCTTGGAATTACACATCGTGTGTCTTGTCCACACACACATCAGCAGAATGGTGTAGCCGAGCGTAAGCATCGTCACATAGTTGAGACTGGTCTTGCTTTGCTTGCCCATGCCTCCGTGTCGTTCAGGTTCTGGAGTGATGCATTTTCCACTGCATGCTTTCTCATTAACAGACTCCCTACACGACTCCGTCAGATGAAAACACCACTCGAACTCTTGCTGAATGAAGTTCCAGATTATACGTTTCTCAAAGTCTTTGGGTGTGCATGTTGGCCACATCTTCGTCCATATAACCAACGCAAGTTGGAGTTCCGGTCTAAACAGTGTGTGTTTCTTGGTTATAGTTCTCTTCATAAAGGGTACAAGTGTCTTCATGTTCCCTCTAATCGCGTCTACATTTCTTGTGACGTGGTGTTTGATGAGAATGTCTTTCCTTTTTCCGCACCTCCGGTCACTTCCAACACTCCCATTGCACCCGAGAAATCTGCTTTACCTGTGCCTGATCAATTTGTTGATGCTGCATATACCCCTTTGTTGTTACCTAACCATGGTGCAGGTGTTGGACAAGGAGCACGTCTCGAGCTTCTGGATGAGCAGCCGCCTGCGGTTGCGTGGGATGCCTCGGTCTCGCCGACTAGGCTGGCTAACACGCCCGTGCTGGCTGAACTGCTCGAGCCGGCTGAGCCAGGCTCACCTATGATGGCGTCGCCCGACGCTCTGGCACAGCCCGGCTCGCCCGAGCCAGCCCCTATCGTGGTGGCCACGCCCGTGTCGACGTCTGCGTCAACGCTCGAGCCGGCTACACCGGCATCCTCTGCTCCCTCGCCGGACCGGTCTCCTGCAGCTAGGGAGCAGTCTGCTTCATCATCATCAGCTTCACCGACTCCGTCAGCGCCGCCACCCTCGCCGTCGGCTGCTCCTCTGCGTCGTCGTATGCGCAGTCAGAGTGGCATCGTTCGGCCGAAGGAGCGCACTGACGGCACTGTTGCGTGGATTGCGGCATGTGTTGCTCAGACATATGCTGACCCCACTGCTGAGCCTCGGCATTTTCAGGCAGCTCTCCGAGTTCCTCATTGGCGCTCTGCCATGGAGCAGGAGTTTCAGGCGCTACTGAAGAACGATACTTGGCGCTTGGTTCCTCCTGTGTCTGGTGTTAACATCATTGACTCCAAATGGGTGTTTAAGGTAAAAAAGCATGCTGATGGTTCTATTGAGCGCTACAAGGCACAGTTGGTGGCAAAAGGTTTTAAACAACGCTATGGTCTTGATTATGAGGATACCTTCAGTCCGGTTGTTAAACCTACCACCATTCGGTTGCTTCTGTCCTTGGCTGTCACCAAAGGTTGGTTCCTTCGTCAGCTCGATGTTCAGAATGCTTTTCTTCATGGAGTCTTGGAGGAGGAAGTGTACATGCGGCAACCTCCAGGTTTTGTTGATCCTGCTCGTCCACATCACTTGTGTCGTCTTGTTAAGGTGCTTTATGGACTCAAGCAGGCTCCTCGTGCATGGCATGCCAGACTTGGCTCGGTTCTTCGACGCCTTGGCTTTGCTCCGTCGGTGGCTGACACCTCTCTGTTCCTCTTTCATCGTCCTGAGGTGACTATGTATCTGCTGGTTTATGTTGATGACATTATTCTTATCAGCTCCTCAGAGGCTGCTGCTGATCGTCTGCTGTCTGCTCTGGGTGGTCATTTTGCTGTCAAGGATCTGGGCGCTCTCCATTACTTCCTTGGTTTGGAGGTTACACGGTCTCCTGCCGGCCTGATTCTCACCCAGCATCGGTATTCTTTGGACTTGCTTCGTCGTGCTGGCATGATGCAATGCAAGCATGCTACCACTCACATGTCGGCGACTGATAGATTATCGGCTTTGGATGGTGCCTTGCTTCCTTCAAATGATGCTACAGAGTACCGCAGTGTTGTTGGTGGCTTGCAGTACTTGACCATCACACGGCCGGACATCTCTTTTGCGGTGAACCGTGTGTGTCAGTTTCTTCATGCTCCTCGGACTTCGCACTAGTCAGCTGTGAAGCGTATACTGCGGTATGTCTCTCATACTGCCTCCTATGGCTTGCATCTTCGGGCTACCTCCTCGACTGCGCTTTCGGCATTTTCTGATGCGGATTGGGCTGGGAGCCTGGATGACCGGCGATCCACGGGGGGCTATGCTGTCTTCTTTGGTCACAACTTGATCGCCTGGAGCGCGCGTAAGCAGGCCACAGTATCTCGGAGTAGCACTGAAGCAGAGTACAAGGCAGTTGCCAATGCTACCGCTGAGCTCATTTGGGTACAGTCTCTTTTGAGAGAGTTGGGAGTCTCCCAGGAGCAGCCGCCGGTTCTTTGGTGTGACAACATTGGTGCGACATATCTTTCGTCTAATCCAGTTTTTCATCCTCGTACCAAGCACATCGAAGTTGACTATCATTTTGTGCGGGAACGTGTTGCACAGAAGCTTCTTCATATCAAGTTCATTTCCTCTAAAGATCAACTTGCTGACATCTTCACGAAGCCTCTTCCACAACCTCAATTTGAGGGATGTAGGCGCAATCTTAACTTGCTTTGTACTTCAGGTCACAATTAAGATTGAGGGAGGGTGTTAGATGATGTATATACGTAGCTTCTGTGTATACCTTGTACTCATGTATTTGTACACGTTGTGTACCCCTATATATATGAGAGAGCCACACCCTATTGGGTGTTGAGCAGTTTCCCACAAATCATTACGTTTTACACCCTTAACTTGTACTCTATTCAGGAACTGGATGCTTTCGAGCGTGCTCGTGACATATTCCACATGGTCGAGGTCGTCGAGGATGACGACGCCGACGAGGACGAGGACGATGAAAATGTAGGACAGATGGTAACAAGCTTCAGTCGATCCATATATTAGAAACTAATACCTGCTTCTAATATGTACATACATTGTTTCTGTCTATTAATTCAGCTCTCAGGTGATGAAGAAAAACCAGATGTCGCGGAACGACCGCATGCTCCTGCTGAAGGCGAACTGGAATGCAAGAAGCCAAAGATAGCACAAGACTTGAGGTGCCGATTATGAGAAGAACCTGAGGCTGGACGGACAGAGAATTCTTCGCGGTAGTTAGTGATTTATGTGTGCTCTATGAATCACACAGCCTATGTTTTTCTTACACATTGCAGCTACATATTTCATGATGCACTTGTTTATACTCTTGAGTAAGCTGCGGTTTGGATAATCTAAAATGTTTACTCAGTAGTAATTATCCCAATACATTTCTTCACGGACAAAACGCAGTCATTAGCATTACTTTTACTGCTGAAGTATTAGTATAGATGGCTGTTAAAATGGCACCTAGTTCAGCATACTTGTGTAGCTTTACACGTTGTCTGAACTCTGATTATATGGAAGCCTAAAAACTTCGCAGAATAATTTATACGATGCTAGCATACCAGCATCAGTGATGGCCATCAAACTGGCGGCCGATTTCGATGCATTCAGTCTGAGATTCAATTTAAGCATTTGGTTAATGGGCTATGTTGTTTGAAGTCTATGTTGGGCTATCTTGTTTGAAGTATGGCTTGAGGTTGTGGATCTCACATAAAGAAAATGTATGGCTTGAGGAGGATCTGCTGCACCTCGTTGAAGACCACCATCGTGCACACAAAGTGCTCAGACCAGCACTGCCACTAGACAGTCTGGACAAAAGTGATAACCATGCAAATGGGATTTCGAGTGTCAGGACTACAGCCTACAGTCTTTGTTTCTTCAGTTAAGTAGACGAGGTTCAGTTAACGAACGCCTTTGATGGATGCTGGTAAGAAGGATCCAACGGCTCGCTTCGCTCCCCGCGACTTGATGCAGTGCGTACTTTTGTATGGTCGCGAAGTAGCTGTTTACGTAGCTGGCTATAAGATGCCCCACACTGCCTTGTGATGGATCATTCCTGAATCTGAGATTTCTCTCAACAAAAACACAAAATATATAGCGATGGATATTCTGCAGCATCTACTGTTTTCCCCTTGGTTTCTGAAAACCTCAAGAAATTTTAAGGTGTGACTGGATGCATTGGAAAATGCATGAGATAATGTTTTCGAAAGTACCAAGATCATCCGATTTAAATGAGAAAGTTGTGAACATTTGAACTTTGAAGTCAGACACGTCTCAATGGTCTGAATCTGAGTCCAAGACACGTGGTACTTAGTCTGTAAGGGCATGTTTGTATTGTGCCGGCACTTTCCCTTCCAAACCAAGGCGTCAATTAATTGGCAAAGAATTTCGCCGCCATCAATATCTCCCACACAAAATCAGAAGGGGTGGCCAATTTTTTTAAACTTGAATACGAAAATTTGGGAGCTATCCAAACGCATGCCTTACCCGTCAGTCAATGCCAATAATTTGGTAAGGCAAGTCCCGTCTGCCATCCAAACATGTCAATAGCTCTTGTGCGACACATTTCATGTGAATTGGAAGGAGTGCGACATACTTTCCAGAAATAGCTCGTGTGCGCCGTCTTACATGGCAATAATAGCCCCAATACGACCAGATGGTTAAAACACGGGTCCGGTCGTCAATGGGACTGCGGTTAAGGTAAAAACAGGAGGTCAAACTAATCAGTGCGTCTGGTGGTGAGGTCCCACTTGGCAGTGCATCGATTCCCCGCGTGACTGAACACGTGCTTCTCCCCGCTTCTCCCTGCTTCTAGTTGCTGCTCTCTTCTTCGTTCTCGTCGGCGGCGGCGGCGGCGGCGGAGCTTTCGTTCACGGCCGCGGCTGCGCATGTGGTGTGTATTCGGCACCATTCCCCTCCGTCTTGAGTTAGATCTGACCAAGTGAGCCTCTGTTTGCCCCTGTTTTCCACGGGATCCAGATTGTGGAGGTGGGTGGGACTGGGGAGCGGCGGCGGGGCGGCGTTGAGCTGAACGAGATGGAGCCACGAGAGACAACATCGACCGGGTAATCACCCTGTCCAACCTCTTCAACCCTGCGATGTCTGCCTCGTCTGCTTTCGCTGCCTCACAGTGCCCGCCATTGATAAGCAGGGGCAATGTTGCTCGGACCTTCGAATTCAGTGTTGAATTCTTACCATCTAAAGCAAAGCTAGTTGATGGTAGCGTGCGAGACATAGAGAGAGATACAATTGTGAAATGGGAGGTTGAATTTGAAGAGATTGATCCACTGGAAATACAGAGCATGGAAGAGAGGGCCGTGAGGAATGTTGTGGAGAAAATTGGGGAAAGCATTTTTTGGGGTCCAGAGCAAGAGGTAGCATTGTTACGGTTTGATAATTGGAAGGGTGAGTATGTGAGAATTGAGAATGGTGAAGAGATGGTTGATGAAATCGACCGGCAAGACGGCTGGGCAAGCAAACAGACTACCTTTCATGCAGAGCTCGTTGATCTGAAATCAGATTCTAAGGTTGGATATGTGCCCTCAAAGTTGGCTTCGCAGATGGTAGATGATGATTGGGCTTCACAGAGACAGATAACGCCCATGTGTACGGGTGAAGTGACAGTAATAGAGGGGGCTGATCAAGATGCAGAAGAGGGTTGTGATGGTGCTGCAAGGGTTGTTTGTGTTGATTGGAATTCAGTACAATTAGAAGACACTACTGATTTGGTCATTGCACCAATGGCTGACACTGAGATGGCCAAAAAATTTGGTATTCCAATAGATCCAGTAGATGATCAAGATGAGGAAGAGAGGGGTGAATCGAGTTTGCCTAATGATGCTAACATAGATGCTTGTGAAGATGTGGACGCACAGCTGATGAAAGATGCTGCAGATGATGTAGATGATGCACATAATGATGAGCTTGTAAGTGTGTATGACAAAGAAAATCTTGTTATTGAAGTAGGCAAGTTGTTCCCAAGCATGAAGGAGTTTAGGATGTGTTTCAAGACTTATGCAGTCAAACATGAGTTTGATGCCAAGACTATGTGGACTGATAGAAAGAAATTTTATGCAAGGTGCAGAGGTTTTGATGGAAGCGTCAGGCCTTGCAAGTGGTACATATCTGCTAGAATTCAACCTGATGGAAGTACCATCAGGGTAAATCAAATCCCAAATCCACATACTT
This sequence comes from Elymus sibiricus, assembly GCA_039707655.1. Classification (NCBI taxonomy): domain Eukaryota; kingdom Viridiplantae; phylum Streptophyta; class Magnoliopsida; order Poales; family Poaceae; genus Elymus; species Elymus sibiricus. The sequence continues at coordinate 56,778,771 of CM077671.1, read as the reverse complement.
GTATTACAAGTTCACAAACAGTATCAACCATGACACACAGCTTTGGATTGCAGAAAAGATCACTCCAATTTTAGCCAAGAAACCAAACACTACAGCAAAGAAACTTAAAGTGGACTTGGAAAATCAGTACCCCATTAAGGTGAAGGATACCACAGTGTGGAAAGCAAAACAGAGGGCAATGAAAGAATTATATGGTGATTGAGAAAATACTTTTAGGATGCTTTATAACTTCAAAACAGAGGTGGGGAAGAGGTCACCTGGCAGTGCTGTGGAGATAGATACTGAGGTAACAGAGGATGGTAGAGTTCTTTTCTCCAACTTCTTTATGGCTTTAAAGCCTTGCATAGATGGCTTCAAAGCAGGGCGACGTCCATATTTGAGCATAGACTCATCTTTTTTGACTGGCAAATGGAATGGTCAATTGGCAGCATGCAATGCTTTAGATGGACACAACTGGATTTTCCCTGTTGCTATTGGTTTGTTTCAGACAGAGACAGAGGTTTCATGGACATAGTTCATGATGCACTTGAAAAGATGCATAGGGCCAGTGTCACCTTTGGCAGTACACACAGATGCATGTAAAGGGCTAGAAAATGCAGTGAAGAATGTTTTTCCTCATTGTGAGCAGAGGGAGTGCTTTGGCCATATGTGGATGAATTTGATCAAAAAATTCAGAGGAGAAGAATTTGGGAGAATGTGGCCAGCATCAAGATCTTACACCAAACAGACACATTCATATCATCTTGATAAGATAAAAGCAACATGCAGTGAGTTTGGTCCATAGTTGAACACCTATCATTCTCTATTGTGGTACAGGTCAGGATTTAACACTGCCATCAAGTGTGATCATATCAACAATAACTTGGCAGAAAGTTTTAACAACAAGATAAGGCAGTTAAAGAACTTGCCTGTGCATGACATGGTTGACCAAATCAGGATCATGATCATGTGCATGTGGGAATTGATAAGAAGGATTGGTGATTGTCTGCAAGGGGATAAGCTTCCCGCAGTGGTACAACAGGTGGTGAACAGGAGCAGAAACCTTACACATTTGTCTATTGAAAAATCTTCATTGTGGGGTGCTGAAGTTAGAGATACCAAGACTGGAAGGAGGCATATTGTTAACACTAAGTTACATGACTACACTTGCCTCGAGTGGCAACACACCGGGAAACCATGTGACCATGCTATACTTTTCTTGGCCTCCCAACCCAAGATAAACATGCACCCATATTTGCATGAATATTACTCAGTGGCAAGATTCAAGGCTGCATATGCAACTCCAATTCCAGCACTTACAGATCAGTCTCAGTGGCCTGAAGTGGAAATTGAATTTTCCATGTGTCCTCCTCTAACAAAAAGAAAGGCTGGCAGGCCTAAAGAGAGTAGATTCAAGGCATGGTTTGAGAAAGGTGGGAGTAATAAAAAAGGGGAAGGGGAAGAAGGATGCAAAACAAAAAAGGTCCCAAAAAGGTAACGAAAATAGATGCAAGTTTGCCAGGAACTTGGGCACCGAAAAGGATCTCCAAAATGTCGTTACACTCCTCAAAGGCCAAAGTATGTTTATGTTTGTATTTTTTTATTTGGATGTTTTTTTAATTACTAGACAAATTACAAGCTTTGTTTTCCAGGAGGAAGTGTGGAGGTCAACCCCTTGTTGTTGAAGATTGTTGGGCAATCAAAAAGGCAAGAATCAATGGCAGTAGAAAAAAGAGAAGTTTTGGTGAAAGTGTGCAAGATGAGCCAAATTTGGATGATGTTGTGGTGCAAGATGAGCCAAACTTGGATGATGTTGTGGTGCAAGATGAGCCAAACTTGGATGATGTTAGGGTGCAAAATGAGCAACATTCGGATGAAGTGCACAATGAGCAAGATTTGGATGTGGGGAAAAATGAGCAAAATGAGCAGAATGTGGTGCAAACTAGAACTGAAGTTGATGCGGCTGATGTGCAAACTGAACCTATATTGGAAGTTGTGTTACAAATTGAAGCTGCTGTAATTGATGTTGTGCAAACTAAGCCTCATTTAGATGCTGTGGTGCCAACTAAATCTGTCCTAGATGGTCCAGTGACGAAAACCAAGAGCTTGAGTGAACTGGGTGTCGTACCCGTCGTAGGATCAACAAGTGCCAAGAAAAAGAAGAAGAAATCGAGTGGTAAGAAGAAGTAGAAGTGAAATATTATTCTTGTCTGGATAAAAAAACTTGCCTGGATTTGTGTAAAAAACTTTCCTGAATTTGTGTAATGCTATTTTTACTTTGATGGGTATTTGTGTAACTCTATTCAAATTCTGGCCGAATTTCAAATTTGTGCCAAAATTCAAATTTGAAGCTGTTTAGTTTGGGTATTGATGTTACAATGTTTTCTCAAATATTATGCATGTTAGGTGATCAATCCGATGACTTTTTGTTGAGTGAAACACTAGTCATGAAAAATGTGCTCCAAATGAGCTCCAAAGCTAGGATAAACACCCCATTTGCAAGCAAGTTTTTTTCTGCCCTTCTCTAAATGAGCCAAAAATCAAAACTTGACTTCCAGTGTGCAAGTATAGGGTCCATGCCCAATATTGGATCGTTTGGATAAACTATGACATGCTTAACCCTAAACCCTAACCTGAATCCCACACAACCTCGTTCGTGATAGCTAGGTTTTGTGAAGGGTTTTTCATGAATATACCCATAGACCAGGTTTCTTATTTTTCCCAGCAACCTAGTAACATAAAACGATGATGGGTGCAAGTTTCATATTTTTCTGGTTTTTTTAAATTAGTTATGGTCAACCCTAGCCCTCATAACCCCCTCAAAACCCCTCAAAACCTCTTCAAAACTCCTCAAACCGTAGCCAAAACCCTGCATCCTTCTGGCCCGTTGGATATCTGCGAATGGACGGTGTGGGGCTTTCGCCGGTGCATTAAACCCACCATATTCCCTTCCTCAAAACAGCCACCATACCTACCTATTATGGCATTTCCATAGCCATTCCGAGATATATTGCCATGCAACTTCCACCGTTCTGTTTATCATGATACGCACCATCATTGTCATATTGCTTTGCATGATCGTAAGATAGCTAGCATGATGTTTTCATGGCTTGTCCGTTTTTTGATATCATTTGCTATGCTAGATCGTTGCACATCCCGGTACACCGCCGGAGGCATTCATATAGAGTCATATTTTGTTCTAAGTATCGAGTTGTAATTCTTGAGTTGTAAGTAAATAAAAGTGTGATGATCATCATTATTAGAGCATTGTCCCATGTGAGGAAAGGATGATGGAAGCTATGATTCCCTCACAAGTTGGGATGAGACTCCGGACTTTACAAATAATAAAAGAGGCCAATGAAGCCCCAAAAAAAAGAGGCCAAAGATGCCCACCAAAAAAAATATGAGAGAAAAGAAAGAAGGGACAATGCTACTATCTTTTTTTCACACTTGTTCTTCAAAGTAGCACCATGATCTTCGTGATAGAGAGTCTCCTATTTTGTCACTTTCATATACTAGTGGGAATTTTTCATTATATAACTTGGCTTGTATATTCCAATGATGGGCTTCCTCAAATTGCCCTAGGTCTTCGTGAGCAAGCGAGTTGGATGCACACCCACTTAGTTTCTTTTTGAGCTTTCATACACTTATAGCTCTAGTGCATCCGTTGCATGGCAATCCCTACTCACTCACATTGATATCTATTGATGGGCATCTCCATAGCCCGTTGATATGCCTAGTTGATGTGAGACTATCTTCTCCTTTTCCTCACAACCTCCACCATATTCTATTCCACCTATAGTGCTATATCCATGGCTCATGCTCATGTATTGCGTGAAAGTTGAAAAGGTTTGAGAACATAAAAGGTGTGAAACAATTGCTTGACTTGTCATCGGGGTTGTGCATGATTTAAATACTTTGTGTGGGGAAGATGGAGCATAGCCAGACCATATGATTTTGTAGGGATAACTTTCTTTGGCCACGTTATTTTGAAAAGGCACGATTGCTTTGTTAGTATGCTTGAAGTATTATTGTTTTTATGTCAACATTAAACTATTGTTTTGAATCTTATGGATCTGAACATTCATGCCACAATAAATAATATTACATGGATAAATATGTTAGCTAGCATTCCACATCAAAAATTCTGTTTTTATCATTTACCTACTCGAGGACGAGCAGGAATTAAGCTTGGGGATGCTGATACGTCTCCAATGTATCTGTAATTTTTTATTGTTCCATGCTATTATATTATCTATTTTGGATGTTTTATATGCATTAATATGCTATTTTATATTATTTTTGGGACTAACCTTTTAACCTAGTGCCCAGTGCCAGTTTTTGTTTTTTTCCTTGTTTTTGAGTATTGCAAAAAAGGAATATCCAACGAAGTCCAAACGGAATAAAATTCTACGCTGATTTTTCTTGGACCAGAAGGAACCCAGGAGGCTTCGAGAAGAGGCCAGAAGATCTACGGGTGGGCCACAAGCCACCAGGGCGTGCCCCTGGGGGGGCGCCCCCTGGCTTGTGGGCCCCCCGTAGCTCCTCCAACCCTAATTCTTCGCCTATAAATTCAGGAATATTCCCCCAATACCAAAGAGAGCCACGATAATACTTTCCCGCCGCCGCAAGCCTCTGTTCCCGTGAGATCCCATCTTGGGGCCTTTTTCGGTAATCTGCCGGAGGGGGATTCGATCACGGAGGGCATCTACATCAACACCATTGCCCTTCCGATGATGCGTGAGTAGTTCACCTCAGACCTTCGGGTCCATAGCTAGTAGCTAGATGGCTTCTTCTCTCTCTATGATCTTCAATACCATGTTCTCCATGATCTTCATGGAGATCTATCCGATGTAATACTCTTTTGCGGTGTGTTTGTCGAGATCCGATGAATTGTGGATTTATGATCAGATTATCTATGAATATTATTTGAATCTTCTCCGAATTCTTATATGCATGATTTCATATCTTTGCAAGTCTCTTCGAGTTATTTGTTTGGTTTGGCCAACTAGATTGGTAATTCTTGCAATGGGAGAAGTGCTTAGTTTTGGGTTTAATCTTGCGGTGTCCTCACCCAGTGACAAAGTAGGGGTAGAGAGGCACGTATTTGTATTGTTGCCATCAAGGATAAAAAGATGGGGTTTTCATCATATTGCTTGAGTTTATCCCTCTACATCATGCCGTCTTACTTAATGCGTTACTCTGTTCTTCATGAACTTAATACTCCAGATGCAGGCAGGAGTCGGTCGATGTGTGGAGTAATAGTAGTAGATGCAGATTCGTTTCGGTCTACTTGATACGGACGTGATGCCTATATGCATAATCATTGCCTTGGAAATCGTCATAACTATGCGCTTTTCTATCAATTGCTCGACAGTAATTTGTTCACCCACCATATTATTTTCCTTCAAGAGAGAAGCCTCTAGTGAAATCTATGGCCCCCGGGTCTATTTTCCATATTATATTTTCAGATCTATAAACCAAAAATACTTTGCTGCAATTTATTTACATTTATTTTAGTTATCGCTTTAGTAATCTTTTATATCTATCTCTTTCGGATCTCATCCTTGCAAGTAACCGTAAAGGGATTGACAACCCCTTTATAGCGTTGGGTGCAAGTGTTTGATTGTTTGTGCAGGTGCATAGATTGGGGCCTTGCTTGTACCTCCTACTGGATTGATACCTTGGTTCTCAACAACTGAGGGAAATACATATCTACTTTGCTGCATCACCCTTTCCTCTTCAAGGGAAAACCAACGCAAGCTCAAGAAGTAGCACGAGCCACCACGTGGGGTTGTCCGGTTAGTTAAGCATCAAGCTGACAATGGGGGATTACTCAGGCGGGTATATTGGAGTCCCATCCATGTCCTCATCACCGCCCTCCCATTCCCGTCACCGTCTCGGTACCCGTGCGCGGGGATAAAAAGTTTCCCATCCCCGTCCCCATCACGGCCCTCCCATTCCCGTCACCGTCTCCCTACCCGTGCGCGGGGATAAAAAGTTTCCCATCCCTATCCCCATCACCGCCCTCCCATTCCCGTCACCGTCTCCGTACCCGTGCGCGGGGATAAAAAGTTTCCCATCCCGTTGCCATTTCTTTATCCCCGTGGGGAAACCCAACATGCAATTAAGAACAACATTCGGTAGTATTTCAGTAAAAAACAGTATTTCAATACAATAAACAATATGTTGTGGCTAAGTTTGGGATTTCTTAGGGATATTTGGGCCAGATGGGTGGGATCTGTGGAAATTTGGGTGACTCGGGGCGCAAATTACGTGGGGTCTACTAATTTCAGAGCACACATGTAGGTTATTTCATGGTTAAGGCGGGTAATGCTATGTATGTCCCATCCCCATCCCCGTCCTGCACGTTGGGTAAGGTATTTGACCCACCATCTTCCCCATGGGAATTCAAGCTGGCACTTCTCCATGCCCTAATAGAGTAAACACCCATGGGGATGCGGGTAACGGTTTTAACCATGACAGCTTCAGGTGAGGCACACGTGCCATGTCTAAAGTCGTGCATTGGGTGCATATTTAAAGCAGCTCGATCATTACCTTTTTCATGCATACGTTTGTGTCTCATGCATGCGGTGGTGGTCCTCATACACTCACTCATGCGTTTACCACTGACACACCCATTCGTTGCCCCCGCGTGGTCGATCACCTTGGATGGTGCGCGCGAGAGAGGTTTAATCAAAGCTGGATTCATCTTAGTCCGTGTTTCGGCGAATATCATGGTGAGATTACACACGAAAGTTTGGGCGTATGTGTGCACGCGCGTGCTCATTGTACAAGTTGTGAACCTCCGTTTTTTTTCGATTTGCGAATGTGCCACATGAAAGGTGTGCGTTGGGTATTCAAAACATCACACAACACCTCCGTACATATGTTAATTAGGGCAGCATGGAGGCGGTGGTTGTCCTCGAACACCGCCCCCTCGCACAATTATTAGTGTCCCATATGTGTCCTTGCGTACTTTTGTACCGCAACGAGAGAGTTTAATTAGTGTGGATTCTTTTTTGGTCGATGTTTGCAGTAGGCCATGGGTGTGAGATTACATGGTATAATTTGAGTGCGTGTAGTGTACGCATGAATGTCTCTCCCATCGGCTCGAATGGGGGTGGGTATATATATATATATATACTAAGCATCGTGAACCACGCTTTCCGTGCGGACTTTAAGATTTCCAAGGAAGGTGTGCCACGCTAAAGTTTGTGTGCTGGGTATGTAAACATCACACAACACTTCCATGCATATGTTTGATCCATGCTTAGACGGTGATTGTCTTTGGATACTCCTTCGTGTGGTTGTCGTTGGAAAGTCCATTTCTGGGCCCGTGTGGATGTCCATCACATTGACTGACAACGAGAGAGAGTATACCATGGTGGATTCTTCAATTGTTTTGTGTTATGGTATATATTATATAGGTCATTTGAGTTTCCTTACCCAAGTATGAGCACACACGTACGTATGCGTGAATCGTTCCCATCGACGCTCGGCATACTAGTTGTATGCGTCATGAACACTCGCTCGGGGGGGGGGGGTCTATCCTGCTCCAAAGCATGTGACACATCAAAGTTGCACATGAGGTATATATTAATGAATTCAAACGCAAACACAACATTTCCGTACATATGTTTGCACCACCAGCAAGTGATGGCTGTCATCGACACTCCACCGCGTGGTTATCGGCGTCACGCCCATTCATCGTCCTCGGTGGATGTCCATCCTTTCGACCGACAGCGGGAGAGGTTTGACCAAAATGTTGATTCTTTGGTCGGGATGTCCGTTGCGAGGCGCATGGGCCATAGTCCACCTTTGACCGGAAAAGAGATGGGGTGGTTTGACCATGCTGGATTCATGTATATGTTTCATTTTCATGTTACGGCATGAGTGATACGCAAGACCTGTTTGGGGGCATGTATTTGTGGCTACGATTCCCCCTCCACCGACACGAAGTGGCGACTGAGGAGAAATGTGCCACATCAAAGTTGCGCATTGGGTATTTTGAACGATCATACCACCCTCTGCATACATATTTTTGTTCCACATGCAGGCGTGTATGTGTTCTGACCCCTTTCCTGCATTTTTTTGATGAAATGGTCCTATATATTATTATCCTAGGAGTAAATAGCAAACGATTCGAATGTAACAACAGTTTACGATTGTACACTCAACAGAAACCATTTCCTCCGCCACTGGCACATCAGCACGTTCCACTGGTGGGCGCCGGACACGATTGGGTTCGACAAGACTTCCCTCGTAAAAATATCTACTACCACCTTGAGCCGTTTGAAAAATGGCGGTTCCACGGGTTTTTCCTATTTGATAGCACACACTTATTATGTTTCTGCTGTGTGCGATGTTTGTTGCTCCAGCCCTGGCCGCGCCGCTTCAATCCCTTAATCTGAATTTTCAGTAGCCCCGGCATCCTGGCATTCCCGCCTAGTAAAATTTTCAGTAGGCGCATGGCATTTCCTCAAACACCACCTGCCCCCTCACCACAAAACCTCTGCTCAGATTACGTAAAAAAAGGAAATCCTCCACTCCCGCACGCACCACTCCTCTCCCTCGTTCAAACCCTAGCTAGCCCACCGCCGCCGCCCCCGACTCCACCGTCATCCTCTGCAGGCCTTCCCGTGACTATATCGAAGTCCTCATGAAGATCCATCACAAGGGGGTTGGACTAGAGTCGTCTGTGCAATCGACAGTAGTGCTCCTCCATGTCGAATGCATGCACAACTCTGGTCCACCCCGTAGTTTCGGCCTGCGAAGCACCCTCTTTGCCGCAGACCCCCATCCCCATCCTCACCCACACTCCACAGCATCGCTGCCTCAGCCCGGCTATGCTTCCCGGGGAGCTGGAGGAGCGAATGGCCAAAAAGAGGTATCTCGAGGCCTGTCCGCTGGACGATGGTGAGGTGGCCATCGAGGCCCCCCGGGAAAGCTCAGTACGATGACTGACCCGGGGCTTTTAATAAGCGGGCTCGCGCATGTCTGTATGTCCCGGTAGCCGGCGACGACATTGAGCTTGTCGACAGCGATGGATTGACGCGAGCTATGACATAGGTTAAGTGACGCACCCCCACCCCTTCGGGTTCAACCTCCTTGGATCTCCTCCATGCCCCCCCCGGTCCGCTGATCTACTCTGCTTCGCTATCAGGATTTTGTCTTCATCGCCATCAAGACCCTTTTGTCATTTCTAAAGGTTGCGTTCTAGTGGCGGTGGCTCGGCATCATCTGCTGCCAAGTCAGAGCTTATTGACGACGACGACGACGACAAGGGTGCCCTATCAGTCTCTTCCAAGGGGAAATAGCCCATCCACGACATCAGGGACGTCACCCTGCAGACGTGCTCTTCCAAAGGCAAGGAGCTAAGCTGCCACCACAGGGTGCGCACGGTGCGCACCCCTAGTTCAGGCTCTTCCAAGGGGTATGAATTGTTCAAAAGTGCAATTTGATGTGTTGGAGTATGAATTGTTCAGTTCAATTTCAGTGCTGATGCGTTTGGTTGTCTGTAGTGAGCATATACCTTGTTTAGCGTGATATGTGGTTGGTTGTAGTGAACATATGTCCAGTTTCATTGCTAGATTAGGTTGTTCAATCATACAATTGATTCCCGTTAAAGCTGGTGTATTTAAGACGCCCATGTTTATTTCAGTTTTCTCACAATGTGATGTTGAATCATACAATTTGATGTTTAAGCACATGGTGTGTTCTATCTTCTATGCAATTTCAACAATACAGATATGAATGACTGTTTGGTTGTTGTTAAGTCTTTTGTAGTGAGCATATGCTTCCTTTAAAGGTTTTTTGGTGGTTTGTGGTTATGATTTGTCCAGTTTCAATTGCTATATTTGGTTGTTTGTAGTATGCCTCTGATCTACTCTGCTTTGCTGTCAGGAATTTGCTATGCTGGAGTATGAATTGTAATGCTCAAAAGTGCAATTTGATATGCTGGAGTATGAATTGTTCAGTTCAATTTCACTGCCTATGTTTGGTTGTTTGTAGTTAGCAAATACCTATATTTGGTTGTTTGTAGTATGCATCTGATCTACTCTGCCTTGCTGTCAGGAATTTTCCTTCATCGCCAACGAGACCCTTTTGTCATTTATGGAAGTCGCGTTCTATGGCGATGTTTTGGCATCGTCAGCTGCCAAGTCAGGCCTCATTGACGACGACAACTTGTCGTCGACAAGTGCGCCATACGCTAGAGTATGGATTGTTCAGTTCAATTTCACGAACGCCTATGTTTGGTTATCTGTAGTGAGCATATACCTTGTTTATTTGTTTTTGGTTCTTTGTAGTGAACATATGTCTAACTTCAATTGCTAGATTTGGTTGTTCAATCATACAATTCGTTCATGTTAAAGCCGGTGTAGTTAACATGCCCCTGTTTATTTTGGTTTTCTAACAATGTGATGTTCAATCATAGAATTTGATGTTTAAGCACATGTTACATTCTATGCAATTTCAAAATACCAATATGAATGACTATTTGGTTGTTGTAGTATGCCTTATTTATTTAGTTATTCACAATGTCCAGTCCAATTTGATTAATACCAGTTCAATGGCCATACGTATTTCCTGTTAAGCCTGGTGTAGGTAATACACCCCCTATTTTTTTTCACTCTATGATGTTCAATTATACAATTTGATGTTTAAGTATAAGCTTTGTTCTATGCAAATTCAACAATACCATTATGAATGACTTTATTTGGTTGTTGTTAAGCCTGATGTAGTGAGCATATGCCTATTTTAATGGTTTTTGGTTCAGATGGCTATATTTGTTTCCCATGTTATACTCCCTCCACCCCATAATATAAGATGCTAATACATCAAGGGAAACACTTGTTACCAGACGTCTGATAGCAGCCAATCGTCAGACCGGTTGAGAGTCATTGATGCAGTTTTAATCTCACGGCCAAAATTGATTCCAAATCCCGTCGATGACTTTTCAAAACTGCCGATTTTATCGCCAGCTAATGCACCTGCCCATAACTCCTCCCTAATTAATCGCATCTTCCTCAAATCAACCCGTCGTCCTCATCTCCATCGCATGCTCCTGAATCACCTCCGTCCTCGAGCTTTCAACTCCCCTCGTCAACCTGGATCCATCCGCCATGATTCAGCCCTAGCCGTGTGACCTTGAGATTAATCGCTCCGGCGCGCCATCCCACTCGCTGGCTGCAGCCGGCAACGCGCACAAGGAACAAGCTCATAGCTCGCTTGCCGCCCCGGCCATCTACTGTGCTTCCATGCCTCGCCGCCGCCGGCAGTGAGTCCTCTTGGTTGTAGAACAAAGCCATCCCACGAGTATATGTTGGTATATTCCCTTTTGTTGGGTCCGAATCTGGGCACTCGACTACATTATCTCTGAATTTCGTATGGATGCATAAGCATACATCTGCTTCACAATTTTGGGGCAATATAATTAGGACTATTTTCAAATATCCATGTTTCCAGCCAATAGTATATATGTAAGCACTCCATGCTGTTCATACATGTTAACCATTTGTGCTTCTACATTGTAATGCATATGCTTCCTTCGGCAAAAGAGTTTGCCTTATTTCTGTCAGGGAGCAGGCACATGCTTAATTTTTCATTGCTCTGCAGAGAACCATGCATTGCTTCCGAATTATGGCCATGCATTGCTTCGTTTATTTAATATCAACCTATTTAAATTACTACATACGTGGCATAAAATAGGGGCTTCCATATATATTTTGAATGCATCTTGCGCCAATTGAATTGCTTCCATAACGGTTGATTTTTATTTTCCCCTAAACTTATTGAAATTGTTATCCCATTGAAACCTTCCATGCTCCTATACTGTAAAGAATATGTTTTTGACTTCTACTTAATTTGCTTCAATATTTCCACTTATTCTCAGTTTTGTTCATTATCCAATTTTAGTAGATCATTGCTTACACCTTATCCTTGCTTACATTGCACTGCTTAGATAATGGATTGTTACCAGTTATTTCCATTTCTATGTTTTCCACTTCAATTTTGAGCATATGCTTCTATGGTAGTGAAATTTTGCTTCAACTGTTTTCTACTTTTATTAGTTTTGTTTCTTACATAGTTTTGTTTCGAGAATATGCTTCTATGGTAGTGAAATTTGGCTTCAACCGCTTCCTACTTATATTTATCACATATGCTTCCGTGATGGTGAAATTTTACATCAGCCTCTAGAAGTATATGCTTCTTTTATTATACAAACATGTTGGTTTAGGTACTACTCATGGTGCGCTTCAACAACCATCAGTGTTGTTTCGTTTAGTGAATTGTTTTATTTCAACCACTCCTGACTGTGCTTCATTATGTATGAATGGTGTTTCTGTTATATATACATTTTTGCAGCAAAAAATTGTTGTTGCGCTTCGTTGTTTTGGGCACACGTCAAGGATATAGCAATAACGATGTCTAGAGCAGTACGACATGGATGAGGCACCACTATTCGTCGGGCGGATTCCTTCTTGGCGACAAACTAGCAGTATATGTGGAGCTCTTCCATGACATTGCTATGGTGCTGCTAGGCCAGAGTTAAAATAATGTTGTATGACTTGTTCTTGTTTTTGGTTGCAAAAAGAATGGACAGTAGTAGTTTGTTCTTCTGTGGGGTAACTCCATTATTCCTCTGAAGCATATGTAATTGATACAATGTAACTCTTTTGATGCAAACAAATTACTATTTGATTGGAAGCAATTCTCTAGTCGATGAAAACAAGAGAGCGATGCTTCTATATTATTTTTCTCTTTGATGGAGGCAAACTAGTACTATTTGATTGGAAACAATTCTCTAGTGGACGGAAGCATAAGAGTGATGCTTTGGAAAAGGTAGAATTATTTTTCTACTTGACAAAAACGAACTACTAATATTTAGTTGGAAGCAGATCTCTAGTTAATGGAAACAAGATGCAATATTTTCGAAGCAAAATATCATGTGGGACGTAATTTTATATTGATCGAACATATATCATTCACCACCGAAATACAATCTCCGATGAATGGAAACATACCTTTGCTGCTAAGAAAATTATCTGAAAAGAAGGTCGAAGCAAGCAAATATTAGTTGATGAAGGATACACAATGTCATGTTGTTCGTGAATGAACAAGCAGCACAACACAAGGGAATTAACGTGAGCAGTTAGTTACTCGAAGCACAAAATCAGCAGAGATTAGGTGGAGGAGGTGCTATATACACTGGCGCTGTTACAGGAAAGCATATAATTAGGAAGGAAACAACTCAGCGCTCAATAAATCTACTCGGGCGGGTCCTGGGATACCAAATCTGACGTACCTGCTTCCTCTAATCCCAAGGTGCACAGGTGGTCTGATAGATGCATTTCATCTATTGTCTGATGCCTAGCGCTTCCCATACATCAAATATGTTCATGCATTGGATGTAATTAGATCTTATATAGTGGGACGGAGAGAGCATCATAACTAATAAAGATTGCTAGTACAATAGGTCAAAATGTGGTAATAAAAATATTTATTTATAGTTTGTCCAAGACAACAGTGGGGGATGTTCAGAGTTGTACTAATTACCGTGGAATTAAATTGATGAGCCATACAATGAAGCTATGGGAGAGAGTCATTGAGCACCGCTTAAGAAGAATGACAAGCGTGACCAAAAATCAGTTTGGTTTCATGCCTGGGAGGTCAACCATGGAAGCCATTTTCTTGGTACGACAACTTATGGAGAGATATAGGGAGCAAAAGAAGGACCTGCATATGGTGTTCATTGACTTGGAGAAGGCCTATGATAAGATACCGCGGAATGTTATGTGGTGGGCCTTGGAGAAGCACAAAGTCCCAGCAAAGTACATTACCCTCATCAAGGACATGTACGATAATGTTGTGACAAGTGTTCGAACAAGTGATGGCGACACTGATGACTTCCCGATTAAGATAGGACTGCATCAAGGGTCAGCTTTGAGCCCTTATCTTTTTGCCTTGGTGATGGATGAGGTCACAAGGGATATACAAGGAGATATCCCATGGTGTATGCTCTTTGCGGACGATGTGGTGCTAGTCGATGAGAGTCGGACGGGGGTCAACAGGAAGTTGGAGTTATGGAGGCAAACTTTGGAATCGAAAGGTTTTAGACTTAGTAGGACTAAAACCGAGTACATGAGGTGCGCTTTCGGTACTACTAGGCACGAGGAGGAGGAGGATGTTAGCCTTGATGGGCAGGTAGTGCCGTAGAAGGACACCTTTCGATATTTGGGGTCAATGTTGCAGAAGGATGGGGATATCGATGAAGATGTGAACCATCGAATTAAAGCCGGATGGATGAAGTGGCGCCAAGTTTCTAGCATTCTCTGTGACAAGAGGGTGCCACAAAAGCTAAAAGGCAAGTTCTATAGGACGGCGGTTCGACCCGCAATGTTGTATGGCGCTGAGTGTTGGCCGACTAAAAGGCGACATGTGCAACAGTTAGGTGTGGCGGAGATGCGCATGTTGAGATGGATGTGTGGCCACACAAGGAAGGACCGAATCCGGAATGATGATATACGAGATAGAGTTGGGGTAGCGCCAATTGAAGAGGAGCTTGTCCAACATCGTCTGATATGGTTTGGACATCTTCAACGCAGGCCTCCAGAAGCCCCAGTACATAGCGGATGGCTAAAGCGTGCTGATATTGTCAAAAGAGGCCGGGGTAGACCGAACTTGACATGGGAAGAGTCCATAAAGAGAGACCTGAAGGATTGGAGCATCACCAAAGAACTAGCCATGGACAGGGGTGCATGGAAGCTTGCTATCCATGTGCCAGAACCATGAGTTGGTCGCGAGATCTTATGGGTTTCACCTCTAGCCTACCCCAACTTGTTTGGGACTAAAGGCTTTGTTTGTTGTTTGTTTGTTGTTGTTTGTTGTTGTCCAAGACAACAGTGATATGAAGTATATTAACTCAGAACTATGTACCCTTTTTACTGCACATAATGAGTTGTTAGATGACAATCTCTGTATCTTTCTCCTTTGCAGTGGTTTCCAACGCAGTCTACCCAAGATCACCTCTCAAACAACATTATTGTTGGACACGCAAATGTACATGTATTTCTATCAGACTAGAATGACTATCTGGAAGTCATGAAGATATTGAAGGATGGGCGGTCGGCCATCAAAAGGGATTGGGCTAGTCGTGTGTGCATACGACATGTAGGAGAGCACACTACGGGCATTCCGCTTCACCTTTTACAGCAATCAGAATATCTTTTGCCTCTTTCTTTGTCGTCTTTAATACAAGTATTCAACCGTCGTTCATCATTCTTTATTTGGTGCTTATGTAATTCTTTCGTTGACGTAATTCTTGAACGTATGTACCTGTGAATGGAATAATGCATTGGTTGATGTACATATCTATGTATATGTAAAAAGCTGCTCCCTACTTTCCAATTCAAATTATGTACAATTTTAAATTGTAGCGATTAAAATAATAAAAAAATGTTCTGCAGGTCATTACGCAGCACACGGTTTGTAAGTCAACGTTTGTGATATACCTCATGATCCGACACGTTTCACAGATAGAAAACGTGTGCGCCCATGCACACAGTTGCCGTTTGCAAACCGTGTGTGATTTCAGATAATATAACAAACGGTGCAACTGAATTCAACGTTTGTGATAGAATCTCTGTCGCACACAGTTTAAAATGATAAACTGTTTGTGATGTAGTATGCATCGCAAACGTTGGACCACAGAATAGCGCGTGTGATACTTATCCTGTCGGACGCGAGTACAACATTCAGACGTTTCTTAAACCTATCCGATACTTGTACGACGGTTAAATTATTGTCTTAGTTAAATATCGCCAACGGTTCGTCCAATATAAATGTTTGTGATCTCACACGAGTTGCAAGGATGCGCCGTATGGGAAGTCCACCATATCTCAAACGGTTCATCGGTGACTCTCATTTGTGATAGATACGGACATCCCATACGCTTAGTTTTGCCAAACGTTTGCGTTTGTTGGACATCATCGCCGACGATTGTTCGGTGTCGTGTGGGATGGACCGCCCTATCGCCCACACATGCAAGGCGCCGGTTTCAATGTACGTCGCGGAAAGGGGTTAAAAACTGTTTGTATAGCAGGTCGCTGCGCCAATGATCGCCTTGGATATCGTCATGATTATTTGATCTTCTATCAATTACCCAGCAGTAATTTGTTCATCCACCATGTGCTATACTCATGAGAGAAGCCACTAGTGAAACCTACGGCCCCCGGGTCTACTTTTCCAACATATTGCTTTCCGATCTATCTTTTTGCTGCTTTTGTTTTCAGATCTATTATTCAAAAAAAATACCTTGCTGCACTTTTTATTTGCCTCTTTTATTTTGTGTTCTTAAGAGATCTATCTATCCAATCTATCATATCCTAATCTATCTTTTTACCGTAGGGAGATTGACAACCTCTCTTTCGCGTCGGGTTGCAAGTATTTGTTCTTCGTGTGCAGGTGTTGTTTACTAGGCGTTGGTGATCCTCCTACTGGTTCGATACCTTGGTTTCATAACTGAGGGAAATACTTACCGTCGCTATGCTGCATCATCCCTTCCTCTTTGGGGAAATACCAACGCAGTCTCAAGCCACGTCAAGATCCCCCTCACAAATATATAGGTGGAGGGAGGGGAGGGGTTGTCGACTTGGGGAGGGGATCTCCCATTGGCGCGCCGAGGAGTAGTCCCCCTTGACATCCAATTCGCACCCTTGCTTGTCCTACAAACAATGGGGGTGCCCAAACCTTATTGGGCCCATAGGGCCCATTAACTTTCCCCTATGAGGCCTTTGGCTAATTCTATTAGTCCATAGCCCCTAATAAAATCCCATATGACTCCCAGTAATTAACGAAGCCCTTATTTATTTATATTAGGTCACCGAAAACATTTTCCATCTATCAGACATTACCCAGTATTACTCGGTATGCCCCGAAACCCTTCTGGTAACTCCGAAACACTTTTGTCTCTCGAACCATTTACTTTTATTTCAAAAACTTTTCTCGTACTATTTTCTCATATTACTAACTCCAATATAATATAACTACGAGATTGTAATTCCCTTAAGCGTGTGACCATATAGGTTTGGTGAAATATATACATGACCAAAACTTCCTTTAGTTCAATGATCAACAACAGACCCGTGGACATCCATGTTGACCCCTATACTGACACGACTGATATCCGAGTGAAGATTTGGTCATCATATACCATTCCTTTTGAATTGCAATACATTACAAAATCCGAGGTGAGGAACTAATCATAGGTTAAGTCTCCATGTTATAAACTATAGACTTGCGATGATAACATCTCTAAGTATAACAAACAACTTTGGTCAATTCAATATTTATTCCAAAATCATATTCTCAATGTTTTCAGCATCCTTGTTACACTCGTCTCATGCCAGCGATTAGGAAAACATAATGTAACACTTGATCTAGTCCTAGAGGCAACTCTAGGAATTAGGTTTAACCGTTTATTACTCTACACGTGCATACAAGTTTTCCTCCGAATCACATATTCAAGAATCATAGCAGTTATAACGTAGAATGTAAAAATCTAATTATAAACGTGGAAATAAATAATACAATTATTATTTCCTCTAGGGTATATTTCCAATATCAGGGCTAGAAAACAATCCTGGCCCGAAGAACATAAGAATGATACTATATGTAAGTTACTGTGACCTATCTCTGAACCTTAAGACTATTTTACTGTATCTAAGTTTGTAATGTTCAAATCTAAGAAATCAAGGAAATGGATGGGTCAAGGATTTGTTGATGAAGGGAATGGAAAGAGCTTGTATGAAGTAGGAGAAGCTTGGTCCAACCAATGGATAGAAATATTGCTAATAAGGCGAGATCATGTCGTGTACATGATATGGTGCTTGACCATATCACTTTCTTGTCAAACAAGAGGAGAACTTTATGAAAAGATTGGGTTGTCGACAGCCTAGGTCTCTACAATTGGAAATATGCCCTAGAGGCAATAATAAAGTGGTTATTATCATATTTTCTTGTTCATGACAATATTTTATTATCCATGCTAGAATTGTATTGACCGAAAACTAAAACACATGTGTGGATATATAAACAACACCGTGTCCCTAGTGAGCCTCTACTAGACTAGCTCGTTAATCAAAGATGGTTAAGGTTTCCTAACCATAGACATGAGTTGTCATTTGATAACGGGATCACATCATTAGGAGAATGATCTGATGGACAAGACCCGACCGTAAGCATATCATTTGATCGTATCACTTAGTTTATTGCTACTGCTTTCTTCATGTCAAGTATATGTTCCTAAGACCATGAGATCATGCAACTCCCTGACACCGGAGGAATGCCTTGTGTGTATAAAACATCACTTCGTAAATGGGTGATCATAAAGATACTCTACAGGTATCTCTGAGGGTGTCTGTTGGGTTGGCATGGATCAAGACTGGGATTTGTCACTCCGTATGACGGAGAGGTATCTCTGGGCCCTCTCGGTAATACAACCTCACAAGAAGCTTGCAAGCAATGTGACTAAGGAGTTAGTCACGGGATCTTGTATTACGGAACGAGTAAACAGACTCGTCGGTAATGAGATTGAACTATGTATGAGATACAGACGATCGAATCTCGGGCAAGTAACATATCGCTAGACAAAGGGAATTGCATACGGGATTAACTAAATCCTTGACATCGTGGTTCAACTGATGAATCTTCGTGGAATATGTAGGAACTAATATGGGCATCCAGGTCCCGCTATTGGTTATCAATCGGAGAGGTGTCTCGGTCATGTCTACATGATTCTCGAACCCGTAGGGTAGCACGCTTAACGTTCGGTGGCGCTAGGGTAATGTTGAGATATTAATAGTGGAAATTCCAAAAGTTGTTCGGAGTCCCAGATGGGACCCGGGACATCACTAGGAGCTCCGGAATGGTCCGGAGGTAAAGATTTATATATGGGAAGTCATATTCAGGGTTCCGGAATTTTTCGGTAGAGTACCGGGAAGGTTCTAGAATGTTTCGGAGGTTCCACTGTGGGGCCCAACGACCCGGGAAGGTCCCACATGGACCGAGGGGTGGGGATACAGCCCACATGGGCTTGCCGCACCATTCCCCAGGGCACATGTCGTTTAAATCTAGAGATAAGATATTATCTCTAAATTTAGAGGGTTGCATCTAGAGATAAGATGTCATCTTCATGTTTAAAGGGTTTTCTCCCTTGTGGCCGGCCGTAGGAGGGTTTTGGACGTCCTCCCCTGCCCTCTAGCCTATATATAGATGGGGGAGGTGCATGGGGGCAGCCACCCCTTCACCCTTGTCTGTTGGCCCTCCCAACTCCTCCCACGTTTCTCCGGTACGCACTTGGCGAAGCCCTGCCGGAATTCCGCTGCCACCACCACCACCATGCTGTTGTGTTGGTTCAGATCTCATCTACCTATTCTCCCTCTCTTGCTGGATCAAGAAGGAGGATACGTCACTAAGCCGGACGTGTGCTAAACTCGGAGGTTCCGCACATGCGGTGCTTGGATCGGTTTGGATAGCGACGCGAGTACGACTACGCCAACCACGATTTCTAGATCGTTAATGCTTTCGGTCTACAAGGGTATGTAGACACCTCTCCCTCTCATTGCTAGCATCTCCATAGAATAGATCTTGGATGTTTCGAAGGAATTTTTTTGTTTCCCATGCAATGTTCCCCAACATCTACCAAGCACTGATTGCTAACTATGTCTCCAAAACAATAAGGAAGAGGATGTCAAGCAGATGCCAACCATGCACGCCCAATATCTAGATCCTAGCAGCTGAAACAAGTAAGAGTGTCTTACAACCAGGACCCACTCATTCAATCCACCCACGATGCACCAAAGAGCTTTATTTATAGGGAGCTTAGTATCTTTATAGATAGATAGATAGTCAACATTCAACAATTAGTTTTACTTACTACTAGAGAAACTTTAATATGGTCCCAACTATAGTGGACCCTCCATTATTTTTGAACCGAGGGTCTAGAGTGAAGTGGTGACCTATTACCTTACGTCACCCAACCCTCTTGAATAGGAAACACTATAAATTGGAAAGGATGATGAATTGATAGTATAAAGTATAATATTGTATATTTTGCCATAGGGTGAATGTTCTAGTAAAATAAAACTGTATATTCCTCTCTCTCTCTCTCTCTCTCTCTCTCTCTCTCTCTCCCTCTCTCTCTCTCTCTCTCTCCAGAAAATTCCCCAATGTACTTAACCATATGTATGTGTGTTTTAGAGCCATAGTATCTTATGGAAAGAATAAATTCATTCTTAATGTTTTTTTCTCATGTCACATTTTTTTTGACGAACCAGCAGGAGCTCTGCTTTGCATTAAGTAGGGGAAAAGAAGACAGTGTCCATTACAGTTTGGGAGCAGGCTGGGAACAGCCGCAGGGCCTCAAGAAGGAGCGAAGAAAAGAGAAGAAAGAAATAAGAAGGTTAGTTACATCATATGAGGTGTCACAGCGGTGTCACAATATCTCCTTATACATCATAACATTTGATTATTCAATAGAGTTAATTTTCACATATGTAATGACTGAATTTGCAATTTGGGTAAGTTGATTTTGTGGAAGAGGAATGGTTGGAAGAGAAATAAAGCTGGAGGAATAAGAAAGAAGGATGACCGTTGAATCTTAATCTAATGGCCCAGAAACTCGGCTTCAGCAAAATAAAAAATTGGGCGACTTGTGTATAGCCAGTCCCAAAATAAATGTACAATGACAGACTTCATGAAACAAAGTACATGTGTTTTTGCAGAAATTAGCATACGTCGTCCCATTTGTTGCAAGGCAAAGAAAATCCTGGATAACAACTACATGTCGTCCATCCATCTCTTTTATTTGAATTTTTCACCGCTTAGCCAACAAAGTTTGAGGCCAGAGCCTTGGGAAAGAGAACCGAAGAGAGAGAGAGAGAGAGAGAGAGAGAGAGAGAGAGAGAGAGAGGGAGAGATTCCAATGTACTAGTTATTGTGAAAGGAATTATGGGAGGGAGAGATCAGTTTGATGAGAGAATTAGGGGAGAGCATGACTTGGAGATGATTTTTTGGATTTCTTTCCTTGTTTGTGTGTTGAGCAACTCGGAAAGGTGGTCTACCGAGGTTGATTAAGTTACATGCGCTAACGACTAGTACCCACTAATCACTATAATCAACGACATAGATAGGTATGAACTCTTGCCTCCTGACAGGTAACAGTGACCATTTATAAAAGAGCTCCTAATACTATTACTATACACATAAACTAATGCCACTGTTCTTGCAAAAAAACTAATGCGAGTATCAGAGCAGGTCACTCCGGCCATTCAATGTCCAAACCAATGAAAGGAAATGTCAGAAGGGTCCTCTAGGGCAACACTTGGATAAGCAACATATTCACTAGGGGAAAGACCATGATCCAGTTGCAATAGTTCTTTTCCTTTTGGATGATGCTTTAGATAGCGTAGTTAATTGACGCAATGGCCGGCGACACCACATGGAGCTCACTGTTAATGGTCACTACTCTTCGTCATGGTCCTCGACCTTTCATGCCTAGCTTGAGGGGATCATCTCCACTGTGATGAGGCCGGTGATTTAGAGCAACTGAGTGCCTCCCAAGTGCAAAATTTAGGCTCATATTGCATAATAGAGTCTGGACTGCAGATAGGCTACAGAGAAGGGATGACCCATATTCTTTTCAAATGAAATCTCTCCGTTAATAACATATAAATATTTAAAGGTTTTTTGGACTTTCTCTATCCACCCCTCCCCAATCCTGCATGTGTGACACACTCGACATCCATGTTGGTCCCTTCTGGTGGTATCTATTCATCAGTTGTCTAAAATTATTTTATATCTCAGCCATTTTCTAAAGTTTTTGGATCCTCATCCAACCATTATCATATCATCTCACTTCAAAACCAAGTAAACTACATCCAAAACAAGACATAGCGTACGTACACTAAAACCACAATATTGAATAGGCCAAATTTAGACAACCTCTTATGGAGAGTAAAGAACACTTTAGGTGACTACGAATTAGTAGAAGCAAAATAAAGTTTATTCAAGAACGTAAAGGCAACAACACATGCAAGACAAAGGACATAAAAGAGAGAAAGATGGAAAAAGGCTCTAAGTAACAAGCATGGCCAATAAATTTTAAAGATTAAGGTAGCCACAAAAGGTTAAATGCTACACTTGCTCATCAACTTGAAACTGTCGGACTCTAGTACGAGGACCAGAAACTGACGTTTATTGCCACATTAACACACCAACCACAAGTTCTTTGTTGGTGTCCTCCTCCTTCTTCTTCTCCATCGTCGGCCTAACTAAATCTCCGGCATATTCAGGTCGATGGTGTGCCATGCGATCGCTGCAGCGGCCACGGGTCCAAGCTTTCTCGGCTTGTTTCCGCCGCAGGTATTGCTGCGCCTGACGTGTGAGCGAAGCGCGGAGGAGTTGGGAAAAGTGCACATATGCACCACACACACGGGTGCATTCTCCCATCTGGATGGCTTTTCATGTGCACATTAAGGCCTCGAGACTTGTTGAACCTCTTGAGACACACGGGGCACTCGTGTAACTGTTGTTCGTTCTGCTGCAGAACTTGGTTCTCCACCGTCGTCTTGAGCAATTTGCAGGGCTTGATAGTTCGTGTGGACGCCCCATTGCGCTTGCTGAATGCCACTTTGTTCGTCGAGACAACGGACCGCGCTTGGGTGGATGCCAACGCCACAACAGGTGCTGGTTGAGTGACGGTCACCGGGCCCGACGCTTGGCTCAGCGGGACCACCTGCTCCATCACCAGATTTGGCCTGACAACGACTACCGACGACAGCGGCAACGCTTGTATGGGACCTTGCCTTGGAGCAACCACGACCAGCGAAGCCGATGTTTGGTTGGTCACCTCGGCCGTCGGTGCACCCTGGGCTAAATTGCGGGCTACACCCGCTGGAACATCTACCACATGTGGTGGCAGAGGCGGCGGCGGTGGTTGCATCGTAACATGGTTGAGGTATGCAGGACGCTCATCTCGGATGCCGCTGGCCAACATCATCAGCGATAAAGCGAGGTTCTCCTCCTCGGAGCCGAGTCCATGGCTAGGGTGGTGTGTGGGGCATGCTAGCGAGGTCGATGGTGGTAGTGAGGGCTGGTCATCAGCGGGTAGGTTCATGGACATGCGGCAGACCTAATGAGGGACAGGAGAGGAAGAGATAGATGGTGTGGGAGGAAGGAACAAGGGAAAAGGGACTGGTGTGCTTGTGTTGTATTGTGCGTGCACGATACAGATATAAAGGGGTCCTCGAAGGGGAGCAATGTTGTCATCATCTATCAACTAGTAACGCCCGAGTTATGTGACATGACACATGGCAACGATAAGCACATCCACGTCACCGATAAATCTACCACTAGAGTTAGCAACACACGTGACCATCGGCGCATTACATTACCGTGGTAGATTTTTCTATCGAGCTATTTTTAGATGGCCCCTCTTACCTTCTATGCAGTAAGAGAAATGTTTAATCTCAACCGTCCATTCATCAACGATACATTTGACCATGCATCCTATTTTAATTATAGCAACTACTTATTTATTTTGCTTTTGATACCAAATATCCACGCAATGCCTGGTGCATACATAATAGCTAATTTTTTTTAAATAATACATTTTTTTTATAAATTACAGAAATAATATACAAATTTGAAAATTTTCAAAAATATGACCCAGTCGGCTAGGGCTAAGCCGACTGGATCCAGTCGGCTTAGGCTAAGCTGATAGGGTCCAGTCGGCTTAGCCTAAGCCGACAGGATGCTAATCCCTGCTGTTGAGGTGGATTAGGCACTAATCGGCTTAGCCTAAGCCGATTGGATCCAGTCGGCTTAGCCTAAGCCGACAGGTCCTGCTGCTACAGTAAAATCGAAAAAAAAATAGAAAAAAAGTCAAAAAATTCTGAATTTTTTTTGTGTGAAACATTGATGTTTTCCCCACATGCCTGCAAAATTTCATCACCAGATGACATTCGTGGAAAACGTGGCAAAAAAAACAAAATCGATGCTACTTTTTGGAGCATCGATTTTGTTTTTTTTGCCACATTTTTCACGAATGTCATCCGGTGATGAAATTTTGCAGGCATGTGGGGAAAACATCAATGTTTCTCACAAAAAAAATTCAGAATTTTTCGATTTTTTTTGCTATTTTTTTCGTTTTTACTGTAGCAGTGGGAGCATGTGAGCTCGGGAGCAGAACTGCGTTATGCCCATCATCATGGTCACTATCCCAGTTGGATTCAGACATAGACATATCGGACGTACTAGAAGCTGATCATCCGGCGACCAGACGACCCGTGATGTCGGCATCACGCCGGGCGACATCTTCGTCACGCTCACCGAGATCATCCAGAAGGCCCTCGCTGCTGCCTACTACCCGGCAAAGATAATCGGGGCCATCGTCGAGCTCCTCCTCAACTTCTTCGCCCTCAACGGAGGCCTGCTCGGCATCGTATGGAACATCATCAGATGTACGTATTCACATATATTAACCATCTTGATCCTAACTAACTCATGCACTATCAACTTGAAATGGGAGCATAACACAAATTGAGACGAATATGTGTACATGTGCACGACGCCAAGCTGATGATCGACTTCAGTTTAGCTGAACTTGATTTAATTTGAGTCACAAAATAAATTTACTATGTACAAACATGTGGCATGTTTATAATAACTATAATCAAGTAAATAAGTAAAGGACCAACAAATTGACGACGTCCATATATAAAGGTATGGAACCATGTATGAAAGGATAATGACTGCATGAGGTAAGTTTATGTACATGGACGACCCAGAACGACATGTGTGATCCCCCCTCTCTCTCTCTCTCTCTCTCTAAATTATATTGTTGAATTCGTATTTGAATGTAGTTTTCAATGATAATATTTTTGCTACGTATAACTTATAATTTATTTTTTAAGTCACGGCTAAAATATGACCAAAAATATGAGTGGACTAGTAAACCCGGACGGAGGTGGTAAAATGCTAAACTTACTGGAGATTGGATTACTAACCACCCCCAACCACCTCTCCAAACCAAACCCCACCAAAAAAAATTCACTGTTACTGCCAGGAATTTCACCGTAGGCCGTCACTTATATATTTTGGTGTGAGAAATGACCAAGTCACATTTAACTCCTACATCATTTGATTTTACATGAAGATTTGTGGAGGGTTTTTCTTTTTTTTCTTTGATTAATTAAATTATGTAGAAGTTAGATGAGACTTTCTTAGTTCTCATCTAGATGGTAATTAACAAATTCGTTATTGTTTGGCAAAATAGTAGGGATTTTTTTTTCCAACTGCATACCAATATTTTCTTCTAAGCCATGTAACCATGTATATTAGCAGACAAATTTAAAGTTTGAATGAATATCCAAGGAGCATTACATTTATTTATCTAATAAGTTTATGTGTGCGGTGATTTGCAGTTCAATTTCGTGGGGTTCTACAATGTTTTTTTTTTGCCACGTTTTTCACGAATGTCATCTGGTGATGAAATTTTGCAGGCATGTGGGGAAAACATTAATGTTTCACACAAAAAAAATTCAGATTTTTTTGACTTTTTTTCTATTTTTTTTTCGATTTTACTGTAGCAGCGGGACCTGTCGGCTTAGGCTAAGCCGACTGGATCCAATCGGCTTAGCCTAAGCCGATTAGTGCCTAATCCACCTCAACAGCAGGGATTAGCATCCAGTCGGCTTAGGCTAAGCCGACTGGACCCTATCAGCTTAGCCTAAGCCGACTGGACCCAGTCGGCTTAGCCCCAGCCGACTGGGTCATATTTTTAAAATTTTCAAATTTGTATATTATTTCTGTAATTTATAAAAAAAATGTATTATTTAAAAAAAAATTAGCTACATAATAGGCATGCCTTATAAGTTATCAGTGGATAACACATTTTTATTTTTTCTATTCACCAAAATTTTCTAAGAAATACAAACTTTTACGCTAATCTAGCATCACTATTGTAGAATATATATATTTAGTTCATACCAAATATACCTTGTAACATTTTATTAGTTTCACTCTTAGCTGCAGACAACTATCTAATCAGTTGAAGATCCAAAACTGTAGCATGAAACAGTACATATATACTACTATTAGTTAAACCATATAGAAAATTGATTGTAGGCGGATTTGTTTTTAGTATTTTTTTCTATGTTGGAATTTTGTTTCACATGAAGTAAATTAGCTTTCACTTCGATGCTATTTTGTTTCTCTTATGGTATAATATATTCTCTTATTTGCATAAAGGGAAAATTTGAAGAGGTGATACTAGCCATCGGATGTTGCAAAATGGACACTTCATACTAATTGGGCCTATCCTTGAAGCTCGCTTTGCATACTTACTTGGGCCCAATAAAGACTTAATCTCAAATATAAACTGCCTCTCTGCTTCCCTAATAAAGGAAACCATTCAGTCTTCAACCCTTGGCCACGCCGCCGCCGTTCCCTTGTGGCAACCATGGCTGGGGCTGGCAGTGGCAGAACACCCGGCGGCGAAGGCTACTGTGGTGTGATTTATTCACCCTATCCGCAGTCGTCGCCTCTTCCTCTTCGCCTGGCCTACCTGATCCAACACTTCGGCATGGACAAGATCCGCGATATCATGAAGCGTCCTGATGGCAAGACGTTCGAGCAGAGGATCCACCACTTACGACAGGTGCGCGCGCTCCATCCATCCCTGCTCTCATCTACTAGTTTTTCTTCCCTTCAGATTTCAGGTCTCAAGATCGTTATAATTCGTCGTCCCCGTGCTGGATCTGTAAACCTCGGCCAATCTTTAAGATACATTCTCCTTTGTTAGATGATGTATATACGTAGCTTCTGTGTATACCTTGTACTCATGTATTTGTACACGTTGTGTACCCCTATATATATGAGAGAGCCACACCTTATTGGGTGTTGAGCAGTTTCCCACAAATCATTACGTTTTACATGGTATCAGATTAGGTTACGAACATGTCTTCCGCTGCCGCCGCCGTTGCCCCGATCCCATCTGTCATGGCCGCCGCCGCTCCGGTTGCTGCCTCCCGGCCCGCCGTTGTGGCCCTTGGTGCCCAGGCCGGTGGTGCCTCTCCGTTTTTGGCGTCACGGCCCCTTGTCTCCTTGACCGGTGCTGCCGCCCGGCCTATTGCCGAGCCGCCGGCGGTCTATATGGCTCCCGCGGCTACTTCGTGGATGGGGTATCCGCCTGCGCCGGCTGTGCCAACTGGCGCCCCAGCCGCGTTGTCGACGGCTCAACCGTCGGCATCTCCCTATGGAGCCCCAGCCCCGTCGGGATACTTTCCACCCAACGGCGCCCCACCCGCGTCCCCGACGGCTCTACCGTCGGCATCTCCCTATGGAGGCCCGGCCCCGTTGGGCTATCCTCAACACCTAGCGCTGGCGACCGCGCCTCCTCACGGTGCCTCCTATGCCTACGGGGCGCCCTACAGTGGGCCGTCGGCGTTTGTCCCGCAGCCCTACCGTGCGTCGTCTGCATTGGTGCCGCGTTCCTACAGTGAGCCGTCGGCATACCCTGAGGCCAACTCGTTCCCTGGCTTCTATGCGCCACCGCCGTCACCGGATCATGCTGCACCGTTCTACTTTGCGCACCTCATCCCGGTGAAGCTGACCACAGACAACTACTTGCCGTGGCGCGCTCAAGTGCTACCGCTTCTTCGCAGCCACTATTTGGAGGGTTATGTGGATGGCACATTACCGTGTCCTCCACCACATCATCCGGCGCATCATGCTTGGGTGGCTCAGGATCAAGCCATCCTCTCTGCCATCCAGTCCTCTCTCACGGAGGGGGTCCCGTCATTGGTCATCTTTGCCGCCACATCTCACGATGCGTGGACGGCCCTCCATACCAGTTTTGCTTCGTAGTCACAGGCACGTGCTCATGCTATCCGCACTGCGCTTGGGGAGGTGAAGCTCCATGACCTCACCATCACTGCCTACTTCAACAAGGTGACGGGCATGGCTGACACACTTGCCTCCATCGGCAAGGCTCTTGGTCCGGAGGAGTTCACTTCCTACGTGGTTAATGGATTGAGTGACGACTATGATAACTTGGTTGAGAATATCAATGGTCGTGACACTCCCATTCAGCCACGTGAGTTGTATGCGCGTCTTCTTGCCACAGAACAGCGCATTCAGGCTCGTCGCTCCACTCCGACTTTCTCTTCTGCCAACGCTGCAACACGGGGCAAGGGTAAGTCCTTCACTCCACCGCCTGGTGGCAAGCCGCCGGCTGTTCCCAACCCGCGGGCTACCACTACCACTGTTGGTGGTCGCGTCCGTGGCTGCTGTGCCTCTTGCGGCGCTCAGGTTCCTTGTCAGGTTTGTGGACTTGATGGCCATCTTGCTTCCCGTTGTCACCGTCGCTTCAAGAAGGAGTTCCTGGGTATTGGGAACAATGGTAAAGGGAATGAAAAGCAGTCTGCCTTGGCGAGTCATGAGCCAGGACACACTCCTTCGTACCCCGTTGATGCATCATGGTACATGGATACGGGAGCAACCAACCACCTGACGAGTGATATGGGCAAACTGTCTACTCATGAGCCGTACCGTGGGCATGATCAGGTTCAGACTGCAAATGGGGAAGGTATGCACATCTCACACATTGGTCAGGCATCTCTTCTTACACGTCCATCCACTCAGCTTCGTCTTCTTAACGTTCTTCGTGTTCCCTATGTTTCATGTAGTTTACTTTCAGTTCCTAAACTTACACGGGATAATAATGTTCTTGCTGAATTTCATCCTTTCCAATTTTTTGTAAAGGACTGGGACACGAGGGACGTACTTCTTAGAGGTCGACTGCGAAACAATGGTCTTTATGCACTTGATGTGCATCCAGCTCCTAGTGCTTTCAGCGGTGTTCGTGTGTCTCCTTCACATTGGCATGCGCGACTTGGTCATCCTGCTCCTCCCATCGTTCGCCATGTACTTCATCACCATGAGCTTCCAGTAGTGTCCAATAAAAATGTTGATACAGTTTGTGATGCCTGTCAGCAAGGCAAGAGTCACCAACTTCCCTTTTTTGAGTCGAGTCGTGTAGTCAATAAACCGCTTGAGCTTGTGTTTTCGGATGTATGGGGCCATGCCCAAGCCTCTGTTAGTGGTCATAATTATTATGTCAGTTTCATTGATGCTTACAGTCGGTTCACTTGGCTTTATCTTCTTAAACGCAAGTCTGATGTGTTTAATGTTTTCTTACAATTTCAAGCGCATGTTGAGCGTCTGCTCGACCATAAAATAATTCATGTGCAGTCCGATTGGGGGGGGGTGAGTACCACAACCTCAATGCCTTCTTTATGAATCTTGGAATTACACATCGTGTGTCTTGTCCACACACACATCAGCAGAATGGTGTAGCCGAGCGTAAGCATCGTCACATAGTTGAGACTGGTCTTGCTTTGCTTGCCCATGCCTCCGTGTCGTTCAGGTTCTGGAGTGATGCATTTTCCACTGCATGCTTTCTCATTAACAGACTCCCTACACGACTCCGTCAGATGAAAACACCACTCGAACTCTTGCTGAATGAAGTTCCAGATTATACGTTTCTCAAAGTCTTTGGGTGTGCATGTTGGCCACATCTTCATCCATATAACCAACGCAAGTTGGAGTTCCGGTCTAAACAGTGTGTGTTTCTTGGTTATAGTTCTCTTCATAAAGGGTACAAGTGTCTTCATGTTCCCTCTAATCGCGTCTACATTTCTTGTGACGTGGTGTTTGATGAGAATGTCTTTCCTTTTTCCGCACCTCCGGTCACTTCCAACACTCCCATTGCACCCGAGAAATCTGCTTTACCTGTGCCTGATCAATTTGTTGATGCTGCATATACCCCTTTGTTGTTACCTAACCATGGTGCAGGTGTTGGACAAGGAGCACGTCTCGAGCTTCTGGATGAGCAGCCGCCTGCGGTTGCGCGGGATGCCTCGGTCTCGCCGACTAGGCTGGCTAACACGCCCGTGCTGGCTGAACCGCTCGAGCCGGCTGAGCCAGGCTCACCTATGATGGCGTCGCCCGACGCTCTGGCACAGCCCGGCTCGCTCGAGCCAGCCCCTATCGTGGTGGCCACGCCCATGTCGACGTCTCGTCAACGTCCGAGCCGGCTACACCGGCATCCTCTGCTCCCTCGCCGGACCGGTCTCCTGCAGCTAGGGAGCAGTCTGCTTCATCATCATCAGCTTCACCGACTCCGTCAGCGCCGCCACCCTCGCCGTCGGCTGATCCTCTGCGTCGTCGTACGCGCAGTCAGAGTGGCATCGTTTGGCCGAAGGAGTGCACTGACGGCACTGTTGCGTGGATTGCGGCATGTGTTGCTCAGACAGATGCTGACCCCACTGCTGAGCCTCGGCATTTTCAGGCAGCTCTCCGAGTTCCTCATTGGCGCTCTGCCATGGAGCAGGAGTTTCAGGCGCTACTGAAGAACGATACTTGGCGCTTGGTTCCTCCTGTGTCTGGTGTTAACATCATTGACTCCAAATGGGTGTTTAAGGTAAAAAAAGCATGCTGATGGTTCTATTGAGCGCTACAAGGCACAGTTGGTGGCAAAAGGTTTTAAACAATGCTATGGTCTTGATTATGAGGATACCTTCAGTCCGGTTGTTAAACCTACCACCATTCGGTTGCTTCTGTCCTTGGCTGTCACCAAAGGTTGGTTCCTTCGTCAGCTCGATGTTCAGAATGCTTTTCTTCATGGAGTCTCGGAGGAGGAAGTGTACATGCGGCAACCTCCAGGTTTTGTTGATCCTGCTCGTCCACATCACTTGTGTCGTCTTGTTAAGGTGCTTTATGGACTCAAGCAGGCTCCTCGTGCATGGCATGCCAGACTTGGCTCAGTTCTTCGACGCCTTGGCTTTGCTCCGTCGGTGGCTGACACCTCTCTGTTCCTCTTTCATCGTCCTGAGGTGACTATGTATCTGCTGGTTTATGTTGATGACATTATTCTTATCAGCTCCTCAGAGGCTGCTGCTGATCGTCTGCTGTCTGCTCTGGGTGGTCATTTTGCTGTCAAGGATCTGGGCGCTCTCCATTACTTCCTTGGTTTGGAGGTTACACGGTCTCCTGCCGGCCTGATTCTCACCCAGCATCGGTATTCTTTGGACTTGCTTCGTCGTGCTGGCATGATGCAATGCAAGCATGCTACCACTCACATGTCGGCGACTGATAGATTATCGGCTTTGGATGGTGCCTTGCTTCCTTCAAATGATGCTACAGAGTACCGCAGTGTTGTTGGTGGCTTGCAGTACTTGACCATCACACGGCCGGACATCTCTTTTGCGGTGAACCGTGTGTGTCAGTTTCTTCATGCTCCTCGGACTTCGCACTAGTCAGCTGTGAAGCGTATACTGCGGTATGTCTCTCATACTGCCTCCTATGGCTTGCATCTTCGGGCTACCTCCTCGACTGCGCTTTCGGCATTTTCTGATGCGGATTGGGCTGGGAGCCTGGATGACCGGCGATCCACGGGGGGCTATGCTGTCTTCTTTGGTCACAACTTGATCGCCTGGAGCGCGCGTAAGCAGGCCACAGTATCTCGGAGTAGCACTGAAGCAGAGTACAAGGCAGTTGCCAATGCTACCGCTGAGCTCATTTGGGTACAGTCTCTTTTGAGAGAGTTGGGAGTCTCCCAGGAGCAGCCGCTGGTTCTTTGGTGTGACAACATTGGTGCGACATATCTTTCGTCTAATCCAGTTTTTCATCCTCGTACCAAGCACATCGAAGTTGACTATCATTTTGTGCGGGAACGTGTTGCACAGAAGCTTCTTCATATCAAGTTCATCTCCTCTAAAGATCAACTTGCTGACATCTTCACGAAGCCTCTTCCACAACCTCAATTTGAGGGATGTAGGCGCAATCTTAACTTGCTTTGTACTTCAGGTCACAGTTAAGATTGAGGGAGGGTGTTAGATGATGTATATACGTAGCTTCTGTGTATACCTTGTACTCATGTATTTGTACACGTTGTGTACCCCTATATATATGAGAGAGCCACACCCTATTGGGTGTTGAGCAGTTTCCCACAAATCATTACGTTTTACACCCTTAACTTGTACTCTATTCAGGAACTGGATGCTTTCGAGCGTGCTCGTGACATATTCCACATGGTCGAGGTCGTCGAGGATGACGACGCCGACGAGGACGAGGACGATGAAAATGTAGGACAGATGGTAACAAGCTTCAGTCGATCCATATATTAGAAACTAATACCTGCTTCTAATATGTACATACATTGTTTCTGTCTATTAATTCAGCTCTCAGGTGATGAAGAAAAACCAGATGTCGCGGAACGACCGCATGCTCCTG
Source organism: Elymus sibiricus (assembly GCA_039707655.1). Taxonomy (NCBI): domain Eukaryota; kingdom Viridiplantae; phylum Streptophyta; class Magnoliopsida; order Poales; family Poaceae; genus Elymus; species Elymus sibiricus. The sequence continues at coordinate 56,746,434 of CM077671.1, read as the reverse complement.
CTGAAGGCGAACTGGAATGCAAGAAGCCAAAGATAGCACAAGACTTGAGGTGCCGATTATGAGAAGAACCTGAGGCTGGACGGACAGAGAATTCTTCGCGGTAGTTAGTGATTTATGTGTGCTCTATGAATCACACAGCCTATGTTTTTCTTACACATTGCAGCTACATATTTCATGATGCACTTGTTTATACTCTTGAGTAAGCTGCGGTTTGGATAATCTAAAATGTTTACTCAGTAGTAATTATCCCAATACATTTCTTCACGGACAAAACGCAGTCATTAGCATTACTTTTACTGCTGAAGTATTAGTATAGATGGCTGTTAAAATGGCACCTAGTTCAGCATACTTGTGTAGCTTTACACGTTGTCTGAACTCTGATTATATGGAAGCCTAAAAACTTCGCAGAATAATTTATACGATGCTAGCATACCAGCATCAGTGATGGCCATCAAACTGGCGGCCGATTTCGATGCATTCAGTCTGAGATTCAATTTAAGCATTTGGTTAATGGGCTATGTTGTTTGAAGTCTATGTTGGGCTATCTTGTTTGAAGTATGGCTTGAGGTTGTGGATCTCACATAAAGAAAATGTATGGCTTGAGGAGGATCTGCTGCACCCCGTTGAAGACCACCATCGTGCACACAAAGTGCTCAGACCAGCACTGCCACTAGACAGTCTGGACAAAAGTGATAACCATGCAAATGGGATTTCGAGTGTCAGGACTACAGCCTACAGTCTTTGTTTCTTCAGTTAAGTAGACGAGGTTCAGTTAACGAACGCCTTTGATGGATGCTGGTAAGAAGGATCCAACGGCTCGCTTCGCTCCCCGCGACTTGTTGCAGTGCGTACTTTTGTATGGTCGCGAGGTAGCTGTTTACGTAGCTGGCTATAAGATGCCCCACACTGCCTTGTGATGGATCATTCCTGAATCTGAGATTTCTCTCAACAAAAACACAAAATATATAGCGATGGATATTCTGCAGCATCTACTGTTTTCCCCTTGGTTTCTGAAAACCTCAAGAAATTTTAAGGTGTGACTGGATGCATTGGAAAATGCATGAGATAATGTTTTCGAAAGTACCAAGATCATCCGATTTAAATGAGAAAGTTGTGAACATTTGAACTTTGAAGTCAGACACGTCTCAATGGTCTGAATCTGAGTCCAAGACACGTGGTACTTAGTCTGTAAGGGCATGTTTGTATTGTGCCGGCACTTTCCCTTCCAAACCAAGGCGTCAATTAATTGGCAAAGAATTTCGCCGCCATCAATATCTCCCACACAAAATCAGAAGGGGTGGCCAATTTTTTAAAACTTGAATACGAAAATTTGGGAGCTATCCAAACACATGCCTTACCCGTCAGTCAATGCCAATAATTTGGTAAGGCAAGTCCCGTCTGCCATCCAAACGGGTCAATAGCTCTTGTGCGACACATTTCATGTGAATTGGAAGGAGTGCGACATACTTTCCAGAAATAGCTCGTGTGCGCCGTCTTACATGGCAATAATAGCCCCAATACGACCAGATGGTTAAAACACGGGTCCGGTCGTCAATGGGACTGCGGTTAAGGTAAAAACAGGAGGTCAAACTAATCAGTGCGTCTGGTGGTGGGGTCCCACTTGGCAGTGCATCGATTCCCCGCGTGACTGAACACGTGCTTCTCCCAGCTTCTCCCTGCTTCTGGTTGCTGCTCTCTTCTTCGTTCTCGTCGTCGTCGGCGGCGGCGGAGCTTTCGTTCACGGCCGCGGCTGCGCATGTGGTGTGTATTCGGCACCATTCCCCTCCGTCTTGAGTTAGATCTGACCAAGTGAGCCTCTGTTTGCCCCTGTTTTCCACGGGATCCAGATTGTGGAGGTGGGTGGGACTGGGGAGCGGCGGCGGGGCGGCGTTGAGCTGAACGAGATGGAGCCACGAGAGACAACGTCGACCAGGTAATCACCCTGTCCAACCTCTTCAACCCTGCGATGTGTGCCTCGTCTGCTTTCGCTGCCTCACAGTGCCCGCCATTGATAAGCAGGGGCAATGTTGCTCGGACCTTCGAATTCAGTGTTGAATTCTTTCCATCTAAAGCAAAGCTAGTTGATGGTAGCGTGCGAGACATAGAGAGAGATACAATTGTGAAATGGGAGGTTGAATTTGAAGAGATTGATCCACTGGAAATACAGAGCATGGAAGAGAGGGCCGTGAGGAATGTTGTGGAGAAAATTTGGGAAAGCATTTTTTGGGGTCCAGAGCAAGAGGTAGCATTGTTACGGTTTGATAATTGGAAGGGTGAGTATGTGAGAATTGAGAATGGTGAAGAGATGGTTGATGAAATCGACCGGCAAGACGGCTGGGCAAGCAAACAGACTACCTTTCATGCAGAGCTCATTGATCTGAAATCGGATTCTAAGGTTGGATATGTGCCCTCAAAGTTGGCTTCGCAGATGGTAGATGATGATTGGGCTTCACAGAGACAGATAACGCCCATGTGTACGGGTGAAGTGACAGTAATAGAGGGGGCTGATCAAGATGCAGAAGAGGGCTGTGATGGTGCTGCAAGGGTTGTTTGTGTTGATTGGAATTCAGTACAATTAGAAGACACTACTGATTTGGTCATTGCACCAATGGCTGACACTGAGATGGCCAAAAAATTTGGTATTCCAATAGATCCAGTAGATGATCAAGATGAGGAAGAGAGGGGTGAATCGAGTTTGCCTAATGATGCTAACATAGATGCTTGTGAAGATGTGGACGCACAGCTGATGAAAGATGCTGCAGATGATGTAGATGATGCACATAATGATGAGCTTGTAAGTGTGTATGACAAAGAAAATCTTGTTATTGAAGTAGGCAAGTTGTTCCCAAGCATGAAGGAGTTTAGGATGTGTTTCAAGACTTATGCAGTCAAACATGAGTTTGATGCCAAGACTATGTGGACTGATAGAAAGAAATTTTATGCAAGGTGCAGAGGTTTTGATGGAAGCGTCAGGCCTTGCAAGTGGTACATATCTGCTAGAATTCAACCTGATGGAAGTACCATCAGGGTAAATCAAATCCCAAATCCACATACTTGTATTACAAGTTCACAAACAGTATCAACCATGACACACAGCTTTGGATTGCAGAAAAGATCACTCCAATTTTAGCCAAGAAACCAAACACTACAGCAAAGAAACTTAAAGTGGACTTGGAAAATCAGTACCCCATTAAGGTGAAGGATACCACAGTGTGGAAAGCAAAACAGAGGGCAATGAAAGAATTATATGGTGATTGAGAAAATACTTTTAGGATGCTTTATAACTTCAAAACAGAGGTGGGGAAGAGGTCACCTGGCAGTGCTGTGGAGATAGATACTGAGGTAACATAGGATGGTAGAGTTCTTTTCTCCAACTTCTTTATGGCTTTAAAGCCTTGCATAGATGGCTTCAAAGCAGGGTGACGTCCATATTTGAGCATAGACTCATCTTTTTGGACTGGCAAATGGAATGGTCAATTGGCAGCATGCAATGCTTTAGATGGACACAACTGGATTTTCCCTGTTGCTATTGGTTTGTTTCAGACAGAGACAGAGGTTTCATGGACATAGTTCATGATGCACTTGAAAAGATGCATAGGGCCAGTGTCACCTTTGGCAGTACACACAGATGCATGTAAAGGGCTAGAAAATGCAGTGAAGAATGTTTTTCCTCATTGTGAGCAGAGGGAGTGCTTCGGCCATATGTGGATGAATTTGATCAAAAAATTCAGAGGAGAAGAATTTGGGAGACTGTGGCCAGCATCAAGATCTTACACCAAACAGACACATTCATATCATCTTGATAAGATAAAAGCAACATGCAGTGAGTTTGATCCATAGTTGAACACCTATCATTCTCTATTGTGGTACAGGTCAGGATTTAACACTACCATCAAGTGTGATCATATCAACAATAACTTGGCAGAAAGTTTTAACAACAAGATAAAGCAGTTAAAGAACTTGCCTGTGCATGACATGGTTGACCAAATCAGGATCATGATCATGCGCATGTGGGAATTGATAAGAAGGATTGGTGATTGTCTGCAAGGGGATAAGCTTCCCGCAGTGGTACAACAGGTGGTGAACAGGAGCAGAAACCTTACACATTTGTCTATTGAAAAATCTTCATTGTGGGGTGCTGAAGTTAGAGATACCAAGACTGGAAGGAGGCATATTGTTAACACTAAGTTACATGACTACACTTGCCTCGAGTGGCAACACACCGGGAAACCATGTGACCATGCTATACTTTTCTTGGCCTCCCAACCCAAGATAAACATGCACCCATATTTGCATGAATATTACTCAGTGGCAAGATTCAAGGCTGCATATGCAACTCCAATTCCAGCACTTACAGATCAGTCTCAGTGGCCTGAAGTGGAAATTGAATTTTCCATGTGTCCTCCTCTAACAAAAAGAAAGGCTGGCAGGCCTAAAGAGAGTAGATTCAAGGCATGGTTTGAGAAAGGTGGGAGTAGTAAAAAAGGGGAAGGGGAAGAAGGATGCAAAACAAAAAAGGTCCCAAAAAGGTAACGAAAATAGATGCAAGTTGTGCCAGGAACTTGGGCACCGAAAAGGATCTCCAAAATGTCGTTACACTCCTCAAAGGCCAAAGTATGTTTATGTTTGTATTTTTTTATTTGGATGTTTTTTTAATTACTAGACAAATTACAAGCTTTGTTTTCCAGGAGGAAGCGTGGAGGTCAACCCCTTGTTGTTGAAGATTGTTGGGCAATCAAAAAGGCAAGAATCAATGGCAGTAGAAAAAAGAGAAGTTTTGGTGAAAGTGTGCAAGATGAGCCAAATTTGGATGATGTTGTGGTGCAAGATGAGCCAAACTTGGATGATGTTGTGGTGCAAGATGAGCCAAACTTGGATGATGTTAGGGTGCAAAATGAGCAACATTCGGATGAAGTGCACAATGAGCAAGATTTGGATGTGGGGAAAAATGAGCAAAATGAGCAGAATGTGGTGCAAACTAGAACTGAAGTTGATGCGGCTGATGTGCAAACTGAACCTATATTGGAAGTTGTGTTACAAATTGAAGCTGCTGTAATTGATGTTGTGCAAACTAAGCCTTATTTAGATGCTGTGGTGCCAACTAAATCTGTCCTAGATGGTCCAGTGAAGAAAACCAAGAGCTTGAGTGAACTGGGTGTCGTACCCGTCGTAGGATCAACAAGTGCCAAGAAAAAGAAGAAGAAATCGAGTGGTAAGAAGAAGTAGAAGTGAAATATTATTCTTGTCTGGATAAAAAAACTTGCCTGGATTTGTGTAAAAAACTTTCCTGAATTTGTGTAATGCTATTTTTACTTTGATGGGTATTTGTGTAACTCTATTCAAATTCTGGCCGAATTTCAAATTTGTGCCAAAATTCAAATTTGAAGCTGTTTAGTTTGGGTATTGATGTTACAATGTTTTCTCAAATATTATGCATGTTAGGTGATCAATCCGATGACTTTTTGTTGAGTGAAACACTAGTCATGAAAAATGTGCTCCAAATGAGCTCCAAAGCTAGGATAAACACCCCATTTGCAAGCAAGTTTTTTTCCGCCCTTCTCTAAATGAGCCAAAAATCAAAACTTGACTTCCAGTGTGCAAGTATAGGGTCCATGCCCAATATTGGATCGTTTGGATAAACTATGACATGCTTAACCCTAAACCCTAACCTGAATCCCACACAACCTCGTTCGTGATAGCTAGGTTTTGTGAAGGGTTTTTCATGAATATACCCGTAGACCAGGTTTCTTATTTTTTCCAGCAACCTAGTAACATAAAACGATGATGGGTGCAAGTTTCATATTTTTCTGGTTTTTTTAAATTAGTTATGGTCAACCCTAGCCCTCATAACCCCCTCAAAACCCCTCAAAACCTCTTCAAAACTCCTCAAACCGTAGCCAAAATCCTGCATCCTTCTGGCCCGTTGGATATCTGCGAATGGACGGTGTGGATCAGGTGCTAGGGCAGCGTCAGCGATCCGAGTGAGGCGCTCTGATTGGCCGTATTCGAGAAAGATGGATCACTCCCCCAACCATTTCTTGCCGTTGAATCTCTGCGCGTCGAACAGTGTGGATCAGCCTGCAGTGCCACGTCAGCAATCCGCGTGACGCTAGTTCGGTGCTGTGATTGGCTGGATTTGAAAACGCCTGTTTTTTGCGCTTGGTTTGTTCTGCGCTCGAGGGTGGGCTGCTGCCATGCATGCGCGCCGTTGGGCCGTGGTAAAGAAGCCCACCCATTGGACCTTTGGACCGAACGTTGCCACGGCTCCCTCTAGCCAGGCCCTAGCCAGCAGGCTACATTGCCATGCATGCGAGCGAACAGCCTAGGATGCATGCATGCACGGGCGGTACATGCACAGAAGAATGAGCGCTGAAACGTCGCAGCCTTGCTATTGATGCAGCCTTTGGTTTCCCATGCGTGTACACACACCCCTCCCGATGCCACCCAACGCCGCCCGCTCATTACTTCCACCCGGTGAAACCAGTCAAAAAACATGTCGCCACCCTATCATCTTCCTCCTCCTCTCACACCCTCATCCATCTCCCATCCTCTCCCATCTGCATCTGTCCTTCTTCTCACCACAAACAACCCCAAAACCAGGCCGCCGCAGCCATGCAGTACACCGGGCCAACCTACCGCTTTCCCCCCACCGTATCGGAGAGGCTCTACCCCGCTGGGGTGTACGTCGAGAACACACTCCGTGTGTGGGCGATGTCAAGATGGAGGGGCGCATGGGAGTTCACCAACGCCTTCCTTGCGCTCGGCTTCGGCCACCTCCCCCGGGGATCTCCAAGGATGTACCGAGTCGAGGAGGTCATCCACAACGGGATTGTGGTTGCTATCCTTGCCCACTTCACCAACCCCTTCGACACGTTCTACCTCCTCGGCCGCATGTTCTGGTGTGGCTGCGAGTTCATCGCTTTCACCACCCACAACATCTTCACGGACTACACCAACATCTTCCCCACCGCGGAGCGCATGCACACTCTGTCGTACCCCATCGACAACACCCCGGAGGAGCAGTGAAGGGCGCCCGGAGGAGGAGCGAGGTGGAGGAGGAGCGAGGAGGAGCAAGGAAGGCAGCGGCCAGGGTTTAGACAATCTACCCATCTATCTATCTTTTTTTAGCTAAATCTATCTATCTATATTTGTGTTATGTTATTTAAGTTGTAAATGTACTATGGGTACCCGCTGTGGGCTTGGTTGGCCCGAACTATCTATATTATGTTTCTTTATATTATTAAGTTCTTGCTACTTATTAAAGTTGCACGCTGTTTTGGCTTGTAGGTCTAGATACACCCATTATTAAAAAATGCATTTCAAAACGTCAAAAAAGACATTTTTTGTGGACTGTAAAAAGGACAAAAAATGCCTCGTGAAAAGTCATTTTGTAGCAATGAAATTTCTCTTTTATACACAAGCCACAAATAATTTCTTTTTAGTGGATTTTTTTGCAAACAATACTCTATATTTAAAACTTTTTTTTGCATACAATACACTATATTTACACAAGCTACAAAGAATCAACATAGTGGAATTGTTATGAGTCATGCAAGTAACACCACATGGAACAACATTTGTGTAGGAGTAACAAATATTTCCATGAACCATTCAACACTTAACAGAAGTATTATTTTTCAAAGGTTTAAAGAAGAAAAGTTTATGTTTGAGTTAAGACAAGTAAAACGAGTAAAACATGTGCTACCTCTTTGCATTTTGCCGCATTTTGATTTACATTATTTCATGAACATTTTGATTTACATTATTCCATGAACAAAAACAAGTAACAGAATTTTTGAAACGTTAAAAGAAGTAAATTTTCTATGAGCTAACACAAGTAAAACAGGCCCAAGTAAAACATGTGCCATGTGCTACCTCTTTGCATTTTGCCGTATTTTTATTTACATTGTTCCATTAACAAAATTTTGGCCAAAGTAAAGACAAGTCAAGAAGTATATGTTTGTTAGAGGTTTATTTGCCGAAGCAACATTTTATTTAGTCGAACCATTTTTCGTTAAACATGGGTGCCTCTATGCTATAAAAAAGGGTTGGTGCCCCTACGCGGGTGGGCTGGTTTCTCTTTGAGCCTGGTTATTTTCTCACGGCCCAACATCTATTCGGCAGCCCAGATTTTTTTACTAGAAACTGAATTTGGGTGTGCACTCTGTTAACTGAAGAACAAAAACAGGGGCATGAACACTGAATAATTTTCCAAATTGCTGCTTCGATTCAGTTACATGAGCTTGGCATGGCGCACAGATCGCGTCATATCCCCTGACAGGCCTAAATGCCCTTTCTAATGACGGATGAACAACAAGTAAAATAAAAACAGAGCAATGATACAATAATAGAACCCCCCTGCCCTGATATTTGCTTGCTTCTGCAAATCGATCATCTGCATTAGATGTTTGCTGATCTTCTTCAGTTCCTCGTTCCGTTCGGACTACGGGTGCAGTTCAGCATCGCGCGCATACCTCGCCATCGACAGGACTCTGCCCGCCCCTCGCCCGTCCGAGCTCTCCAAATTCTCCACAGCAATCGGCGGCACCCCACCCAAATTGAGCTCCCAGTTTGCGGCCCCGCTTGAATCAATGTAGCCTTCAAACTGAATCCTCTCAATATAATCATCCATCCACTCGAAATGGGTACACTTCTTCAAGATCTGAACACAACAACATGAACCCTAAATCCCAAATTCGACGAGAAAAAACGAAATCTGGAGAAATCAGAGCAAACGGCAGCGAAAGAACGATGACTCGACGGGGATCACCGTCGAGGGGCCGGCCACGTCCTCCTTCTTCTCATTCTTCTCCTCGGCATCACGCTTCCAGAAGAACTCCTGCTCGGCCTGGACGTACTTGGGATGTTCCCGCGCAAACCAAGCCATCGCCACCTCGTCGCTCTCGCCGGGAATGACAACAACCTCCGGTCTCTTCTTCTTCTTCTTCTTCTTCTTCTTCTTCGCCGCCATCTCCTCCATCTGGATGCCCTGCGGCACGAGCCACTCCACCACCGCCCGGGTTTCGACCTCCGGGAAGTTGAGGTCCGTCTTCGGCCGTCCGACACGCCACACCGCCACGTCGTAGGCACGCGAGGCCTCCTCGGCGGTGGGATACGTGCCGAGAAACCAACGTTGCCTGGCGTCGTAGAACTCCACTCCGAAGTTCACAGAGGGCTTCTCCCTCATGCCGAAGAAACCAGACTTGCCCTTCGGCTTCTTCTTCGGCGCCATCGGAATTCCGTCGAACACCTTGTGCGCGGGGTGGAAGAAGATGGTCGGCGGTTGGATTGGTAGCCGGTTGCTGCTGCTGCTCGGGGACGGCGGCCGGCGGTTGAATCCCGCCGCGGCTGCTTGGGGACGGCGGAGGACGGCAGAGGAGCTCAGGGACGGCGGCCGGCAGGGGAGGCGATGAGGGCCAGGGCGGCGGAGGGCGTCGGCGGCGATTTGGGGCGGTGGCGGCGATTTGGGCGGGCGGGCGGTCGCGAGCGGGCGGGGGCGGTGGCGGCGATTTGGGGCGGTGGCGGCGACGGCGGCGATTTGGGCGGGCGGGCGGTCGAGTGGGCGAGGGCGGTGGCGAGCGGACGGCGGGCGAGGGCGGTGGCGGGCGGGCGACGGGCGAGGGCAGTGGCGGGCGGCAGCCGGTGCTCGGGCGGGCGGGCGGTCGCGAGCGGGAAGCGAAATGAACACGCGGTTGGGCATTTCGCGGGCGGCCGCGGTTTTGGACCAGATGTATCTCCTGATGCAAATTTGCATCACGAAGTGTTCCATTTTACATCTCTGGGAGGCGGTGCTCCAATATTTTTTACATATGGACCATCTGTTGGAGCAGCGTTTTTTGCTCTCGGAGATTCAAAAGTTAGGTATTTTTACATATGTGTCGTCTATTGGAGATGCTCTTCTAAGAGATACTAACATTTGCACTTCAATGAACAGCACTAAATCACGAACATATATGTACGTCTCCCCTGCCAAAATATAGAAACCACTCCCAAGTCAAAACCCTAGCCACGCCGCCGCCGTTCCCCTGTGGCAATTATGGCTGGCAGACCACCCGGCGGCGAAGGAAGCCCTCGTCTCTTTCGTGCACCCCATGCACCGTTGCCGCCTCTTCCTCCTCGCCTGATCTACCTGTTCCAACACTTCGACATGAACAAGGCCCAGGACATCATGAACACTTCTGATGGTAAGACGTTCGAGCAAAAGATGGAGCACTTACGCGAGGTGCGCTCGATCCCTTCTCTCAGTCTCGTTTCTCCCCCATTCAGATTTCAGGCCTCCCTTTTGACTCAAGATCGCTTCAATTCTTCATCCGTTCATGTTGGATCTGTAAACCACAATTAATTCTCTCCCAAACATATATATTCAGGCGATCCGGCTCCTCGACCACAAAACTGCAGACGCGGAACTCAAGCCCGCGAGGTCCGCCGCTTCGGTCTGGCGGGCCTCTCCGGCTTCGGGGACTACTGTCGGGGGGATAACCCCAGAGTAGGCTCAAGCTGGCCCATGGCCCTTTTTTAAAACAAAACGGGGCGTACTGCGCCCCTTGCAGGCCGGCTCCACCTGGCCGGCTCCGTGCTCTGGCCGGCTCAGAGCATGGCATCCCTCTGGCCGGCCCCAAAGCAACCCGCTAGCCGGGAGGCGACACTTTCCCCACCAGCCCATGTTGCGGGACATCGACGCATCAGCACGACGCGACAACAGCAACTCAAGTACAAGTGGCCGGGGCACGCGTGGCTATAGTGGAGGCGGCCGTACTGCTGACCACGGCCGAATACGACTAGGCGACGCGCCACAGTGGCGGTACGCCTCCAACCACTCCATTACCAGGCCAAGCGTGGCTACAATGCAGCCGGCCGTACAGCTGACCGCGGCCGGCTACGCTAAGGCGGTGCGGCACAGTGCGCCCCGTGCCGTGGCGTGACAAGCACGCACCAATGGCGAGGGCTGGACGGCGGGCCTCCACTCCCGATGGGACCCTACAGCCGGCGGGCCCTACCATCGACAAGACTTCCCAGCCGGTGGGCCCCCTGGCCGGCTAGAGAGGCTGCCAGCCGGGCCCCACCAGGCGTCATATATGCATATTATAAGCCAGGGGGTTGGCCTATAAAACCCCCCAGCGCCACCCCATGCAAGGCAGGCACTCTACGTTCCACACACCCACACACACTCACGGAGAGGAAAGGCAGGCCTCTAAGCTCCTTCCTCCTCCTCCATCCAACAGCTCAAGGAGCAACCATTGTAGCCCTCTTGGATCATGAAGTAGACAAACAGGACTAGGGGTGTTACCTCCCACGGAGGGCCCGAACCTGGGTACATCGGTGTCTCGCTTCGCTTGTCCCCAATCCCGTTTCCGGAGCCCAACGACGTCCTTTCGGCCCCAACCACACTCGATCATCCTACCCATGACATATGTCGTGAGCAAACGACAACACTAGTGGCGCGCAAATCACCGAGCAAGTTCATTGGCCGGATGTGCATTGTTTTGTTTATCGCTAGCCGGATATGCATAGTTTTGTTGATCACTAGGCAGATGTGCATACTTTACTAGCCGGATATGCATATTTTTGTTGATCACTAGCCAAATGTGCATATTTTACTTGTCGGATATGCATAGTTTTGTTGATCACTAGCCGGTTGTTATGTTGATCACTAGCCGAATGTGCATACTTTTATTGATCACTAGCAAGTTGTTTTATTGATCACTAGCCAGATGAGGATAGTTTTGTTGACAATGTTCTATTTTGTAGGTTTCTCATGCGTGTACGACGTTCAGGAAGTTGGAGAAGAAAAACTTCAACGTCATGCATTGTTGGTTGAAGTTGAATGGGTAACCGAAGTGGAACCTATTCATAGCCAAGACCGCCGCCCAAGCCACCAAGGAAGAAAACGGTGACCCAACCGACCCAAAAAAAAGAACCACCCAAGAAGGTTGGAAGAGGGTTTTAGGTAAATAAGTGGAAGGAGAAGGTGCAGCATTCAAGATGACAGAGAGGTTCGAGGACATCTTGTCCAAGAAGGAGGAGGCATACGTCAAGCATTCGGACATCAAGGAGGAGAAGACGGCGGAGAGATTCAAACTTTTAATGGAGGCGGCCGAGACGAAACTAGCGCTCGAAGAGAAGAAGGCCTTGATCGATGAGAAAAAGGCCAAGCTCGAGGAGAAGAAGGCGATGCTGGAAGAAAAGAAGATGAATATCGCAGCAGATGCGGAGGATGCCAAGATATTGTCCTTGAAGGTGGAGTCTTGGATGCCGACATAGGAATGATCGTGCAAGCCGTCCGTTTCAAGATGTTACAGCGACAGAAAGATGAGTTCGAGGCGGCGGACAAGGAGGAGGATGCGGAGAAGGAGGCAGAGGTGGAGGCTGCATCCGTGACGGTGACGACACCTTGAGTGCGGGGGAGGCTCGGGTTGCCTGTGAGGCAGGGTACAAAAACTCAATATTTTGCACAGACTGCGCGACTGATAATTTTTTTGTGACCGGGCATGTAAAAACTTAAGCATACTTGCCTCTTTTTGATTGTGATCGGGCATGTGATCCGGCGTGGTGTGATCCGACGCGTGCTATGGATTGGACTTTTATTTGAATTTGAAATTGCCCTTTACTGATAGACATATACCGGATAGCGTTGGATGACCGGCTCCCACATCTATGTCCGTAGACTGGTCCCCTGTCCGTAGACGGATGCGGGGGTAAATTTACGGATCGGCGTTGGAGATGTCCTCATAAACCCGGAAGGGAAAGCAGTGATCTTCACCATACACAAATTATCAAGTACAGTGATCTTCACCATACACAAATGTTCAAATAACATCAGAACAAAATATGTGAAAAAAAGAAACATAAAAGGAATCGCCATAAGCGTATGCAATGCGCCAAATTTGACCAATTTTATCATCACCTTTTAACACTTTGGGCAACAACAAAATCAAGGGTTAAAAAATATATTTTGGATTGCCAAGCGCACCTGTCATGCGCTCAAGCTTATCTTGGTGACCCGTATTGGTAACATTGCAAATTCAATATTTTTTGGTTCGCTATGTGCACATACCGTGCACGGGACCAATGGTACCACCATCACACGAGTCTCCTCGTGCTCGAGGTGTGCCTCCATTTGGCACGCACCTGTGGTTCTCTCAGCGTATTTGAGGTGGAGATCGTCTTCTTGGCTCTCCGGTATGGGACTAAATAAATAAAACGCGACAGTCGCGTTCCACTTTGAGTTTTGTGTATAGGTAGCTAGCTGGGCCGTGCCCCGTCTCCGAACTTGCCTTGAACGGTGGAACTGTGGGCCTATTATTACCGACTAATGTATGGAGCATTTGGAATCATGTTTCTTTTTCTACTTTGTGTAGTAAGAAAATCTACAGCTGGATTTGGTAAATCCGACCCCCTATACGCCCGTGGGCACGTCCGACACGTCCGTGGACAGCGGTCGCCGGGTCCTCATATGTTGCGCTGCACATCTACATACCTTAAATGTAATCCTCAAATCCATGCAATCCTCCTATGCCCTATACTGACTAATGTATGGAGCAGTTGGAATCAACTTTTTTTTACTTTGTGTAGTAATTGTAGAGAAAGGGTTCATCGAGTCAAGAAAGAAAAATATATCAACTGCCCAGTCTCAGGATGAGCTTGGCTGGCTTGCTGGCTGCTGCTTTCCCATCAGCCATTTTGGTACGGGGTTGAATTAGCTGTGTAATTAAGATTATGATACCCCAAAATGGAAAACAAGTTTGGCTGACACAAAGATAAACCTCCAAGAAACTCGCCATCACATTATTTAAATTAAGACATGTCGAGCTCGGTAGTTCGAACAACGTCCAAGTGTAGCTAACACATTAGACTTTTTTACCGAGATTTATTAACAAGGTTCGTCGAATATCGACTACTCAACAAACAATGTCCCCTACGTAGTGCTATGGTTTCTCTCCTCTTTGCATTGAGTCTCTCCTCGCCTAGCACGGAAGATCATGACAGTTTTATTTAAACCAATGTGTAGTGTGTAGTCTGAGTCGCTGAAAGTTTGGCTGCTTTCTATAGTCTGAATATGACTGTGATGTGAGCTACACGTTGTCATCCATACCATAGATGCGAACACTATGTTTTTATTAACCATCATCTTATTTTGGGATGATCTTCAATTTTGGTACACTAGTGGAGAACCGGCCTTTAGTCCCGGTTGGAAATGGCCTTTAGTCCCGGTTCCCCAACCGGGACTAATACATCGGGACTAAAGGCCCCCACCCTTTAGTCCCGGTTGGCCACGACTCGGGTCTAAATCCCGGCCACGTGGCCGGCAGCGCGCGCCGGGGCTGGGGACCTTTAGTCCCGGTTGGTGACACCAACCGGGGCTAAAGGTTAAGGGGTTTAGGGGTTTAGGGTTTATTGTTTATTTTTCCTTTTCATTTTTTGTTTTCCATTTGATTATTTTTCATTTCAAACATATTGTACGCGTTATGCATATACAATAAAATTTCTCGTAGAACCGATCATATATATATATATATATATATATCATAGAATTTCTCGTACGACCATGCATACACATATATGTACAATTTGGTATATACAATTTCTCCTACAATTTGCAGATCATTACATGCAGGCATTAGGTGAAATGGTATTTTCCGTCGGGAGATATGACCTGCTCAAGCAAAAATCCCGCCATTTCCTCTTGAAGTGCTCGTATGCAGTCCCTTGGTAGGAGACTATCCCGCATCTCCACCATCTTTAAAGAAGGAGATCAATATGAATATATTGGTTGTGTGTATATATATATATAGAACATGATAAAAAAATTGTGAATAGTGTTTACGTACCCAAAGAAGTCTTGCATCTCGGCTCCTTTCGGTCATAAAGCGAATGTTCTCGCAAACATAGTATGCGCATAAATTGGTCCCATGTTCCTGCTTCATACACTTTACGAGAATATAATTCAATCAGATAATAATCAAGCATGATAATGGTATTAAAACTAGAATTAAAAAGATGCGTGGACGTAGCTAGTACTACTTAATTACCTTGGTCCGTCGCCATTTCAGCTTTGGTTGCCAAGCACCGACAACCTCTTTGATGAACTTTTGCCAAACCCTGCCCCGCAAAGAAAATGAATAAAGGAGTTATTAATTACTTGATATATCAGGAAATGAACTAAAGAGACCGACATGGTGCGATAATGATTGAAATTACCTGCCGAGCATCAAAACCAGGCTTCTATATTCTTTAGGGTCTTTACCTAGTGAGTCCAGTACTTCAACAGTTCCTTCGTAAACTCTAATGATTACCAGGATCCAGTGGTATCTGCGCACTCGTTTGTATAAGCGGGCATGCTTAACTCATCAACTACACTTAACATCGAGTAAGCAAAAATAGAATCTGTAGTACAAGACAGTGACACTCACCTGAAGTTGTAAGGAAGTAGTATTTCTAGTTTGGTATTTAGTTCCTTCAAAAACATTAGCAAGCTTTTCTCCGTGTCTTGTTTGAAGTTAGTTAACACCTCTTCATTAACGGTATTTGGGTCAATGAACCCAATGCCATAGACTCCATCTCTTTTCATTTCAAAAATCTTCATTCTGCATAATACCACACAAAAGAATATAGTGAAGATGATTACAGGCAATGAACGAGCTGAGCTAGAGACTTAAATTACAGAAAGAAATCACTTACAGACAATAGCAACTGACGAGAGATTTGTCGAGTGCGTCTTGTTGGAATAACTGAAATAATTCTTCATTTTCAATCCACAAATCTTTTTCATGGTAGTAATGCTCTCGCTTGACTTTCACCATGAGGCTCTCTCGCCCGACCTTTATTTCTCTCAGGTACCACTCATGCAAATGGCGCATTTGCGTTGATAGAAGCTTCTCCTCATCTTTACTGACCAGAGGTTACCCGGGGACATATTTCCTTGCGAGTTCATTCTCATTAACAGTGGGACTTCCTCCATGCCTAGGAGTTGTTCAACAGTGATACCCAGCTCTCTAGACATCTTTCTATTAGCGTCGGTTACCGCCTTCTCGGTACTCACCTTCAGTAGGGGTATCGATTGCACTGCCTGTTCTCCGAGCTGGGGAACAGTTTTCCCGCATTTGTTACTACCCTGTAAGGCTCGACTGCTGCTTTGTTTTTTGATGATATGACTTGCTAATAGAGCGTTCATAGTCTGATCGCTTTTTCTCCACAGCCGGTTTAGCAAGATCCACAAAGTGTTGTACGACTTTCTCAGGTATTTTCTCCTTTGGCGGCGGGGGCGGTTTCGGTCCAAAATGGGTCCGCAGTTGGGCAGCCACTTCGTCATCGATTTCCTCCTCAGTCATCTCGTAAGCTAGCTTCTTTTTGGCAGGAGGCTCGGGTTTCTTCTTTCCTGCTCTCTTCCGCTTTGGAGTCGGCGTCTGACACGGCGGAGATCGATATCGTGGACTCGCGCTAGGCTCCGTCTCGGGGTGGGGTGGATTCGGCTGACGCCACAGACTCGCGCTGTGCTCCGTCTCAAGGTGGGTTGGAGTCGGCTCACGTGACAGACTTGAGGAGGAGTCGGTGGCCTTGGCACCGAGTTTGGAAACACGATGCATTCCTTTTTCCATAAAATGAGACCACGTATGGCTTCTCCCAGTGTCTGCTCCCCTTGACCTCCATGATAGTCAAGCTCTAGTGAGTCATATCCTGACAGAACTTCATCCACCTCGACATGAGCATAGCCAGGTGGAATCGGATTGCCGGTAAAGCAAAGACGTCCGCCACCTTCATGGATATGTTCTTCATTTTCATTTGTAGCTCACAAGGTATCGACTCTTGGGTATCATCCACGGGGTAGCGAGCCAGCAGTGCACCATCGACCGGGGCCCCCGTGAAACCCACGCTGCTTTTCGGCATAGATGGGATGTTACTATCCAATGTTGGATCTGGTTGCTCATCCTGCTGCTGAGACGCCCTTCGCTGGCTAAGTGTGTCGATCTGCTCCTGCTGTCACGTTCCAAATTTTGAAGCCGGTCTGCATCTTGCTTCTTCTTTCTTCCACGGCTTCTGTAAGTGTCGTTCCACCTCGCAAACTCCTCAACCCACGGAACAAGGCCATTGCCTCGTGTTAGTCCCGGATTCTTGAGGGCGCGTGTAAGCTCGTCGTTCTCTCTATGGGGAATGAACGTCCCCCTTAGAGCCTCTGTTATTGCTTCAAGTAAAGCGTCTGAGGCTTCTTTAAGACTTGCCAGTTCAATAATCTCCCCTGTCTGTGGGTCCAACTTTCCCCCATGCGCATAAAACCAAGTCCTGCACCTCTCGGGCCAACCCATTGTTTTTGGAGTGACCCCTGCAGCAATCATCTTTCTCTCAGATTCATCCCACTTAGGCAACCCAGACTTGTAGCCACCTGGCCCCAGAACATGGTGAAACTTTTTTTCTCAGCATTTATCTTGTTCATTCTCGACCGTTCCTTAGTGATGACCCACAAGTATAGGGGATCAATCGTAGTCCTTTCGATAGGTAAGAGTGTCGAACCCAACGAGGAGCAGAAGGAAATGACAAACGGTTTTCAGCAAGGTAATCTCTGCAAACACTGAAATTGTAGGTAACAGATAGTTTGATAGCAAGGTAATTTGTAACGAGCAACTAAAGGTAACGGTAAACAAGGTGCAGCAAGATAGCCCAATCCTTTTGAGGCAAAGGACAGGCCAGAACAATCACTAGTAATAGGCAAAGTGTTCTTGAGGGTTCACGGGAATTTCGTCTAGTCACTTTTATCATGTTGGTTTGATTCGTGTTCGCTACTTTGATAATTTGATATGTGGGTGGACCGGTACTAAGGTGTTGTTCTTACTTGAACTAACAACCTACTTATGATTAACCCCCTCGCAAGCATCCGCAACTACAAGAAAAGTATTAAGACAAAGTCTAACCATAGCATTAAACATGTGGATCGAAATCAGCCCCTTACGAAGTAGCGCATAAACTAGGGTTTAAGCTTCTGTCACTCTAGAAACCCATCATCTAATAACTACTCCACAATGAATTCCCTTAGGCCCATGAATGGTGAAGTGTCATGTAGTCGACGTTCACATGACACCACTAAGGGAATCACAACATACATATCATCAAAATATCGAACACATATCAAATTCACATGATTACTCGCAACATGACTTCTCTCGTGACCTCAAGAACAAAGGTAACTACTCACAAATAATAAACATGTTCAAGATCAGAGAGGTAATGAATAGCAAATTGGATCTGAACATACAATCTTCCACCAAGTAATTAAACCATATAGTAATCAACTACGCAAGGCAATCAACACTACTAGTCACCCACAGGTACCAATCTGAGGTTCCGGTACAAAGATTGAACACAAGAGATGAACTAGGGTTTGAGAGGAGATGGTGCTGTTGAAGATGTTGATGAAGATTGGCCTCCCAAAGATGAGAGGGGTGTTGGTGATGACGATAGCTTCGATTTCCCCCTTCGGGAGGGAAGTTCCCCCGGCGGAATCGCTCCGCCGGAGGGCAAAACTGCGCCTGCCCAAGTTCCGCCTCGAGGCGGCGACGCTTCATCCCGAAAGTCATCCTCCTATTTTTTTTAGGTTTTTTGGGAATTTATACCAGAAGATGGGCACCGGAAGCGGGCCAGGCTGGGCACAACCCATCAGGGCGTGCCCAGGGGGGGCTGGCGCGCCCTGGTGGGTTGTGCCCACCTGGGGGCCCTCCTCTGGTAGTTTTCAGCTCCAGTAATTTTTATTAAATACAAAAATAATCACCGTAAATTTTCAGCTTCATTGGAGTTGTGCAGAATAGGTATCTCTGACGTGCTTTTCTTGGGTCCAGAATTCCAGCTGTCGGTATTCTCCCTCTTTGTGTGAACCTTGCATACTATGAGAGAAAAGGCATTAGAATCACTCCCCAAAGCATTATTATTCAACAAAACAAAGTAAATAACAGTAGGAAATCATGATGCAAAATGGACGTATCACTTAGCTGGTTCCGATTCCTTGCGCTGCACAAATAAGTCCCAGTGATCTTTTACCTTCACTAGTTCTCCTTTGAATTCTGGAGTCTTCTTTCCTGCGCTGACATACCTGGCCCATACTCTTTTCTTCCAAGTCTGGAATTGTGTGGCCATCTTCTTAAGAGCACACTTCTAGACTAATTTCTATTGGCGATCTGTCAAACCCTCTGATAGGGTGAAATGTGACATGAGCGTATCGCAAAGCATATTTTTTGCTCTTTCGTCGACAAAACTAACTCCTCGATCTTCCTTTGGCTTATTCCATTCTTGAACGTGTTGACACCTGATTTTGGCACGATGCAAAATGCAGTAAAGGTGGACTCAAACGAAAAGGTTTTTTATACAAGAAAGTTCATATTGCCGAGTGAAACAACCTTGATGTTTAGGCCATCACCATTCAGCATCATTTCAAGGGTCAAATTACACTTGGATTGTCATGTTAGATGTTCTGAGTGCTTTTTGGTCGATTACGCCTCCAAGACAACCTTGGATGAAGGAATGCTCTACATGGATTGTCTTCGTCTCGTCGAGCTAATCGATTTTGATATATAAATCATCTCAATCCGAGTTCGTATGCAAAAGTTAAAAGCAAAACACTGCGGACTGACCCTGAGCAAAAGTATGGCGCGAGGGACCAGACACTCACCTGGATGGTGTCTGATGGGTCGCGCAAGCAATTAGGCCCTCAAGAAGGCCTTGAATCGAAAAATCTTCAACACGGAAAAGTTTCGTCTTGTCGAATCGGCCGATTTTGATATATAAATCGTCCAAATCCGAGGTCGTATGCAACCTGCAGAGGCGAAACAAGTTCAGGCTGTGTTTTCATTCGAGAAATCCGAGTGAAAAGCTTATCATCCGAGTGAAAATATAGCTATCCGAGTGAAGGCTTGATGACCGAGTGAAAAATTCCATCCGAGTGAAACTTCGGACAAGGAGTCCAGGTACATGAATTCCGAGTGGAAAAATTGCTGTCCGAGTGAGAAATTTTACTCGACCGACTAAAGGACTCCAAATCCGAGTGATTCAACCAGAAGGTAAAGATTGGCCTATATGGTCATCTAGATGGCGTCGGATGGAAAAGTGTTCAACATGAAAGTTGTTCGTAACGTCGAAACGGTCAACTTTGCTTATAAGGTCATTATCATCTGAGCTAGTATACGGCCTGCAGAGACGCTACAACACTCGGACGGTCCAGTCCGCTACGTGACCGAGTCCGATTCAAAGTTAAAGATGACCTCGTGGAGTATTCAAGATGGCTTTATTTGGGAAAGTGATCAACATACAGATTGTTGGCCTCGTCAAGACACACAAAATTGATGTTTGGACCGTCTCCATCGGAGGTCATATGCAGATTCCACGGCCCACGCAAGGAGCAAGACAAAATATTGGGCCAGATTTGGGCTGAATCCGAGTGGGACTAGAACTTGGACTCTAGGACGTGAATTGATGTAATTTTCTTGTAAGGAAAGCCTAGATGAATCCTTTGCTTGTACGGGAAGTCCAGCCGCCTCTTATATATGTTGGGGGTGACGGCCGATTGAACAACACACAATCGAACAAATCAATCTATACCACTTTTTCATCTACGTTTTATCTCTTCATCGTTTTTCTCTCTCGTTCTTCGCTGTTCCTCGAGTTTGAGAGCTGAGAATCCCGAGGCTCTAGGGGCGAGCGAATCGACCTAGAGCAGCCCATAGCCGCCGCACTCCCTGACGGGGTCCCTCCCGGGCGTGCGGGGTTTCGGGTCTGCAAAAGCGTCCGCCGGCTGTCTTGCGTATCGCGCTGCCGGACGGTCCTCCTTCGACGTGAGCTGCGGTGCATCACCCCCGCCGTCGAGGGTACACGGTGACGTGTTCGTGTGTCAACACACTTTTTGGCGACTCCGCTGGGGACCGAAGATCCATCATCATCATCATCCATCATGTCTGATCTTCCCAAGCCGAGTGAAGTAGACGCCGATAACATCATTAAGCCCAGTCTTGATGAGTTATCGGCCGATCATCGCCAAGTTTATGAAGAGTACAAGAAGGCACGTGAGGAGAACGAGTTGCAGGAATTCCTGGCGAAATTCAAGAAGGATCGCCAAGGCAACATCACTCCGATTGGAGAAATCAAGTTCCCTCCTCTTCACGATGAGCAGGTTAAACCCTCTGTAAGTATTGCCTTTTCTCCCGAGCAATGGGCTAAGATTGAGAGTCGTATTGCTGATGGTAATAATTTAGTCTATCAACTTTCATAGAAAATACCAATGCTCAGAAAAATATGCCTCAATCGTCTAGTGGTAATATTGGTGTGACTGCTAGTGTAGAAAAACCTAATCTGTCTTTACCTCTTTGATCGGCACCTCCCATGCCGATGAATTATTATCCTACCCACACCAATCAGATCGTGGCTGCACCCGCTAATCCCATCATGAGCATGCTAAGTTCGGTGCCAATACCGAACCAAGCTTTACCTATAGGTGCAAACACTCGATCACAGCCGAACTATGGTTCGGCATATGTGCTACAGTTCCTGCCTACTGCTAGTAATTCTACTCCTCCCATCCCACAGCAGCAAGCTTCACCGTCTACTACGGACGATGCTTTAGCTAATTTTAGAGAGGAGATGGCTAAGATGCTTCGAGAGAATTTTGGAGTTGAGTTACCTCGGAATCGGATTTACCAAAAACCGTACCCCGAGTACTTTGACGCTTTCCAGTGCCCTCCGGGATATAAAATTCCATATTTTGTTAAGTTCAATGGAGAGGGCACAAAAACCACATGGGAGCATGTTAGTCAATACTTAGCGCAATTGGGTGAAGCAGGCTCGTTAAATGAATTGAAAGTGCGTTTATTTCCTTTGTCCTTAACTGGTACCGCATTTTCATGGTTTTCTTCTTTACCACATGGTTCTATTCGTGTGTGGTCGCAGCTAGAACAGAAATTTCATGATCACTTCTATAGCGGCGAAAATGAACTTAAGTTGTCACATCTTACATCGGTTAAGCAGAAGCATGATGAATCGGTTTCCGATTACGTCAAGAGATTTAGAGATACAAAAAACCGATGTTATAGTTTGGTGATAACCGAGAGAGACTTGGCAGATCTTGTGCTTAATGGTTTGAGAACTCACATAAGAGAAAAGCTAGAAGGCTATGAGTTTTTAAGTATCAACCAAGTCTTGCAAAAAGCTTTGGCTCAGGAAAGCCGAAGCAAAGATCTTAAAGAAGTGCATAGATATAAGACTGATCGTCCAAAGATGAATATGGTTGAATATGATAGTGATCACTCGGACGATGAAGGTGATATGTATGCTGCTGAATTTGTTTGGCCATCTAAGGCCAAACCATTTACTTGCAATGATCTGAAACCGATTCATAAGAATCGTGATGAAGAGATGAAGTTTACTTTTAACATTGCTAAGTGTGACAAAATATTTGATGCTTTGCTGCAAGCTAAGATCATTAGGATATCTCATACTTTACTGTCATTTGAAGAGCTAAAACGGCGTGCTTATTGCAAATATCATAATTCTTTTTCTCATGCTACTAATGATTGCAATGTTTTTCGACGACAGATACAATCGGCCATTAATGACGGACGATTGAACTTTTCTGAGATGCAAGTTGATAAGCAGCCCTTCCCAATGAACACTCTGGATTTGGAGGGGAAAAAGTTGCTCATTCGGCCGGAGGTAGCCGAATCTGCTAATAAAACTAATGTCATTATTGGTGAGCCCAGGAAAAGCAAGGAGGACAGCAAGGTCTTGGGGAGGCAGGTTGTGCTTGACAAGCAACCCGATGGCAAGGAAGTAATCAAGATCACCATCAAGAATCCTGCACTCGGGGGGCAACCACAGGTGCAACAAGACACTCGTGTTATATTTGTTAAACCCAAGAGTCCAGAAGTTGGCAAGTGGAAGAGGAATGAAGCTAAGGTACAGCGTAAGCGAATCAAGCCAAATTTTGATATGCTGCTGTCCAAATATGCAAATCAGTCGGCCGGTTCTAGCTCTAATCGGTCATCGTACCTGAAGCGACCAAGGTCACCATCAGCTGATATGTTCAGTCGGTATGCAAAACCGACTGGATCAAGGGTGCCATTTCCACAAGAACAACGACAACCTGTTTGGGAGCGACTTGGATGCTCATATGAAAACCGACTGAACATTGGTGTCCATCACTCGGTTGGTCAAAATATGTCGCCGAGTGAAAACTATCCGAGTGTAAGAATGCACCCGGGTGGAAGTTATCTGAATGAAAGAATACGGCCGAGTGGATTCTACTCAATTGAACGTCCGAGTGGATTTCATCCGAGTAAAAAGGTGCGCCCGAGTGAAAACTTCGTAGGCCAGAAAAGTCAACAAGAGTGGCGTGTCAAGTTGCCAAGTGTTGTAGCAGTGGAGTCAGGAAAAGGCAAGGAAAATATCAATGCTGACTCACTTGTCTTGGGCACTGAAACATTCACCACGCAACAGCTAACTGTGCATAGCAACCCAACTGAGCCGATACTTGTTATCGCGCCAAAGCACTCGGCTAATGATCATGAAGCAAGTACCAGCCAAGTGAAGCCAATTGATCCTAAATACACTCAGCCAAGGTGGTGTCCTTCAGGGCTAACAAAGACACAAAAGAGGAAACTACAGAGGTTGAGAAATCAAGAGATGGCAGAACAAGAGGCCGAGAAGCAAAGGGACAAGTTGTTCAATGTCACTCGGCCCATGGTACCAGCAAAGCAAGTGTGGAAGCCTAAACCAATACAAGATATAGTGACTTCTACATCTATCATGGTAGCACTTACACCGCCAAAAGAAGATGATGCAACCGTTCTCACATCGTCCACGTCACCTATTACTTCTCCTTCACTCGGACAGAATTCAGATTTGGTGGACGCGCACGAGGAGGAAGACGATCTGTTGGACTCTGAATCTACACCGGTTCATGAAGGTATGCATATCAATATGGTGTATTACTTACCCGCTGAATTCCGTGCTGTAGATGAAGAAGGGGAAGTGGCTCGGCTGAATTTTGGCCCCAAAAATGCAATATTCGAGAAGCCAAAAGAACCAGTTACGCACTTGAAACCGTTGTACCTCAGAGGTCATATCAATGGATCACCACTCACTCGGATGCTTGTTGATGGTGGTGCTGTGGTGAATCTCATGCCCTATTCGGTCTTCAAGAAATTGGGTTTGCCCGATGATGAATTAATCAAGACCAATATGGTGCTTAACGGGTTTAAAGGCAAAGAGAAAACTGAAGCCAAAGGTGTGATGTATGTCGAGCTTATAGTCGGGAGCAAAACTTTGGCTACTGCATTCTTTGTCACTGAGGTGCAAGGTAACTACAACGTCATACTAGGCCGTGATTGGGTTCATGCAAACCAATGCGTGCCATCTACTGTGCACCAGTTTTTGATCCAGTGGGTTGATGATGAGGTGGAAGTCATTCATGCGGATAACTCGGCTTGTGTGGCTTTGGCCGATGCATCGGTGGATTGGCAACATCCCAATGCTACTTGCTTGACGGGACGCGACTTGTCAGAGTTTGATTTCCTCAGCGCAACGAAGAATGGCTTTGTGCCCATCTCTTTAAAGCCGATTGGTGGCAATCGGCTCCAAGGTACGATATGTTTAAATGGATTCTAATTCCGAGTGGTTGCAGAAACGTCTTGCAAAATATCGGTCTAGCGAGAACGATATGTATGAATCTATAGAGGAGTTGGATGACATGGATAAATTAGGACAAGGTTTTACGTCGGCCGATCCATTAGAAGAGGTAGATATAGGAGATGGTTCAGTCACTCGGCTGACTTTTGTAAACAAGAATTTGAAAGCCGATCGTAAACCTGAGTTGATCGGGCTATTGAAAGAATATGTTTGTTGCTTTGCATGGGAATATCATGAGATGCCAGGTTTAAGCCGAGAGCTAGTGGAGCATCGGTTGCCTATAAAGGCCGGTTTTAGACCTTACAAACAGTCAGCCAGAAAATTTAATCCAAAAACATATGGCCGGATCAAGGAGGAGATCGGTCGGTTGCTCAAAGCTAATTTCATTCGACCTTGCAAGTATGCCGAGTGGATCTCTAACATTGTGCCGGTGGAGAAGAAAGGATCCGGCAAGTTAAGGGTGTGCATTGATTTCAGAGATTTGAATAGAGCTACACCCAAAGATGAGTATCCCATGCCAATAGCCGACATGCTTATTAATGATGCTTCTGGACATAAGGTTATTAGCTTTCTTGATGGTAATGCGGGTTACAATGAAATTTTTATGGCCGAAGAGGACATGTCCAAGACAACCTTTCGTTGCCCTGGTTTCCTTGGTTTATTTGAGTGGACAGTGATGACATTCGGATTAAAAAATGTTGGTGCCACATATCAAAGGGCTATGAATTTAATTTTCCATGATTTACTCGGTATTATACGTGAAGTCTATATTGATGATATTGTTGTCAAATCGGATGCTTTTAAGTCTCATTTAGCCGATTTGCGTTTAGCTTTTGAAAGAATGAAAAAATACGGACTGAAGATGAATCCTTTGAAGTGTGCATTCGGCGTGTCGGCTGGAAAGTTTTTGGGTTTCATTATTCATGAGAATGGTGTAGAAATTGATCCCAAAAAGATAGAAGCTATACAAAAAGTTGAGGCTCCAACATGCAAGAGAGATATGCAAAAATTCCTTGGCAAGGTCAATTATTTGAGAAGGTTCATAGCTAATTTGTCAGGGAAGGTTGATGCATTCACTCCTATCCTTCGGTTAAAGAATGATGCTGATTTTACTTGGGGGGCAAAACAGCAAGAGGCATTTGACATGATCAAGACTTATTTGAGCACTCCTCCGGTGATGAAAGCACCCAAACATAAAGAGCCCTTTAGGCTTTATATTGCGGCGGAGGAAGGTGTTATTGGTGCTGTATTGACTCAAGAAACCGAAGGAAGAGAGCATACTATTACATATCTGAGCCGACGCTTATTGGACGCCGAGACAACGTATACATTTATTGAAAAATTATGCCTCTATTTATATTATGCTTGCACAAAACTGAGACATTACCTAGTGCCGAGTGCCTGCATAGTATCTTGTCAAACCGATGTCATTAAGTACATGTTGCATAGGCCAATTCTTAGTGGTAGAATTGGCAAGTGGGCTTATGCTTTAATTGAGTATGATTTGGCTTATGAATCTCTAAAATCCATGAAAGGCCAAATTGTTGCTAATTTTATTGTTGAGCATCGGATTAATGACAAGCATGATGTTGATATAAACCTTGTCTCATTAGTACCGTGGAGGTTATATTTTGATGGTTCAGTTTGTAGCAATGGCCAAGGTGTTGGTATTGTTTATATATCTCCTCATGGTGCTGTTTTTGAAGCCTCATGCCGACTGGAATATTTTTGCACAAATAATCAAGCCGAATATGAAGCATTATTATTTGGTTTAGAGATGTTGCTCTCTATAGGTGCTACACATGTTGAGGCTTTTGGTGATTCGTTATTAGTAGTGCAGCAAGTGTCCAAAGTCTTTCAATGTATAGACGAATCACTTAATGTTTATCTTGATAAGTGTCTAGATACGATTTCTACTTTGGATTATTTTAGCATTGCTCATATATCTAGACATGACAATTGGAGAGCAAATGAGTTGGCACAACAAGCATCCGGCTATCATATTGCTCATGGCATGTTTCATATTTCTCAGAAGCCAATGTCTTGTCTTGCTAATATGGGAGAGGCCGAACCAGAGCCCACTAATTCGGCCACTAACAATAAATCTAGTGCAGGTGAAAATCATGACTGGAGGAAGCCCATTATTGATTACTTGTGTAATCCGAGTGAAAGGGTGGACAGGGCTGTTCGGCGTATGGCTTTCAAATATACAATGAGAGATGATGGTCTTTATCGCCGAACAGTTGAAGATGTTCTTTTGAAGTGTTTGGATGAGGACCAAGCAAGAGTTGCTATGGGAGAGGTACATGAAGGCATTTGTGGTACTCATCAGTCGGCACCCAAAATGAAATGGCTCTTACGACGTGCTGGATTTTATTGGCCGACTATGATCAATGATTGCTTCGAGTATTATAAAGGCTGTGAAGCTTGTCAAAATTTTGGTGATATTCAGTTGGCTCCTGCTGCTATGTTACATCCTATTATCAAGCCGTGGCCTTTTAGAGGATGGGGTTTAGACTTCATTGGACAAATTCATCCATCTTCTTCAAAGGGGCATCGGTTCGTGTTGGTGGCAACCGATTATTTCACTAAATGGTCTGAAGCAGTACCTCTCAAGAACATGACACATACGGAGGTAATTCAATTCATAACCGAACACATTATTCATAGATTCGGCATTCCTCAGACGTTGACTACAGATCAAGGTTGATCTTTCATGTCACATCAAGTTAGAGAATTTGCCGAATCATATAACATAAAGTTGCTCAATTCATCTCCGTATTATGCCCAAGCTAATGGACAAGCTGAGTCTAGCAACAAAATATTGATTAAGCTCATCAAGAAGAAGATTGAGGATAATCCAAGAAAATGGCATGAGTTGTTGTCTGAGGCTTTATGGGCACATAGAATCTTAAGGCATGGTGCTACGAAGGTAACTCCGTATGAGCTAGTATACGGTCAAGAGGCTGTTTTACCAGTGGAAGTAAATTTGAGTGCTTTGAGAATAGCCAAACAAAATGATTTATCGGCAGTGGACTTTTATGATTTGATGATGGACAATATTGATGAGGTTGCTGATAAACGTTTGGCTGCATTAAAGGCCATAGAGAAGGACAAGTTGAGGGTAGCAAGAGCTTACAATAAAAAGGTCAAGTTGAAGAATTTTCAAGTTGGCGATCTTGTGTGGAAAGTGATTCTACCGATTGGTTCTAGAGATAGAAAATTCGGGAAGTGGTCTCCAAACTGGGAAGGTCCTTTTAGGATTGCAAGAATAGTTCCTGGAAATTCATATTTGGTGGAATCCATACAAGGAGTATTATTACCTCGAGCTCTCAATGGCAGATATCTGAAGAAGTACCACCCGAGTGTGTGGCAAGAAGCCTAATTAGGCAATGGCCGATATATGATTATCGCCCTTAGCATAAACATGGCCGATACACAATTATCGCCCTGAGAAATATAGATGGTTGATGGAGTTTTGACATCGTCCTTAGAACAAACATGGTGCAAATTATTTTTCAGCATGCAAGCTTTGCCGAAAAACAGGGGGGCATGTGAAAAGTGTGTTGACACACGAACACGTCACCGTGTACCCTCGACGCCGGGGGTGATGCACCGCAGCTCACGTCGAAGGAGGACCGTCCGGCAGCGCGATACGCAAGACAGCCGGCGGACGCTTTTGCAGACCCGAAACCCCGCACGCCCGGGAGGGACCCCGTCAGGGAGTGCGGCGGCTATGGGCTGCTCTAGGTCGATTCGCTCGCCCCTAGAGCCTCGGGATTCGCAGCTCTCAAACTCGAGGAACAGCGAAGAACGAGAGAGAAAAATTATGAAGAGATAAAACGTAGATGAAAAAGTGGTATAGATTGATTTGTTCGATTGTGTGTTGTTCAATCGGCCGTCACCCCCAACATATATAAGAGGCGGCTGGACTTCCCGTACAAGCAAAGGATTCATCTAGGCTTTCCTTACAAGAAAATTACATCAATTCACGTTCTAGAGTCCTAGTTCTAGTCCCACTCGGATTCAGCCTAAATCTGGCCCAATATTCTGTCTTGCTCCTTGCGTGGGTCGTGGAATCTGCATATGACCTCCGATGGAGACGGTCCAAACATCAATTTTGTGTGCCTCGACGAGGCCAACAATCTGTATGTTGATCACTTTCCCAAATAAATCCATCTTGAATACTCCACGAGGTCATCTTTAACTTTGAATCGGACTCGGTCATGTAGCGGACTGGACCGTCCGAGTGTTGTAGCGTCTCTGCAGGCCGTATACTATCTCAGATGATAATGACCTTAAAAGCAAAGTTGACCGTTTCGACGTTACGAACAACTTTCATGTTGAACACTTTTGCATCCGACGCCATCTAGATGACCATATAGGCCAATCTTTACCTTCTGGTGGAATCACTCGGATTTGGAGTCCTATAGTCGGTCGAGTAAAATTTCTCACTCGGACAGCAATTTTTCCACTCGGAATTCATGTACCTCGACTCCTTGTTTGAAGTTTCACTCGAATGGAAACTTTTCACTCGGTCATCAAGCCTTCACTCGGATAGCTATATTTTCACTCGGATGATAAGCTTTTCACTCGGATTTCTCGAATGAAAACACAGCCTGAACTTGTTTCGCCTCTGCAGGTTGCATACGACCTTGGATTTGGACGATTTATATATCAAAATCGACCGATTCGACGAGACGAAACTTTTCCGTGTTGAAGATTTTTTCGATTCAAGGCCTTCTTGAGGGCCTAATTGCTCGCGCGACCCATCAGACACCATCCAGGTGAGTGTCTGGTCCCTCGCGCCATACTTTTGCTTAGGGTCAGTCCGCAGTGTTTTGCTTCTAACTTTTGCATACGAACTCGGATTGAGATGATTTATATATCAAAATTGATCAGCTCGACGAGACGAAGACAATCCATGTAGAGCATTCCTTCATCCGAGGTTGTCTTGGAGGCGTAATCGACCAAAAAGCACTCAGAACATCTAACATGACAATCCAAGTGTAATTTGACCCTTGAAATGATGCCGAATGGTGATGGCCTAAACATCAAGGTTGTTTCACGCGACAATATGAACTTTCTTGTATAAAAAACATTTTCGTTTGAGTCCACCTTTACTGCATTTTGCATCGTGCCAAAATCAGGTGTCAACAGAACGCTGATCGGGATTTGGTCCCTAACAATAACTCCGCATTGATGTATAAATTTGTCCGCATTCTTTTTAGGATCAATCGGTTCACCACCCGAACTGATTTCATCCATGTTGTACTTTATGCCCGCGTCCAACTTTTTGGCCGGGCCTCGTACTACCCTTGTAGAAGATTTGCTCGATCCGGAGGGATAAAAGAAGAAAGATTCGTTAATATATATATGATCATCAGAGGCCTTATATATATATATATATATATATATATATATATATACCTCGCCGGACTTTGTTAATTGAAGAATATTTCCTTCGCCATCATTGTTTGTGTGTCCTTCGTCTATTGGTTCTTCCTCAATTCCCTCACCGGAATCGTTCAGCCATTGTGAGCCGTCATGTCGTTCAATCTCTAGGTCTTGGGAGCGTATAATCCTGAAGAGATCCTCTTCACGGTCTCTGCCGCGATCGTCCATAGCTTAACTAATCCAGATGAAAGATAAAACAATTTAGTATTCATCATATAATATCACTAATACATATCGAATAATCCAATTAATGCATCATCGAATATTATCACTAATACATCTCGAATATTATCATATAATATCACTAATACATCTCGAATAATCCAGTTAATGCATCATCGAATATTATCACTAATACATCTCGAATATTATCATATAATATCACTAATGCATCATCGAATAATCCAGTTGACGGCGGACGGGATCGCGGGCCGTGGACACCCAAAGAGAAGGAACTATGACAGGATCATAGCTCGGGTGAGATCCCTGAAGAACCTGCCAGATATTGGAGAACCTGGTGTCCAACGCAACCATGTAGCGACGGACGTGCTCGTCGTCCCCCCTGACACGGCGACGTACCACCTCCGCGGGAGCCGGCTCCCTCCGCACCGATAGTGGTCCACGCGACCGCCACCAAAGAACCTCCAGGTCGACGACGGGAGCCTGATTCCTCACCAAGCTGAGCGCCCCGGAAGGTAGCACCTCCCAGTGCCAGCCTGACGGAGCCTAGTCCCAGACATGGCGCCTCTCAAGCAGGTTGTCGCCGCCGAGTCGACGACGAGGATGCGAGCCGGGCATCGCCGACATCGAGAACAATTATGAAAACAAATTCCTATGCAATAATTATCATTTTATTACTCATATTTAATAAACTTTTACAACTATATAATAGATGAGCAAATTTGAAAAACTATTTTATAAACTTTTACAACTATTTAATAAAATTTTACTTATCAATCACCTAAGAAAATATAATCTCAAGGGTTGTACACTCATTGGACACAACACAGCGATCCTATAGTCTTCTATCGCCACATCTCTCGGCAATTGCAACAGGACTCAACTGAACTTAACACAGTCATACTCTACTTGGTCAAAAGTACTTCTTAAATTACAAATAAATATCTAACATGTGCACTCGAAGAGGACATAAGAATGAGCCTGAACTATATAATATTATATGCTGCAAATTATTAAAAAAACATGCAAAAATATAGTACATGACCATGGAAAAAAAGTTATAACCCAGACAAAACACTCTTATTTGGATTATAACATATGGAACTTCCAGTTCATAACAATCCGGCACCACAACAGTAACACTATGGTGCAACACCATAGGTCAAACCTACAAGTTCAAGCGAATTAACACAAAATATCCAATGAAAAAGGAATTACTCCTACTATGAATTTTTTTACAAAATATATCTAGGAGTACGAACAATGGCCAATATTTACTATAATAGTGCTAGCCCTCACAACTTCATAAGCAGAAGTACATTCAAATATTTTCGCTATTTTTTGTTGAAAATAATGGAAGTATTACTTTATGGACATGTAGGTATTAATTTCTTCATTGTGAAGAAACACCAAAACACCACGCCGGTAGAACATCAAGAATACTATTTGCATGCACGAAAATTGTTGTGGATTAAGAATGACTGGGTATTTGGATAGAACTTCTTGCAATTATATTAATCACATCATATGGTTTAGTTTGAAATAAAAATCACTTGCAACATGCTAAAAGACATTGTATGCAAAAAGTAATAATGGACAGAAACATTAGACACTTATAAAACTGCCATCTCATATCAATCCAACACCATAACAGAAACATTGTCGTGCAACCGCATAAATCAAACCTACCGGTTAAATCAAATCAACACCAAATATCCAATTTAAAAGGAATTACTCCTATTAAGCAAGTATATACAAAATATACCTAACAATATGAACAACGGTAAATATTGCTCAAGCTAGATGACGGCCATGGTGGACGGGCTGGGCTACACGCGCGAGGTCGAGGCGAGGGAGGAGACATGATTGGGAGGGGATTTCGAGGGAGGAGAGGGGCTCATAGTGGTCGCGGCGATGCTCAGCGGGCTCGGGGAGGAGCCGGAGCGAGCAGGATGGCATCAGCGATCACCGGCGGTTTGGAGCAGCAAGGGGTGCCGATTTGGTCGGAGAGGCTTCGACGGCAAGGTTGGGGACGGGGTCGGGCATCCTGGCGGCGTCAACGGCAAGGTCGGGGACGGGGTCGGGCAGCCTGGCGGCGTCAACGGCGAGGTCGGGGTCCGGCAGCCTGGCGGCGGCATCTCTTGATCTGCTCCTTATCCCGGGCGGTGGCTCGCACCGGGAGAAGAAGGATTTTATATAGGTGCCCCCCTTTCGTCCCGGCTGGTGGGTGGAACCGGGACTAAAGGTCCTTTAGTCCCGGTTTCAGCCACGAGCCGGGACTAAAGGGGTGGCGCCTGGCCCACCAGCAGGCCCATTTAGTCCCGGTAGGTAATACCAACCGGGACTACAGGTCTTCTTATCGGCAGCCCAAATTCCGCGCGAGAAGGGACCTTTAGTCCCGGTTGGTGCGACCAGGCGGGACTAAAGGTCTATTTTCTCTTTTTTGGTTTGTTTTGTTTTTCTAAACAGGACAATTTCTGTTTTTAGATTTGGAATAATTGTTAGAATGTGTATAGTCTTTGAATGAATCTTTTTTCTTTAGGTCAAAAAAATTATAAACTTTCTGTTAGTGCCTGTAGTTTTCAAATTTAAATAGTTTAAATTTGAATTCTTTTGAAATTTGTGTGAACCACTAGTTTGTGAATAACTTTAGTTTAAAAATAGATTTTTGAGTGATTGTTTTTCCTGTTGTTTAATATTAGTATGTTTTATCAGTATGTTCAATTTGGGAATTTTTAGGATATTTTAAATAGGTGTTTTAATCAAAACCAGATTCTGTTTAACTCTTTTAGTTTTATACCTTCATTAGTTTTAATCAAAAGCAATACAAATGAACTCTAAAAAGGTTGAAACTTGGCATGGTATCATCATTTCACCCACATAGAATGTGCTAAAAATTTGAGAGGGTTACGGCAAAAACTGCATGCACTTCGTGTACAAAACTGGACCATCTCCTTCGAAGTATGAGGGTTTCGGACAAAAATTCATCTGTTACAAAGGCATTTCATTTTTTTAACTTATTTCAACTCCATAATTTTTGTGCATTCAATATGCACCATTAAAAGCCACATCCTCACATTTCAACCCTTTCTAACTTCATTTGCTATTTTTAATGCATGTGATGAGTTTTTTTGCGCCAAATGACCCTGAAATTGAAAAACAGTACAAATGAACTCTGAAAAGGCTAAAACTTGGCATGGTATCGTCATTTTCACCCACATAGCATGTGCTAAAAATTTGAGAGGGTTATGGCAAAAACTGGATGCACTTCGTGTACAAACTGACCATCTCCTTCAAAGTATGAGGGTTTCGGACGAAAACTCATATGTTACAAAGGCATTTCATTTTTTAAACTTATTTCAACTCCATACTTTTTGTTCATTCAATATGCACCATTCAAAGCCACATCCTCACATTTCAACCCTTTCTAACTTCATTTGCTATTTTTCATGCATTTAATGATTTTTTTGTGCCGAGTGACCCTGAAATTGAAAAGCAGTACAAATCAACTCTGAAAAGGTTGAAACTTGGTATGGTATCATCATTTCACCCACATAGCATGTGCTAAAAATTTGAGAGGGTTACGGCAAAAACTGGATGCACTTCGTGTACAAACTGGACCATCTCCTTCGAAGTTTGAGGGTTTCAGACGAAAACTCATCTGTTACAAAGGCATTTCATTTTGTTTAACTTGTTTCAACTCCAGAATTTGTGTGCATTCAATATGCACAATTGAAATCCACATCCTCAAATTTCAACCCTTTCTAACTTCATTTGCTATTTTCATGCATTTAATGATTTTTTTAGCTGAATGACCTTGAAATTGAAAAGCAGTACAAATTAACTCTCAAAAGGTTGAAACTTGGCATGGTATCATCATTTCACACACATAGCATGTGCTAAAAAGTTGAGAGGGTTACAAAAAAAACTGGATGCACTTCGTGTACAAACTGGCCTATCTCGGCTACTCACTAGAGAAGAAAGTGATGACGGTGAAGCCGATCACATCCCAGAGTGGGATCTTGGGGTATAAAACTTTTTCTTCGCGTGTGTCCCTTTGCGCCGTAACCATGGACAATCTTCATCATTTAAATGGATGCTTGGATCAGTCTTCACTGTGAAGGGAGGAATTTCATGAAACTTTTCATAATCTTCTAACATATCTATCTTGTCCTCCACTCCCACTATGTTTCTTTTCCCTGAAAGAACTATGTTGCGCTTTGGCCCACTGTATGATGTATTCGCTTCCTTATCTTTCCCTTTTCTCGGTTTGGTAGACATGTCCTTCACATAGAAAACCTGTGCCACATCATTGGCTAGGACGAATGATTTCTGTGTGTACCCAAGATTGTTGAGATCCACTGTTGTCATTCCGTACTTCAGGTCTACCTTAACCCCTGTTAGATTGACCCATTTGCACTGAAACAAAGGGATCTTAAAATCACGTCCATAGTCAAGTTCCCATATCTCCTCTATGTAACCATAATATGTGTTTCCCTATTGTTGTTTGTTGCATCAAAGCGGACACCATTATTTTGGTTGGTGCTCTTTTTATCTTGGGCGATCGTGTAAAATATATTCCCATTAATTGTTGGAAATATGCCCTAGAGGCAATAATAAAATGGTTATTATTATATTTCCTTGTTCATGATAATCGTTTATTATCCATACTATAATTGTATTGATTGGAAACTCAAATACATGTGTGGGTATATAGACA
This sequence comes from Elymus sibiricus, assembly GCA_039707655.1. Taxonomy (NCBI): domain Eukaryota; kingdom Viridiplantae; phylum Streptophyta; class Magnoliopsida; order Poales; family Poaceae; genus Elymus; species Elymus sibiricus. The sequence continues at coordinate 56,711,423 of CM077671.1, read as the reverse complement.
ACACTGTGTCCCTAGTATGCCTCTAATAGACTAGCTCGTTGATCAAAGATGGTCATGGTTTCCTAGCCATAGACATGAGATGTCATTTGATAACGGGATGACATCATTAGGAGAATGATGTGATGGACAAGACCCAAACTATGAACCTAGCATATGATCATGTCAGTTTATTGCTATTGTTTCTGCATGTCAAAGTATCTGTTCCTATGACCATGAGATCATGCAACTCACTAACACCAGATGAGTACCTTGTGTGTATCAAATGTCGCAACGTAACTGCGTGACTATAAAGGTGCTCTACAGGTATCTCCAAGGGTGTCTGTTGAGTTGGCATGGATCAAGACTGGGATTTGTTACTCCGTGTGACGGAGAGGTATCTCAGGGCCCACTCGGTAATACAACATCACAATGAGCCTTGCAAGCAAAGTGACTAAAGAGTTAGTCATGGGATCTTGTATTACGAAACGAGTAAAGAGACTTGCTGGTAATGAGATTGAACTAGGTATAGAGATACCGACGATCGAATCTCGGGCAAGTAACATACCGAAGAACAAAGGGAACTGCATACGGGATTAGCTGAATCCTTGACATAGAGGTTCAACCGATAAAGATCTTCATAGAATATGTAGGAACCAATATGGGCATCCAGGTCCTGCTATTGGTTATTGACCGTAGAGGTGTCTCGGTCATGTCTACATAGTTCTCGAACCCGCAGGGTCTGCACACTTAACGTTCGGTGATGTTTCGGTAGTATTGAGTTATGTATGTTGGTGACCGAAGGTTGTTCGGAGTCCCGGATGAGATCCTGGACGTCACGAGGAGCTCCGGAATGGTCCGGAGGTAAAGATTGATATATAGGAAGTCCCGTTTTGGTCACCGGAAAAAGTTCGGGCGTCACCCGTAGTGTACCGGGAGTGCCGGGAGGGTTCCGGGGGTCCACCGGGAGGGGCCCACTCACCCCAAGGGCCACATGGGCCTAGGGGGTGGTGCACCCACTAGTAGAAAACAGGCCTTCCATTTCAACCTTTAGTCCCGGTTTTGCTTTGGACCGGGACTACTGTGTCCATTAGTCCCGGTTCCAACGGCTAGGAGCTGTCAGGGGGCACGGGCCCCATCAGTCCCGGTTCATTTGGGACATATAGTCCCGGTTTGTATCACAAACCGGGACTAAAGGAGTGGTGGCAGGCTGGTGTCAGCCTGGGGCCCCCACGAGCACTTTTAGTCCCGGTTTTTGATACAAACCGGGACTATAGATGGACCTTTAGTCCCGGTTTGTATAACCAACCGGGACTAAAGCTCTCCCTATATAAACCCTTCGTCCAGCCCGACTCCATTTCTCTGTTTTCTCCATTCGAATTCCCCTCTCTGTTCTTCCCCTAGCTCGAGCTCCTCCCTCCATTTTTTCCAAGATTTGACAAGATTTGAGGCACCCCAATCCATCCAAGTGTCCACAAAGGTTAGCAACTTTGTGCTTTCATCTCTTATTGCTAGATCAGCTCGTGCTATGCTTTATAAGTATAGTGATTTGTGGGTTTTAGTTTGGGTGTAATTATGTGGTAGTTTTTTTGATTTATATGCAATTTGAGCTCAAATTAACTCCTTAGTTTGCATATGTGTAGGTGTGGTTTACTTAGTGTGCCTTCCCGTCCCCGTCCTAACCACCGTCGATCGACCGCACGGTCCCGTCGCCGGCACCACCTTGGTGAGCCTCTTCTTGTGTTCTTATCATTTTTATAAATAAAATCGTATTTGTATGATTTAGATAGTTACTTGCATAGTTTTCTTACTTGTATGATTGTTGTTATATATAGTGCCATGGTTATGATATCCGTGCCCGTCGGCCCTCGTCCGGTTTATGATTCAGATGTGGTATATTCTCTTTTATAACTATTTGTTGCATTTCGTGTTAATGACAATTATGCCCATCAAGTTGACATAGATATTTTTATCTAGGAGGTAGTTGAACCGGAAATGCCAACCGACCCTATTGTCGAGAAGTTAAATTTAGTTGAAAAAGAAAACGAGGATTTGAAAGAAAAATTGAAAAGAGTTGAACAAGAGAAGATGAAATTGGAGTTGTACGTTGCCGATGTCGTTGATGATCACAAGATCAAGATGGATGCAATGCGCTTGAAGATTAGAAAGATTAGAAAATATGCCATTAATAAAGAGGCTTGGTATCATTATGCTGTTGGATCAATTTTTACCTTAGTTGCGATTTTGATCACATTTGTTGTTGCATTTAAAATGTTTTAGCTAGATAGTTTTATGTTGTTTTATGAGAATAAGTGTGTATGAACTTTATGTATGAACTTGTATTAATTTGGCCTTCTCGGTGTTGTGTAATGAAGATGAACCGGCAATGGATGTACGTTGACCGACGCTCTCCCCAGTTCATTAATGGCGTGCAGAGTTTTTTGCGTGCGGCTGAGGCAAACAAGCGGGATGGTTTTATGTGTTGTCCAGGTGGTGTGTGTAAGAATGATAAGACTTACTCTAGCTCAAAACAGATTCACGTCCACCTGTTTACGTCCGGTTTCATGTCCGGCTCTAATTGTTGGACCAAGCACGGAGAAAGAGGGGTTCTAATGGAAGAGAATGAAGAAGAAGAGGATGACGACAACTATCCTGGGTGTCCTGAATATGATGGCAGTACAATGGGGGAAGAGAATGAAGAAGAAGAAGCTGAGGCATCAGATGAGCTCGCTGATGATCTTGGTCGGGCCATTGCTGATGCAAAGAGAAACTGCGAAAATGAAAAGGAGAAGTTGAAGTTGCAGCGCATGTTAGAGGATCACAAAAAAGTGTTGTACCCAAATTGCGAAGATGACAACACAAAGCTCGGTACCACACTCGAATTGCTGCAATGGAAGGCAGAGAATGGTGTAGCTGACAAGGCATTTGAAAAGTTGCTGAAAATAATGAAGAATAAGCTTCCAAAGGACAACGAATTGCCCGACAGTACATATGAAGCAAAGAAGGTTGTCTGCCCTCTAGGATTGGAGGTGCAGAAGATACATGCATGCCCTAATGACTGCATCCTCTACCGCGGTGAGTACGAGAATTTGGATGCATGCCCGGTATGCAATGCATTGCGATATAAGATCGGTCGCGATGACCCTGTTGATGATGTTCAGGGCGAGCGCCCCAGGAAGAGGATTCCAGCCAAGGTGATGTGGTATGCTCCTATAATACCACGGTTGAAACGTTTGTTCCAAAACAAAGAGCATGCCAAGTCGTTGCGATGGCACAAAGAAGACCGTAAGAAAGACGGGAAGTTGAGAGTACCCGCTGATGGGTCACAGTGGAGAAAAATCGAGAGAGAGTGGCCGGACTTTGCAGATGACCCAAGGAACGTATGGTTTGGTTTAAGTGCAGATGGCATTAATCCATTCGGGGAGCAGAGCAGCAAGCATAGCACATGGTGTCATGGATTTGTCACGGCAGATGTCCGAAGACTTAGGTTCGAGGCCATCGCTAAGGCGGTGGACTCAAAGGGGTTGGTCGAGACGAGGGACACGAATTTACCCAGGTTCGGCCCCTCAAGAAGAGGTAAAAGCCTATGTCCTGCTCGTGTTGTATTGACTGGTGTATCGGTTACAAGGGAGCGGATTCGCTTGACCTAGTTCTCGACCGATCTGTTTCTTCCCTAAGCCGCCCCAGGGTCTCTCCTTTATATAGGAGGTCGAGGCCCTGGGTTACACGAGTCCCAAACCGAATCATACAACGTGGTCAATCCTGCCTCTAAGCCGCCTTGCTATCTTGGGCAAGCCGTCTCCGGGCAGCTCAACCGCCCGGGTCTTATACCATCTTCTGTCTCTGGGCCTTCGTCTTGGCCCGCCTGGTAAGCCGCCATGCGGCCTGGCCTTCATCTTCCGGCCCACCTTAAGGGTCTTGCCTATGAGCCGCCAGGTATGACCCGGCCCCTCCTGGGCGGGTCTTACCATGGGGTTATATCCCCAACATTAGGCCCCAGATTGGTTTGAGCATGTCCATGTCAATCTTCAAACTCACTTGGCGGCGAGTCTCACATTTTCGTTACCTGGAAAAGAAAACTCATAACCCGCCGTGACGTCACGTCGAATATGCTAAAAAGATTCCGTGACGTTCACAATTGATCTTCTCATTAAACAGTCGGCCCGAAAATCGAGGCGCCCCCTCCGGTCAATCATCACTGCACCTCCTCGTCTTTCACGCGCACTATTGCCATCCCATCTCATAAATAGGGACACGAGGGGCCCCCTTCCTTTTCTCCACCGCCGTTGTCTTCTTCCTCCTTCAGACTCGTGCCTCTGGAGCTCCGCCGCGCCGACCGGACCTCACTGTCGTCCCCAACGCCGGCCGCTACATCAACCTGATTCGAACCAGAAACTCGCCAGCCCATCCGCATCCACAAGGTATCATTCTCAGCCCTTGTTGAATCTGTAGTCATCTTAGTTAGGATATCCCCGAGTTCATCAGAGTTCTTTAGTGTTCTTCGCTGTTCTTCGTAATGTAGATTACAAGCATCCCCTTGAATCTTATGCCGCTGTCTATCAGTTGCGGTTGTCCTGTTAATGCCAATGCCCGCTTGCTATAGATCTGCATAGCAGTCTTCCCCACATGTTGTCCGCCTGTTCTTCCACTCCCCTTTTTTAGGTTTTGAATATATTTCCTTTATCTTCGCCCGTAGATCTTGCATCCACGGTTGTAGTATGTGAAACCTGTTTGTCCATACTTAACCCGCCGTTACAGTGCCGGCTCTCTGATAAAATATGTCGGCGGCTTAACACTTCATCATCATGCCGACCATAACTGCCTTAATTATTTGACGTTTTTCTAACCCGCCATATTCTGCGCCTTTTCACAGCTTGACCCGCCACCATGTCGAGAGCACCTCCATCTTGTGATTGGGTTGGCTCCGAAGTCACCGAGCAGCTTTTGCTTGACTTCGTAGAACCGGGTATCTTGCCGGCTCAGGACGTTATACATTGGCGGGTTCCAGGGCCAGAAATAAGACCCACCCCTCAGGAAGGAGAGGTTGTCGTGTTCACGGATCACCTTCTCCGTGGTTTTAGCCCGCCCGGGTCAAAAAAATTCCGGGACGTCCTTCATTCCTTCAAGCTTCACCCTCAAGATATAGGTCCAAACTCTGTCACCAATATGTGTCAGTATCAAGTTTTATGCGAAGTTTACCTGCAAGAAGAGCCGTCTGTTGACCTCTTCCGTGACTACTTTTACGTCAACCGCCAAACTGAAGTGGCGGCTGGACCAAATTTGGAGCTCGGCGGCGTTTCTATCCAGAGACGGAGAGATTTTCCCTACCCAGCAGCTGTCTTACCAAGTCACCCCAAAGACTGGAACAAGACTTGGTTTTATTGCAAGGACACGTCTCCCAAAGAAGAGAACCCACTGCCGGGTTACCGTCCTACCCGACTTTGCACCTCCGGAGAGCTTCCAGACCGGATGTCCGCCGCAGAACGAGCGAAATATGCTCCGGCCTTCGCGAAGATCAGGGCCTTAATGGCGAACGGCTTGACCGGCGTCGACTTAACCCGTTGCTGGGTTTCCTGGAAAATCTTGCCACTGAGCCGGCGTAACCGACTCATGTATAAATTTACGGGCGAACCCAATGACCCTCTCTGTTTCAACGCCACCCCCCTGACAGAGCAAGACATCAACTCTTCCGTCAAGACACTTCTCGTCGAAAAGCAAGAGATTTGCAACAAGATTGGTCTGAAGCCTTTTTGCGTCAAGAACCCAGCTCCAGCTGTAAGAAACCTTTTTCCACAAAACTGATCATTCCTGTCTTGATCTTTTGCCCTGCTCCCTTTAACCTTTTTGGCGGCTTATGCACAGGCCGGCTCTTCTTTCTGGAAGAAGAAATATAACCCTCCTGTGAGGAAACCTAAGGCGGGTAAAACCCGCGCCCATAAGAAGAAGAAAACTTCTGCTCAGGAACTGCCTGATCCTGACGAGTCGGAGGTAGAACTTGACTCCCTTGGCCGTCTCTTTATACAACTTATTGACAACAATTATTCACAGGAGGAAACGGAGACCAGCCATGCGGACGCCCCTGAGGTAACTTATATCTCCTCTGATTCAGAAAACTTTCCCCAAGAGAGAACACGGCGGGTCATCCGGAAAGTTCCATTTTCTCACCCTCTTGCTTATTTAGACCCCAACTTTCTTTTGAAAAAGCAACAGCATAACTCCAGACGTCAGACCCGGAGCACCGGCTCTGAAGAGCTTTTGACCGGCTTACCAAACTCTCCGGCCCCTCAGAAACGGCCCGCTGAGGTACTCTTTTAACCAAGTCCGATTTTTAACAGTCTTGCATTGCAACCTTACTCTGTTTTTTATCGTCTTAACATTTTCAGGAGACGCCCCCTTCGTCCGGTGATTCCACTGCATCCAAGCTGCCTCCTCTGAAAATCAACCCGGAGTAAGTACCTTTGTATTTGCACCATACCTTTTTACCATCCTTGTCCTCTATGTGACAATCTTTTTGTTTTCCAGGGCTCAAGCAAAATGAAGGAAGATCGGCGGGTCTACCGCTGCTCCTACTACCCAAGAGCCGGAGACTACTAAGCCGGATTCCCCTGCACCTCATGTTGAGCCTACTGAGGCTAGAAAAGATGCATCTGCCGACGTTCCTCAGCCCTCTGAGCCGGCTGATGATGACATGGCCACTCTTGAGAGTCCTCCAAAGGTTGATCCTAAACTGCCCAGCCCTTCAACAGCCGTCGAAGATACAGCTCACCCGGACGTTGTTGTCACTGGGACGGGTTATCATTCTCCTGAACCCCATGTGTTAACAAAGCACACCAGCAAGGGTGAAACATGCTCACCAGAAAAACCTGACTTTGAATTCCCCGTGTTAGAAAAAATGACTGCAGATGAACTTCATGCTGGTTATCTGAATCGCCTCTCCACAAGCCGTAATATGGAGTTGAAACTTGTTGGACTGATGAAGAAAAAATATGAGGTACTCCTCTCCTATTTTTCCTTATACCCTTAAGTAGCCCCCAAGAGCTGGTTTAGTATTGCAAATAGTAGACCGGGTCTTCCAATCTTTTTCATACTCCAAATAGCTTAGCTTGTAGCCCCCAAGTACCGGGTTAATATAGATAATAGGCCGGTACTTGCTTGAAAATTAGATCCGAGTGTGGCCCCCAAGTCCGGGTCATTATAGTTATGATGAGCCGGAACTTCACTGCTAAAATGAACCGGAAAATCTTCATTGCTTGAAAAAGCACCGTGTGTAGCCCCCAAGTGCCGGCTTAACTTTACGAAGATGAGCCGGAACTTCATTGTAAACTTGGAGAGAAAACACATACATTAGCCCCCAAGTGTCAAGTATATTGCTTGCAATCTGCTTGAGACTTGTATCATAACAACTTCATCAATCGTCGACTAATATCTCATCCTGGCGACTTAAGCCTCCTGAACAGCTTTGTTTTTGTACAATACAGGAAGCTTTGGACGCGACCGAATCTGATCTGATCGGCTTAAGGGAAAACCTTGCTTCACAACAAACTGCCCGGTCTGAGGCGGAAGAAAAATGGCGGGTTGCCGTTGAAGATCTTAAGAAGGTTGAAGCTGACTTTGCTGCCTTCAAAAAGAGCGCTGAGTCTACACAAGCCGCCCTGACCAAGCGCGCAGACGATGCTGACCAGCGGCTCAAGCTTGTGTCAGAGGAGTTACAAACCCTCAAGCATCATATATCTAGGATGACTTCTGCTATCTTTGGTAAGTACTGAATACTTAGAAAATTTCCTTGCCCTGTTAAAAAACTGCACGAGCGGCTTATAATGCCTCACTTCCTTGCAGATCAAAGAAGCCGCCAATTATCTTCTGATAGCTTGTTGAAGCTAAAAGCAGTATACACCTTGACAGAACAGCTATACTGCGGGACTCTTTGCACCATCAAAGCGATGCTGACTGAAAAGAGCATCCCCAAATTCATGAAGGGAGTGATAGAGCTCTTGTCAACTCTGCCCAAGCAAATTGATGAGTTCAAACGGTCAGCCGCCAGAATGGGAGCAATGGCCGCGCTAAGCCAGTCTTTGGCCTTTGCCCTTGAACTGACTACAGAAGAGATGATGAATGGCTTTCCATCCAAGAAAGATGATGGCTCAGACTTTACGGAAGCTGACTATGCCAAATGTATGAAGGCCTCCCGAGTACTCGCATCAACACTTGCCAACGAAGTTGATCTGACCTCATACCAGGCGGCTTATGGCGAGGATAGCAAACGAGTGCGCTGCCCCACGTTTGAAGCCAGGGATTTAACTCCTGCACGCCGTAAGCCACTCTTTGCTCCTGAAATTGACCCATCTCCCCTCTTTGACGAGGCCCAGTTTGAAGCTTTAACAAACTGCAACTGGGATGTGGACAATCTTCAGATTGAAGAGGTCGAAGACCCGCCGTAGGATGACCCGCCATCGAGCTGAACACTTGTTCCTGAATTTGATAACCCGGCTTTCTGAGCCGCCGAGACTGGAAGTGTATAAAAACTTAAGTCCATTGCATTTTTGGGCTCCCTGGAGAGCTTTGTAATAGGCGTAGAAAAACTTGATTGCCTCAACCGTGCCACTTGATGCAATTTTATCTGTCTTGTGTTCTGCTCACAATGTCTTGTCATCATATTTCACGGTGGCTCATCTTAGGAGATAAACCCTGCAAAAACAAACAAGACAAAATATGTTCTGTATTGTCGTGAGGGCGGCTTGAAAAAGCACAACCCGGAGATGTTAAATCTTTCATAGACTTGCTTTTTCAAAAACTCATATGCCGGCTCTTATTGCATGAACTTGTTGTTTGAACTCTTAACAGTACAGGGTCTCTAGTGAGAGTGACTGTCAAAATACTTTGAACAGCTCAGGGTCTCTAGGCGAGATTAACTGGTAAGAGCAACAACAAACCATGAAGAGGCGCAGCAGGGCATGAGTACCCCTAGGGCCCATAAGCTACTTCTCACGTGACATAAATCCATCGTTTGAACCTTAAACAGTGCAGGGTCTTTAAAAGAGTAACTGCTTAAGAGTACGAACGGGCCACATAGCGGAGAGTATGCAGCAGATGGTTGAGTTTATCCTTGCTTTCCGTAAGCCGGCCCCCACGTGACAAGAGCCGCCGGTTTAACCTTGGCCAGTACAGGGTCTCTAGCGAGAGTGACTGTCAAAAATCATTTGAACAACTCAGGGTCTCTAGTCGAGATTAACTGGAAGAGTTCGGCGGGTCACCTAGCGGAGCAGCAGCAGCATACAGGCAGGTTTAACTCGAACTTGCAGTGGCTGAAGAGCCGATCAAGAGGGTGTGTAAGCTAAACCCGGCGGGTTGTAATCCCCCAAATGACCTTGTTGACGGAGTCAACTTTTTGTGTATATAACCCGGCCTTACGGTGGCTGAAGAGCCAATCAAGAGGGTGTGTAAGCTAAACCCTGGCGGGTTGGAAGCCCCCAAATGACCTTGTGGTTGTATCCATGTTTGCACAATCTGAGATACAGAAATGACAGAGGCCCTGGCTTGTAGGGATGCCAACTTTATTATATATATATATATAAGTGATATATACAATGATGATGTACAATGATGGGAGTCGATGACTCAAGTATAGTAAGGCCGCAGATGAGCGATATTCCACGGCCGGTGGGTCTCCTGCCCAGAAGTGCGTGACTCGTCTCGTACGTCAATGAGATAGTTTGACCCATTGTTGAGATTCCTGCTGATCACAAAAGGTCCTTCCCATGGAGGAGATAACTTGTGCGCATCCGTCTGATCTTGAATCAAACGCAACACCAAGCCGCCTTCCTGAAATGTCCGGGTCTTAACTCTGCGGCTATGATAACGACGCAGGTCTTGTTGATAAATTGCCGATCGAGCCGCTGCCAGATCACGCTCTTCATCCAAAGCATCTAACGCGCCCTGACGCGCTGTCTCATTATCTGTCTCAATGTAAGCCGCCACCCGCGAAGAGTCATGACGTATATCACTTGGTAACACGGCTTCCGCGCCGTAAACCATAAAGAAAGGCGTATAGCCTGTTGACCTGTTGGGTGTAGTTCTGATGCTCCAGAGAACTGACGGTAACTCCTCTACCCAACAACCCGGTGTTCGCTGTAGAGGAACCATAAGCCGGGGCTTGATGCCTCTCAAGATCTCCTGGTTAGCACGCTCTGCCTGGCCATTGGATTGTGGATGGGCAACAGCAGAGACGTCAAGCCGGATGTGCTCACTTTCACAGAATACCTGCATAGCCCCCTTGGATAGGTTTGTGCCATTATCCGTGAGGGTAACCAAAACGGTAGATTAATTTTTTGAGAAACTGAACCGCCGTAGCCTGGTCACACTTGCTGACCGGCTCAGCTTCAACCCACTTGGTAAACTTATCCACCGCCACCAAAAGGTGGGTCTTCTTGTCTTTAGATCTCTTGAAGGGCCCGACCATATCAAGCCCCAGACCACAAACGGCCAGGTAATTGGAATCATCCGCAATTCCTGAGCCGGCACGTGAGCACGTCGCCCGAATTTCTGACATCCATCGCACTTGGTGACCAAGTCCTCTGCGTCCTTATGAGCCGTCATCCAGAAGAAACCATGCCGGAAAGCCTTGGCCACCAAAGATTTTGAGCCGGCGTGATGACCACAATCGCCGGCGTGAATTTCACTTAAAATCTCCTTACCCTCTTCCGGAGAGACACAACGCTGAAAAACGCCAGTGACGCTGCGCTTATGTAACTCGCTATTGATGATAGTCATAGATTTAGATCGCCTTATGATTTGTCTCGCCAAGGTCTCGTCCTCAGGCAACTCCCCGCGAGTCAAGTATGCCAGGTAAGACAACGTCCAGTCAGGGATAGCATGCAGAGCCGCCACCAGCTACCCTCCGGGTCAGGTATAGCCAGATCCTCCTCTGAAGGTAGCTTAATAGACAGGTGATATAACACATCCAAGAAAACGTTAGGCGGTACCGGCTTACGCTGAGAGCCCAGTCTTGACAATGCGTCAGCCGCCTCGTTCTTGCGACGGTCGATATGATCCACCTGATAACCTTTAAAGTGACCAGCAATGATGTCCAACGCCTGACGATAAGCCGCCATCCGTGGGTCTTTGGAATCCCACGTGCCTGAAACTTGCTGAGCCACGAGGTCTGAGTCGCTGAGGCATCTAACCCGGCTCAGGTTCATCTCCTTAGCCACACGGAGGCCATGAAGTAAAGCCTCATACTCAGCTGCATTGTTAGTACAGGGAAACATCAACCTTAACACATAACAAAACTTGTCACCTCTAGGGGAAGTTAAGACAACTCCAGCCCCTGATCCTTCCAATTGTCTGGATCCGTCGAAGTGAATTGTCCAGTAAGTGTTATCCGGCTTCTCCTCGAGCGACTGACACTCTGTCCAGTCGTTTATAAAATCCACCAGGGCCTGAGACTTGACAGCCGTGCGAGGCACATATTTCAGATTAAGAGGCCCAAGCTCCAACGCCCACTTAGCAATCCGGCCAGTGGCTTCTCTGTTTTGAATTATGTCTCCCCACCGGGCAGAACTGACGACAGTGATCTGATGTCCCAGGAAGTAATGCTTCAACTTACGATTTGCCATGAACACCCCATATATTAGTTTCTGCCAATGTGGGTACCGTTGCTTGGATTCTATCAAGACTTCACTGACGTAGTAAACCGGCCTCTGAACCGGGTATTCCTTCCCCGCCTCCTTACGCTCCACAACAATCGCGGCGCTGACTGCCCTGTTGTTAGCCGCCACGTAGAGGAGCAAAGGTTCCTTCTCAGCCGGAGCGACCAAGACCGGCGGCTCAACCAGCCGCTTTTTGAGCGCCTCAAACGCCTCACCCGCCGCCTTACTCCAGACAAAGTTGTCTGTTTTCTTCATCATCTGATACAGAGGAATAGCCTTCTCACCCAGGCGGCTTATGAACCGGCTTAACGCAGCGATCTGACCCGCCAGGCGCTGAACGTCATTGATGCATGCCGGCTCAGACAGGGAAGTAATAGCCTTTATCTTGTCCGGATTAGCTTCAATGCCACGCTCAGAGACTAGAAACCCCAAGAGCTTGCCTGCAGGTACACCGAAAACACACTTTGCTGGGTTAAGCATCATCTTGTAAACCCGTAAGTTATCGAACGTTTCCTTCAGGTCGTCAAGTAGAGTCTCCTTCTTTCTTGACTTGACCACAATATCATCCACATAAGCATGAACATTGCGCCCAATTTGACTATGAAGACAGTTCTGCACACAACGCTGGTAAGTCGCCTGGGCACTCTTGAGCCCAAAAGGCATAGACACATAGCAGAAAGCACCAAAAGGCGTAATGAAAGCCGTCTTCTCTTGGTCTTTAACTGCCATCTTGATCTGATGATACCCTGAGTAAGCGTCCAAGAAGCATAAACTCTCGCAACCCGCCGTTGCATCAATAATCTGGTCGATACGGGGGAGAGCAAACGGGTCAACTGGACAGGCCTTGTTAAGGTCCGTGTAATCCACACACATACGCCACATGCCATTCTTCTTAAGCACTAGCACCGGGTTAGCTAACCACTCCGGGTGAAAAACTTCAACGATGAACCCTGCTGCTAAGAGCCAGGCCACCTCTTCTCCAATAGCCTTGCGCCTCTCCTCACTGAACCGCCGGAGGAACTATTTGACCGGCTTAAACTTAGGATCCACATTAAGGTGGTGCTCAGCGAATTCTCTCGGTACACCCGGCATGTCAGAAGGCTTCCATGCAAAGATGTCCCGATTCTCACGGATGAATTCGATGTGCGCGCTTTCCTATTTGGGATCCATATTGGCCCCAATAGTGAACTGCTGTGATGAGTCGCCCGGCGTAAAGTCCACCAACTTGGTATCTTCTGCCACAAACTTGAGGGGCGGCTCAGATTCCGTGTTGGGTTTCTTTAGTGGAGTTATATCTGCGGGGTCAACATTTTCCTTATAAAAATTGAGCTCCGCTTCAGCACAACTTGACTCTGCGTAAGCTGCATCACCTTCCTCACACTCAAGAGCCGTCTTCCGATCACCGTGCACGGTAATCGTCCCATTCAACCCGGGTATCTTGAGCTGTAAGTAAACATAGCAAGGTCGAGCCATGAACTTGGCGTAAGCCGGCCGTCCAAACAGAGCGTGATATGGGCTTTTGATTTTGACCACTTCAAACCACAAAGACTCCACCCTGTAGTTGAATTCATCACCAAAAGCTACCTCCAAGGAAATCTTTCCCACTGGATAAGCCGACTTTCCGGGCACCACACCGTGAAAAACTGTTGAAGAGGGCTTAAGATCCTTGTCAAGCAAATTCATCCGGCGGAAAGTGTCATAGTACAGGATGTCGATGCTGCTGCCGCCATCCATAAGCACTTTAGTGAACACGTATCCTCCCACTTGGGGGGCAACCACCAAAGCCAGCTGCCCCGGGTTATCAACACGTGGCGGGTGATCCTCCCTGCTCCAAGTGATGTCATACTCAGACCACATCAAATACTACGGGAGAGCCGGCATAACTGCGTTAACCGCCCGCTTGTGCACCTTCCGGTCTCGCTTGTCAAGGCTGGTTGTAAAAACATGATACTGACCCCCGCTGAGCTGCTTCGGGTTACTCTGGTACCCTGATTGATTATTCTGCTGCTGGCCTCGACCACCAGACTGTTGGTTATGACCTCCATGGTTGCCTTGACCCTGGTAACCGGATCCTGAGCCGCCGGCACCAAAGCCGGCTCCTGAACCGCCCGGCCCTGAGCCACCTGACGGGCCATTACCGTTATTACGATGTTGTTGAAGGCTGTAATCCTGAAACTGACGCATAATACTGCAATCCCTCCATGTATGGCCTGCCGGCTTATCGGGCCGGCTGTGCTCTAGACAAGGTTTATTGAGCATCTCTTCCAAGTTGAAAGGAGCTTTACCCTTGTTAAAGGGCAGCCTGAAGTTCCCGTTGCCCTTAGCACGATTGTTCCCAGCGCTGGTGTTCGCCACCAATTCAGACCCACTGTCCGGGTTCTTCCGCTTGCCCAGGTTGCTGTTTCCAGCCGCGTTTTGCTGTTGACCCTTGCCATTGTTATTCTTCTTACCCTGACCCGATTTCTCATCATCAGAGCCTGGGTCTTTCGTGTTATCGGAGTCTGCGTACTTGGTGAGAGCCGCCATGAGCTCCCCCATATCTTGGCACGAGCGCTTAAGCCGGCCAAGCTTCTCCTTCAAGGGCGTAAAGTGGCAATTCTTCTCTAGAATCAAGACCGCTTGAGCCGCCATAATGTGTTCGGAAGAGTGGATAATTGTTGAGACCCGCCGGACCCAGTGATGAGCCGACTCATCCTCACGCTGCACACAATGGTCCAAATCCACTATCGTCATGGGCTGCTTGCATGTTCCTTGAAAATTCTTGATGAACTTTGCCTTTAACTCGGCCCAGGAGTTGATGGTATTGGGTGGCAGACCCTTCAACCATGTGCGAGCCGGCCCTTCCAGCATCATGATGAAGGACTTGGCACATACTGCATCACTGACGTCTAACATCTCCATGGCCAGCTCATAGCTTTCAATCCAAGCCTCCGAGGGCAGGTCAGCTGTATAATTGGGCACCTTGCGGGGACCCTTAAAATCCTTCGGCAGACGCTCATTCCGCAAAGCCGGCACCAAGCACGGCACTCCAACAGCCCTGGAGGTTACTCCGGCTCCTACTGAGACGGAAGGCGTGACTGTGGGTTCCTGATGAGCCGCCGCAGCTGCCAGAGCCGCCGCCTCTCGCTGTGCACTCGCCCGATCCACCAGCGCCTGAGCATCCAAAGCCGCCCGAGCAACTCGTGGCGGGTTCCGATGTCGGTCACTACTGGAAACTGCCGGCGACTCATAACGCCGGCTATAGCTGCGGCTGGGGATGGGGGTTGAATGCACGCGGCTCCGGCTATAAGTATATTTCTCCTGCTGGGCCACCGCCGTCTGCAGGTATCCAATAGCGTTCCGCACCTCCTCTGCGAAAGGCGCCTCATCGGGGATGGGGTTTGTTCCAAGCCTGGTTGCCGCTGCCACCATATTCTCCGCCGGGTTAGAATAATGACCCGGTGGCGTCAGAAAAGACTGTGGTGGGATCTGGTTCCGGTGGGGCGGGTCTGGCTCCTGATGTTGAACCGCCGCCCGGCTTCCAAGTATTTCCGCCATCCAGGTTACGGTCAAAGGCACATTCCATCCCGTCCCTGGCGTGTTAAAAAGATTTCTGGCTTCATATTGATCTTGCAGGCGGGATTGATGCCTCATCCGATGAACTGCCACTGCAGACTGCTGCTCTAGCTGAAGGCGGAAAGCATCCGCCCTAAGGCACTCCGCCTCAGCATCCATCTAAACCTTCAACGCATTGATTTCCTGTTGGACTCCGGCCATCTGGTTCTTCAACCTCGTAATCTCCGTATTACGGGTCGCTTGGTTTTCAGCAGTGACCTCGGTTTCCATCAGGGTTGTGAGCTCGTTCATCAGATCCAAAAGAACCTGAGCCGGCGGCCTGCCAGCCCCAGACCCGGTTGCACCGGCGGCCTGCTAGCCCCAGACCCGGTTGCACCGGCGGCTGTGCTACTGGGGGCCGGCGCTGAACCCGCCATGAAGACGGCAGTGCGGTTCGGCGGCTCATAATCCTCTGGCTCATGATATTCCGGCTCGTGGTACTCTGACTCGGGGTAATGCTCGACGTAGCCCCCAAGCCCACCATTGTGAAGCTTATAGATCGATTCCGTCTCTCCGCTCGACGATCCATCCTCTGAGCGGATGAGAGTTTCTTCCCGCGACATAGAACCTTCAAGCTCCATGCCCTAGGTGAAGCCGATAAAGACATGCTTCCTGCCCGGGCTGAAACGGGTGGGTCGCACGCGTTGGGCGGGTTGCACGCGCCGGGCCGGCTCGACGATGTCGGTGCAGATGTCCGGCCCGGGTTCAGATCCACCGATCTTGCCGATGAAGACGTGGATTCCGCCGAAGGTGACCCGGAACCCGTACTCGATTGAGTCGGTCTCAGGGCCCCAGCCGGCGTCGTCGATGTAGAGCTTGCCGCGGCAACTCTTGGTCATCCTGCCAACAGCTTATCCCTCGATCCCTGGGAGAGAGCCCTTTGAGAACTCAACACCACCGAGCGCTAGCCCCACGGTGGGCGCCAACTGTCGTGGATTTGTCACGGCAGATGTCCGAAGACTTAGGTTCGAGGCCATCGCTAAGGCGGTGGACTCAAAGGGGTTGGTCGAGACGAGGGACACGAATTTACCCAGGTTCGGCCCCTCAAGAAGAGGTAAAAGCCTACGTCCTACTCGTGTTGTATTGACTGGTGTATCGGTTACAAGGGAGCGGATTCACTTGACCTAGTTCTCGACCGATCCGTTTCTTCCCTAAGCCGCCCCAGGGTCTCGCCTTTATATAGGAGGTCGAGGCCCTGGGTTACACGAGTCCCAAACCGACTCATACAACGTGGTCAATCCTGCCTCTAAGCCGCCTTGCTATCTTGGGCAAGCCGTCTCCGGGCAGCTCAACCGCCCGGGTCTTATACCATCTTCTGTCTCTGGGCCTTCGTCTTGGCCCGCCTGGTAGGCCGCCATGCGGCCTGGCCTTCATCTTCCGGCCCACCTTAAGGCTCTTGCTTATGAGCCTCCAGGTATGACCGCCCCTCCTGGGCGGGTCTTACCATGGGGTTATATCCCCACCACTTGGCCTGTGACTCTATGTATCTATAACCTTCCTCCTTGGTTGTGCATGAAGTGGAAGTTCATTATGATGCCAGTGCTCATCCAAGGCCCTAAACAACCCGGCAACGACATTGATGTGTACCTAAGGCCATTAGTTGATGAACTTTTACAGCTGTGGAATAAAAAAGGTGTACGTGTGTGGGATGAGCACAAACAGCAGGAATTTGACCTGCGAGCATTGCTCTTTGTAACCATCAATGATTGGCCTGCTCTTAGTAACCTTTCAGGACAGAAAAACAAGGGATACCATGCAAGCACGCACTGTTTAGATGATACCCAAAGTATATATTTGGACAAATGCAAGAAGAATGTGTACCTGGGACATCGTCGATTTCTTCCGGCCAAGCATGCCTTAAGAAAGAAAGGCAAGCCTTTCAAAGGTGAGGCAGATCACCGGAAGAAGCCCGTCCTCCGTATTGGTGATGACATACTTGATATGGTCAAGGATTTACAAGTAATATTTGGAAAGGGTCCTGGCGGACAATCTGTTCCGACAGACGCTGAGGGACGCGCACCCATGTGGAAGAAGAAATCTATATTTTGGGAGCTAGAATATTGGAAAGTCCTAGAGGTCCGCTCTGCAATCGACGTGATGCACGTGATGAAGAATCTTTGCGTGAACCTGCAAGGATTCCTGGGCGTGTATGGGAAGACAAAAGATACACCGGAGGCATGGGAGGACCAGCAACGTGTGCACGAAAACGACGGCATGCATGAGCAGTATGAAGGTCCTGCCAGCTACGTTCTTACCAAAGCAGAGAAGAAAATCTTCTTTGAATGCCTGCTCAGTATGAAGGACCCATCTGGCTTCTCGTCGAATATAAAGGGAATAATAAATATGGCAGAGAAAAAATTTCAGAACCTAAAGTCTCATGACTGCCACGTGATCATGATGCAATTGCTTCCGGTTGCGTTGAGGGGGCTTCTACCAGAAAATGTTCGATTAGCCATTGTGAAGCTTTGTTCTTTCCTCAATGCAATTTCTCAGAAGGTAATCGATCCGGAAATCCTACCAAGCTTACAGAATGATTTGGTCCAATGTCTTGTCAGTTTCGAGTTGGTGTTCCCACCATCCTTCTTTAATATTATGACGCACGTCCTTGTTCACCTAGTCGAAGGGATTGCCATTCTGGGTCCTGTATTTCTACACAATATGTTCCCCTTTGAGAGGTTCATGGGAGTCTTAAAGAAATATGTTCGTAACCGTGCTAGGCCAGAAGGAAGCATTTCCAAGGGCCATGAAACAGAGGAGGTTATTGAGTTTTGTGTTGACTTTATTCCTGACATTAAGCCGATTGGTGTTCCTCAATCGCGGCATGAGGGGAGACTGCGTGGAAAAGGCACGCTTGGACCAAAATCAATAATATGTACGGACGGGCATTCTTGGGCGCAAGCACACTACAAAGTTCTACAGAATTCTACCTTGGTCACCCCATATATCGAGGAACACATGGATATTATACGCTCGAAGAACCCGGAGAAGTCTGACCCCTGGATTCAATGTACACACATTGAGGCTTTCGGCGGTTGGTTGCGAACACATCTCATGAATGACGACAATGTTGAAGATGACTTGTACTTGTTGGCCAAGAGACCATCTTCGACTATATTGACTTTCCAAGGGTACGAGATAAATGGGAATACATTTTACACGATCGCCCAAGATAAAAAGAGCACCAACCAAAACAGTGGTGTTCGCTTTGACGATGCGGCAAACACCAAGGAAAAGGACACATATTATGGTTACATAGAGGAGATATGGGAACTTGACTATGGAGGTGATTTGAAGGTCCCTTTGTTCCGGTGCAAATGGGCCAATCTGACTGGAGGAGGGGTAATGGTAGACCCGCAGTACGGAATGACAACAGTGGATCTCAACAATCTTGAGCACACAGACGAACCATTCGTTCTAGCCAATGATGTGGCGCAAGTTTTCTATGTGAAGGACATGTCTACCAAACCGAAAAAAGGAAAGATAAGAAAGCGGATACATCATACGATGAGCCAAAGCGCCACATAGTTCTTTCTGGGAAAAGAAACATCGTGGGAGTGGAGGACAAGACAGACATGTCAAGAGATTATGAAAAGTTTGATGAAATTCCTCCCTTCGCAGTGAAGACTGGCCCAAGCATCATGTTAAATGATGAAGAATGTCCATGGTTATGGCGCAATAATCAAGGGACACACGCGAAGAAAAAGTTTTATACCCCAAGATCCCACTCTGGGATGTGACTGGCTGCACCGTCATCACTTTTCATCTCTAGTGAGTAGCCGGGATGGTTCAGTTTGTACACGAAGTGCATCCAGTTTTGGTTGTAACCCTCTCAACTTTTTACCACTTGCTATGTGGGTGAAATGATGGTACCATGCCAAGTTTCAACCTTTTCAGAGTTCATTTGTGGTGCTTTTTAATTTCAGGGTCATTTAGCTCAAAACAAATCATTAAATGCATGAAAAATAGCAAATGAAGTTAGATAGGGTTGAAATTTTAGTATGTGGCTTCTAATGGTTCACATTGAATGCACAAAAAGTCTGGAGTTGAAATAAGTTAAAAAAATTGAAATCCTTTTGTAACAGACGAGTTTTCGCCCGAAACCCCGATACTTCGAAGGAGATTGTCCATTTTGTACACGAAGTGCATCCAGTTTTTGTTGTAACCCTATCAATTTTTTAGCACATGCTATGTGGGTGAAATGATGATACCATGCAAAGTTTCAACCATTTCAGAGTTCATTTGTGGTGCTTTTTAATTTCAGGGTCATTTAGCTCAAAACAAATCATTAAATGCATGAAAAATAGCAAATGAAGTTAGATAGGGTTGAAATTTTAGTATGTGGCTTCTAATGGTTCATATTGAATGCACAAAAAGTCTGGAGTTGAAATAAGTTTAAAAAATTGAAATCCTTTTGTAACAGACGAGTTTTCGTCCGAAACCCCGATACTTCGAAGGAGATTGTCCATTTTGTACACGAAGTGCATCCAGTTTTTGCCGTAACGCTCTCAACTTTTTAGCACATGCTATGTGGGTGAAATGATGATACCATGCCAAGTTTCAACCTTTTCAGAGTTCAGTTGGGTGATTTGGACTAAAACAAATGAAGGTATAAAACTAAAAGAGTTAAACAGAATCTGATTTTGATTAAAACACCTATTTAAATTATCCTAAAAATTCCCAACTTTAACATAATGATAAAACATACTAATATTAAACAACAGGAAAAACAATCACTCAAAAATCTATTTTTAAACTAAAGTTATTCACAAATTACTGTTTCACACAAATTTCAAATGAATTCAAATTTAAACTATTTCAATTTGAAAACTACTGGCACTAACAGAAAGTTTGTAATTTTTTTGACCTAAAGCAAAAAGATTCATTAAAAACTATAAATATTCTAACAGTTATTCCAAATATAAAAACAGAAATTAGAAAAACAAAACAAAACAAAAAAGAGAAAATACAGCTGTAGTCCCGGTTGGTTCTACCAACCGGGACTAAAGGTCCCTTCCCGCGCGTAATTTGGGCCGCCGAAAAGACCTTCCCGCGCGGCATCCTGGGAGGACCTTTAGTCCCGGTTGATGATACCAACCGGGACTAAAGGTCTGTAGTCCCGGTTGGAGCGTCGACCCAGGACTAAAGAGTCCCTCTATATATGCAGGACTTTGCCGTTTCTTCCCCAACCTCTCCCATTCTGCCCGCCGCCGCCGCCGCTGTCCCGATGTCGCCAGGCTGTCGGAGCTCCCCGCGCGCCTCTTCTCCCTCGACCTCACCGTCGCGCTGCCAGGCTGCCACCTCCCGCCGGAGATCGACGTCCCCGACCCGCTCGCTCCGGCCCCTCTTCTCCCTCGACCTCGCCGTCGCCTCGACCTCGCCGTCGAGCCCGCTGTTGCCTCGACCTCGCCGCCGAGACCGCTGTGAGCCACTCTCCTCCCTCTCCTCCAGAAGCCCCCCTCCCCATCCGCCATTGCCGCCATGCATGGCCGCCCCTCCCCGAGCCCATCCCCCACATAGAGCCACCACCGGAGATGCCCGAAAGCCGCCGCCCCATCCATCTCCGGCATAGGAGCCCCGTCGCCCCATCCATCTCCGACGTAGGAGCCCCGCCGGTGCCGCAAACACACACACACACACACACACACACATATTGTTTAAAAACGTGCAAATATTTTCTAATTGTTAGAACACCTTTTTAGTGTTATGAAATTTTTTGTGGTTGGTATGCAACATTTTTTCATTAAACAATGTGTTAAGAAAATTGTAGTAGATGGATAAGTAGATTGATATTGTTAGATGATTTTGTTTATGATGCTTTTTATGTTTTAGTTGTTTTATGTTTTAGTTAATTAGGAGTCCTAGGAAAAATTAGTATGTGTATGTTAGATTAGAGAAAAATTCTTGGGTTTTGAAAAATTCTTCAGTTTTGAAAAAATTAGTGATTAAACGATAAGAAAATGTTCTCATAGGAATTTGTCTCGACGTCGACGATGCCTGGCCCGCATCCTCGTCGTCGTCGAGTCGGCGTCGACATCCTTGAGAGGCGCAATGTCCGGGACTGGGCTCCGCCGGGCTGGCACTGGGAGGTGCTACCTTCCCGGGCTCAGATCTTGGTGAGGAATCCTGGTCTCGTCGTCAACCCGGAGCTTCTTTGGTGGCGGTCACGTGGGCCACTTTCGGTGCAGAGGGAGTGGGCCCCCGCGGAGGTGGTACGTCGCCGTGTCAGGGAGGAGGACGAGCATGTCCGTCGCTACATGGCGGCGTTGGACGCCAGGTTCAACAATACCTGGTAGATTCTTCAGAGATCTCACCCGAGTTATGATCCCGTGATGGTTCCTTATCTTTGGGTGTCCACCACCCGCGACTCAGGAACCGCTAGTGACTTAGATTATTCGATAGTATTCGATCTGTATTAGTGATCTTATATGATAATATTCGAGATGTATTAGTTAGTGTTTGATGATGCATTAACTGGATTATTCGAGATGATGTATTAGTGATATTATATTCGAGTTCATTATAAATGTATTAGTAATATTTTATCGGTATAATGCATGTGTGACTTTCGGTCTGTCGTTGCTCCTTGTGTGACTTTCATGTGTGTTCTTGATGGAGGAATCCCGACTGTTGTCGTGGGGGTGCCTCCTCTTCTTCTCTTCTTTGCGATATATTCGTCGGTATAATGCGCAAGAAGAGAAGAGCGGGGGCGCCATCACCGACGGTCGAACTATTACTGTGAGAGAGTGTTCACCAACATATATACACCACCATATCTGTGTGAGAGAGTGCGCACCAACACACCATGAGATATGAGAGTTATTTAAGGAAAGCCTCGACGGACCGAAAGTCACACACGCATTAGGATCCAAGCGTGCCGTAATTCTTGAAACATGAACACAGGAAATGTCGTCGTCATCAGACGACGATAGGATCCAAGTGTGTGAACTTTGCGGTGAAGATAAGGGTCTTTGCGACCAGCCTGGGCTGCGAGACGGCAGGTTCTTCACCCTGAAGCTTTACGAGGACTTTGATATTTCTATGGTACGCAACGATGACAACTGTTTTTTCATAATTAAGCATGACTTCTGTTTCTTTCCTTCAACGCGTAATTTCTGTTTTATACAATTCGACTAGTTCATCCCCTGTCATGCAAGACGGTATTTCTTGGAGAGGCTCGGTTTCGAAGAGCACGAGAGTTTTGAGACGAGGACAGCCAACCTGAGGACTAAACATGGTCACACATTTCTGGTGAAAGTAATGAATGCACCTAATAACACAGAATTAGGGTGCTCAAATTGGGAAGCTCTTTGCAAGGCATATGGATTTCAGGAGGATATGGAAATAACCTTCGATCTTCGTCCTGAAGATCATATTGAAGGAAACATCGACATTTGGGTGGATGTCGATATGCTTCCTGTTTTACCTCCATGTGAGTTTGTCAACCATGCATACTTGTCAAGTAATTTGCATTCTATATTTAAAAATATTTGGTGTTCATCCATACTAAATTTGTTAATTTATAATTTACAGCTTATTTCGTTTCTTCAAGTGAAACACAGAACATAATCGACACGACACACTACACTTATGGATCACATCTAACTTGGGAGGAGAAGGATGATCTTATCAACTTTGTTATTGGTGTCCTAGTTGGTAGGGAGATCTTCCCGTATAATTTGGGAACTGGCCCAAATTATACATTGTACAGGACACTAGTGCATAGGTTGAGGGCGGATGACATTCGCCAAAATATCTTGGTAAGAGTTTCTAATTAAGTACACTAGTACTGTTGCGTAAATGGTATTGATTACATTGCTAACTAGGCTACTATTATGTTCTTCAACAGAAACTGTCAAATGAAGTTGTGCCTCCGTTGATGCAACTCGAAGGTAATATGACAATTAAAAGCCCCTTCCAGCCCGAGTTCTCTTTTGCATACTCGACTGAGCGCAAACCACCAAGACGGCTCCATATTGAAGCATGGGGACAAATAAAGAAGGAACGCAAGCCACAAGTTGGAGACCGTTGGATCTCTTTGCTTCATCATGGAGACATAGGTGTTATTCTGTTTTATGTCATTTTACCTAGGAGGGAGGACTAGGTCCTATGAGGGAGGACTATGTCATTTTATCTTTTTTTGTTTTATGAGATTTTAACTTGGTATGATTAAGATGATGATGATGAGTTGTTAGATGAGTAAGATGATGATGAGTTATATGACACATATTTGATTAAAGTGGATGGATGCAAGTGATCATGTTGAATTAGAGGAAAAAAATTAAATGTAAAACACAAAATGAAAAGAAAAAATAAACAATGAAGCCTTAACCTTTAGTCCCGGTTGGTGCTACCAACCGGGACGAAAGGTCCCCATGCCCTGGCGCGCTCTGCCGCCCACGTGGCCAGGGTTTAGTCCCGGTTCGTAGCCAACCGGGACTAAAGCCTTAGACCCTTTAGTCTCTATACTTTAGTCCCGGTTGGGGAACCGGGACTAAAGGCCCTTCCCAACCGGGACTAATGGCCTGTTTTCTACTAGTAACCAGCCCCTGGTGGGCTGGCCGGCCAGCCCCTAAGGGGCCCATGCGAAATAGGAAAGGAGGAGGCCAAGTGGGAAGGAGTCCTCCCAAGACTCCACCTCCCTTGTGGGTGGAGGAGTCCTAGTTGGGGGAGGACTCCTCCCCTATGGTTCGGCCGAACCCTCCTTGGTGGAGGGTTTTGGGCTGCCTCCTCCCCTCCCTTCCTCCTATATATACTAGAGGATTTGAGGGCATCCCTCACCTGAAAAGCCACGGCTGCCTCTATCTCCCTCTAGATCTGTTCTCCACTAGATCGTCTCGGTCGTGCTTGGCGAAGCCCTGCCGGGATAGCTCCACCACCACCGCCACCACGCTGTTGTGCTGGCGGAGAACTCATCTACCTCTCCGCTCCCTCTTGCTGGATCAAGAAGGCGGAGATCGTCATCGAGCTGTACGCGTGCTGAACGGGGAGGTGCCGTCCGTTCGGCGCTAGATCGGAAGGACTGTGATTGGATCGCGGGACGGTTCATCATTTGGATTGCGAAGACGTTCCACTACATCAACCACGTTTCTTAACGCTTCCCGCTTAGCGATCTACAAGGGTACGTAGATCCACTCTCCCTCTCGTAGATGCTCATCACCATGGATAGATCTTGCGTGTGCATAGGAAATTTTTGTTTTCCATGCAACGTTTCCCAACAGTGGTATCAGAGCTAGGTCTATGCGTAGATGAGATCACGAGTAGAACACAAAGGAGTTTGTGGGCGTTGATGCTCAGATTGCTTCCTCCCTTGGTCTTTTCTTGATTCAGCGGTATTGTGGGATGAAGCGGCCCGGACAACCCTTACTCGTACGCTTACGAGAGACTGGTTCCATCAACTGACATGTGACTTTGTTGCATAAAGATGGCTGGCGGGTGTCTGTCTCTCCCACTTTAGTTGGATCGGATTCGACAAAGGCGGTCCTTGCGAAGGTTGAATAGCAATTTGTGTATCACCGTTGCGGTTTTGCGTAGGTAAGAATCCTTCTTGCTAGATACCCATAGCAGCCACGTAAAACATGCAACAACAATTAGAGGACGTCTAACTTGTTTTTGCAGGGTATGTTGTGATGTGATATGGCCTATTACATGATGAGATATATGTGATGTATGAGATGAACATGTTTTGTATAGAATATCATGACTTGCATGTCGATGAGTACGGCAACCGGCAGGAGCCATAGGGTTGTCTTTAATTTATTCTCGCCGTTTTTGCTTTACTTTATCGCTATCAGTTAGCAATAGTCGTAGAAGCAACAGTTGGCGCGACAACCTCATGGCGACACGTTGATGGATATCAAGATGATGGAGATCATGGTGTCATGCCGGTGACGATGGAGATCATGTCGGTGCTTTGGAGATGGAGATCAAAAGCACAAGTTCATGGCCATATCATGTCACTTATGATTTGCATGTGATGTTAATCCTTTTATGCATCTTATTATGCTTAGGACGACGGTAGCATTATAAGGTGATCCCTCACTAAAATTTCAAGATAAAATTGTGTTCTCCCCGAGTGTGCACCGTTGTGAAAGTTCGTCGTTTCGAGACACCACGTGATGATCGGGTGTGATAGACTCTACGTTCGCATACAACGGGTGCAAGCCAGTGTTGCACATGCGGAACACTCGGGTTAAACTTGACGAGCCTAGCATGTACAGACATGGCCTCGGAACACAAGAGACCGAAAGGTCGAACATGAGTCATATAGTAGATATGATCAACATGGAGATGTTCACCATTGAAACCACCTCATCTCACGTGATGATCGGACTTGGGTTGGTGGATTTGAATCATGTCGCACTTAGACAACCTGAGGATGTTTATTTGAGTGGGAGTTCTTAAGTAATTTGATTAATTGAACTCATTATCATGAACATAGTCAAAGTGACTTTGCAAATTATGTTGTAGATCAATAGCTCGCGATGTAGCTCCCCTTGTTTTTTAATACGTTCCTAGAGAAAATAGAGTTGAAAGATGATGGTAGCAATTATGCGAACTAGGTCCATAAACTGAGGATTGTCCTCATTGCTGCACAGAAGGCTTGTGTCCTTGATGCACCGCTCGGTGCACCACCCCCTCTAGCGTCGTCTGTGGATGTTGTGAACATCTGACAGGCACGTTGTGATGACTACTTGATAGTTCAGTGTGTCATGCATTACGGCTTAGAATTGAGGCTCCAAAGACGTTTTGAACGTCACGGAGCATATGAGATGTTCCAAGAGCTGGAATTGAGATTTCAGGCTCGTTCCCGTGTTGAGAGGTATGAGACCTCCAACAAGATTCTTTGCCTGCAAGATGAAGGAGAATAGCTCAATCAGTGAGCATGTACTCAGATTGTCTGGGTGCTACAATCGCTTGAATCGAGTGGGAGTTGATCTTCCAGATAAGATAGTGATTGATATAGTTCTCCAAGTCACTGCCACCAAGTTGCTAGAGCTTCGTGATGAACTATAACATGCCAGGGATGGAGAAGATGATCCCTGAGCTGTTCGCGATGTTTGACACCACGAAGGTAGAAATCAAGAAGGAGCATCAAGTGTTGATGCTTAGTAAAACCACTAGTTTCAAGAAGGGCAAGGGAAAGAAGGGAAAAACTTCAAGAATGGCAAGCCAGTTGCCGCTCTAGTGAAGAAACCCAAGGTTGAACCCAAACCCGAGACTAAGTGCTTCTATTATGAGGAGAACGGTCGCTGAAGCGGAACAACCCTAGATACTTGGTAGATAAGAAGGCTGGCAACGCCAACAGAAGTATATTTGATATACGTGTTATTGATGTGTACCTTACTATTACTCCTAGTAGCACCTGGGTATTGGATACCGGTTTGGTTGCTAAATGTTAGTAACTCGAAATAAAAGCTACAGAATAAATGGAGGCTAGCTAAGGGTGAGGTGACGATGAGTGTTGGAAGTGTTTCCAAGGTTGATGTGATCACCATCGCACGCTCTCTCTACCTTCAGGATTAGTGATGAACCTAAATAAATGTTATTTGGTGTTTGCGTTGAGCATGAACGTGATTAGATCATGTTTATTACAATACAGTTATTCATTTAAGTTAGAGAATAATGGTTATTCTGTTTACATGAATAATACCTTCAATGGTCATGCGCGCAATGAGAATGGTTTATTGAATCTTGATCGTAGTGATACACATGTTCATAATATTGATGCCAAAAGATACAAAGTTAATAATGATAGTACCACATACTTGTGGCACTGCCGCTAAATGTCATATTGGTGTAAAGCGCATGAAGAAACTCCATGCTGATGGATCTTTGTACTCATTCGATTTCGAATCGGTTGAGACATGCGGACCATGCCTCATGGGCAAGATGACTAAGACCCCGTTTTCCGGTATGATGGAGCGGGCAAGTGACTTATTGCAAATGATACATGTTGATGTATTCGGTCCAATGAGTGTTGTAGCGTGCGGTGGATATCGTTATTTTCCTACCTTCACTGATGATTTGAGTAGATATGGGTATATTTACTTAATGAAACACAAGTCTGAAACGTTTGAAAAGTTCAAACAAATTCAGAGTGAAGTTTGAGATCATCGTGACAAGAAGATAAAATGTTTACGATATGATCGTGGAGGTGAATATCTGAGTTACGAGTTTGGTATGCAACTTAAGACAATGTGAAAGTTGTTTCACAACTCACGCCGCCTGGAACACCATAGTGTGATGGTGTGTCCGAACATCGTAGTCGTGCTCTATTGGATATGGTGTGTACTATGATGTCTCTTATCGATTTGCCACTATCATTTTGGGGTTATGCATTAGAGACAATTACATTCACTTTAAATAGGGCACCATCTAAGTCCGTTGAGATGACACGGTATGAATTTTGGTTTGGCAGAAACCTAAGCTGTCATTTCTCAGAGTTTGGGAATGCGATGCTTATGTCCGATAAGCTCGATCCCAAAGCGGAAAAGTGCATCTTCATAGGATACCCTAAGGAAACAGCTGGGTATACCTTCTATCTCAGATCCAAGGGCAAAGTGTTTGTTGCTAAAAATGGGTCCTTTCTCGAGAAAGAGTTTCTCTCGAAAGAATTGAGTGGGAGGAAAGAAGAACTTGATAAGGTTGTTGAACCGTCACTTCAGTTGGATAGTAGCACGACGCAGAAAGATCTTTTCTGCGATGCCTACACCAAGTGAAGAGGAAGCAAATGATGATGATCATGAAGCTTTGGATCAAGTTACTACTGAACCTCGTAGGTTGACAAGGACTCGTACCGCCCCTGAGTGGTGCCTCAATCCTGTCTTGGAGGTCATGTTGTTTGACAACAGTGAACCTACGAGCGATGAATAAGCGATGGTGGGCCCGGATTCCAACAAATGGCTAGGAGCCATGAAATCCGAGAAAGGATCCATGTATGAAAACCAAGTATGGACTTTGGTAGACTTGCCCATTAAACGGCAGGCCGTTGAGTACAAATGGACCTTTAAGAAGAAGACAGACACTGATGGTAAATGTCACCATTTATAAAGCTCGACTTGTCGCAAAGAAGTTTCTGGCAAAGTTCAAGGAGTTGACTACGATGATATTTTCTCACCCGTAGCGATGCTAAAGTCTGTTGGAATTATGTTAGCAATTGCTGCATTTTTCGACTATGAAATCTGGCAGATGGATGTCAAAACATCGTTTCCTTAATGGTTTCCTTGAGGAAAGGTTGTATGTGATACAACCGGAAGGTTTTGTCAGTCCTAAGGATGCTAAAATGTATGCAAGCTTCAGCAATCCTTCTATGGACTGGAGCAAGCATCTCGGAGTTGGAATATACGCTTTGATGAGGTGATCAAAGTTTTTGGGTCTATACAAAGTTTATGAGAAACTTGTATTTACAATAAAGTGAGTGGGAACACTATAGAATTTCTGATAAGTATATGTGGATGGCATATTGATGATCAGATATAATGTAGAATTTCTGGAAAGCATAAAAGGGTTGTTTGAAATGAGTTTTTCAAAGGAAAACCTGGATAAAGCTACTTAAACATTGGGCATCAAGATCTATAGAGATAGACCAAGACGTCTGATAAGACTTTCAATGAGTACATACCTTGACAAGTTTTGAAAGAGTTCAAAATGGATTAGTCAAAGAAAGAGTTGCCTGATTTGTAAGGTGTGGAGTTGAGTGAGACTCAAAGCTCGACCACGGCAGAAGAAAGAGAAAGGACGAAGGTCGTCCCCTATGCCTTATCCATAGGCTGTGTAAAGTATGCCATGCTGTGTACCACACCTGGTGTGTGCCTTGTCATGAGTCTGTCAAGGGGTACAAGAGTGGTCTAGGAGTGGATCACTGGAGAATGGTCAAAATTATCCTTAGTAACTAGAGGACTAAGGAAATGTTTCTCGATTATGGAGGTGATAAAGAGTTCGTCGTAAAGGGTTACGTCGATGCAAGCTTTGACACCAATCCGGATGACTCTGAGTAGCAATCCGGATACGTATAGTGGAGCAGCCATTTGGAATAGCTCCAAGTGGAGCGTGGTAGCATTTGCAGTATGACATATAGATTTGCAAAGAACACACGGATCTGAATGTTGCAGAACGTTGACTAAAACCTCTCTCACATGCAAAATATGATCGAACCCCAGAACTCATTGGGTGTTAGATTCATAACAATGTAAATCACATAGCGATGTGAGCTAGATTATTGACTCTAGTGCAAGTGGGAGACTGTTGGAAATATGCCCTAGAGGCAATAATAAAATGGTTATTATTATATTTCCTTGTTCATGATAATCATTTATTATCCATACTATAATTATATTGATTGGAAACTCAAATACATGTGTGGGTACATAGACAACACTGTGTCCCTAGTATGCCTCTAATAGACTAGCTCGTTGATCAAAGATGGTCATGGTTTCCTAGCCATAGACATGAGATGTCATTTGATAACGGGATCACATCATTAGGAGAATGATGTGATGGACAAGACCCAAACTATGAATGTAGCATATGATCGTGTCAGTTTATTGCTATTGTTTATGCATGTCAAAGTATCTGTTCCTATGACCATGAGATCATGCAACTCACTGACACCAGATGAGTACCTTGTGTGTATCAAACGTCGCAACGTAACTGGGTGACTATAAAGGTGCTCTACAAGTATCTCCGAGGATGTCTGTTGAGTTGGCATGGATCAAGACTGGGATTTGTTACTCCGTGTGACGGAGAGGTATCTCAGGGCCCACTCAGTAATACAACATCACAATGAGCCTTGCAAGAAAAGTGACTAAAGAGTTAGTCACGGGATCTTACGGAACGACTAAAAAGACTTGCCGGTAACGAGATTGAACTAGGTATAGAGATACTGACGATTGAATCTCGGGCAAGTAACATACCGAAGAACAAAGGGAACTGCATACGGGATTAGCTGAATCCTTGACATAGAGGTTCAACCGATAAAGATATTCGTAGAATATGTAGGAACCAATATGGGCATCCAGGTCCCGGTATTGGTTATTGACCGTACAGGTGTCCCGGTCATGTCTACATAGTTCTCGAACCCGCAGGGTCTGCACACTTAACGTTCGGTGACGTTTCGGTAGTATTGAGTTATGTATGTTGGTGACCGAAGGTTGTTCGGAGTCCCGGATGAGATCCCGGACATCACGAGGAGCTCCGGAATGGTCTGGAGGTAAAGATTGATATATAGGAAGTCCCGTTTTGGTCACCAGAAAAAGTTCGGGCGTCACCGGTAGTGTACCGGGAGTGTCGGGAGGGTTCCGGGGGTCCATCGGGAGGGGCCCACTCACCCCAAGGGCCACATGGGCCTAGGGGGTGGCG
The DNA here is from genome assembly GCA_039707655.1 of Elymus sibiricus. Lineage (NCBI taxonomy): Eukaryota > Viridiplantae > Streptophyta > Magnoliopsida > Poales > Poaceae > Elymus > Elymus sibiricus. The sequence continues at coordinate 56,680,851 of CM077671.1, read as the reverse complement.
CACCAGCCCCTGGTGGGCTGTCCGGCCAGCCCCTAAGGGGCCCATGCGAAATAGGAAAGGAGGAGGCCAAGTGGGAAGGAGTCCTCCCAAGACTAAACCTCCCTTGTGGGAGGAGGAGTCCTAGTTGGGGGAGGACTCCTCCCCTATGGTTCGGCCGAACCCTCCTTGGTGGAGGGTTTTGGGCTGCCTCCTCCCCTCCCTTCCTCCAATATATACTAGAGGATTTGAGGGCAGCCCTCACCTGAGAAGCCACGGCTGCCTCTCTCTCCCTCTAGATCTGTTCTCCACTAGATTGTCTCGGTCGTGCCTGGCGAAGCCCTGCCGGGACAGCTCCACCACCACCGCCACCACGCCGTTGTGCTGGCGGAAAACTCATCTACCTCTCCGCTCCCTCTTGCTGGATCAAGAAGGCGAAGATCGTCATCAAGCTGTACGTGTGCTGAACGCGGAGGTGCCGTCCGTTCGGCGCTAGATCGGAAGGACCGTGAATGGATCGCGGGACGGTTCCTGATTGGATCGCGGGACGGATCGTGATCGGATCGCGGGACGGCTTGCGATTTGGATCGCGAAGATGTTCGACTACATCAACCACGTTTCTTAACGCTTCCCGCTTAGCGATCAACAAGGGTACATAGATACACTCTCCCTCTCGTAGATGCTCATCACCATGGATAGATCTTGCGTGTGCGTAGGAAATTTTTGTTTCCCATGCAACGTTTCCCAACATTAATCTCGTACCCTTTGAAAGTCAATATAGTCGAAGATGGTGACTTGGACAACAAGTACAGCTCATCACCAACACTGTCGTCATTCATGAGATGTGTTTGCAACCAACCGCCAAAAGTCCCCATGTGTTCACGTGTAATCCAGTCGTCAGACTGCTCCGGGTGTTTAGAGCGCAGAATATTCTTGTGTTTATTGATATACGGGGCCACCAAGGTGGAATTTTGGAGAACTATGTAGTGTGCTTGGGCCCAAGAATGCCCGTCCCTACATATTACTGAACCCTTTCCTAGTGTGCCTTTTCCACTCAGTTTCCCCTCATGCCGCGATTCACGAACACCAATCGGCTTAAGGTCAGGAATAAAGTCAACACAAAACTCAATAACCTCCTCTGTTTCATGGCCCTTGGAGATGCTTCCTTCTGGCCTAGCATGGTTATGAACATATTTCTTTAAGACTCCCATGAACCTCTCAAAGGGGAACATATTGTGTAGAAATATAGGACCCAGAATGGCAATCTCTTCGACTAGGTGAACTAGGACGTGCGTCATCATATTGAAGAAGGATGGTGGGAACACCAACTCGAAACTGACAAGACATTGCACCAAATCATTTTGTAACCTTGGTAGGATTTCTGGATCGATTACCTTCAGAGAAATTGCATTGAGGAATGCACATAGCTTCACAATGGCTAATCGAACATTTTCCGGTAGAAGCCCCCTCAATGCAACCGAAAGTAATTGCGTCATAATCACGTGGCAGTCAGGAGACTTTAGGTTTTGGAATTTTTTCTCTGCCATATTTATTATTCCCTTTATATTCAACGAGAAGCCAGACGGGACCTTCATACTAAGCAGACATTCAAGAAAGATTTCCTTCTCTTCTTTGGTAAGAGCGTAGCTGGCAGGACCTTGATACTGCTTTGGATGCATGCCGTCTTTTTCGTTCATACGTTGCTGGTCCTCCCGTGGCTCCGGTGTATCTTTTGTCTTCCCATACACGCCCCGGAAGCCTAGCAGGTTCACGCAAAGATTCTTTGTCACGTGCATCACGTCGATTGCAGAGCGGACCTCTAGGACTTTCCAATACTCTAGCTCCCAAAATATAGATTTCTTCTTTAACATGGGTGTGTGTCCGTCAGCGTCATTCGGAACAGATTGTCCGCCATGACCCTTTCCAAAGATTACTTTTAAATCCTTAACCATATCAAGTATATGATCACCAGTACGGTGGTCAGGCTTCTTCCGGTTATCTGCCTCACCTTTGAAATGCTTGCCTTTCTTTCTTAAGAGATGCTTGATCGGAAGAAATCGATGATGTCCCAGGTACACAACCTTCTTACATTTATCCAAATATATACCTCCGGTCTCATCTAAACAGTGCGTGCATGCATTGTATCCCTTGTTTGTCTGTCCTGAAATTACTAAGAGCAGGCCAATCATTGATGGTTACAAACAGCAACGCTCGTAGGTCAAATTCCTCCTGTTTGTGCTCATTCCACACACGTACACCTTTTATGTTCCACAGCTGTAAAAGTTCATCAACTAATGGCCTTAGGTACACATCAATGTTGTTGCCTGGTTGCTTAGGGCCTTGGATGAGCACTGGCATCATAATGAACTTCCTCTTCATGCACAACCAAGGAGGAAGGTTATAGATACATAGAGTCACAAGCCAGGTGCTATGATTGCTACTCTGCTCCCCCAAAAGGATCGATGCCATCTGCACTTAGACCAAACCATAAGTTCCTTGCGTCACCTGCAAACTCGGGCCACTTTCTCTCGATTTTTCTCCACTGCGACCCATCAGCGGGTACTCTCAACTTCCCGTCTTTCTTACGGTCTTCTTTGTGCCATCGCAACAACTTCGCATGCTCTTTGTTTTGGAACAAACGTTTCAACCGTGGTATTATAGGAGCATACCACATCACCTTGGCAGAAATCCTCTTCCTGGGGCGATCGCCCTCAACATCATCACCAGGGTCATCGCGACTGATCTTATAGCGCAATGCACCGCATACCGGGCATGCATTCAAATTCTCGTACTCCTCGCCGCGGTAGAGGATGCAGTCATTAGGGCATGCATGTATCTTCTGCACCTCTAATCCTAGAGGGCAGATAGCCTTCTTTGCTTTGTACGTACTGTCGGGCAATTCATTGTCCTTTGGAAGCTTATTCTTCATTATTTTCAACAACTTTTCAAATCCCTTGCCAGATACACCATTCTCTGCCTTCCATTGCAGCAATTCTAGTGTGGTACCCAGTTTTTTCTTGTCATCTTCGCAATTTGGGTACAACATTTTTTTGTGATCCTCTAACATGCGCTGCAACTTCAACTTCTCCTTTTGACTTTCGCAGTTTCTCTTTGCATCAGCAATGGCCCGACCAAGATCATCAGCGGGCTCATCTGATGCCTCTTCTTCTTCATTCTCTTCCCCCATTGTAGTACCATCGTATTCAGGGAACCCAGGATAGTTGTCAGTATCCTCTTCTTTTTCATTCTCTTCCATTAGAAACCCTCTTTCTCCGTGCTTGGTCCAACAGTTATAGCCGGACATGAAACCAGACGTAAACAGATGGACGTGAATTACTTTTGAGCTAGAGTAATTCTTATCATTCTTACAGACACCACATGGACAACACATAAAACCACCCCGCTTGTTTGCCTCAGCCGCACGCAGAAAACCCTGCACGCCATTAATGAACTGGGGAGAGCGTCGGTCATCGTACATCCATTGCCGACTCATCTTCATTACACAACACCGAAAAGACCAAATTAATACAAGTTCATACATAAAGTTCATACATACTTATTCTCATAAAAACAACATAAAACTATCTACCTAAAGCATTTAAATGCAACAACAAATGCGATCAAAATCGTAACTAAGGTAATAATTGATCCAACAGCATAATGATACCAAGCCTCTTGATTAACGGCATATTTTCTAATCTTTCTAATCTTCAAGCGCATTGCATCCATCTTGATCTTGTGATCATCGGCGACATCAGCAACATACAACTCCAATTTCATCTTCTCTTCTTCAATTCTTTTCAATTTTTCTTTCAAATACTCTTTTTCCTTTTCAACAAAATTTAACTTATCGACAAGAGGGTCGGTTGCAATTTCCGGTTCACATACCTCCTAGATAAAAATGTTTATGTCAACTTGATGGGCATAATTGTCATAAACACGAAATGCAACAAATAGTTATAAAAGAGAATATACCACATCCGAATCATAAACCGGACGAGGGCCGACGGGCACGGATATCAAAACCATGGCACTATGTATAACAAACAATCATACAAGTAACTATCTAAATCATACAAATAAGATTTTTTTTATAAAAAGGACAAGAACAAGAGGCTCACCAAGGTGGTGCCGGCGACGGGACGGTGCGAGCGATCGACGGTGATTAGGACGGGGACGGGAAGGAACTAAGTAAACCACACCTACACATATGCACCCTAAGAAGTTAATTTGAGCTCAAATTGCATATAAATCAAATAAACTCCCACATAATTACTCCCAAACTAAAACCCACAAATCACTATACTTATAGAGCATTGAACGAGCTAATCTAGCAATGAGAGATGAAAGGACAAAGTTGCTAACCTTTGTGAACACTTGGATAGATGGGGTGCCTCAAATCTTGACAAATCTTGGCAAAAATGGAGGATGAGCTCGAGCAAGGGGAAGAGAGAACAGAGGAGAGAAAGGAAAGCTCGAGCTCGGGCTGGACGAAGCACTATATATAGTGATATCTTTAGTCCCGGTTGGTGCACTACTAGAAAAAAGCACATTAGTGGCGCACCACATTTGGGTATTAATGGCGCACCATAGGTGCGCCACTATTACCACGCCACTAATAACAAATACTAATGGCGCACCCCTGGTGCGCCATTAGTATTCAATATAACAGTGGCGCACCTTGTAGTGCGCCATTACTATCGCTACTGGTGCGCCACTACTAATGCAGATGAGGGGGCCCTGGTAGCCAATAGGTGCGCCACTGATGTCTCTATAGGTGCGCCACTGATATTTTGCAAGGTGCGCCACTAATGTGCTGGCAGGTGCGCCACTACTATGAATTATAGGATTTTTTTATTATTTTTTGCTTTTCTGATATTTGCACAGCACAGAATATATTAATTATACAGCACAGAATATACAATACAATACAGCACCACAATTAGTCAAGTATAAACAGGACATAATACAATTCATCACATTAGTTTCCGAATTCGAAATAGCGAACAAAGTTCAAATATTAGACAAGTTTAGGTCTCGAGACCGAGTAGCGAGTTTGTCGTCACATTACAAAGTCGATATCATCTAAACTACCATCACATAGAAGAGAGCTGCGGTCACGATGAGCATCATCGCGATGAAACTGGTCTTCATCCGGTTCCTCCTCCGCTCCCTCCTCTCTCCTGCTAGATAGCGCGCGTATCTAGCTTCCGCCTCCGCCCTAGTGGTGTACCCTTTGTAACTGTTACCGCTGAAACGGTGAACCTGTTTCCGACACTCCTCCCAGTCGTCGTAGACTCCGGGAACCTCACCCTTGTACACGACATACGACGGCATCTCTATGCACTAGACAAACAAAACGTTAGTAGCAATTCACAGATAATATATAAGCAATATATAAGTATGCAACAAAAGGATCGGAAGAGAAAATCAACACATTAATAGCACGGTTCATGGTCCTACTAATAAATAGCATCGATTACATATAAATTGAACGACTGTCCAAACTAAAGAGACATACAAGTTCATTAAAGTTTAATTACAACATGAGCTAATCGATATTTCAGAACTACATAGCATCAATACTTTCGACTCGACTCAGGGACCGGAGCATGGATGAAGCCGCCGTCTTTCGTGATGGTCATGAATGTGCGGTCGTTGTCAGCCTGCATTTGTAGCGTTGTTTCTATTCACTGTTGGACGGTTGATAGTTGAGGTAGAACTGCCTCGAGGTACGAAGGACATCTTGATAGATGATGTCCGCTAACTCCGACTGGATGCGAAAGAATTCTTGTCTGATGTCCTCGTCCTGGATTGCCGACAAGCGTGCGGCCCATTCTTTGAGATCATTTGGTAGCATACGCTGATGATGGTTCCGTACGATCGCCCGCATGTGATGGAGGGCGTAGTAGGCATCCTTCTGACTGCCAGGCGGCTGCTTGACGCAGGGGAACGTCGTTACGTGGGTGAACACGTGCTTGCCGTACCTACAAATTGGCCTCCTGAAGGTGCCTCCAGATTTGGCGTAGCCGGGGAGAGCATCATCAAGAACTTTCTTGATATCTGTGTAGTTTTTCTTCGACTGACGGTCCGAGTCGAAATACGTGGCCATGGAATATTTCGGGCTTAAGAGGATGAGTGTGCAATGTGTGTCACTGCACAAAACACGGAATGTTAGAAAAAAAAAGAAAGATCGAAATCTAAGAAATCATATGTTACTGGGCGGTGAGGGGATGACTTACTCGGAAAAGTAAGGCACGAGGAAGTTATCCGTATCTGGGTTCACCAGAATGACGCCTTCGAGGTATGAACTCGCGACTTGCCGGTCCCCAGCGCTGCCCAAGATCTTGGCACGCATGTAGAAGGGGTCGACTATCACGATGTCCGGGGTCTTGTCTCTAATGATCCGCATCTCCATACTGAGCGAAAATAGCCGAATGAAGGTGTAGTGCAACGGATAAAGGTTAAACATAGCGAAGATGTCATCAAACCGCAGGATGGTCATACGCCCGATGGGGCTATCGACAAAGCCCTTGCCCTCTGGCACCTTGGCCACGAAAACCGGGTATGCCACATCATTCTCGGAGAGACGCCGCTTCTCCATAGAAAGAACACCGTCATGCAGACTCCGCATAGCACCGGTTGCAGCATTGAGCAGATTAGTCGGTAGCATCGGCCTACCCGCCACATGCACCCTCCTCGAGATATCCTTAGGTATTGGTGGCCCGTCCTGAGCACAGATCGTACTCGGTGCCGGCTGGCTCGCACCCTTGTTATTTTTTCTTTTCCGTTCCTTCTGCTTCTTCTGCTGTAATGGGATCGAGTTCTGCTCAGAGACCACCTTCTTGAGTGTGTTGGGGCTGATAATAATTCGCACCTCGGCTGTTTGAGTCTCGGTGAAGGCGGCATCTGGAGGCGTCTCCTGAGAACTGAACAGACGATGCCTATTGCAATTGGGTTTCTCCGCGGTACCAGCTAGATCGCGATCGTCTTTTGCAGGGTTGGGTTCTTGAGAAGGAGGCCCCAAGAATTCGTCACCGTACCCATGTTCGTTGATGTACTTATCGACGTTGGAAAATGTACCGTCGTCGTCGTCCGGATCCTGTGCCATATGCATGTCCGGATCAGCTGACGGCGGTAGCGTTGCGGCGGTCTTGCCATGGCTTGGCGCCGGCACGACTGGCGGTGTTGTCTGTGGGGTGGTGTCCCCCGCCCCCAAACGAATCTGGCTCTTCGGCCAAAGCATGGACCAGTTTAAGCAGGCGCTGAGGGTCATCACATCATCTTCGTCGGCCCCAGGGGGTCGATACGGAGGTAACAAGTCGTCGCAGCCCCGCAGCACCCGAACCAGTTGAACCCTATACACGGTGGGTGGCATCGGATTACCGTGGAACACGCGGTTGTCCGGTTCAACGATTTTGGCCTTGGCGACATCGATCAACTCGCCGTCCACGAAGTGCAGGAGAGTGCATGGAACGTTGGCGGCGCCCTGCGAAAACATGTAGGGCGTCAGGGATGCCCAGTCAAAGGCAAGGAGATGAAGTCATCGGCCGAGGCTTAGTTACCGTGATGGCGTCGAGCTCAGCTAATGTCGAGGCACCGCCAACGGCGGGCGTGCAAGTGACGGAGGGGCCGCTTGCTGCCGAGGTGCCGGCCGGCGTATTCTTCCCACACCCGGGTGCATTAAGCTCCAATACCGGCGCCGTCGCCGGAGACACCAATGCCGCCTCCGCCGGAGACACCAACGCCGGCGCGTTGTGCGAGTTGCTGCCCGTGAAGCTGGGAATCGGGGGCGGCCCCTGTTGGCCGCCCGCAATCCACCCCCGCAGCCCCTCAAGCAAGGTAGGCATAATGGCGGTGATCGTCGCTCCCAGTTGGTCTCGTACTTGCTCTTGGACTATCTACGGAATCCGCGCCACTTGTGCCTTGAGTTCTTTAACCTCGCGCTCCTGGCTTTCCGAGCTGGTCTTTCTCTCCTTTCGCCCAGCCTTATAGTATTCCGACCATTTCGTGGACAAGCCTTCGCCGGCCACACGACCAGCTGACGACGGCTTACTGAACTTATCCTTGTGTTTCATTACGTTCAACGCCCTATTTAAAGTGGTGTCCCAAGGGGCAGACGGGGAGCTCTGAGACCCCGCGCTACTGCTTTCAGTTTCCTACGGAAGGAACGTGAACCATTTAGAAATTTGGCTTCATTAATTAGAATGCAACCATATGGAGCTAATTACGCGAGGGTGTATTCCTTACCAGAACACGCTCAAGATCCTTCACCTTCGGATCCGTGGTAAGCTCCTTTGTTACCGGGTCCACCTTGTACCGGGCCCTGACATAGTTCCTGGTCTGCTTTTCATGGTATTTATCGAAGAGGGGCGGTAGGCCTTGCGCGGCACGCTCCGCGTCCTCCTTGTCCCATTTAGGTTCCGCCACTCTGTAACCGCCGGGACCGAGTTTGTGGACCCCTAAGTTCAAGTCCCGCATATCTTTCCCCCACTGACTTGATTCCGTGGATGCGTTGCTCTCGCACTTGATCTTGAACTCCAGGTAGTCAGCTTCGCTGATCGAAGGATTTTTCTCCTTGATCTTCTCATAACTATCACCTCTTAGAATCATTCTCTTCACCGCGGCTCTCCAAGTAGCCAGGGCTGTGCTCATCTTCGTGAGGGCGGCACTGTTCACTTTATTCCCTGAGAGGCGTGTGTTTGCGAAGTCACCGGGGAACTTGTATCGTTCGTGCAGCTTCGTGAAGAGGAGGTTGCGCAAATTCCCTCGGTCACGATGCCTTAGGTTCTTGGTGTTGATCGAGACGGTGCTCCGGAGAATGCACCCGAGTTGTCCCGCGTACCCACCGACTAATTCTTTGGACGCCGTTGGATGCCCACTGGAGGACACTTCGGTAAATTCCTCCTTGACGGTGCCGAGCACGTTCGGGCTCCGGTCCTTCCGTTGCCTCTTCGGTTGGCTGCCATCTGTGCGTTCGCTGCCATCATCAGTGGTGGCATCCCCGGCGGCACCATCAGTGGTGTCATCCCCGACGCCACTAGGGGTTGTGTAGTCGGGATCGGTATCTTCCGCGGACATAGCGGTGAGGTTCTTCCTCCATCTCCTGGGACAGCTCCCAGAATGGCTTGCCCGAACCGCCGGCCTCATCGTTGTCGGCCATGTTCGCTCTAAATAGGAAAAAATGGATAACTTAGCTAAACAAACATGGGTCATTTTAGTGGTAATGGGTGGGTAACTTCACTGACAGGGGTAATTTAGCTGGCAACATAAATTCTAGGAAAAATTCGGCATGACCTTTGCTAAAAAAGGTCATGCCGGAGTGCCAGAAATTTGCCGGACGGAAATTAATCAACGTTCCGGCAAAACATTGGCAACTCAATGTACCTGCACATAAACCCCAAACCAAAAGGATACAGCCCAGCAAGGGAGCCCAATCCAGCAGGAGTAGGGGTGAAGAACCCAGCGAGTTGTCATCACCACAGCAACCAGAACAACAGTATACAATCAAGTAGAGGGCAGCCAGGAACCACTATTCATCACAAAAAACTGATGGAGGGCAGCCAGGAATCAAGTAGAGGGCAGCCAGCAATCAAGTAGAGGGCAGCCAGCAACCAGGAACCACTATTCACCACAATCAAGTATACTGCAGCTAAAAAACTAATTATATAATTTAACTAATCAGTGGGACATTAGTGCTCCAATTAACTAAATTTAGTTGTCTAATTAACTGATTATATAATCAAGTAGTGTGTGTAGCTAGCTCCTGGAGTGTTAACTCAATTTACTTGTAGCTGTTGCTGCTGTAGTGAAACTGAACCTTTTCTTTTAATTTAAATTAACTGAAACTGAACCTTTTAATTTAAATTAAGTAAACCTTTTCTTTTAATTTAAATTAAAAGAACTGAAACATTTTCTTTAATTTAAATTGCAGTTTCTGGCGGGGGAGAAAAGACATTCCTGTTTGGATAGCTAGCTACGCAATCATTCTAAGGAGTACCTGCCATTTTCCGTTTGGATAGCTAGCTACGCAATCATGCTAAATTGTGTGCTTTGGTTGCTAGTGAAAAGACCGTCCTCACCCTGTCTACATAATAGTTTTACGGCAGTTAATTATCCACAGAACATAGCATTGCATTGCATTGTTGTAGTGTGTGTGTGTTCTTGCAGTACTTGTATCCAGGAGTAAACAGCATTGCAATGCTGCTGGAGTAGTTGTTTTTTGAACCTATTCTTTACTGTTGCTTAACAGAATACTACTCCAGGAACTTTTCTGAACCTATTCTTTACTGAACCAATTCTAGGCAATCATGGGGAACTATCACATTGCAGAGATAACCCTTTTGGATTCCATTGAAGAATAGCACAAATTGGAGCAGAGGAAATTGGGACTCACAAAGGAAATTGGAGCAGACGCCCTTGACGCACAGCGAGACCTTGGTGAGGGGGAGGTCGAGGCTGACCGGCGAGGAGGAGGTGAGGAGGGCGCGAGCGGCTGGAGGCCGGAGACGGCGGTGGCCCCGAACCCTAGCGTGGGCGGCGGCCCCGCACACTAGCGGAGGGGAGGGCGGCGGTCGGGGGAGGGCGGCGGAGGAGAGGGCAACGGTCGGCGGAGGGCGGAGGGGAGGGCGGCGGAGGGGAGGGCGCGAGCGGCTGGAGGCCGGAGACGGCGGTGGCCCCGAACCCTAGTGTGGGCGGCGGCCCCGCACACTAGCGGAGGGGATGGCGGCGGTCGAGGGAGGGCGGCGGAGGAGAGGGCAACGGTCGGCGGAGGGCGGAGGGGAGGGCGGCGGTCGGGGGAGGGCGGCGGAGGGGAGGGCGACGACGGCGGAGGTTTGAGGAGGAGGATGAGGCACGCGCGGTTTGACACGGTGTGGACGTGTGCGGTTTGCCACGCGCGGTATGTATCGGTCCTTAGCAATGGCGCACCGTGCGGGGTGCGCCACACATACCATATAGCAATGGCGCACCTCGGAGCGGTGCGCCATACATAATTTGTTTTAATGGCGCACCTCTGCATGGTGCGCCATACATACCGTTCGATAGCAATGGCGCACCACTGCCCTGGTGCGCCACTGTTATTTTTTTAATTTTAAATATCCAAATACTCCCTCCATTATAATTATAATTATAATTATATATATAGTATATTTAAAAATATATATTATCAAAAAAAGTTCAGAATTTCAAAATTTGTTTACAATTTCTGAAAATGTTCAGAATTTTAAAATTTGTTTAAATTTTCAAAGAATGTTTAGAATTTCAAAATTTGTGATAAAAGAAAAGGAAAATGCAAATGGAGTGATAAAATCTTATAAAAATAAGATTTGAGATTATTGATTTATTTCTGATTTTATAAAATTGGTTTGAACCAATTTGACAGAAGTAAAATGACAGGCATTTGAATTAAATTCAAATGAGATTTGAACTACACTTGAATTTTCCAGGAACTGAAGTTCAAATGTAAATTCATGGAAATCAAGGGAAGGCCAAAAGAAAGCATTGTGCAAAGATTTAGAATTAGATGACATGGTTGAAATCAAGTGACATGAAATAATTAACAGTCATCAAAGATTGAGCTTGCCACTGACACACACACGCGGCCGACACGTCGTGATTCGATCTTAGCTATCCTTTCACAATCTTCTTGCCCTTCTTTCTCGCGGTTGAATAATTTAGCCCCAGAACCCCTTGAATTCTTCTCTTGAACGGATGTCCTTTAGGTAGGGTGGTCCTGCTTCTTCTTGTGGTGTATGGTACTTCATCGTCGTCGTCATCTTCCATCTTCGGGTCGCCGTACTTGTCGAAGTCTTGCTCATTGGCGACTCCATCCATTCCGATGATGTTCCTTTTGCCTCTCCTCACGACAACACGACTGGGCTTTGACGGGTCGGTAATGAAGAAGCATTGGTCCACTTGGCAAGCCAGTACCCATGGCTCATTTTTCGCGGTGACGTTTGCTTCCGCGGTCTTGGATTTGGCTTCGGGAATAACCATGGTGGTGAAATACCGGTCTTCTTTTAGGACGCTCTTGGCCCATCTGACATGGAACATCGGGACCTTCTCTCCAGCGTAGCTCAGCTCCCAGATCTCCTCGATCCTTCCGTAGTATCTGTTCTTGTCGTTACCGGTGTAGGATTCCATCGTTACCCCGGAGTTCTGATAATCGCTCTTCATATCCTTTTCCTCGGTGTAGAATGTGTAGCCGTTGATATCGTACGCCTGATAGGTCATCAGGTTGTGCTCGGCGCCCTGTGACAAGGCGAATATGAGTTTTTCTTCCGCGGAAGAATCCTCATGTAAAGGGTATGACAGAAGCTTGTCCTTGAACCAACGCGTGAAACATGAGTTGTGCTCTTTGATTATATCTCCGTCCGTCCTCTGTTGGCCTCGGTCATTGTACGTCTTCTCAATAAAGGTTTTGTGCTCTACCACCCAAGGATCGACCACGTCTATGTGTTGTAGCGCGACTAGGTTTGCTCTTTCAAAGTCGGCGAGTCGACCCTTGAAGTCGACATGCATTTCGCGGCGACCCTCGCGGTGACCCCATCCAGCGAGCCTGCCGAGGTGCCTGTTGACGGGCAGACCAACGGGGTTCTTGATGCCTAGATAATTCGTGCAGAAGGAGATGCACTCTTCGGTCAGAAAGCCCTTGGCTATGCTTCCATCTGGACGTGCCCTGTTGTGAACGTATCCTTTGATGACACCATTCATCCTTTCGAACGGCATCATGCTGTGCAGGAACATCGGCCCGAGTTGGATGATATCCTCCACGATATGGACCAGCAGATGCACCATAACGTCGAAGAATGCGGGCGGGAAGTACATCTCAAGCTCGCATAGTATCACCACGATCTCTTCCTGTAGCCTTCTGAGTTGCCTCATGCCAACCGACTTCCGAGAGATGACGTCAAAAAAGTTGCATAGGCCAAATAGCGTTTCACGGACGTGCGCGTCCATGATCCCACGGATTGCAACTGGAAGTATCTGCGTCATCAGCACGTGATAGTCGTGAGACTTCATCCCGCTGAACTTCTGCTTCGCTGAGTCTAGGTATCTGCTTATCTTCCCCGCGTAACCGTAAGGAAGTTTTACTCCTACGAGGCAGGTGAAAAACTGCTTGATCTCCTTCTGACTTAGAGTGAAGCACGCGGGAGGGCAGTCATATTCGATCTTCTTGGCCTTTTTGCCTTTGCGACGACTTTCCGTGTCCTTCGCCTCATCATCATCATCATCATCATCATCATCATTAGGGCGTTTTGCGTGAAGCTCCTCCCTGATGCCCATTGATTGCAAGTCTGCCCTTGCTTTCGGCCCATCTTTGGTCCTCTCTGGCATGTTGAGCAGGGTACCAAGCAGACTCTCGCACACGTTCTTCATGATATGCATGACATCAAGGCTGTGAGGCACACGGAGGATCTTCCAGTACGGCAAGTCCCAGAAAACAGACCTCGTTTTCCATACCTTCAGCAGCGGCTCTGGCGCCTTTCGCTTCTTTCCCGACGGTGGGCACTCTTTCCAATTTTTCAATAGCTCGTCTATTTCCTCGCCGCTCCTCGTACGTGGGGGTCTTCGGGGTTCGGTTTCACCATCGAACAGATCCTTGCGTTTTCTCCATGCGTCATCGTCGCGAAGCCACCTTCGATGTCCCATGAACACGGTTTTCGAAGACCCGGGATCTCTATCTAGCTGGCGATACGTTGTGTCATCCATGCACTTGCACAAAATCCGTGGACCACCTGCCCCGCGACATATCCGTAACCGAGATAGTCGTGCACCGTCGTGAGCAGTGCGGCTCTCATAGGGAAATATTCTTTCGCTGCGGCGTCCCACGTATTGGCTGGCGTTTTCCACAGCGTGTCTAGCTCCTCTTTCAGCAGCCCCAGATACAGATTGATGTCGTTCCCTGGTTGTTTCGGCCCTTCAATTAGCATACTCATGTGAATGTACTTCCTCTTCATGCACATCCAGGGGGGAAGGTTGTACATCCACACAAACACAGGCCAGGTGCTATGTGTGCTTCTCTGGCTGCCAAACGGATTGACTCCATCGGTGCTCGCGCCCAGCATGATGTTCCTTGGATCGTCCCCAAATTCTGGGTGTTCGAAGTTCAACGCTTGCCACTGGCTCGCATCCTTAGGGTGACTCAGCATCTTGTCTTTTTTATTTATCTCCGGATCATTTTCGTCATCTTCTCGCTTCTTCTCCTTCCTATCCGCGTGCCAACGCAGGAGCTCTGCTAGCTTAGGGTCCGCGAAATACCGCTGCAGACGAGGAGTGATCGGAAAGTACCACACCACTTTTCGAGGAGCTTTCTTCCTCTTCTTGTATCGAGTGACGCCGCACACCGGACATATGGTAGACTCCGCGTGCTCTTCCCGATAAATGATGCAATCGTTCATGCACACATGGTATTTCACGTGTGGTAAATCCAGAGGACACACGATTTTCTTCGCCTCCTCGAAATTGGTCGGGCACTTGTTCCCCTTGGGAAGACGTTCGTGCCAGAATGACATGTTCTCGTCGAAGCATGCGTTGGTCATTTTGTGTTTTACCTTCATCTCCAGAGCCATGAGCGTTACTTTCAGGCGGGTATCCTCGGGCCTGCATCCTTCATACAATGGAGTAACCGCGTCTATCTCCAGTTGATCCAGCTTGGCTTTCTCTCGGGCGGCAGCTCTTGCGTTACCCGTCTGCTTGAGAAGCAGCTCTTGAATATGAGGGTCCTGCACCCAGCCCATCGATGGTCCATCGCCGTCTGCTCCAGCATCTTCATCTTCATGATCATGCCCTTCGTCTTGATCTTCCTCATCATCATGTCCGGCATCTTCTACATGATGACTGTGTCCTGCATCTACTTCGTGATCATGTCCTGGAGATTCTTCGTCTTCTCGCCGGCCGCCCTCGCCGCTATTGTCTTGCTGCCCTTCCTTATTTCTTGCCCGGCCCCCATGGACGACTTCATAATCATCTTCATCACCTTGCCACCGATAGCCATCCATGAAACCACGCACGAGCAGGTGGTCCCGCACCTGTCTGGAATCCGGGTCCATAAGGCTCTTCAGCTTACATCTTCGACACGGACATCTTATCTCCGTCTCGTTCTTTTGAAGCATCTCGGCCTTCGCGGAGCTCAAAAACCTATTCACGATGCCTTCGGTCATCGTGCAGACCATGGTCGCCTGCGGGGTAGAGCAAAACGATATTTTAGAACCAAAAAAAAATTTGGCATGACTTTCCCTAAAAATAGGACCAAAAAGAATGCATAGTGCCAAATTCTCGCCGAAACGTAAATGAATCAACATTCCGGCAAAATATTGGCAACTATCACATTTCAAATACCGGTACCTGCAAACACAAACATATGCAACACCACAAACATACGTAGATCTAGCTCAATGAGAAAAGTGTAGATCTAGGCCATAAAAAGTGTGTACGTTGGAGGGAGAAAAAAGTAGATCTAGAACATAAAGAAAGCTTTCCCCTTACTTACCTATCAAAAAAAGGAAATTTAACCACTTAATTTGGGTGAATCTATGGTGCAAATGAGGTGAGGAGGAGGAGGCAGCCGAGACCAAGCTTGGTAGAGGTGGAGAGAATGAAGTGGGGAAAGTGAGTGTGGTAGGTGGCTGTCAAAAATATCTAGCTGCTCTCAGGCTAGTAATGGCGCACCTCCTAAGAATGCGCCATTGGTAACCAGGGTTACTAATGGCGCACCTGGTGCGGGTGCGCCATTACTAGTTTTGAAAAAAAAATTGAAAAAAAAATTGTTAGTAATGGCGCACCGGGGTGTGGTGCGCCATTACTAGTTAAAACTAGTAATGGCGCACCACACCCCGGTGCGCCATTACTAGTTTTGAAAAAAAAATGAAAAAAAAATTGTTAGTAGTGGCGCACCGGGGTGTGGTGCGTCATTACTAGTTAACTAGTAATGGCGCACCACACCCCGGTGCGCCACTGGTAAGTCTGGGGAGGGGGGTGTGCCCAGGAGAAACTTAGCAGTGGCGCACCACACACCAGGTGCGCCATTAGTAATATGGACATTAATGGCGCACCCACATCTGGTGCGCCACTGCTATATAGCAGTGGCGCACCACATACATGGTGCGCCATTAATGTCCATATTAGCTATAGCCGTTTTTCTAGTAGTGGTGATACCAACCGGGACTAAAGGTCCATCTCTAGTCCCGGTTGGTGCTACCAACTGGGACTAAAGGGGCTCGTAGGGGCCCCAGCCTGACGCCAGCCTGCCACCACCCCTTTAGTCCCGGTTGGTAACACCAACCGGGACTGGAGGTTCCTCATGAACCAGGACTAAAGCCTAGCCTCATGAACCGGGACTAGTGGTCACATTAGTCCTGGTCCAAAACCCGACCGTGACTAATGCTCTGGTCCAAAGGCCTGTTTTCTACTAGTGGTAGCTAACAGGAGAGACCTTTGATCAATGATATAATTAAAATCAAGCTTGGTAGAGAGCCTCCCCTCCCTCCCTCACTCGTCGCCCCCACGTGGTGACAGGAAGGAATCCCAAGATCTCGTAGTCATGACTCTCCCCTCCCCCTCCTCCTCGCTTGCTACCGCCGGAGGGTGTGGCTAGGCAAAGCCCGGTCTGCGCCGGCAGCGGCGGGGCTTCCTCGTCTTCCTGCTCTGAGGGGATGGCTCCGACGGGTCGGGACACGCGTAGGCGTGGGGCGCGGCTACATGGTGGTTCGCAGGCGCAGTGATGGGCGGGGCTGGCTGGTGCGTGACGGGCTGCGAGGCGTGCTCGGGGCTGGATGCGGCGACTTTCATCGGATCTAGCCCAGTGGATGACGAGAGCTGAGGCCGATATGGTCTGCAGGTGGCCACCTCTACCATGGTCGTGTTGGCTGGTGGAGGTTGGAGGTGGTGGTGCGGGCTGGGGGTCGGGGACGATGGAGGCCAGACCAGATCTGATCTCGCGGCGACACGTGCTGTGAGCGGATAGGGTTGCGGGCGGCTGCCTCGACCTGGGCCATCTCGGCTGGTCAGGGTGGCGGCGGAGTGGCAAAGGTTCGACCCTCTCCTCCTGCCTCATGGAACGCCCGGTTCTATGATTGGAGGCATGCCCGTCGGGTGGTGCATGACGACGGCTCGACGCATATCATCTTTGGTGGGGACAGGGGCGCTCGGGAGAGATGGCAGGGGTGCCTATACATGTCTTGCTGTCGCCGGGGGTGGTGACGGCGACCGGCAACCGCCGATGGCCTTCCCCTCCCTAGCTCCGACCGACTGGGTCCCATTCGTGCCCAAAGGTAGCGTTTTGCCGACAACAACGTTGGTGAACCATGGTGCAGGTGGTGGGGTGGTCTTGGATTCTGGGGCGCGGCTCTGGTGGTGCCAGCGCTGGATTGTGGGCGGACCTCGTGGCTCAGGTGCTCCCCGGTGGCCATGGCCATGTGGGCAGCATGGCGTCCGGGGGGGCGTGAAGTTCGATGGCGGTGAGCAGTGGCCGGGGTGAAAACCTGTTTGTCTTTGGTAGACCGACGACGGCGATAATCATCCCCTTCTTAATGGCGTCGTCGCGGCTCTCATCGCCCTCGTGTTGCTCCTGGGAAAACCCTGATCCTTGGACTGGGCGGTGGTGGTGTTCCAGGATTTCTATATCCAAACCTTAAGACTTCTTTATTGTATCTAAGTTTGTATCCAAAGGATTGTAACATTGAAACCGAAGAACTCATGGAAATGGATGTGTGAAGGATTTGTTCATGAAGAGCATGGAACGAGATTGTATGAAGTAGGAGAAGCTTGGTCCAACCAATGGATAGAAATATTTCTAATAAGGCGACATCATTTCGTGTACATAATATGGTGCTTGACCTTAGCACTTTCTTGTCAAACGAGGATAACGTTATGACAAGATTGGGTTGTCAGCAACCTAGGTCCCTACCAAGCAATGTATGCCGGCTATGTCTCCAAAAAAGTAAGGCCTCCTTTGGTTTGAAGGAATTTCACAGGAATTCTATATGATAGGATTCTTGTAGGAATTTTTCCTTTAGAGCCCTTTGGTTTATAGGAATGCATTACTATTCCTACATAGGATTGGTTTCTATCCTTCACATTTCAAAGAAAAATAAAAAGGAGCCTAGATTCAATGGAAAAATTCCTATGGTGTGAACCAAATGACATCTTTTTTTTAATCCTACTCATAGGATTTGAGATGTATATCATCTCATTTCTTACAAGTTTCCTATTCCTGTGATAATTTTATCATATGAACCAAAGTAGGCCTAAGGAAGAGGATGTCAAGCAAATGCCAACCATGCACACCCAATATCTAGATCCAAGCAGCTGAAACAAGTAGGATCGTCTTACAACCGGGACCCACTCATTCAATCCACCAACGATGCACCAAAGAGGTTTATTTGTAGGGAGCCAGTATCTCTATAGATAGATAGCCAACATTCAACAATGGGCTTTACTTACTACTAGAGAAATTTAAAATGGTCCCAACTATAGTGGACCCCCCATTCTTTTTGATCCGAGGGTCATGACTATTACCTTAGGTCACCCAACCTATTGAATAGTGTTAAAAAAACTCTTGAATAGACATTACTAGGTTTTATATCAGACAAATGAAACACTATAAATTGGAAAGGATGAATTGATAGTATGAAATATAATACCGTATATTTTGCCATAGGAAGAATGTTTTAGTAAAACGATATTGTATATTCCTCTCTCTCTTTTTTGCGAGAATGTTCCCCAATGTACTTGAACCATATGTATGTGTTTTATAGCCATCATATCTTATGAAAAGAATAAATCCATTCTTATTTTTTTCATGATGTCACGTTATATGCGGTGTGACAATATCTCCTTGTACATCGTAACATTTGATTGTTCAATAGCATTAATTAGCAAATATGTAATGACTTAATTTTCAATTTGGGTAAGTTGATTTTGTGGAAGGAGTAATGGTTGGAGGAGAAATAAAGCTGGAGGAAGAAGAAAGAAGGACGACCGTCAGATCTTAATCTAATGGCCCGGAAACTCGACTTAGCCAAAAAAAAAAAATTGGGTGACTTGTGTATAGCCGGTCCCAAAAGAAATGTATGACAAACTTCATGAAACAAAGTACATGTGTTTTCACATAAATTAGCATACTTCATATCCCATCTGTTGCAAGGCAAAGAAAATCCTGGACAACAACTAGGTGACGTCCATCCATCTCTTTTCTTTGAATTTCTCATCGCTTGGAAAGACAAAAAAAGATTGAGGCCAGAGCCTTGGGAAAGAGAACTGGAGAGAGAGATTCCAATGTAGTTTTTCTGATAGGAATTTTGGGAGGGGGAGATCAGTTGGATGAGAGAATTAGGGGAGAGCATGACTCGGAGATGTTTTTTTTTTTTGGTTTCTTTCCTTGTTTGTGTGTTGAGCAATTGGGAAAGGTGGTCTACCGGGTTGATTAAATTACATGCGCTAATGACTACTACCCATTAATCACTATAATCAATGACATAGATAAGTATGAACTCTTGCCTCCTGAAAGGTAATAGGGGCCATGTTAAAAGAGCTCCTAATACTATTACTATACACATAAACTAATGCCACTGTTCTTTAACAAAAACTAATGCGAGTATCAAAGCAGGTCACTCCGGCCATTCGATCTCCAAACCAATGAAACGAAATGTCAGAAGGGTCCACTAATGCAACGCTTGGATAAGCAACAAAACCACTAGGGGAATCACCGTGATCCAGCTGCAACAATTCTTTTCCTTTTGGATGATGCTTCAGACAATGTAGTTCAATGACGCAATGGCCGGCAGCACCACATGAAGCTCATTGTGAATGGTCACTACTCTTCGTCATGGTCCTTGCCCTATCATGCCTAGCTTGAGGGGGTCATTTCCACGGTGATGAGGCCGGTGATTTAGAGCAACTGAGTGCCTCCCAAGTGCAAATTTTAGGCTCATATTGCAGAATATAGTCTGGACTGGTGATAGGCTACAGAGAATGGATGACCCATATTCTTTTCAAATGTCATCTCTCCGTTAATAACATATAAAGATTTAGAGGCTTTTTTTGGACTTGCTCTATCCACCCCTCCCCAATCGTACATGTGTGACACACTCGACATCCATGTTGGTCCCTTCCGGTGGTATCTATTCATCAGTTGACTAAAAAAAATCAATGATTTTGGATCCTCGTCCAATCACTATCTTCTCATCTCACTTCAAAACCAAGTAAACTACATCCAAAAGTAGATATAGCGTACGTACACTAACACCACAGTATTGAATAGGCCCAATTTAGACTAACTATACAACCTCTTACAGAGAGTAAAGAACACTTTAGGCGACTACGAATTAGTAATAGCAAAAAACGTTTATTCAAGAATGTAAAAGCAACTACATATGTAAGACGAAGTACATAAAAGAGAGAAAGGTAGAACAATGCTCTAAGTAACAAGCATGGTCAAATAAATTTAAAAGATTAAGCTAGCCACCAAAATTAAATGCTACACCTGCTCATCAACTTGAAACTGCCGGACTCTAGTATGAGGACCTTTATTGCCACATTAACACACCAACCGCAAGTCCTTTGTCGGTGTCCTCCTTCTCCATCGGTGGCCTAACTAAATCTCCGGCATGTTCAGGTCGATGGTGTGCCATGCGATTGCCGCCGCAGCCACAGGTCCAAGCTTTCTCGGTTTGTTTCCGCCGCAGGTATTGCTGCGCATGACGTGTGAGCGAAGCGCGGAGGAGTTGGGAAAAGTGCTCATGCAGCACACACATGGGTGCATTCTCCCATCTGGATGGCTTTTCATGTGCACATTAAGGCCCCGAGACTTGTTGAACCTCTTGAGACACACGGGACACTCGTGTAACTGTTGTTGGTTCCGCTGCAGCACTTGGTTCTCCATCGTCATGGCCATAGTCTTGAGCAATTTGCAGGGCTTGATTGGTCGTGTGGACGCTTTACTGGGCTTGCTGAATGTCATTTTTTTCGTCGAGACAACAGACCGTGCTTGGGTGGATGCCAACGCCACAACAGGTGCTGGTTGAGTCACGGTCACCGGACCCGACGCTTGGCTCGGCGGGACCACCTGCTCCAGCACCAGATTTGGCCTGACATCGACTACCGATGACAGCGGCGACGCTTGTATGGGACCTTGCCTTGGAGCAACCACGACCAGCGAAGCCGATGTTTGGTTGGTCACCTCGGCCGTCGGTGCACCCATCGGAACATCTACCACGTGTGGTGGCAGAGGCGGCGATGGTGGTTGCATAGTAGCATGGTCGAGGAATGCAGGATGCTCACCTCGGTTGCCGCTGGCCAACATCATTAGAGACAAAGCGAGGTTCTCCTCCTCGGAGCCGAGTCCATGACCAGGGTGGTGTGTGGAGCATGCTAGCGAGGTCACTGGTGGTAGCGAAGGCTGGTCATCAACAGCTAGGTTCATGGACATGCGGCTGGTACTGGCGGCCATGAGATCTTTGTCACAGACCTGATGAGGGACGAGAGAGGAAGAGATAGATGGCGTGGGAGCACGGAACAAGGGAAAGGGGACTGGTGTGCTTGTGTTGTATTGTGCGTGCACGATACAGATATAAAGGGATCCTGAAAGGGGAGCAATGTTGTCATCATCTATCAACTTTATGTGACATGACACATGGCAATGATAAGTATAGCCACGTTGCCGATAAATCTACCAGTAGAGTTAGCAGCACACGTACCATCAGCGCATTACATTACTGTGGTAGATTTTTCTACCGAGCTATTTTCAGATGGCCCCTCTTACCTTCTATGATGTAAGAGAAATACTTAATCTTAACCGTCCATTCATCAATGGTACATTTGACCATGCACACTATTTTAATTATAGCAACTACTTATTTATTTTGCTTTTGATACCAAATATTCACGCAATGCCTAATGCATACATAATAGGCATGCCTTATTACTGGATAACACATTTTTTTTCTATTCATCAAAATTTTCTAAGAGATACGAACTTTTACTCTAATCTAGTGTCACTATTGTTGAATATATATTTAGTTTCACTCTAAATATACCTTTTAACATTTTGTTAGTTTCACTCTTAGCTACGAAAAACTATCTAATCAGTTGGAGGTCCGAAATTGTAGCATGAAACAGTACCTGGATATAAGTTAAACCATATAAAAAAATTGATTGTAGGCGGATTTGTTTTTAGTATTTTTTCTACGTTGGAATTTTGTTTCACATCAGCTAAATTATTTTTTCACTTCAATGCAATTTCGTTTCTCGTATGGTATAATTTCTTTTCTCATTTGCATGAAGGGAAAATTTCAAGAGGTGATATACTAGCCATCGCATGTTGCAAAATGGACAGTTCATACTAATTGGGCCTATATCCTTAAAAGTTCGCTTTGCATACTTATTTGGGCCTAATGACTAAATCCCAAATATATACTGTATCTCTGCTTCCCGAATAAAGAAACCATCTGCTCTTCAACCCTTGGCCACGCCGCCGCAGTTCCCTTGTGGCAACCATGGCTGGGGCAGGCAGTGGCAGAACACCCGGCGGCGAAGGCAACTGTGGTGTGATTTATTCACCCTATCCGCAGTCGTCGCCTCTTCCTCTTCGCCTGGCCTACCTGTTCCAACACTTCGGCCTGGACAAGATCCACGATATCATGAAACGTCCTGATGGCAAGACGTTCGAGCAGAGGATCGACCACTTACGACAGGTGTGCGCGCTCCATCCATCCATCCCTGCTCTCATCTACTAGTTTTTCTTCCATTCAGATTTCAGGTCTCAAGATCGTTATAATTCGTCGTCCCTGTGCTGGATCTGTAAACCTCGGTCAATCTTTAAGATATATTCTCCTTAACTTGTACTCTAATCAGGAACTGGATGCTTTCGAGCGTGCTCGTGACATATTCCACATGGTCGAGGTCGACGAGGATGACGACGAGGACGAGGATGAGGACGATGAAAAGGGTGAGGATAAGGGGTACCATGTAAGACGAGCTACAAAGGAACTTTACCCGATGAAAATGTAGGACAAATGGTAACAGACTTCAGTCGATCCATATATTAGAAACTAATACCTGCTTCTAATGTGTACATACATTGTTTCTGTCTATTAATTCAGCTCTTAGATGATGATGAAGAAAAACCAGATGTCGCGGAACGACCGCATGCTCCTGCTGAAGGCGAACTGGAATGCAAGAAGCCAAAGATGGCACAAGACTTGAGGTGCCGATTATGAGAAGAACCTGAGGCTGGACGGACAGAGAATTCTTCGCGGTAGTTAGTGATTTATGTGTGCTGTATGAATCACACAGCCTATGTTTTTTTTAGTTTACATTGCACCTACATATTTCAAGATGCACTTCCTTATACTCTCGAGTAAGCTGCGGTTTGGACAATCTAAAATGTTTTAGAGTTGCACTTGTTTATAATTTAGAGTAAGCTGCAGTTCGGACTGTAGTTTACTCAGTACTAGTTATTCCAATACATTTCGTCATGAAAAAAACGCAGTCATTAACATTACTTTTACTGCTGACGTATTAACAATAGAGGGCTGTTGAAATGACACCAGTTCAACATACTCAGGTAGCTTCACACGTTGTCTGAACTATGATTATATGGAAGTCTAAAAAGTTTGCAGAACATTGTAGACGATGATAGCGTACCAGCAGCATCAATGATCGCCATCAAACTGGCGGTCGACTTCGATGCGTTTGTTCTCTGATTCAGTTTGAGCAGGTTTACGGGCTACATACATTGTTTCAAGTCTATGTTGGGATATATAGTTTGAAGAATGGCTTGAGGTTGAGGATCCCGCATAAAGAAAATGTATGGCTCGAGGAGGATCTGCTGCACCTCGTTGAAGACCACCATCGTGGCACACAAAGTGCTCATACCAGTCAGTAGTGCCACTGGACAGTCTGGACAAAAGTGGTAACCATGCAAATAGGATTTGGAGTGTCAGGACTACAGCCTTCAGTCTTTTTCCCGCAGAAATAAATAAATACAGCCTGCAGTCTTGGTTTCTTCAGTTAAGTAGACGAGGTTCAGTTAACGAACGCCTTTGATGGATGTTGGCGAGAAGGATCCAACGGCTCGCTTCGCTCCCCGCGACTTAATGCACTGTGTACTTTCGTATGGTCGCGAGGTAGCTGTTTACGTAGCTGGCTATAAGATGCCTCACACTGGCTTGTGATGGATCATTCCTGAATCTGAGATTTCTCTCAACAACAAAAAAAAACAAAATATAGAGCGATGGATATTCCGCAGCATCTACTGTTTTCCCCTTGGTTTCCGAAAAGCCAGAGAAATTTTAAGGTGAGACTAGATGCATTGGAAAATGCATGAGATAATCTTTTCAAAAATACCAAGATCACCAGATTTGAAGTCCGGATGAGAAAGTTATGAACATTTGAAGTCAGACACGTCTCAATGGTCTGAATCTGAGTCCAAGACGCGTGGTACTTAGTATGTAAGGGCATGTTTGTATTGTGCCCGCACTTTCCCTTCCAAGTGAAGGCGTCAATTAATTGGCAAAGAATTTCGCCGGCATCAGTATCTCCCACACAAGATCGGAAGGGATGGCCAGTTTTTTTCTTTTTTAGTGGCCAATTTTTTAACTTGGATCCGAAAATTTGGGAGCTATCCAAACGGATGACTTACCCATCAGTCAATGCCAAGTCCCGTCTGCCATCCAAACACCCGTCTGCCATCCAAACTAGTAGAATGCCCGTGCTTTGCCACGAGCATTTTCAAAAAAATTACTGGTTGTATATATCAGCATTAGGCATGTCAAATTTCAGCTTGACATAGAAAATGGATCTAAATTTCAAGCCTTACAATATCATTGTCCTTGTTGATTCAAATTAGGCAATATAAATCTGCAAAAAAAAAACTCACCCTAAACTCTATACTTAATCTGAAGAAAAATTGCTTAGTTATTCTGATAATCTTGCTTATACAATTATGATAGTTAGGATAATCACCTAGGTGTTTTTATTTTTGAAACGAAAAAAACAACAACAATCACGATGCCATTAAGAAATCACGACATGATTCTGAATCTGGTCTGTTACAAGATATATCCTTCCTAATATTCATATCTAGTGTGTAAAACTCCTACTCAGCAATATACATATAATATGAACAACAATATTTTTCTGCATTTGCTAAATAATCATGGGAACAAAAGATGACTTGGGGCATCGTGATCCAATAGTATATATACAAGATCGATGCAACGAAGCTGGCGAAGAACATCAAGATGGTTCCAACGTAGGATCTGTCTGGATTGTAAGGGAGTTTCGCGTGCCTGAATCGCCCCCCTTCTTTGTCAGCCACACCTAATAGAAGCAGCATACCTGGCTATGTTGTTTTCAAGAACCTTAGCTTGAACAATCAGAGAAGAATGTAGCACCTGACAACAACGTAACTGCACGAGAAAGAGCTTACTACTGCCCCCATTCACAAATTGCAAATCACGGCAATCGAAATGGGAGACTTAAAGTGCCGACGTAATATTTCGAACATTTGAGAAGCTCTCCGGTAACAAATGTGAAAAGATGAAGATGTAATCAGTTCATTGTTAGACTCATTAACAATAACAAAGATGGGTAAAAAGAGAGGCTACCTATAGTCCCCAAGTCTGTCTGATTTACCTGAACAAAGGCTACATAGGAAAATATACCAACCCAGAACCTATGTGCACGAGCTTGTACAGAGTTTCTGGAAATGTAGAGCAGAAAGAAAAGTAGGTTGTCAGATAACAATTGACCTTTCATTCTTAATTTGCATGGGTTCTCCATTGCATAGGTAACTAAACCAAGAAGTTAATATTGGAAAATTCTCTACCAAACTAAATATTTTTGGTAGCTTAATTTTGCTTTATAATTACAAGATTGATCAGCTAAGAGATGATTTTGAGTTAGCTTGTACTCTTTCTTACAGAATTCCTCCATGCAAATCGAATCAATCATCAATCAGAAAAAGAAACAAGAGGATAGGATTATTTAGATGGCTAGCAAAGCTTATTTGGTCCAAGAGGCGGCGGTTGCCGACCTGCTCCCAGAAGTCAAGCATTGTCATGCCAGTGTGTACTTGAGCATGATAGCATCAGCATCCTGAGAAACGGGCTCTCCAACCACATGGACCCACCAATGTCAGTTAAGTCGAAGAGACCAACCAAGTCAAAGACCCTGGGATGTTGATCCCGGCGATAGAATCATTTTTTGTGGTGAACTTTTGTCTAGCCTTTTGGCAACGAGAAGGATGGCAAGCTTGGCGTATGTGAGGAAGGGTTGCAAAGGAGGTTAAAGAAGAAGTGTATGGCATTGTCGACCAAGGTTGAAGATGCAGTCAAAAGCAGAGCGTCGATATGCAGCATGGCATCTTCATTTGTGAGTTATTCTGCTTGGATTTAGTTTAATTCAAACCTAACATTCACAAACAAAAATTATACGCTGGTAGAAAATTAAAATAAAGCACACATGAAAATAGGTAGAATAATTTTAGTTATGCTACGGTTACTTTCCCAGGAAGAATTTTGGTCCTCTATACTACATTTTTAGTCAAATGCATAGGCATCAAAATATGAATAGTAAAGAACACATACAATATAGGAGTTGCCAATATGGATAATCTTTCATTGTAAGAGGACACACCTGAGCATTAAAAGAAAAGAGAGGACACAACCTAAAATGAAGAGTAAAGCACACATACAATATAGGAGCTGTCAATATGGATAATCTTTCATTGTAAGAGGACACACCTGGGCATTAAAAGAAAAGAGAGGACACAACCTAAAACCTTTATCCACTTGCATAATCAAAAGTAAAAAAGGGAAAGGAAAAAAACTCACATATAATTGACATGTTGAAGGCGGAGGAGCTGGCATATACATCCTCTCGTCGCCACATGCATCCCAGCTCGCTCTGGCCCGCATCACTACATCAAGGCAACAACTGTGAGTGTTGCGCCTGCTGTTCTGCAGTGCCTATGGGCGAATGACCTTGATAGTGAGCCAGGCGTTGTCCTCGGTGGTGCCACACTGAGCTAGCTAGCTTCCGTTCTCAAGGTTGCTTGCAGCCATATGGGAACAAAGGTAAAAATAAAAAATTCAATAAGAAGCATCATAAGGAGAACTACAGAGGGATGGAAAAAAGACCATATCTGAATCGTTTAACTCGTCCTGCGCAGGTTCTTCACGTCAATTTTTTTGATGCACCACCGATTCTGAAGACACCTCCATAGACATCGTCCTTCTCCACAGGGCAAGATCTAAATACCAACATCCATCGGTTCAACCTGTTGGTAGTGATACTTGTGCCATGGACCTGGGGGGCTATGTGCATGGTTGAACGGAGTGGCCATTGCCGTTGTCAGCCCGATCCCGACCTAGGCTACAGCATGGACCTACCTGAGGGCATCCCGCGTGCCACCACGCCGAGGGCGTACCTGGATCCGGCGCTAACGCTCCTGTACCTACGGCGGCGCGTGACCTGCTTCCCAGCCATGGCCTCTGCTCCTCCGCTTCCCCCTTGCCCGCCTCCGCATCGAAGTCTCTGTCCACCGCCGTAGGAATGACACTCCGGGAATCACGTGGTGCGAGGAACCCTAGCGAATAGATCGGCGGCGACGAAAGGATCCGCGGTGGCGTCTAGGGTGTGGTTCCCATCCTTGGAGCGAATAAATCGAGGGCAGCCTCGGTCGTCAGGTTTTTCCTTTTGCGAGGGAGCCTCGCTCCCTGGTTCGTGCGGGTTTTTTTTCGTGTTAGGGGGCCTCACTACATGGTCTTCGTCCGATTTTTTTCGTGCGAGGGGGGGCTCAATACGTGGTCGTCAACCGATTTCTCGTGCGAGGGGGAATTTTTAGGTGCGAGGGGATCGTTACGTGTGAGGTGGGAGGATATACGAAAAAAAACGTGGAACACACACTACCAAGTCGCCCATGCGAGATTTGTTTGTCATGATTTAGATATTAATTTCCTTAAAATCCTTTATTTGTTTCCTAAAAATATGGTATTTGTTTCTTAAAATAAGTTGCACCAGTGAGAGGGATCGAAGATCCTCAAAAAAAAAATGAGAGGAATCGCTTGATTTGGATAAGTTAGGTAAGTTAGATTAATAACTGTTATTTGTTTCCTGAAAATCTATTCCTTGTTTCCTAAAATAAATTGCACTAATAAGAGGGAACGGTTGATTTGGATAAGTTAGGAAAGTCAGATTAAAATCTGCATTTGTTTCCTAAAAACCTGTTATTTGTTTCCTAAAACAAATTGCACTAATGAGAGGAATCGATTTACTTGGGTAACTTAAGAAAGTACATCCGTGATTTGTCATACGTTAGGAAAGTGCTGATTTGTAATGAAAGGGCGGAGAGAAAAATAATCCGATGGACCAGGGTGGGAGGGATGGTGGGAGGAGAGACGAAAAAAACCAGGCGGTGGTGGTGGGGAGACGAAATTAAACCGGTTGAAAAAAAACCTAGATGTTATTCTACCAACTGAGCAATTAGGAGTAGAGATACATGACCAAGACAAAGGACATATACAAGAAAGAAAGATCCGACGATGGTGAACCAATCAACAAACACAAGATAAAAACACGGTCCGATAACAAAAGCCAAAGCTAGCCACCAAAATTAAATGCTACACCTGCTCATCGACTTGAAACTGCCGGACTATGACTTGAGGACCAGAAACTGACATTTGATGTCACATTAACACACCAACCGCAAGTTCTTTATCGACGGCCTCCTCCTTCTCCACCATCAGCCTAATTAAATCTCCGGCTTGTTCAGGTCGATGGTGTGCCATGCGATTGCCGTCGCGGCCACGGGTCCAAGCTTTCGCGGCTTATTTCTGTCGCAGGTATTGTTGCGCCTAACGTGTGAGCGAAGCGTGGAGGAGTTGGGGAAAGTGCTCATGCACCACACACACACGGGTTAAGTCTCCCATCTGGATGGCTTTTCATGTGCACATGAAGGCCCCGAGACTTGTTGAACCTCTTGAGACACACGGGGCACTTGTGCAACAGCTGTTGGCTCTCCCGTTGTGGCGCCTGGATCTCCGCCATCGTGGCCACGGTCGTGGCCGTTTTGCATGGCTTGATCGGCCGTGTGGATACTTTATTGTGCTTGCTGAATGGTGCTTTGTTCGTCGCGACAATCGGCTGCACTTGTGTGGATGTCAATGCCAGACCAGGGGTTTGTTGAGTCACGACCACCATGCATGTCGCTTGGCTCGGTGGAACCACCTGCTCCAGCACCAGATTTGGCCCGACAGCGACTACCGGTGACAGTGAAGGCACTTGTGTGGGACCTTGCCTTGAAGCGACCACAACCACCGAAGCGGGTGTTTGGCTGGTCGCCTCAGCCACGGGCGCACCCTGGGTTGCACCCGCTGGAACATCAGCCACGTGTGGTGGCAGAGGCGGCAACGGGATTGTAACATGGTCGGGGGAGATAGGATTCTCGTCACGGATGCCACCGGCCAACATCATCGGAGAAAAGGCGATGTTCTTCTCCTCGGAGCTGAGTCCACGGTTAGGGTGGTGTGTGGAGCATGCTAGCGAGATCGCTGGTGATAGCGAAGGATGGTCATCAGCATGTTGGTTCGTGGACATGTAGTCGGCGTTGGCGGCCATGTGATCTTGGTCGCAAACCCGATGAGGGATGAGAGAGGAAGAGATAGATGATGTGGGAGAAAGAAACAAGAAAAAGGGGACTGGTGTGCTTGTGTTCTATTGTGCCTATGAGAGATGGATATAAAGGGGGTCCCGAAAGGAAAACAATGTTGTCATCATCTATCAAACTAGTAACCACGTTGCCGATATATCTACCACTAGAGTTGGCAGCACACGTTACAATCGGTGCATGCTACCATCACATGTATGTCGAAAATCATGTGTTGAGTTGCCACAATGGTAGATTTTCGATATGAGCTCTTTTAATATTATCCTTTTAACTTCTACTTCCTTTGTTTCTAAATATAAGTCTTTTTAGAGATTTCACCATGGACTACATACAGATGTATATAGACATAATTTAAAGTGTAGATTCACTCATTTTGCTCGTATATAGTTTATAGTGAAATCTCTAAAAAGACTTCTATTTAGGAACAGAGGGAGTAGGATGTAAGAGAAATGTTTAATCTAAACCATCCATTCATGCATGAATAGTAAATTTGACTACACATACTATTTGAATTATAGCGACAGCTTGTTTATTTTGCTTTGGATACCCAATATTCACGAGATGTCTCCATGCAAAATAGGCATGCCTTATTATTGGATAACATGTTTTTATTTTTCTATTTATCAAAAAATCCTAAGAGATACAAACTTTTGCTCTAGTCTCGTATCACTATTGTAGAATATATATTTAATTTGTATTGCATATACCGTGTAACATTTTATTAGTTTCACTCTCAGTCACGAGAAACACTAATCAGTTTTCTTTTTGCATGGTAATACCTAATACATGTATCACTATCAAAGTACAAGTCACGTAAAGACCGACATGACAAAACTGAAAATATAGCAGAAAATCTTTGAGCTTGACACCAATGTTCGCCACCTGCCTCCGGCACCACCACAGCAGCCACCGAAGAAAAGAATGATGAATCACCTTCTCACCCGAGCTTGACGTGGCTCCATCACTGATATGCAGCTTTGCGGACCTTCAAGGTGGCTCATCAAAAGTGAAGCCCTTTTGACCATACCTGCCATCCCCGGACACGCCATCAAACTCTAGATCTGGCACCCCATCATGACTAAGACGTCGAAGGAGGAAATCATACCTGTCATCCACAAACCATGAACCCAGCACACGTTCCGTCTTTCAGATGTCGTCGATGCAGACAACAATCTTCATCCGCTCCTGGACTACCTCCCAAGCTCCGCGCCGACACTGGAGAAAACGGCGTCGCAACGGCGGAGCCCGAGGACACAGGTCCACCACGAGGATGTTGTTGCCTCCACGCCATCATTGCTTGAACAGACCGGTTTCCAAATCCATCCCCAACCATAGGACCGATGGCCTCGTCAGGGAAGGGTCTGAATAATCTTTATTCAGAACCGCCATCGTCACCGCCGAAGGCAAGACAATGAACAGCCTAAAAACCTAGACTACGAGGACTAAAAATGATCCACACGCGTGGATCCGGCGACCCCCCCCCCCCCCCTCCCGGTCACCACTGACGACTGAGGGGAGCCACCGAAGGACTGTGCTGGAAGATTGTCCTCTCCTGGCGGCGGCTAGGGTTCCAGCCGCCAGGGACGAGAGGAAAACGATCTGGGTTTTTTGGTACTTACCAACAAGGACCTTTAAGGTTGATCCTTGAATAACTATCTAATCAGTTGGAGATCCGAAGTTGCACTATGAAACAATACATAAATACTATGATGTATATGTTATCTCGATTGAATAAAGATTGTGTGTTTTAAAAAAAGATCGTATGTTTTTAAAAACACGGGACGATGTTGAAAAATGGACTAACAATATTTGGGCAGCTAATTAAAGTTTCTCTCTGCATAGTTTCCTTTTGGACGGAAGGCCATTCCCTCTGCATAGTTATTTGGACACATCTAGATGTGACTTAAGTATTGCACATCTAAATGACTCAATCAATATAAAAAGAGAAAAGAAAAAGGAAAAAAGGAAAATGTCCGCACAAATCTTGATGTAAAATCAATGGTATATGACTTAGATGTGCAATATTTAAGTCACATCTAGATGTGGCTTAGCAAACCCGTTGTTCCTATATTGACTCAATCCCCAATATGTATGTACGTCTCCCCTCCCAAAATATAGAAGCCTCTCCCAAGTCGAAACCCTAGCCACGCCGCCGCCGTTCCCCTCTGACAACCATGGCTGGCAGACCACCCGGCGGCGAAGGCAGCCCTTGTCTCTTTCGTGCACCCCATGCGCCGTTGCCGCCTCTTCCTCCTCGCCTGATCTACCTGTTCCAACACTTCGACATGAACAAGGGCCAGGATATCATGAACAGTTATGATGGTAAGACGTTCGAGCAAAAGATGGGCCGCTTACGCGAGGTGCGCTCGATCCCTTCTCTCTGTCTCGTTTGTCTCACATTCAGATTTCAGGTCTCCCTTTTGTCCCACCATCGCTTCAATTCTTCATCCCGTGCGTGTTGGATCTGTAGACCTAAAATTAATCCTCTCCCAAACATGTATGTTCAGGAGATGGATGCTTTCGAACGTGCTCATGATCACATGTTCCGCGAGGTCGAGTGCCAGAGCGAGGGCGAGGACGAGTCTGATGAAAAGGTAGGGAAGGTGCTAGCAAACTTCATTTGATCCATATATAATACTCCCTCCGTCCCAAATTAAGTGACTCAAAAATGACTCAAGTTTGTACTAACTTTAGTACAAAGTTGAGTCATTTTTGAGTCACTTATTTTGGGACGGAGGGAGTACTTCTTAACAAGGGTTTTCAGATTCAGAGGCGCAGAGGGGTCTCGCGACGCCCATGTCGCACGCGCCTGCGCTGCCGGCGGCGCCGCCGCCGCCCCCACCGCTGCCGCCTCCGCCCCCGTTCAAGTCCTCCATCCTCGCCCCTGCACCTCCACCCAGTTCACTCGCGCCGCTGCGCCTCTCGGCTGTGCCGGCATCGGATCGGATCGAGGCTGATCCAGATCCATCTTCGCCGCCGCGCCCGGGGCTCTCCTCGTCCTCCGGGATGGTGGCCGGCTCGCTGCAGACCTCCCCATCCTCCGGCTCGTCTCCCTCTGCCACTCCGCCTCGGCCTCGCCTCAAGTCCAAGGTGGTCCGGGGGCCTGCCATGGCGATGCATGCTGCTGGCCGCCCCCCTGCTGTTGGGGTCGATGCGGGCCTGCCGCTGGGTGCCTGCAGCAGGCCAGCTGGTCCGGCAGATGCTGCTGCTGCTTCATCTTCCCATCCGCGACCTCGCCTCAGTTCGGTGGTAGTCCGCAGCGATGCCACCGTGATTGGGGAGGGGGATTTGTTGGCTGCCACTGACCGTGGTGGATGGACCGAAGTGCGTGGGAGCAAGGAATGTGCGGATGCTGCTAGAGGCAGGGGAGCTGCGTCGCGGCAGCCACGACCGGTGGTTAACCCGGCTGAGCGCGCTGCCTACCTCAAATGGATGGACGGGCGGTGCTTTCGTTGCCTCAGCCGCAAGCATTTTGCCATCGATTGTCATGAGCCGCTAAAGTGTTGGCGATGCTACAAGGACTTTCATCTAGCAAGCCAATGCCCTGGCCCTTCGTCGAAGCCTTCCTCGTCGGCGTCTTCATCCGGTCCTCGGGGTCGTGGCATGCCGACCAACCGTGTTTCCTGGCCACGATCGTACGCTGAGGCTCTTTTGGCGCCATCCCTTGGAGAGCCATGTGCTCGTCCCGTGGAATGATTCATCCCCCTCCGTGTTCCTGTTGAGCAGTATCTCCTTGCTGCTATGCTCTCGACGGGCCAGTGGACCTCGATCCACGACGGGATGATCCTATGCTTGATGAAGCATCGACGCTTTCTCCTCACATATTGTCTGCCTTCATCGGTCCTGTGGGCTGCTCAGTTTTGGGTGATGATGTGTGGTTGACCCATGGTGCCTTGTCGGTTGGGAGTGAGGAATCTATTGATCCTATGTGCTCGGAGGCTATGTTCTGGTCATCCCGCCTCGGAGGCTGCTCCTCGTCTTCCGTTGTGGAGTCCCTTGCACATCCGATGCTCTGTCCAGAGGAGCCGCTTGGTTTCAATGAGCCCAATGTTCTGATAGAGCCTGTGGTTGAGGTGTGCAATGTTGTTGCGAAGGTGTCGCAAATTAAAGCAGCACCATTATCTCTGGAAGATTTTCTCAGCGAGGTTACGTGTCCGCTCCCTCAACCTCTGCTTGGGACCCCGGTGCCTTCGCATGGGAAGAAGAATGACGAACGACGAAGCGGGCATCTGGATAAGAAGAACAAGGCGTGTAACATCCCGACATCCAAACGCGCAGAGTATAAGATGTTGGAGATTTTTGGTGAGTTGCCGGAGGTCAGCAAAGCAGAGGGTCCAGAGCAAAAGATGCAAGCATACCTGGACATGTACAAAAAACCGCTCTCACCACAAGTGATCGAGGCGCTGAGCTCTTTGGCGAGGATCGCGGGGAAGTCAAAGTTGGACCTCTCAGGATGTTTTCCACAAGATAATGTTAGCACGTGATTCTTTGAGGCCAAGACAGAAGAGTCATTCGTTATGGATGGTTTCCCTTCGGCGAGTGGCAGTCAATTTGGTTGCACTTGAGCCTCGCCTATCTGCTTTGGGCCTCGGCTCTTTGGTGTCTGGCTCCGATGATGTCCCTTGATGATGCATTTGTCCTACCCCTATCCCTAAGTTCTAGTGCCTCTTTTTTTCGTTTTCTTTTTTCTTCATTACTGGGTTTTCATTCGGTTTTCCCTGATTAGCCGAGAATGTTAGGTTTTCGGGTCCGGTTTTCCTTATAAACTGGACCAACTCTCTTCTTCTTAATGAAATGCAGGAACCCCCTGTCCCTCTCGAGGTGTCCTCAAAAAAAAATACTTCTTCTGTACCTAAATATTTGTAGTTGGGGAGCACCAATACAAGTTCCCCCAACTACAAGTATTATGTTATAGAGGGAGTAGTAAAATATATAGTTTTGTGTTGGCTGAACTTGGCTCTTCAGTCTTAGACTAATACATACATGCTTCTAATCTGTACATTATTTCTGTGTATTCAGCTCTTAGTTGATGAAAAGAAACGACCACATGCTCCTGCTGAAGGTGAACTGCAACGCAAGAAGCCCAAGATTGCACAAGACGACTCAAGATGTCCGATAAATCCTGCTAGCTAGTGAGGAGTGAGGACTGGGAGGAGCTGCTCTGGTAGAAGAAAGAGTTTGGATAGAGGCAAAGTAATCATTCCCGTTAAACAGTAGCATACAGTTGTGCCACTGATAAAGCCCGATAGCCATCTAGGCAGCGCTATAATCTTATTGAAGTTAGAACCAGACTTCATACTAACTCAGAGTTTGGGCAGCACTGGTAGAAAATAGAGTTTGGAGAGAGGCAAAATAATCACTCCTTGCTAAAGGGCTCTTCGGTTCGCATAATATGTTAGGCCAAAACTTACTGGCTCTAGCACTCTCTCTTGTACTAATATAGAGTTGACACAAATGTCTGCATATGCACCCTTAGCTAGCTGGGTACACACACAGGGGCGGATCCTTGTGGGGACCAAACCGGGCCATGGCCCGCCCTTTTCTTTGCATTTTCTTTGAGGATTTGGTCTGGATTTGGTCTAATAATAAAAGATGGCCCACTAAGTGGAATTTTCTTATACGCCGGGTGTCAGGCTCTTCGCCGAGAGTCAAACCACGGCGTATAAGAAAATTCCAGTAGTATTTGCAAGATCCAGTAGTGCAAGATTCCAGTAGTCTTAGACTAATACTACTGGAATTTTCTTATACGCCGGGTATCAGGCTCTTCGCCGAGAGTCAAACCACGGGCACTCGGCAAACAAATATATGTCGAGAGCCACCCTCGCCAAACACGGGTTCACGGCAACTAAGAACCTTTGCCGACAGTGGCTCACGGCGAACAAGCACCGAACGGCAAACGGGGCATACGCCGAGAGCAACTCTCGGCAAAGAGAAGCCACGTGGCATGGCCGTTGGGAACTGACGGTGCCGTCACTTGGTTCAATTATACCGAGAGCGGCGACATCGCTCTTGGTAAAAACACGTCACAGAACATTTTCGTACCTGACATGTGGTCCCACTGGTCACATTTATCAGTAAAAGTTTTAAATTATTTGCTAAATATATAAAATGAATAATATGACTATGTCTTTGCCGAGAGCTAATCTCGGCAATGCCCTCGGCAGAAGGTGATCCAGGGTTTGCTCTTTACCGAGAGCAACACTCAGTACAAGGTGAACCCTAGATCTAGGGTTTTATCTTTACCGAGAGCCACCCTCGGCAAAAGGTGAACCCTAGATCTAGGGTTTGACCTTTGTCGAGAGCCGCACTGACAGACTCTCGGGAAACGTCTGCGGGACACTTAAGTGTCTTCCCCGTGGGGCTTTTCACTTTTAGTTACGCTTTCCACCGGCCGGCCTCCCCTCCCCGACCGGCGCCCTCCCCTCCCCTCCCCGATTGGCCGCCCCTCCCCCCTCCCCGCTCGGTGCCCTTCCCTCCCCGCCGGCGCCCCCACCCCTCTCCGGACGGCGCCTTCATTTTTTTGGTGAGCTTGGATGAATGCTAGATATATGTTAGATGAATGCTAGATGGTTAGATGTTTACTAGATGTTATGAGTGCTACATGTTGGATGAAATGTTAGATGAATGCTAGATGCATGTTAGATGAATGCTACATGTTGGATGAAATGCTAGATGTTAGATGAATGCTAGATGAATGTATGCTAGATGTTTGTTTGCATGAATGCTATATGGATGAGTGCTATGGAAGAAAATCGACTTTTGCCGATGGCGGTCAATCTGCGCAAGTTCTTCCTGTAATGTACATTTGTCACGCACGATGGACTTGCCCAGCTTGACCATCACCGAAAGTCGAAATACCCGTGAGAGAGTGTCCACCATATATACCATCACCAGAGAGAGTGTCGATGAGAGTTGTTCTTGGAGGAAGAAAATCGACTTTTGTTGATGAAGAATCTGATAATCTGCGTCCAGTTCGTCGTTATTTTGGTGTTGATGATATCTTGTGCACGGTTAGTATACATTGGAATAAATGTTATTTCTTTTCTATTGTTGTCTCACTTCGTTATTCTTTTTATATAACTGATGAAATATGTTTCGTGATTATTTTGCAGATGCTTTAATAAAATGTGAACGATGGAGCTCATGGATGCGAACTTGATGCACTTACATGCTATGTTCATACCGGTGGAGATATCTATATATTGTTGGATATATATGTATGCACTTGATGGATATATGTATATATTGTTGGATATGTATTCAAATTGATGGAGATATCTATGCATGCATGTTTGATCTAGCTAGATGGAAAAACAGAAGAAACAGAACAGGGAAACAAAACAGAAGAAACAGAACAGGGAAACAGAACAGAGTAATAAAGTGCTCAGCTGACTCCTTTTCCGAGAGCTACACTCGGAAAAGTAGTGGCACAACCGTAGTTTTAGTTCAGGCGACACCTTTTCCGGGAGCAGCTCTCGGCAATATGTATTTGTCCGAGTGTAGCTCTCGGAAACGTGTCACATTGCTTCTGTTTTTAAGCTATTTCTTAAAAACAGAACAGGGAAACAGAACAGAGTAATAAAGTGCTCAGCTGACTCCTTTTCCGAGAGCTACACTCGGAAAAGGAGTGGCACATTGCTTCTGTTTTTAAGCTTTATTTTCCTTCTTTTTTGTGTTTTTCTTTTGGAACTTCCTTTTTGTGTCTGATATTTCATACATTTTTATGACTAAAGTTTGAAAATACCATGACTTTAAAAATCTCAACTTCTAAGCATTGTAAACTAAAAAAACATGACGACGGAGAGCTGCGGTAACACGGAGAACGAGGTATTCACTGTGGCCTACCCCCTTTCGGTGCCGGTCAACGCCCTAGACCGCCGGGGCCACCGGATGGGTGCACGGTCGGAAACCACCGAGGAGGTGGGGGGTGGGAACCGTACCCTACATGTGTGTGGCCCATGCCTGAGGGGAGGCTTATTGGAAACGCGTCCAAACTTTTACCACACCCTACATGGGCCATGTGATGACACCGTGCCAGCTCTCGAGGAATTCCGGCATCGTACGATTTTCCAAGGATTTAAACGTTTGCATCACGCATGCCACCGAGGTACTTTCGACCCGGTGCCATGGCATGCCCCTCCCTCGTCTGTGCAATGACATCACAAAGGATTTCCCATGCCGCTTCCGGGCATGATTTCATGTGGTGCCTTGCAGGTTTGGAATTTTCGGCGATGAAACCCTAGCAGAGCAATAAATTTCTTGAATATTGCACGCGGGTCCGAAAAATGCGGGGGCGTGGCACGTGTCATGCGATGGTCTCCTTTGAGAGCACGAGAAGTTTCGAGGTCAATGGAGCAACAGGACCTGCACTTCCTGCACAAACCAGACACG
The DNA here is from genome assembly GCA_039707655.1 of Elymus sibiricus. Lineage (NCBI taxonomy): Eukaryota > Viridiplantae > Streptophyta > Magnoliopsida > Poales > Poaceae > Elymus > Elymus sibiricus. The sequence continues at coordinate 56,642,813 of CM077671.1, read as the reverse complement.
TTCCCTCTCGATACCCAGAGACTAGCTCGGAGATGGTGCGGTTGACAAGTGGCCTGAGGGGAGGCTTATTCAAAACGTGCCCAAACTTTTACCACACCCTACATGGGCCATGTGATGACACCGTGCCAGCTCTCGAGGAATTCCGGCATCGTACGATTTTCCGAGGATTTAAACTTTTGCATCACGCATGCCACCGAGGTACTTTCGCCCCTAGGTGCCATGGCATGCCCCTCCCTCGTCTGCGTAAGGCCTAGGCATGCCGCAAGGACATCACAAAGGATTTCCCATGCCGCTTCTGGGCATGATTTCATATGGTGCCTTGCAGGTTTGGAATTTTTGGCGATGAAACCCTAGCAGAGCAATAAATTTCTCGAATATTGCACGCGGGTCCGAAAAATGCGGGGGCGTGGCACGTGTCATGCGATGGTCTCCTTTGAGAGCACGAGAAGTTTTGAGGCCAACGGAGCAATAGGACCCGCACTTCCTGCACAAACCGAACACGTTCCCTCTCGATACCCACAGACTAGCTCGGAGATGGTGCGGTTTACAAGTGGCCTGAGGGGAGGCTTATTCGAAACGCGCCCAAACTTTTACCACACCCTACATGGGCCATGTGATGACACTGTGCCAGCTCTCGAGGAATTCCGGCATCGTACGATTTTCCGAGGATTTAAACTTTTGCATCACGCATGCCACCGAGGTACTTTCGCCCCTAGGTGCCATGGCATGCCCCTCCCTCGTCTGCGTAAGGCCTAGGCATGCCGCAAGGACATCACAAAGGATTTCCCATGCCGCTTCTGGGCATGATTTCATGTGGTGCCTTGCAGGTTTGGAATTTCCGGCGATGAAACCCTAGCAGTGCAATAAATTTCTTAATATAAATGCAAAGCTAGCTACTAAAAATGATATCTGAAGTGAGTGAAGGGAGTGGTAGAAAGAAAGGGGGTCAGCTAAGAACTAGGTTTAGGTAGTTTACCGAGAGTAACGCTCTGTAAAGGTACACGTTACAGCGAGCCGCTCTCGGTAATAGGTGAAACCTAGATCTAGGGTTTGTACTTTATTGAGAGCCGCTCTCGGAAAAAGGTGAACCCTAGATCTAGGGTAAGACTTTTACCGAGTGTCTAACTGAGTTGACTCTCGGAAATAGTTCTCGCGGGGACTTATCCAAAATTTCTAAATCGCGTGCCCACACTCATCTCTCACTCTCCCTCTCCCTTTGTCCCCGTCCGCCCCCCTCGTCCGCCTCCGCCCTCAGAGCCGGCGCCGCCGCGACCGTGCTCCAGCACCGCCGCCATCGTCCCGTCCGCCGTGCTGCACCACCGCCCCTGCCCCTCAGCGCCGCCCCCGCGTCCGCCCCTCACAGCCGCCGCCGCCGCCGTGCTCCACCACCACCGCCGCCCCTCAGAGCCGCCGCCGCCGCCGCCGTGCTCCACCTCCTGCGCCGTCCCCCTGCCCAGTTGGTGAGTCCAACAGCAGCAAGCTCCAGCCAACAGGGAGAGAGGAGTGTGAGTGTGTGTTGTGTATGTGTGTGTGAGTGAGTGTTGTTGATGTGTGTGTGTTGGACATATGATTGAGACTACGTCATTCTTTCGTGCAGGACATGCATCTATTTTGACAATAGAGAGTGAATTCCGTCGCACACTTCAAGGGTAATCTCTTCCCGTTCATGTGTAGGTTTCCATTTTTTGTAGATCACCTAAATAGTCGCGTAACCTAGGCGTCGCCCGTTCGGAAGGGTTGTATTTATAAATTTGTAACAACTCTATGTATTATTGTGACAACTCCATTTATTCTTCATATGTGATATATTTAATGTATTTACATCAAGTTGTATCATCTGTACTAACTGGTTTGTTCTTCGTCGTATCAGGTGATTGAAACATGACAGGTGGCAACAAGAATCCAAAGGAAAGTTTGAAAGATGGGGCAGCTCTGTACAATGATCAACTTGCTCGACCGGTGAAAGAGGTGGCCGCTCCTGCATCGGTTGCCACAGCCGCCAAGAAGGCCAAACGACCGGCGGGTCTAGACCCCCCTTCGAAAAACTGGGTGAAACGAGGTCGAGTAGGACGCGGGGGAGGAGGAGTAGGAGGCGGAGGAGGCGGGGTAGGAGGAGGAGGAGGCGGAGAGGAGGCGGCTCGAGGAGGTAGACGAGTTTGTGGAGAGGAGGCGGCTCGAGGAGGTGGACGAGGAGGAGGAGAAGATGAGGTAGGAGGAGGAGGCGGGCGAGGAGGGGGACGAGGAGGACGAGTAGGGGGACGAGGAGAACGTAGAGCAGCCCGTAGTAGAGAACCTCTTTCTTCTCCTAGACCCTCTGATGCGGTGCTTCGCCAGCCTCAGGAGGAGGATGCACGACGGCTGGAGGAGGAAATAGAGGATGGGGAGGAGGCGGGTGAGGATGAGGAGGATGAGGAGGAGGTGGTGGAGGACGACGCCGCTGAGAGGAGGCTGGTTGTTCGTCAGGTTTCTGAGGGTGGGGATGGACCCTCACGAGTAACGGAGCACCACGAGGTGAGCGGCTCACAGCCGGGCGGTTCGACCATCAGCACTACTTCCACACGGAAAGTGTGGCTACGTGGTCCTTCAAAGCTTCCAAAACGTCCATATGTGCATAGAAACGTGTTGATTAAACCAGTGGGAGAGAAGTAAGTGGTTATATCGACTCATCCCATATAAATTGTACCTTTGTCATTTCATCACATATAATATGACTTCACTCTTCCTAATGCAGGAGCTTAATAAAAGCTGGTGAGAGGCGTCCGCCACGTCCGCCGAGTGGCATCATTGGGGGTCTTTGTAGGTTAAATTATCCTGGACTGGTCACTTTGCCGAATGGTGTCATTGAGCCAGCTTGGTCATGGGATCACTACAAACTCGCTCCGGATTTCCTGGATATGCGTCAGAGGGTTTATGATACCAGAGCCTTGCGAGTGGTCAACGATTTCTGGGTAAGTCCTTTCAAACACCGCAATGTCAATACCAAAAGGTTTAAATTTGCCATAGTCATGATTTTACCCTTCTCACATGTGTGCATGTTTATAGGATTTCTTTACATGTGTAGATGGTGAGAAGGATCACGCCAATGTGGTGGTTGAGAATATTGCCAAGAAACTAGTCCATGACATGCACTATGAGGAGCGCGTCCGGTTAGTGGTCAAGTATCACGCGGACTATCTCAACCAGAAGATTTTCAAAGAGGTGGCTCGAGGGAAGCATCTTACACGGGACATGTACTTCAAGGCAAGTGACGATGGATGATTGTTGTTCCCTACATTCCAGCAAATTAGATTCCTTACTAAGATGCATTTGTTTACTTATTACCGGTGATTCCTCGGTGGTGCGCTGACAAACGTCCGTGCTGGGAGAAGATCGTCGAACTGTGGACAGATCCAGGGTGGCAGGATGAACACAAGACCATCGGGGAACGGCGTAAGTAGATGGGTTGTCCAGGACACCGTCAAGGCAACCTCACCATCCCAGGTGTCGTCTGCAAACATGTAGGCAACAACATCCTTTTCTTTTCATCATGTTTCTCTTTCATTTGTGAGCATTTCCTTGATTGTTTGGATCGCTTTCTTTTGCAGAAAGAAGACACCGGCAAGGATATCTCTTACTTCGAGGCATGGACCAACAAACGTACCAAAGACGACAAGGACAAGGACCCTCTCCACCCGGAGAGGGACTGGATCAGCTCTAAAGCCCGGTCAGATGGGTAGAACTACACCAAAAAATTGAAGGAGACGTACGGGCAAGAGACTGATCCTCACGTGCTGCCGTTTGACCCTCTTGTGGCCATTGCCGCGGCAGGCGGTAGACCGAAGGGCCGGATGGCGGTTCACCTTGATTCTGTCATAGCCTCCTCCCTTCCGAGAGTCAACGCGATCCGTGCTATGAGTACTGGCTCTACTCCTAGCATAAAGCGTCACGTACCACATACCGTGGCCATTATTGAGGAAATTCAGGTTAGTGCTTCTTCATTGATCCTTCATGGTCCTGCATGTTTGCATTTCAACACGAATGACATTTTCATTGCCATATTGTAGACTCGACTGAATGACACCCGGAAAGAACGAGATGAAGACCGGGCTAAGCTGAAGGCACAAGATGATCTAGTGAAGTCTTTACAACATATGGTGGTCAATCTTTATTCTATGCAAGGCAAACCAGTGCCAGAGATGCCACTGACGCCAGAGTGAAACATTGGGAGTTTCGTTCGAACTATTTCTATCACCATTTTTGGCATTACCATATGCATTCATCTTATTGGGTCAATCCATCACAGCTCAATCCATCACAAGGGTCGAACAATGTTCCGGTAGTTCCACCTCAAGTTGGTGGAGTTGGAGTACCAAACGTAATGACGTCTTCTGATGTTAATGTTACCACTCCGATCTCCAAAACCGTGTGAACTTCATGTTATGTTGTGTTTGAAACTGTTCCTTATATGTGCTTGAGAACTATTGCATCTTGTGTGATCTTGAGACTTGTAAACTTGTGGTAGTCGAGTGTGCTTGACAACTATTGCACGTTTTATGCACTATTTCTTTTATGTGGGCTGTTCTTGAGAATCATTTCTTTTTTTTGTTCAATGATGCCTATATGTGAGATGTTCTATGTGTGATGCACTATATGCTGCTGCTGTATATGTTTTGTTGCAGGAAAGAAACAAAAAAAAAAGGCTGCCGAGAGTGGCTCTCGGTAAAGCCTGTGAAACTGGACAAAGATACAATCTTTACGGAGAGGCCTCTCGCAAAAGGATACCAACCAGTAGCGCTGTCTGACATCTTTACCGAGGGCGACTCTCGGCAAATAGGGCGCTCGGCATATACTGTGGACCCACATGTCAGGCGACGGACACGTGGCGCTTTCCGATTGGGTATCTTTGCCGAGAGCACCTCTCGTCAAATACATTTCTCGGCGTACTCTGCGGACCCACATGTCAGGCCATCGACACGTGGCCCTTTCCTATTGGGTGTTTTTGCCGAGGGCGACTCTCGGCAAACACGGCACCCGGCGTACTCTGCGGACCCACATGTCAGGCTACCGACACGTGGTGCTTTCCTATTGGGTATGTTTGCCGAGGGCGCCTCTCGGGAAACACGGCCATCAGCATACCCTGTGGACCCACATGTCAGGCGCCCGACACGTGGCGTTTTCCTACAGGGTGTCTTTGCCGAGGGCTCCTCTCGGTAAAAACTCTGTAGACCCCATATGTCAGGTTGTTGCCACGTGGCAACTGTTGGGGAACGTTGCATGGGAAACAAAAATTTTCCTACGCACACATAAGATCTATCCACGGTGATGAGCATCTACGAGAGGGAAAGTGAATCTACATACCCTTGTAGATCGCTAAGCGGAAGCGTTTAAGAAACACGGTTGATGTAGTCGAACGTCTCCGCGATCCAAATCGCAAGTCGTCCCTCGATCCGATCATGAACTAGCGCCGAACGGACGGCACCTCCGCGTTCAACACACGTACGGCTTGATGACGCCTTCACCTCCTCGATCCAGCGAGTGATGGTGAAGTAGTGGTTGAGTTCCAGCAGCACGACGGCGTGGTGATGGTGGTGAGGAACAATCTCTGCAGGGCTTCGCCAAGCGCTACGGAGATTATGACGGATGAACTAGAGGGTTAGGGTTGCCGCACACGGCTTGGGGAAATCTTGATGTATCTTGTGTGCTAGCCCTGCCCCTCTATTTATATGTTGAGCCTTGGGGTCTAAACTTGGAGTAAAAGCCTCTTCCAGGTCGGTTTTGCCCGCACAAGGTCGGTTTGGCCCGCAGGGAAAGAGTCCAACTCGGATCCCTGCCGAACCGTGCACAGCCGCACACAAGCGGTAGTACCGCTTCACACAAGCGGTAGTACCGCTTCACACAAGCGGTAGTACCGCTTGGGCGGTAGTATCGCTTCCAACAAGCGGTAGTACCGCTTACGCGGCAGCAAAACTACTTTTTGCACTTTCCAATACCTCGTGGGTTTTATCCCTTTGGCCCATATAAAGTGTTGCTGTACCCGAACACTTCGGTAAACATCCGGAACCCCTTCCGGTGAACTCTGTAACTCTTCCGGAGATCAAAACACTATTATCACATATATCAATCTTTACCTCCAGACTATTCCGGAGATCCTCGTCATGTCCGGGATCTTATCCGGGACTCCGAACAACCTTCGGTCACCAACAAAATAACTCAACTATACTAATCGTCACCAAACGTTAAGTGTGTAGACCCTGCGGGTTCGAGAACTATGTAGACATGACCGAGACACCTCTACGGCCAATAACCAATAGCGGGACCTGGATGCCCATATTGGCTCCTACATATTCTACGAAGATCTTTTATCGGTCGAACCTCTATGTCAAGGATTCAGTTAATCCCGTATGCTATTCCCTTTGTTCTTCGGTATGTTACTTGCCCGAGATTCGATCGTCGGTATCACTATACCTAGTTCAATCTCGTTACCGGCAAGTCTCTTTACTCGTTCCGTAATACAAGATCCTGTGGATAACTCTTTAGTCACTTTGCTTGCAAGGCTCAATGTGATGTTGTATTACCGAGTGGGCCCTGAGATACCTCTCCGTCACACGGAGTAACAAATCCCAGTCTTGATCCATGCCAACCCAACAGACACCCTCGGAGATACCTGTAGAGCACCTTTATAGTCACCCAGTTACGTTGCGACGTTTGATACACACAAGGTATTCCTCCGGTGTCAGTGAGTTGCATGATCTCATGGTCAAAGGAACAGATACTTGACATGCAGAAAACAATAGCAATAAACTGACACGATCAAATGCTACGTTTACAGTTTGGGTCTTGTCCATCACATCATTCTCCTAATGATGTGATCCCGTTATCAAATGACATCTCATGTCAATGGCTAGGAAACCTTAACCATCTTTGATCAACGAGCTAGTCAACTAGAGGCTTACTAGGGACACAGTGTTGTCTATGTACCCACACATGTATTTGAGTTTCCAATCAATACAATTATAGCATGGATAATAAACGATTATCATGAACAAGGAAATATAATAATAACCAATTTATTATTGCCTCTAGGGCATATTTCCAACAGTCTCCCACTTGCACTAGAGTCAATAATCTAGTTCACATCACTATGTGATTTTCATTGTAATGAATCGAACACCCATGCAGTTCTGGTGTTGTTCATGTTTAGCCTTTGGAAGAGGTTTAGTCATCGGATCTGCAACATTTAGATCCGTGTGTACTTTGCAAATATTTATGTCGTCCTCCTTGATGTAATCGCGGATGGAATTGAAGCGTCGCTTTATGTGTCTGGTCCTCTTGTGAAATCTTGGTTCCTTGGCTAGAGCAATGGCACCAGTATTATCACAAAACAGAGTCATTGGGTTAAGCGCACTAGGCACTACTCCAAGATCTGTCATGAACTCCTTCATCCAGACACCTTCCTTCGCCGCCTCCGAGGCAGCGATGTACTCCGCTTCGCATGTAGAATCAGCTACCACGCTTTGCTTGGAACTGCACCAGCTAACCGCACCCCCATTAAGAATAAATACGTATCCGGTTTGCGACTTAGAGTCATCCGGATCAGTGTCAAAGCTTGCATCGACGTAACCCTTTACGACGAGCTCTTGATCACCTCCATAAACGAGAAACATGTCCTTAGTCCTTTTCAGGTACTTCAGGATATTCTTGACCGCCGTCCAGTGTTCCATTCCTGGATCACTTTGAAACCTTCCGACCATACTTATGGCAAGGCTGACATCGGGTCTTGTGCACAGCATTGCATACATGATAGAGCCTATGGCCGAAGCATAGGGGATGACACTCATCTTTTCTCTATCTTCTGCAGTCACTGGGCATTGAGTCTTACTCAACTTCACACCTTGCAATACAGGCAAGAACCCCTTCTTGGACTGATCCATTTTGAACTTCTTCAAAACTTTGTCAAGGTATGTGCTTTGTGAAAGTCCTATTAAGCGTCTCGATCTATCTCTATAGATCTTGATGCCTAATATGAAAGCAGCTTCTCCTAGGTCCTTCATTGAAAAACTCTTGTTCAAATATTCCTTTACGCTTTCCAGCATTTCTATATTGTTTCCAATCAGTAATATGTCATCCACATATAATATTAGAAACGCTATAGAGCTCCCACTCACTTTCTTGTAAATACAAGCTTCTCCGTAAACTTGTATAAACTCGAACGCTTTGATCACCTCATCAAAACGACGATTCCAACTCCGAGATGCTTGCACCAGTCCATAAATGGATCGCTGGAGTTTGCAAACTTTGTCAGCATTCTCTGGATCGACAAAACCTTCTGGTTGCATCATATACAACTCTTCCTTAAGGTAACCGTTAAGGAATGCTGTTTTGACATCCATCTGCCAAATTTCATAATCGAAAAAGGCAGCTATTGCTAACATGATTCTGACGGACTTAAGCATCGCTACGGGTGAGAAGGTCTCATCGTAGTCAACTCCTTGAACTTGTGAAAAACCCTTTGCCACAAGTCGAGCTTTATAGACGGTGACATTACCGTCCGCGTCCGTCTTCCTCTTAAAGATCCATTTGTTCTGAATGGCTTTACGCCCTTCAGGTAATACTTCCAAAGTCCATACTTTGTTTTCATACATGGATCCCATCTCGGATTTCATGGCCTCTAACCACTTCTCGGAATCCGGGCCCATCATCGCTTCTCCATAGCTCGTAGGTTCATCGTTGTCTAACAACATGATTTTTAAGACAGGGTTGCCGTACCACTCAGGAGTAGTACGCGTCCTTGTCGACCTACGAGGTTCGATAGCAACTTGATCCAAAGCTTCATGATCATCATCATTAACTTCCTCTTCAGCTAATGTAGGCTCCACAGAAACAACTTTCTGCGCTGCGCTACTCTCAGGTTGAAGTAAAGGTTCAACAACCTCATCAAGTTCTATCTTCCTCCCACTCAATTCTTTCGAGAGAAACTCTTTCTCAAGAAACGTTCCATTTTTAGCGACAAACACTTTGCCTTCGGATCTGAGATAGAAGGTATACCCAACTGTCTCTTTTGGGTATCCTATGAAGACGCATTTCTCCGCTTTGGGTTCCAGCTTTTCAGGCTGAAGCTTTTTGACATAAGCATCACATCCCCAAACTTTAAGAAACGACAGCTTTGGCTTCTTGCCAAACCAAAGTTCATATGGCGTCGTCTCAACGGATTTCGATGGTGCCCTATTTAAAGTGAATGCAGCTGTCTCTAATGCATAACCCCAAAACGATAGTGGCAAATCGGCAAGAGACATCATAGATCGCACCATATCTAATAAGGTTCGATTACGACGTTCGGACACACCATTACGCTGTGGTGTTCCAGGCGGTGTCAATTGTGAAACAATTCCACACTGTCTTAAGTGACTGCCAAACTCATAACTCAGATATTCTCCTCCTCGATCAGATCGTAGGAATTTAATCTTCTTGTTACGATGATTCTCAACTTCACTCTGAAATTGTTTGAACTTTTCAAATGTTTCAGACTTGTGTTTCATTAAGTAAATATACCCATATCTACTTAAGTCATCAGTGAAGGTGAGAAAGTAACGATAACCACCGCGCGCCTCAATGCTCATCGGACCGCACACATCAGTATGTATGATTTCCAACAAGTCACTTGCCCGTTCCATTGTTCCAGAGAACGGCGTTTTAGTCATCTTGCCCATGAGGCATGGCTCACATGTGTCAAGTGATTCAAAATCAAGTGACTCCAAAAGTCCATCAGCATGGAGCTTCCTCATGCGTTTTACGCCAATATGACCTAAACGGCAGTGCCACAAGAAAGTGGTATTATCATTATCAATTCTACATCTTTTGGCATCAATGTTATGAACATGTGTATCATTACTATCGAGATTCAATAAGAATAAACCCCTCACATCGGGTGCATGACCATAAAAGATATTACTCATATAAATAGAACAACCATTATTCTCTGATTTAAATGAGTAACCGTCTCGCAATAAACAAGATCCAGATATAATGTTCATGCTTAACGCAGGCACCAAATAACACTTATTTAGGTTCATCACTAATCCCGACGGTAATCGAAGAGCGAGCGTGCCGACGGCGATCACATCAACCTTGGAACCATTTCCCACGCGCATCGTCACTTCGTCCTTTGCCAGCCTCCGTCTATTCCGCAGTTCCTGTTTTGAGTTGCAAATATGAGCAACCGCACCGGTATCAAATACCCAGGCACTACAACGAGAGTTGGTAAGGTACACATCAATAACATGTATATCATATATACCTTGTTTGTTGTTGGCCGCCTTCTTGTCAGCCAAATACTTGGGGCAATTCCGCTTCCAGTGTCCAGTTCCCTTGCAAGGAAAACACACAGTTTCTGGTTTGGGTCCAGCCTTGGGTTTCTTCACGAGAGGAGCAACTGCTTTGCCACTCTGCTTGGAGTTACCCTTCTTACCCTTGCCATTTTTCTTGAAACTAGTGGTTTTATTGACCATCAACACTTGATGCTCCTTCTGAATTTCAGACTCAGCGGCTTTCAGCATCGCAAACAGCTCGGCGACTGACTTGTTCATCCCGTGCATGTTATAGTTCAACACGAAGCTCTTGTAGCTAGGTGGCAATGATTGAAGAACTCTGTCAGTGATAGCCTCTGGCGGAAGGGGCATCCCTAACTCAGCCAGACGGGTGGAGTACCCAGACATTCTGAGCACATGATCACTGATAGACCCGTTCTCCTCCATCTTGCAAGCATAGAACTTATCGGAGATCTCATATCTCTCGATCCGGGCATTCTTCTGAAAGATAAACTTCAACTCCTGGAACATCTCATATGCTCCATGACGTTCAAAACGTCTTTGAAGTCCCGGTTCTAAGCCATACAACATTGCACATTGAACTATTGAGTAATCATCAGAACGAGCCTGCCAGGCGTTCACAACGTCTAGAGACTCAACTGGAGCGGGTGGATCACCAAGCGGTGCATCAAGGACATAAGCCTTCTGGGAAACCGTAAGGATAATCCTTAGATTACGGGCCCAGTCCACAAAGTTACTTCCATCATCTTTCAACTTAGCTTTCTCTAGGAACGCATTAAAATTCAGGGGTGCTACTGCGCGAGCCATGATCTACAACATAAATATAGCAAAGACAACTTAGACTATTGTTCTAGATAATGAGTTTAGTTAATCATATTACTTAAAAAACTCCCACTCAAATTGACATCCCTCCGATCATTCGAGTGTAACATGATCCAAATCCACCAACTCAAGTCCGATCATCACGTGAGTTGAGGTGGTTTCAATGGTGAACATCTTCATGTTGATCATATCTACTATATGACTCATGTTCGACCTTTCGGTCTCTTGTGTTCCGAGGCCATGTCTGTACATGCTAGGCTCGTCAAGTTTAACCCGAGTGTTCCGCGTGTGCAACATGGCTTGCACCCGTTGTATGTGAACGTGGAGTCTATCACACCCGATCATCACGGCGTGTCTCGAAACGACGAACTTTCGCAACGGTGCACACTCGGGGAGAACACAATTTATCTTGAAATTTAAGTGAGGGATCACCTTATAATGCTACCGTCGTCCTAAGCAAAATAAGATGCATAAAAGGATTAACATCACATGCAAATCATAAGTGACATGATATGGCCATGAACTTGTGCTTTTGATCTCCATCTACAAAGCACCGGCATGATCTCCATCGTCACCGGCATGACACCATGATCTCCATCATCTTGATCTCCATCAACGTGTCGCCATAAGGTTGTCGCGCCGACTGTTGCTTCCACGACTATTGCTAACGTTTAGCGATAAAGTAAAGCATTACATAGCGCTTAATGATTGACACGCAGGTCATACAATAATTAAAGACAACTCTATGGCTCCTGCCAGTTGCCGTACTCATCGACATGCAAGTCGTGATATTCTATACAAAACATGATCATCTCATACATCACATATATCTCATCATGTAATTGGCCATATCACATCACAACATACCCTGCAAAAACAAGTTAGACGTCCTCTAATTGTTGTTGCAAATTTTACGTGGCTGCTACGGGTTTGCAAGAACCGTTCTTACCTACGCAAAACCACAACGTGGTGTAGTGATTGCTTTTTGATCTTCTAAAAGAACCCTCTTCATTGAAATCGATTCAACTAAAGTGAGAGAGACAGACACCCGCTAGCCATCTTTATGCAACGAAGTTACATGTTAGTTGAAGGAACCTGTCTCGCGTAAGTGTACGCGTAATGTCGGTCCGGGCCGCTTCATCTCACAGTACCGTCGAATCAAATATCAACTAGTAACGGCAAGCAATATGTATACAACCACGCCCACAACTCGTTTGTGTTCTACTCGAGATCTCATCTACGCATAGACCTGGCTCATGATGCCACTATTGGTGAACGTTGCATGGGAAACAAAAATTTTCCTACGCACACATAAGATCTATCCATGGTAATGAGCATCTACGAGAGGGAAAGTGAATCTACATACCCTTGTAGATCGCTAAGCGGAAGCGTTTAAGAAACGCGGTTGATGTAGTCGAACGTCTCCGCGATCCAAATCGCAAGTCGTCCCTCGATCCGATCACGAACTAGCGCCGAACGGACGGCACCTCCGCGTTCAACACACGTACGGCTTGATGACGCCTTCACCTCCTCGATCCAGCGAGTGATGGTGAAGTAGTGGTTGAGTTCCAGCAGCACGACGGCGTGGTGATGGTGGTGAGGAACAATCTCTGCAGGGCTTCGCCAAGCGCTACGGAGATTATGACGGATGAACTAGAGGGTTAGGGTTGCCGCACACGGCTTGGGGAAATCTTGATGTATCTTGTGTGCTAGCCCTGCCCCTCTATTTATATGTTGAGCCTTGGGGTCTAAACTTGGAGTAAAAGCCTCTTCCAGGTCGGTTTTGCCCGCACAAGGTCGGTTTGGCCCGCAGGGAAAGAGTCCAACTCGGATCCCTGCCGAACCGTGCACAGCCGCACACAAGCGGTAGTACCGCTTCACACAAGCGGTAGTACCGCTTGGGCGGTAGTACCGCTTCACACAAGCGGTAGTACCGCTTGGGCGGTAGTACCGCTTCCAACAAGCGGTAGTACCGCTTACGCGGCAGCAAAACTACTTTTTGCACTTTCCAATACCTCGTGGGTTTTATCCCTTTGGCCCATATAAAGTGTTGCTGTACCCGAACACTTCGGTAAACATCCGGAACCCCTTCCGGTGAACTCCGTAACTCTTCCGGAGATCAAAACACTATTATCACATATATCAATCTTTACCTCCAGACTATTCCGGAGATCCTCGTCATGTCCGGGATCTTATCCGGGACTCCGAACAACCTTCGGTCACCAACAAAATAACTCAACTATACTAATCGTCACCAAACGTTAAGTGTGTAGACCCTGCGGGTTCGAGAACTATGTAGACATGACCGAGACACCTCTACGGCCAATAACCAATAGCGGGACCTGGATGCCCATATTGGCTCCTACATATTCTACGAAGATCTTTTATCGGTCGAACCTCTATGTCAAGGATTCAGTTAATCCCGTATGCTATTCCCTTTGTTCTTCGGTATGTTACTTGCCCGAGATTCGATCGTCGGTATCACTATACCTAGTTCAATCTCGTTACCGGCAAGTCTCTTTACTCGTTCCGTAATACAAGATCCTGTGGCTAACTCTTTAGTCACTTTGCTTGCAAGGCTCAATGTGATGTTGTATTACCGAGTGGGCCCTGAGATACCTCTCCGTCACACGGAGTAACAAATCCCAGTCTTGATCCATGCCAACCCAACAGACACCCTCGGAGATACCTGTAGAGCACCTTTATAGTCACCCAGTTACGTTGCGACGTTTGATACACACAAGGTATTCCTCCGGTGTCAGTGAGTTGCATGATCTCATGGTCAAAGGAACAGATACTTGACATGCAGAAAACAATAGCAATAAACTGACACGATCAAATGCTACGTTTACAGTTTGGGTCTTGTCCATCACATCATTCTCCTAATGATGTGATCCCGTTATCAAATGACATCTCATGTCAATGGCTAGGAAACCTTAACCATCTTTGATCAACGAGCTAGTCAACTAGAGGCTTACTAGGGACACAGTGTTGTCTATGTACCCACACATGTATTTGAGTTTCCAATCAATACAATTATAGCATGGATAATAAACGATTATCATGAACAAGGAAATATAATAATAACCAATTTATTATTGCCTCTAGGGCATATTTCCAACAGCAACGGCCGGCCCCGTCTGCCGTCCGTTAGCTACTTTATTTTGCCGAGGGCCGTGTATTGCTCTCGGCAAAAGCTTTGCCGAGAGTCTGTGTATTGGCTCACGGCAAATTTCTGTTTGCCCGAGAGGTGTACGCCGGGTGCCCTTTGCCGAGTGCGACACTCGGCAAAGCCTTTGCCGGCGGTTATTGGCCCTTTGCCGAGTGTCCGTGGCACTCGGCGTATATGCCAATTCCAGTAGTGCTACTGGCCCGCCCTTGGCCCGTTCTTGGTTTTGTTTCACACTCCGCCACTGTACACACATACAGTGTAGGAGGAGCTCACATACTAGCACAAGCTTTGCTATGAGGCTGGTTGGATTGCTATGAAAATGGCCTGATTACAACCGGATGTCTACAGCTCCTTTTATAGTAGTTTGCACCGACTACCCTCCGTTTTTAAATATATTTCCTTTTAAAGATTTCACTACGGACTACATACACACGGGTGCAGTCTCCCATCTGGATGGCTTTTCATGTGCACGTTAAGGCCCGAGACTTGTTCAACCTCTTGAGACACACGGGGCACTCGTGCAACAGCTGTTGACTCTCCCGTTGTGGCGCCTGGATCTCCGCCATCGCGACCACGGTCGTGAGCGATTTGCAGGGCTTGATCGGCCGTGTGGATACTTTATTGGGCTTGCTGAATGGTGCTCTGTTTGTCGCGACAATCGGCTGCACTTGTGTGGATGTCAATGCCATACCAGGAGCTTGTTGAGTCACGACCACCATGCATGTCGCTTGGCTCGGTGGAACCACCTGCTCCAGCACCAGATTTGGACCAACAACGACTACCGGCGACAGTGAAGGCACTTGTGTGGGACCTTGCCTTGAAGCGACCACAACCACCGAAGCAGGTGTTTGGCCGGTCGCCACAGCCAGCGGCGCACCCTGGGTTGCACCCGCGGGAACATCGGCCACATGTGGTGGCGGAGGCAGCGACGGGGTTGTAACATGGTTGAGGGATACATGATGCTCGTCACGGATGCCATTGGCTAGCATCATCAGAGAAAAGGCAAGGTTCTTCTCCTCGGAGCTGAGTCCATAGTTAGGGTGGTGTGTGGAGCATGCTAGTGAGATTGCCGGTGACAACGAAGGCTGGTCATCAGCATGTCGGTTCGTGGACATGCAGTCGGCGTTGGCGGCCTTGAGATCTTGGTCACTGACCCGATGAGGGATGAGAGAGGAAGATATAGATGATATGAGAGCAAGGAACAAGGGAAAGGGGACTGGTGTGCTTGTGTTCTATTGTGCCTGTGAGAGATAGATATAAAGGGGTCACGAAAGGGAAGCAATGTTGCCATCATCTATCAACTAGTTACGCTCGAGTTATGTGATGTGACACATGGTAGCGATAAACATGGCCACGTTGTCGATAGATCTACCACTAGAGTTAGCAGCACACGTTGCAATCGGTGCATGCTACCATCACATGTATGTAGAAAATCATGTGTTGAGTGACCACTATGGTAGATTTTTGACGTGGTGGGCCCCAAGGAAAAAAATTGTTGGGTGAGCGCTCAGCGCTCAGCTTTGGATAGATCGATCGCTCCGACGCGCGGGCGTGAAAGTCTCTTCGGACAATTCATACAGGTGATAGATATGTAGTACTTCTGGCTGAATGAAAAAGGGAAACAAGCTTGCCATTAATGCAGTAATTTGACTAGGCAATGGTTTGTGGAAGGGATTAAGATGAGCAGACAACATGGCAGCTCAGAGTAACTATCACAGGACAGAGCATGCTCGGAATGTGCCAGCCACAAGTACTAGGCCGAATGGTGATCATGAGATTTGGAAGAAGCTGTGGAGTTTGTTGGTTCCTCCCAAAGTCCATACATTTGCATGGCGTGCAATCACAAATTCACTGGCAACAGAAGAGAATAAAAAAAATCATCATATCCCGGTCACCGGAGTGTGCACGATCTGTGGGCAGGAACAGGAGGATGTAAAGCATGCTCTTTATCACTGCCTGCCGGCTCGGGCTTTATGGAGCGCCATGCGTGACGTCTGGGACCTTCCCTCACATGCGATTAAGGAGCGCCTACAAACTGAGTGGATCCCGAAGCTTCTAATCCCACGCACTGACCAGGACTGTGCTCGTATCTTGATGATCCTCTGGAGAGTGTGGCATGGACATAATAAGCTTACTCATGACGAGCCTTTTCCATCCGTCGAAGGATCCCGACGTTTCTTATGCAGTTATCTGGCGAGTTTATCGCAAATAAAGAACCAGACTACTGAGCAAATCATCAGAGGAAAAGGTGTAGTGGATGGACCGGGGCCGGCTGTAGTTTCGCATATTACACCTGCTACAACCAAAAGTTGGGAGAGACCACCCGCTGGCATGCTGAAGCTGAATATTGATGGGTCATACAGTGAGAGTATAGGTGCGGCAGGGGCAGGCATGATCCTTCGTGATGAGCAAGGACAAAGTGTTTTCTCTTCCCGCCGGTTTCTTTGCCGTTGCGGATCAGCACTTGAGGCTGAACTAAGTGCTTGTATGGAAGGCAGGATGTCCTTGTGGAAACAGATTCCATGGAGGTCGCTAAGATGATTAATAATTCATCTCGAGATAGCTCACAGCTGGGTCATCTAGTTGAGCACGTGAAGCATCTTATGAATCAAGGGAGGCGGTTCATTGTCAACAAAATCCCCCGGGAAATGAACCAAGCGAGCGATCTGCTTGCTCGTTTTGGTCGTCTAGAGGAACGAACAGTAGTTTGGTTAGGATCAGATGAAATTTTAGACCTCATCCTACGGGATTGTAATGTGATAATTATTTAATCAATACAATCCTTTACCCCGCAAAAAAAAACTATCACAGGACAGTTGACAACCAGCCATGGGCGCGCCCCCGCCTCTAATAAGCATATAATAATGCAATTTTTGGACTCTAAGATAACTTGCACACATATTATATGGTACTTGCCTGCATACATTTACAATCACCAAACATCCTAAAAATACCATAAAGAAAATGGAAATGAATAAAAAGAAGAAAAAAAACAACAGGTAACAAGCTTCAAGCCCAATAAAAAATCAATTGAACTCAAATAGAGGCAAGTCAGAATTTCCGCACAATAACCTTGAAACAACACAAGAAAGAAAACATGAATCTTGAAGAAACAATAAACAGTGAGAAAATTACTTACACAAATTTTCTAGAACGGAAGCAACTTACATATAGCTACAATGAGCCCTAGCTAAATGTTCTTTTCTAGAACGGAGGCTCGAGACCAACTTTGAATTTACAAGGACAACAACCAACCAGAAGGCTGCATGCATCAATTGATGCAGAGGCCGGGGCTCCGTTCCTCCTTTTCCAGAAGAAAAAAAACAACCAGCCAGAAATTACAACAAACAACACGTCACAACGAGCGAACCATACAAAGAGGCTGACTGGATAGCTTACAACGCAACACACATTAAAAGTACAAAGGTAAAATTAAGCCCAAATAATAAGTGTCACACGCGTGACACGAAGCAATTGGGCACTGGGTGTTTTAAACTAAAGTTGTCACGCAAAAAACCAAATCCAAGAAAAAAAACTGATATTTGCCATCTAAAAAAGAAGTTGCGATGCTTGACTATTAAAGTTGTCATCCTCACATCATTAAACTTGTCATAAAAAACGTTCGGAGTTGTCATGTGTTTGTGTCACACATGTGGCACTTGTCAGGGTCTAAACTAAGAAAGGGAACACAACTTGTAATGACGAAGACCAGTACACTCAATGTAAAAAAAAAAGACCAGTAATGTAATAAAAAAACAGTACAGTCTGTCACCGAAGAACAACAAGCAGAAGAAGCACGACGAGGATTAGCCATTGATACATAGACACACTTGCTTGACTGAAAGCAACGTGATGCGTTTTATATTTTAAAAACATAAATAAGATCTTGCTAAAATCAGGTGTTGGCCCCCATACAAAAATAATGATCCTGTGTCAGAAACAAACCACTTACAACTAGCAGAAACTGAAGCACAATTGTCTCCGGTCTTGTTTGAAGCAGCTGACCCATCGCCATCGGTGATAATCAGTACACGTGATGCAACTTATTCTTCTTGTTCCCGAGTATCACCCACCCTAGGATCCTGTAGTTCCAGCGCTGCTGCACGTAAACCAAGAGCGCGAGCAACACCGCGACGAGCGGCACCACCGTGCCACTAACCTCGGAGTAGAAGTCCACGGTGATGTCTTGTCCCTCGTAAGGGACAGGGTACATGTCAAGGGCGGAAGATGGCCGGAGGAATCCATAGACATGTGGCAGCATCGACATGCCGGTGATTCCGGCGTAGTAGCTCTTCCTCAGAGGCCGGCAGTTCACGCGCCACAGGGCGTTTCCCATGACCTGCGGCAGCAGGAACCATTCCTTCAGCAGGCCGATGTACCGCTCCACCATGGCGGCCATATCGTACGAGGGCCGGCTATAGGATTCCCCCTGGCCCTGCGCTTGCTGGATGTACACCACATGCCGCGGTGGGGATGGCTCGCCGTACGTGGACAGGAGCCAATGCACGGTGAGGACGAACATGAACACGGCGCGCGGACCCTCGACCGCCGCACCTTGCGCGCCAGGCGCAGCGTGAGGAGGAGCGCCGCGAGGGCGAGGGCCTTCACAGAGCAGTCCATGTCCCAGTGCAGGCGCCGTACGTGTGTCCTGTAGCTGTAGTTGCCGTCGTCGTTGTACGACCTCGGCCACGCCGGTAGCGTCTTGGCGTCCGCGACCAGCACGGCCCCGTAGCCAAGCGCCTGGACGCCGAGCATGGCGAGGGAGATGTACGGCACGACGTCCGGGTGGGACTCCATGTAACGCAGCTGGTTGAAGGCGGCGGCGGTGACGGCCGACAGCATGGCGAGGCAGACGATCCCCTCCAGGTTCTGTTCCACGAATCCGTTTGACCTCGTCCGGGGATAAAAGGAGGCCAGCGCTGGGAGCTCGGTCCGGTCGAAATAAAGCGGATCGCCGGCGGCCCTTGTGCTGGACATGTAGACCTTGGCCGACGGGCTGAAGAGCCATCGCATCGTCGTCGGCGGGTACTGCACTTCCAGCTCGACGGAGCAGTCCATCCCGCTTTCAAGGTCTCTCATCTTTGACACGACCTGCCATGGGGCCTCCGCCCGTCCTCCGGGTTGTACACGCCCTCCAGCGACATCATCGGACGCCCTCCCAAGACCCCGCCGGTGACCGTGAACACGGCCGACACGTTCACTAGTTCCTGCCGCTGCTCCATGGCATCTCGATCTTGTGTTGCCGACACGCTAGACCATCGCTCTGGCTGTTGGCGGGGCACGTAGCTTACGAGCGGCCCAATTGAGAATATTTGCAGCTCAAAGAAGCGCTCAGAGGACTGTCCCTTGATGATCCATTCCGGCACAGGGTGCAGTTTTGGCACGACCCGGAAACGGAGTTGGAGATCTTCAGAGAGGCTCGCCGTGTCACCATGGGCACGTTTCCTTGGATAGCTAATCAGAGACATGGCGGCAAGGCTGCTGGAGATCCTGGACGGCTTGGTCCTTCGGAGAAGCTCCATGGCCTGCTCCACCTTGTTGTAGTTGTACGCCATGCGCAGCCACTCGTCGGAGCGGCCAGCCTTGTTCCAGGCCTGTCTGGGATGCAATGCTCGGTGGAACGACAGCGGGAAATGACTGCCATCCATGGAGGTTATCTGCCCCATGAGGATGCCGCGGCGGGTGATGGAGAATGTGGTGGGGATGTACAAGGAGACGCGGTGCTTGCACGCCGCCTTGCCGGTGCCGGTGCCCAGGCAGGCCGTCATGCAAAGCCGCCCGGTCGACGCTCTCCACACGCCCTCCGCCGACAGCGTCATGCCGCTCAGCCCAGCACGCTTCGCCGCCGTTTCCTGGTCCTCCCATGGCGGCAAGGCCCGGAACACGGCCGACACCAGAACGGCCGCCTTGCCATCCAGCCCGCTCGTCGGCTCGCACCGAACGCCTTGCATCACGATGGCGAAACCCGTGAACGCCCTGTCCGTCGTGTTCACAAAGGGTCCTAGTCGACTGCAGAACTCGTCGGTGGAGTCGCAGTTCCAGTTGGGGACGACGGCGAGCACGCCGTGCTCATTGGCACGAAGTATGTCGCAGAAAGGGACGTCTTCGTGCAGGTCCGCTGCACAGCCACCGGCACCGGCGACGTCGTCGTCGCAGAAGAACAGGGGAGACGTGCTGCACCCAGTTCCAGTTGTGTCTTCCTCCTCCGGCCGGAAACGGTAACTGGCGTATGGGCCGCCGAACTGCGAAACCAGCCGGACAGTGTCAAAGTAGACGCTGTCCGACTTGGCGCTCGTGCTCGTCATCTCGCCGTGCACCGCTCGAGTCGTCAATGTCTGCGCCTTTGGGTACCGTAGAACGAGCACTATGTTGTCATCGGCAACGACCGGCGGCTCCAAGTTGCTGCTGCCATCGCCGATATTCTTGGCCCAGTCCCACGGCCCCTCCGTGGCGTTGCTGCCGCCGCCGCCGCCTCGCATGGGGAGGAGAGCATTCCCGACCATGCACAGCACCCTCTCGCCACCGCCACCGTCGGTGCCAGTCTCCGTGTAGACGCCTTCCAGCAGTATCTTGAGCTTGGCAACACGAGGGAGGAGCTTGAACTCCGGTGACGGCCTCTGGCCGCCGTGTGGATCCATCATCTCGGATTTGTCGTCGGAGCAGCAGCAGTTGCGGCTGATGGTGAAGGTGAGCACCCCACTGACGTTGAGGGAGCGTCTCGCGCGCTGCCGCCGCACCGTGTCGGCGTGCGTGAGCGTGAAGGCGGCGAGAGGGGTGGCCTCTTGAAGTAGTAACTCGGGGCCGGCACCAACGTCGCCGCTGTGAGCCTGTGAGCGCCAGGGAACGGCATCAGCGGCGCGCGGCCGGCGTCCTGGTGCCAGTCGCCGTTGGCGAAGTGTAGATCCTGAACCGTGGGGCCGTCAGCCGTTAGCTTGGCCGCCGAGGAGAGCACGGACCGGCACTGCCACGCCACGTCGGCGGCCCGGAGGTGGTCATGGCCGGGAACGGCCGGGCGTCCGAACGACGTCGGGAGCTCGCCTCGACGGGACGACTGGGACGAGGACGAGGTGACGCAGCAGAGACAGAGCCAGAAGACGCCGAGAGGACTAATCCGCCGCGAGGCGGGGATCCTCTTGACGATCTCCATCGACCTGCACTGCACTAGTAGATGGTAAGGTCGTTGGTTCTAGCAGAGCAGCCGTTGGCCCGAACCATGCATGCATGTACAAACAGACTGCAGTGAATAGGGAACCAACCAAGCAGCCAACCATGAAACGCAGATCTCCCGGTCCCCTTGAGCTTGATCGTGGAAGAAGGCTGGAGATGAGAGGCGTTGACTTGAAGGGAAGCCTTGCAAAGTCAGTCAGGGTACTAGCGTTGGTCAGTACAGATGAGTTGGTTCCGAGAGGCCACGCTATTCACGCAAGTCTAGCAAGGCTCGTGCGATCATGTGCTTGGAGCATCCCAACGGCGATCTCCCGGCCGGCCGCCGCCGGATCGAATCAAACTTTGAATAATAACAAGGCCAGACCGATAGATGTAACTAAACAACAGCATGGAACATAATCATTGGAGATAGTAGTAGCTGACATAACTAAACAACAACAATACTCCCTCCGTCCCATAATATAAGAGCGTTTTTGACACTAATAGGGAGTAGCATATTGAATATCGATACGCAAATGTGCAGACGTTGACTACGGCAACATGATGAGCACGAGCGCCAAGTCGTCGGACGACGCCTACTTGGACACTGTCCGGCTGGTTTCACAGTTCGGCGGCCAGAGCAGGAGGTCACCTGCGGCTGGGTGCATGTCATGGGAACACCCAGGAGGGAACCCAGCAAGACCAGCAGCCCGGCTCAGCCGGGCCGGCCCAGGAGGGAGCCAAAGCCCAACGCTCGCGTGTGTGGCAAGGACTGGGTTCAGTGAGTGTATTTAGGGCTAGTCTCTATGTGTGTGTGGACATCGTTGGATCAGAGACTTGACCGGCCGCCGCTGGGCGTGTATCTTCCTCCCATCCCCTGGCTCTACATCTCAATCCCCTTTTCTTGCTGCTACCAAATCGATCCCCATGTACCAGTGAATTAAGGAGAATATTTAGATCGATCTTATCAGGGTTAAGGTCCGTTACAGTGCAGCAAGCTTCGCCTGCTCGTCTGCGACGAGAAGACGTCCCTTTCTGCGACATCCCTGGTGCCATTGCACACGGCATGCTCGCCGTGGTCCCCAACTGGAACTGCATGCGGCTCCACCGACGAGTTCTGCAGTCGACTAGGACCGTTTGTGAACACGACGATCAAGCATTCACGGATTTTGCCATCCGGTGCGCGCGGGACGACGAGCGGATTGGACGGCAAGGCGGTCGTGCTGGTGTCGGCCGTGTTCCGCGCCGTGGGAGGATCCGGAAATGGCGGTGAAGCGTGCTGGGCTGAACTCCAAGTACAACTCTGCAACATTCGTGCTGGGTACTAGTGCTCAAACGTTGGTTCTATACCCAATTTAATCTACAAGGTAACAGTGATAATCTGGCGCTTTTATAAGCAAAAGATGCTACTAGTAACAAACTAGCAGGCTGTGCTGAACTCCATTTACATTTTTCAGATCAGTGTTCAAATTTCTTTGACTATACGTGAATGAAACTTGGGATATACTCATATACAAGTGCCATGTCGGGTTTACCTATTTCTATGATATATCGTAGTGAATCAAAATACAAACTAACAGGCTGCACTGAACTCCTTTTACATTGTTCACAATTTCTTTGAGTATACATGAATGAAACTTGGGATAAATATACATATACTCATATACAAGTGCGATGTCGGATTTACACATTTTCAGCTAGATGGGAGTTGTATGATTATATCATTATGTAGCCACTGAAATCAAGGGTCGTTACCTAGTGAAGCAAAATGTGAAGGCCGGATAATTCGAATTATACACGGCGAGTTTCCACTTTCCGGCCTTGCTACTGTCTGCTGATGCCCTGTTACACACACAAATAACAAATAGATATTAATTCTAAGTAGAACTCTGCAGAAGCTCCTTGTTTTTGAAGATAACATGTGACATGATTGATCTTCAATGATAATTTGAATACAAGCCATACCAAGTAAAGCAGTCAAATTCAGCTAGGGGATGGACTAGCGCTCATATGTTGGTTTTTATAAGCACTGTACTCTACTTCTACATTTCTCAGACCATTGTTCAAACAAGCAACGAAACTTGGGGCATACTCATGTACAAGTACAATGTAGGGTTTCCGCGTTTTCAGGCTATACTGGAGTTTTATGATTATATCATTATGTTGTCACTGAAAATCAATGGTCCAAAAGTGCAGCTTGACAAATTAACCACAGTATAACTTAGGGATCAACATTATATATGTTTCAGCAATCGACCGCCCCATGTATTGAGCAAGGATGAGTAACCTTTTTCTCTTCAGCAAATCGTTATTCCGAATGCATGTTATGGAATGGTCAAGTGGAGAGCTTATTTTGGATCTTTGAGAAGACAACAGCAGTACGCATTTCGATACAAATAACACATATGCAGAGGTTCATTTGAAAGAAAGTAACTGCAGTACTTTGAAGGTTATTAGTCAGTGCAGGACTAGTGAACATTCAGACTGCCAACACAAGTCTTTTAAAGCCTTCATCTGCCTAAGTTTGTTATGTGTGCTCCTGCCAAAAAAACTTCGCTAGGCTATCTACCAGAAACAAAACAAAAGGTTCTTACCCAGATGTATCCCGTACACTTGTTCATCAAGTACATGAAGTATGGAGAAGCATTTACTACCAAGGAATAAGCCAGTAAACTTGCACAATGCAAGCGGTTGTGAATCCCATCTTGGGAATGTCTTCTCATCAGATCGTCAATTGGCACCAACATAATCTCAGAAAAACACATTCCGAAAACACATGGTATAAATGCCCTTCCTTCAAAACTTTCAACCGCTATAGTATCACAAGAAAAAGATGGTAACTGTGCAGTAACTTTTTGGTCAAGGGAGGAGGTCTGGCTCAGCTCAGTGAGTATCTTTTCCCTTGGTTGTATCTTTAGTGCCAAGATCTCTTCCCAAGCTGCTTCTCGGTGTGATCGAAAATGTAATGACATGTATAGTCATTATGACTACCACTGTTTGCTTTACCCATAGCTCTTGGTGGAGCAGTCTTAACACTTCTGGTGTTTCTGAGGGCATCGTCTGGCGTAGTGGCCTTCTTCCTTGCACCTGAAGCATGTAAGCACTCCTGTTGGTGTGTTGTCTGCTGTAACCAAAGGACTAGGCGTGTACATTGTCAATGATTGATATCTCAAGGGACACCTCTTGTGCCTGTGCCCTTCCTCACCACACCTTACACATCGGACCTTCGATTTAGGCTTCATTTCTGATGATTGTTTAGCAGTACCAGTACCAGGGTCCCGTCCTTCTAATTCTTTGGACAGGTTGGAGGATGTAGCTATAGTGCTGCTCTCTTCAAATTTTTCAAAATGCCCGGGGCTGTTCTGAGGACATTGAAAGGCAAAGTGACCTTCTTCACGGCATGTAAAGCATATCCTTTTCTTCCCTTGTGTTTTTGTTTTACATGTTCTAACTATTGGACTAGACTTGTTGGGGGTCAGTACTTTTGCTTTTGAGGGGCAACATCGATCATATAATATCGGCTTCATTTCTGATGATTGTTTAGCAGTACGAGTACCAGGGTCCCGTTCTTCTAATTCTTTGGACAGGTTGGAGGATGTAGCTATAGTGCTGCTCTCTTCAAATTTTTCGAACTGGCCGGGGCTGTTCTGAGGACATTGAAAGGCAAAGTGACCTTCTTCACGGCATGTAAAGCAAATTGGACTAGACTTGTTGGCGGTCATTACTTTTCCTTCTGATTTTGCGGAACACTTGGCAGGTCTAGATGATGGGTTGCCTTGTTTCGATAGTGCAAGCCGCAGAGCAGCTTGGAAGTTCTCTCTCTGACCCTGAAATGCCTCAGTCAATATTGAGTTCCAGGGGCACCGAGCAAGATAATGATCCTGAGATTCACAAAGAAAGCATTTAACTTGGCTCAATCGGCACTCTCCATCCTCATGATACTCGTCACAGCTTGAGCAACTGAGACCATGTGTACTGGTACTATGCCCTATCTCTCCACAGCGGGTGCAAGCGCGAATCTCCGATTTGTTCTTCTGGCAGCACCACATGCTACAGTGGCCATTTTTGCCACAGACTGTGCAAACGATTTTGTGCTCTTGGTCCTTGAAACGGCAGTTGCAACTGTAATGTCCTTCCTTGCCACAGACCAAACAAGTGATTACCCCGTTCTTTTTGTCCTGAATGTACCTACTTTCTACATCTTGTTGGTATGGGTTGGTCGTCAGAAATAATCGATCTCCTGAAACATGGAAATCTTTTCCCCTCCCTAGCGAGGGGGCGACTGAACCGCCATTCCGTGTAGGCCTCTGTTGCGGATGGTGGCCTTGGTACCCAGAGGAATGCCATGCGATGTGCTTCACTGTACGTTCATCTTGGTTCATCCGCTTTCTTTTTGACCCGATTTCCTGACTCTTGGCAGATGATCCCATCTGAATTAATCGTTTCTGAACAGGGGTAACAAACAGATAAGAGGGGAAAACATGAGACAAGGAAGAAAATGTAGTTTGAAGAGTATGATAAAATGAATGATATTCTAGACGCCGCTGTGTAGATGCAACAGAATATAGCCCATACAGCCAAACAGCATCCGCTGATGTGCATGCACACGAACAATGGCTCAACGATAGTATAATATAGGTGCAAAACAATGCCTCAACCATATACTTGTGTTTGAGCAGAACTGTTGATACCCTCCTACCGCCCATGTGAAAAATCGAAAATGTGAAGATAGAGATTGTAACAACATAACTCTGTGACGTACAAAGCTCTGTCCTTTTTTGTAAAGAAAGAAAAGACTAAACAGGGCAATTGCCTCAGCAGCAGCCAATTTTGCTCGTTTTGTGCTGCCAGAAGCTACTGCAAATTGCTTAATGAGCAGTGTGATATGTTTGATATGCACATATGCATAGGGAATTGACTGATGAACAAATAGGATTCAAGACCTAATCATGAGGCAGAAGAAGAGGGTTCAGTGGGAGGGACCGCTCTGCTCCGTAGGCTTGGAATTCAATCGCTGTTTCAACCCAACGCATGCACCAAATCACCTACCAAATTAAGTAATTAGATGCAGGCGTGATAATCGATTAAATGGAAGGGGAATGGATCAAGAAAAGACGGGGGAGATACGTACACGAGGAGATGGGGAGCGTAAGGCCAACTACCTGAGGGGAGGATGGGAGTGGGCAGGAGAAGGGAGCCCCGGCGGCGGCGGCGGCGACGACGGTGGTGAATTGGTGGCGGCGGGGTCAACAGCCAGACTCCGCTGCTGTTTTTGGTTGGGTGTTTCTTTTCTTGGGAATAGAAGCAAGCAGAAGCAGCCAGTGGGGATGCAAGAAGCGTGGGCCGTGGCGTTGGTTCGGCTTGGAGGCCCGAATTGTGTACGTCCATTTCCTGCTGGGTTAGAGCAGGCTGGGCTTTAACATTGCTTCCTCGGCCTGCTTCAGATTCAGGTGCCACGAGAATGAGCAATTTTGTCTAAAAAAAAAACGAGAATGAGCAATTTTGCCTGAAAAAAAAAGAGCAATTGCCCATGAAAAATCAAAGAACGGGCTACGGCTTTTAATTCTTGTATATCTCTAGACATGAATTTAAAACCTGGAATACCTAGGCTCACAAATTAGCAAAGCCTGTGTTAGCGCTAGGGACCGGCTGTCATATTTTGTTAGGTCACTCTAAAGATCCGTGGAGGTGTGTCTCCGGTGGATCTGTCTTTGGTGGATTTGTTCGGATATGTTCGTCGTTCGTCTACGTTCGTGTATTTTTAGGTTGGATCCTTTCGATCTACCTTACTCTTCATCGGCGGCGGTTGTTGTTCAGGTGCGTTGGTCTTATGGGATCTTAGCATGATGACTTTCCGACTGTCTACTACAACATGTTTTGCCTGGCTCCGATGAGGAAGGTGCGATGACGGCAGCGCCCCTTCGTCTCGCTTCAGTGCTTGTGGTCGTCGCTAGGTGGTCTATGAATCTGCATGTAATTTTTTTATTTCTGATGTTCGTTGTATTACCATGTTTGAAGATGAATAGATCGGATGTTTACCTGCAAAAAAAAATAAAGCTTCACAGGTTTTCCTAAAGTAAAAAAATGAGAAGGGGCAAGAGAAGCATCAACACCCAACACAAATTAATAACAATAGTAAATAACTAATTCTTTCGAATTAATTGACGCAACATCTATACAGTGTATAATAGTAGACATTAGATAAAGGTTGCATCAATTTATTCAGATTTACCCGTAAAAAGAAATTTTGATTCGGATTGGATGGAGTACTAGTGAACTAATTAATAAGCGTAATTTACGACCAAAATGAACATACCTAGCCCCTCAAACATCCACGAACGCGTTTGGTCAACGTTTGAGCGTGGGACCTTTTATTTCCGCATTCTATGTCAAATAGAGCAGCGGCGCACAACCCAACTGGACCAGAGAGCGACAACGGTGGCGTCATGACCTGGATCCAAAAGGAGATCCGGAGCCGCCGCATGCTTGTGCGAAGAACCATGACTGCCTCATGGTGCGGTGTGGATGGTGTCGGAGGAGAGAGAGGAGGACCGAAGAGGTGGTGAGCGAGGAGGAGTGATGCGGTGTGGTTGGGACGGCGTCAAGGCCGTGCTTAAATAGATGCGGGCGGGCTAGAAGACAGAAAGCCGACTTCAATGAGGCGCCGAAGTAGCCTTCTCGGCCGCGTTGTTATGACCGACATCAATGTTGTGTGGATCGTATCCGCTCTGAAGCGGATTGACTGTGAGAAGACCGCATCACGCGGTGAAGATTCTTTGGATGAGTGTGGGTGGCGGTCCAGACACCCGTGAAACCACCTTGGTTTGCGTTTGGTTTACAAGATTTCAGATATCTGAACACGTTCGTAAAAGCAACTCCAACCGCGCGACCCAAACGGATGCGCGCTTTGTCCGCGTTTTGTCCGTTTGGGTCGGTCTATCCGCCCCCTTTTGCAAATGGGTCGGCCGTGCGTCAAACGCGTCGATCCATTTTGCGTTCGTGCACTAGCCGTTTTTAAAGCTAAAATGGCATGCGGCCACACATCACGCCATCTACCATGCCAGCGTCAAGAGTTCACGCGGGCGATATGCCAGTGGTCGGCATACATATGCTAGCCTACAAAAAGAATGCGCAGTTTTCAAGCTGGGGGCCGACACACATGCCAGCACACAAAATAACAATGTAGTTTGGCCACGCCATCTCGGCCGTGGTCATGCCTGCACACCGCGGCATGGATCAATGGTCTTCGAAGCTCGACATGTTGATGAGGACATGGCTACCTTGGATTCAACCAAAAATATTGCATACATGCATATTTGTGAGGTGATTTCTTATAATAATTATGCAATAATTTATTTATGTTATCCGGAACAAAAATACTTCACCTATTTTTATTCCATGCCTAAATGTAGAATTGTCGAACACTTGTACGAACCACGTATGAAGATAAAGGAAGGGGAAATGATTAGGTGATGTTCAAGAAGTCCTCTCACGTCAAAGGAAATGATTATGTGTTGTTCAAGAAGTCCTCTCACGTCACTTTTGGTCCAAGAAAAGATAGAGACCAAGACCCCCACGTTGTGGACTCAGATTCGGACTGCACAGACATACCTGTTTCAAAACGCCAACAGCTTTTTTATGCGGACTCCGAACTGGGAGATTCTTTTTTTTGTTGGAAAATAGATTTCATGCACTTTCGAGCCCAGTTGAATTCATCTTCAAATTCGTCCGCATGGCGATATTGACGAAACAATCTGACGTTGTAGCAGAATCCGAGTCAAACTACAAGTCCAAAGGTGTTGCATCACCTCCACTTGGGCCCACGGGCCTTGTACGACCTAGGGTTAGTTTTAGGCTGCCTTGGGACGTCCTCTCACCTCCTTGGCCGCCATCCCTTGCTCCTATATAAGTAGATCAATCTAGTAGCTTTTTCTTTGGGGCTTTGTTTAGTTAAAAGTTAGTCATTGCAACTTCGTGTACTTCGTTTGTGCCCAACGACCAGACCAAGACCGCTTTCGGATCTTTATCAATACTTCATATTTATCCGCAATATTCAGATTGTTTTATCATATTCTTGCTTGTTTTTGATTGCTTGCAGGAATAGACCTTCGTGGTCAGGTTGATCGTGCTCCGGCGTGGTCAATAACCTCTCGGAGTTGGTTTAGCGATTGCTAAGACGCAACGTCGTGCACGTTTGTAGTCGGATCGTCAAAGTCGTATGCACCAAATCGATAGTTATTATCTCATCGAAAGATCGGGACCCTCGCCTCTATCACATGTCGGCCTGCATCTTCTCGAACCAAGACCGCTTCCTCGGAGAGATCGTGCTCAAGTCCAACTTCATGATCTCGATCCCCTTCATCATGCAAGCGAGCCGGACTTCTCTTGCTTTGGTGGCTGCTTTGGTGGCCTCGATATCTAGCACCTTCACTTGCTTCTCCACCTCCAACGCGAGTTTCTTGTTTTGTATCTCCATGAAAGCCCTAATTTGCTCCTCCTTGTCTTGGCGGTGCTTCTCCTATCTGGAGTCTTTGTTGGCGATCATGCCTTGCAAAGTAGTTTGCAAGGCAAGGTATGCCGCCTCACGCTTGTCCTCTTTCTTGGAGTTGGTCTTCCCCAGCGGTCGCGGCTTCTCGCCCTCACCATGCTCTTCAACGGCTGCTTCCCCCTCCCCCCCCCACGCGCCTTGATGGTAGCGTATTGCACTTTGAACTTCTCCTCTCCATTGACGATCATCCAACAATGAGTGAGGTTGAAAGACTTGCCCTCATAGTGGACCATGAATGCTTCCAAAGCTTGGAAGACCTACAAATGAGCAAGCATGTTGGCATACCAACATAAGCAAGGTACAAGACAATCAATATAAGAAAGCATGTCGGCATACCATGTCTTTCATGCCGATGCCGCTCACGGGACGGGCCTCGATGCCCTCAAGAGTGGAACAAAACTTGTTGCACTCTTGTTGTATCACCCTCCAACGCTTGCCGAGAGAGACCCACCCACGCTTGCTCTCCATTTGGTATGGTTTAAACTTCTTGCGCTCGTGGAGCTCGCGATGCACCCTTAGCCAAAATGCCGAAGCCTTTTGCTCGGAGCCTATCTTGGGGTCTTGGCCAATGTCTCTCCAACATTCACAAAGAAGTTTGTCCTCCTTTTGTGTGTATGCCTTGGTCCGCTTGCTCTTCTGCTTCTTCTTTGCATTGGCTTGGGCGGGGAGCGATTCCTCGAACAATGGCTCTCGCTCGATGTCCACTTTATCATCCTCTTCATCTAGGCCATAGTCTTCCGGGAACTCGTGATCTAGCGGAAAAGAGCCACCCAAGCCGACTTGGTCCTCCATGAGGGGGCGGCCATGCCTCCACTGTCATCACCAAACATGTACCCAATGTCGTCGTGCCGGCCATGAAGGGGTCGCGGCCATCGTGGCTTTGCGTCTCGTCGGAGTCCAAGGTAGCGCCACCACCTTCATAGATGAGGTCTGAATTGGCTTGGACTGTGTCGGTATTTCCCCAAAGAGGAAGGGATGATGCAGCACAGCGACGGTAAGTATTTTCATCAGTTATGAAACCAAGGTTATTGAACCAGTAGGAGGATCACCACCACCCAATAAGCAGCACCTGCACACAAACAACAAATACTTGCAACCCGACGCGAAAGGGAGGTTGTCAATCTCTCTACGGTAATAAGATAGATTAGGTAGTGATAGATAGGAGAGATAGATCTCTCAAGAACACAAATAAAAAGAGTAAATATGCAGCAATATATTTTTGGGTTTTTGGTTTTGTAGATCTGAAAACAAAGATTGCAAAAAACGTAGATCGGAAAGCAATATGATGGAAAAGTAGACCCGGGGGCCGTAGGGTTCACTAGTGGCTTCTCTCATGAGTATAGCGCACGGTGGGTGAACAAATTACTGCTGGGAAATTGATAGAAAATCGAATAGTCATGACGATATCCAAGGCGATGATCATTATATAGGCATCACGTCCAAGATAGATAGACCGACTCCTGCCTGCATCTACCTCTATTACTCCACACATCGACCGCTATCCAGCATGCATCTAGTGTATTAAGTTCATGGAAAACGGAGTAATGCAATAAGAACAATGACATGATGTAGACAAGATCTATTCATGTAGGAATAGACCCCATCTTGTTATCCTTAATAGCAACGATACATGCGTGTCTTGCTGTCCCTTCTGTCACTGGGAAAGAACACCGCAAGATCGAACCCATCATAAAGCACCTCTTCCCATGGCAAGAAAAATCGATCTAGTTGGCCTAACTAAACCAAAGATTCGAAGAAGAAATACGAGGCTATAAGTAATCATGCATATAAGAGATCAAAGAAGACTCAAATAATATTCATGGGTAGAAACTGATCATGAACTCAAAATTCATTGGATCCCAACAAACACACCGCAAAAATTTACATCAAATAGATATCCAAGAGACCATTGTATTGAGAATCATAAGAGAGAGAGAAGAAGCCATCTAGCTACTGCCTACGGACCCGTAGGTCTATGGTGGACTACTCACGCATCATCGGAGAGGCACCTATGAAGAAGATGAACCCCTTCGTGATGGTGTTTAGATTGGATCTCGCGGTTCTGGAACTTGCGGCGGCTGGAATTGTGTTTCGTCGACTCCCCTAGGGTTTTTGGAATATTTGGGAATTTATAGGCATCAGAGGTGGTGGAGAGGGGTCCCGAGGAGGGCACAACCCATCAGGGCGCACCGGGGCCCCCCTGGCGCGCCCTGGTGGGTTGTGGTCTCCTCGGCCCACTTCTCCGGTACTTCTTTGGCCCACTGGGTGTCTTCTGGTCCAGAAAAAATCTCCAAAAAGTTTCGTCGCGATTGGACTCCGTTTGGTATTGATTTTCTGCGAAGTAAAAACCAAGCAAAAACATCAACTGGCACTTTGGCACTATGTCAATAGGTTAGGCCCAAAAAATGATATAAATTGGTTATAAAATGATTGTAAAACATCCAAGAATGATAATATAACAGCATGGAACAAGCAAAAATTATAGATACGTTGGAGACGTATCTGTAGGGGAACGCAGCAGAAAACAAAAAATTTCCGACCTACGTACCAGCCCAGGATCACTATGGAGACTGCATACAAGGTTTGATCTTTTTCGTTACCGACTCGTAGCGCAGCGGAAGTAGAGTCGATGACGATCGGCGGTGCAGATCCCCGCAGCTAGGATTTTACAACCTCCCAACCGCGAGGGTGTACTCCCTCGTCAGCTCACCGGACGGATCTTCGGGCAGCCCTTCGGGAGGCCTGAGGACAGTCCCTCGGATAGTCCCACCGGACGGATCCTCGGACAGCCCTTCGGGAGGCCTCTGGACAGTCCCTCGGATAGTCCCACCGGACGGATCCTCGGACAGCCCTCCGGGAGGCCTCTGGACAGTCCTTCGGATAGTCCCACCGGACGGATCCTCGGACAGCCCTCCGGGAGGCCTCACTGACAGCCCTTCGGGCGGGTCACTCGGACAGCCCTTCGGGAGGACCCCCGAAACACGGACAGTAACTCGGACAGCCCTTCGGGAGGCACTCTCGAACTAAGACCGAAACTACGATCTCTCTACAGAGTTGCACACATACGGTGTCATCTATCCGGCAGGGCTTCGCCGTCCAGAACTAGTTCCCACCGGAACCCAGACAGCCTTTCGGCTCTACGAAACTATTTCGCTGGGAGGGAGAGAGAAGCCAGAAATGTCATGGCACTTGTATGTGAGAAGGAAGTGAGTGTGGAGGCAGCCCCTCCACCTCTATTTATAGGAAATCCAAGGGGTAGGGTTTCTTGGCCCCCAAGCCTTCTAGAAACCTTTTTGGGAAAATATCCCAAAAGGTGACTTTTCCATAAATATCCCAAAAAGCACTTTCACTATTCACGACGACATTTTTCAGCGTCTGATCGAACTGAAAATATTCATGTGGGCTTAGAACATTTCCAGTACCCACCAAAATAATTTTCAACGCGAGCCGGAACAATTCCGGTTTAGTGATTTTCATCTGCGAAAAGCATCTGAAGCGGTTCCGGCAGCTCCGGAACATTTCCGGTTTTCATCCCGGAAAATTCCAGAAAGTTTCCAGAACGATTCTGGCACCCTCCAAGAATTATCAGGCATGTGCCGAAACCATTTTGACTTTATGGTGTACTCCGAAACAACTTTTCGGTTTTACCGGAACTATTCCGATATCCTCTCCGGAACGTTTCCGTTTCGTCCGAAACTTTTTCGGTGATTTTCTCTCAGACTCCCCGTCTAGTATTCAGCAGATAGATGACCCTTAAGCGTGTGACCCTATAGGTTCGGTGAAGCATAGACATGACCCGGAACCCCTTCCGATCAATGATCAACATCGGAGCCGTGGACACCCATATTGATCCCTATACCCACACGAATGAATATTCGAGTGAACCTCCAGTTGCCGTGTGCTATTCCTGTTGCTTCGCGATATGTTACAAATACCCGAGGTGAGAAACATCGGCATCCTCGTGGATCAACACTTGTCCACAATGCCAGTTACCTCGTTGCCGGTTTTTGTTCTCTTTTCTCGTTTCTGTGTTCCGGTATCCCTGTGATCAAATCATACTTGTGTCTGGCCAGACGATGATGGATACCATAACACCGAGAGGGCCCAGAGATATCTCTCCATCGTCGGAGGAGCAAATCCCAATCTTGAGCTATCAAGTTACTTAACATACTTTTCCATGAACCCGTAAGCCGCCGTAATAGCCACCCATTTACGGATGACGTTTAACAAACCCCAAAGTTCATGAAGCAAGCATGAAGAAACTCGACACTCTCATGGTCTAAGGAATTATGCAAACATTAACTTCTCTGTGTTATTAACCATTAACTTATGACGAATGAATCTCATAGCATAACATCAATCGGGTCGATTCAACACAAGTGTTCTACTAACATTGTGCCCTCAAAGTTGCCGGCATAGACATGCCCATGATCAGGAAAACAGAACCATCATGCATCACTTGAGCTAGTCTTAGAGGCCAGACTAGGAATACATTTTACCGTTTATTATTCCACACGTGCATATGAGTCTTCCTCTGAGCCTCGTGGTTATTGCAGACTCGAGAACCATAGCAGTTATAGCATGGAACATAAACCTAATTATGAACAGGGAGATAATCAATAACATTTATTATTGCCTCTAGGGAATATCTCCTACAGACTCCCACTTGCACTAGAGTCAATAATCTAGTCAATGCTAATGCACTTTACACCTATGGCATACTGGTGTAAAAAATGCTTCGCATGTGGTATAGCCTGATGTCCAACGGATCTGACGACTTCAGCTCCGTGTGTAACTTTGCATATCCTCGCATTTTCACGCTTTCACAAAATTCATATTTTGTGTGGACTTGGCTTTGCATATGTGTGAATCATTGGTCGAAACCTGATTCCTCAGACTGAGCTATGGAGCAACTATCTGCAATAGTGTCCCATAGACCAAAGCCATCTTGGAACCATACTAAGTTCATGAATGAACTATATGATTCAACAACTTCTTTGTCGCTTCTTAAGCGTCAACATACTTAGCCTTTGTTATAGAATTCGCCACAGTATCTTGTTTGGAACAATTTCCAACTACCGTGCCATCATATTGTGTATTACACAAAACCCTTAACTTAAATCGAAAATCGCATGGAGCATTGATGAAGGCTGTATCGATGTAATTACTTACAACGAGCACTTCATAATCTCTGCTTGCGAGAAAACATGTCATCACTACTACTCTAGTACTCAATGACATCTGTCAATGTTGTCCTATGATCAGTACTTTGATCACTTTGGTATCCATACTCGCAACAACTTTTGGAGTATCGGACATATCTGGTTGTTTTACATACCATGGAATACATGATTAATCCAAACACAAGAGTGTGTGGAATCTCCATCATGTATTTTACTCATCAGTGTTTTGGGACACCGAGTCTTGCAAAAACTCTTTCCATGTGACTTCGGCAAGAATCACTCCTTGGCGTTTTAAATGCTAAAAAGTTTTAGCATCTTGTCAATATGTATTCATTGCTTAGCCCCATTAGGTAAATCTATCTCCATAGATCATCATGCCTAATATTGAGGCTATTTAGCCCAAGCACTTCATCGGAAAAACTATTTTCAAATGAAGTCCTAATTCGTGTCAAGAAATTTATTTCCAATTAACAATGTGTCAAGTACACAAGGTTTTTAGAAATATTATTATGCTCCCACTTACTTTCTTGAATCACAAGCATCTTCGATACCCATTTGATGATGTCAAAACCCTTTTGACCATTCCATCAAAAACGAAGATTCCAACTCCACTTTGCTCTCTTCTGTCCATCGTTGGAACTCTGAAGTTTGCATACTTACTAGCATCCTCTGGATCGACAAATTACTTTGGACTGTATCACATACAAGTCCTAGGTTTCATTTCCATCACATGGAAATCCTTTTGTCATCCATGTTTCATATCTCATGATTGAAATATGTATTAATTGCTAGTTCAACCCGAACCGACTTTAAGCATCGCCACGGTGAGACAATCTCATCGTAGTCAACTCCTTGAACTTGTTATTGCAACAAGTCGAGCTTTATGGATAAAACATTTTATCCGTGTCAGGTTTTAGTTCCATAAATATTCGTTAGACTCTAAGTCTTCCGAAAGGTGTATCAAGATCTTAATCTTGAATCACATATATGGAAACTATCTCGGATTGTATTGGCATTTAGCCAATTCCGGAGTCAGGGCCCATCAACGCTTCCTTGTGAATCGTAGGTATACTGTTGTCTAACAACAATATCTCGTTTGCGCACCTGATAGGTTTGCACGAGCTTTGCCTACGTGGTTCAGCTGCAAGATCGACCGAAGTCCATACATTTTATTGTAGAGACTTCCGTATCAGTCGCAGTAGGAAACTCCGGAATTACTTCCAAGGTCTCTTTCCTTTGATCTGATGACGATGATACTGTTTATCTCGTCGAGTTGCACTGTTCTCCCACTCACCTTTTTGAAAGAACCATTTTCTTCAAAAAAGCATACCGTTCTTTGTGGCAAACCTATTTGCCTTGGTATTGTGGTGGGGAAATACCCAATGACTTGGGATAACCTACAAAGTAGCACTTGTCTGATTTGGAATAGGTTTGTAACCTTTTACACAAGCCCCATATTCCAAATGTTAAGAAAAGATATAACATGGTTGGGCGTACCATACCATGGCGTCATTTCAACAGACCCGATGGAGCTCTTTTCAGTGTAAAAGCCGCAGTCTCTAAAGCATCACTTTAAAAGGGATAATGGCAAATTTATTTATGTCATCTTTGATCTTACCATGTCATGAATGGTTCGATTACATCTACACGGACTCTCCACTTGCAGTGGTGCTCCGGGAGGTGCAAGTTATGAAACCCCTTTCACAACTCATCAGACATTCGCTAAACTTGTAACTCAAATATTCCTTTCTGCAATCAAATTGTAGAAACATAATTTTCTTTATACAACTTCTACTTCATTTTTGAAAACCTTATGAATGAATTCAAAAGATCCAGACTTACGTCTCATCAAGTAAATATCAATATATCTACTTGAGTCATTTCTGAAGATAGATAAATCCACTACTTGCAACAACATTTATTGAACTACACACATCAAAATGTATGATCACCAATAAGTTTGTTGCTCGTTCCTTATGGCCTGTGAACGGTATTTCAGTCACTTCACTTTTCGGAGGAAAGTTGCAAGTGTCAGATGATTCAAAATCAAATGACTTTAAAATCCATCATAATGGAATTTTCCATGCGGGTTTCTCCAATGTGACCAAATGCAGTGCCACACATATGTGGTATTCTTTTAGTCTTGCGACATTTAGCGTCAGTGTTATGGATGTATCATATTATCATCAATATTCATAACATACATCCCATCCTGGATGGAAGCATGGCCCTTCATGTTATTCATAACACCGAACATCAAAAGTTCTCTTATGAATAACCTCCTCGCAAGACACCTTATGCAAAGGGCTAGAGTGTATGAAACTCTAAATGAA
Organism: Elymus sibiricus; assembly: GCA_039707655.1. Classification (NCBI taxonomy): domain Eukaryota; kingdom Viridiplantae; phylum Streptophyta; class Magnoliopsida; order Poales; family Poaceae; genus Elymus; species Elymus sibiricus. Next base: position 56,605,305 of record CM077671.1, on the reverse strand, counting down.
TTATGAAAGTAAATACAGAGGTAATGTATTATTATCAATATTCATAACATACTTCTCATTCATAATGAAAGTATGGCCCTTTTGTTATTCATAACTCCGAACATTAAAAGTTCTCTTATGAACAACCTTCTTGCAAGATACTTTATGCAATGGGCTAGAGTGTGTAAAACTCTAAAATGATTTATGAAAGTAAATACATAGGGAATACACCTATGGAAGGCATAGTAACATTTACTATGTTCCCTGCGTGTATCTAAACCTCATTCCTGGCTAGTCTTTCAGGCCATAGTAGTTCTTACATCGAGTTGCAACAGAATGCAATCGAGCGGGTATCTTTGTGATTAACTCACAATACCCAAGAATTAGTGATTAACATGTTTAACCATAATTCCCAAGAACTATATCTTTGACCAGCCTTCTATACATCAAAAACATGTATGACATTCATACATGAGCTGGATATTCCAGTCTTCTTTCCTTTTGCCTTTATACTTCTAACAGTTTAACTTTCAGTATTTCTCCTACTCTCAGAAGAAGTATCCAACTTAAGAGTGGCGTTAGCCCCGGACTTCCTAGGCGTGAAAGTCTTACTAACACCCTTCGGACACTTCCTTTCTCTTTAAGTTGTTGTTTTATTCACCTTTCATCATATGACAGGCGTTCTCCTGGATCCCTCTCTTATCAGTCTAATGCATAGTAAACTCCTTTACTAATAGTTTACAAACAAACATTGCTTTGGATATCTCATATCTTTTAGCCTTTGTCTGTCTCTGAAAATGATTTTCAGATTCCATGAATATCACATAACTATCCAAACTTTCGAAGTTCGGGTCTCATGGAAGCAAACATATTGCACTTGACTGAAAACGGAATTCTAGCTTTTTGGATCGAAGGACGAGTGTCACATGATCCATAGCATTAGCGGGAGAATACCGAAAGCATGCGATAGGACAAAATCCTTCTCGGCACTCTTGAGGACAATCCTCACATTACGTTACCAACCGTAAAGTTTTAACCAGATATTTAACAGCTGTTCAATTTTAATAGGGAAGGTGGAAACGCGAGCCATTATTCTACAACTTTTATGCAAATCACACTTTAGACAGTGTTCAGAATTAATTGCACCGAGAATTAAACAAGTTAATTCTACAGTGCGCTCCCACTCAAATCAATATCTCTCAAAATTGATTATGAGTGATACAAGACCCGATTTTTGATTGTTCGCCACGATGGTAGCATCACAGATGACGAAAAATCTCAACCGGTAGGCCAACTTGCCAATCACATCTCTATGTGACTCTTGTTCATCTTTCGATGCGTGTGTTCCGAGCTCATGACTTTCATGCCTGAACGTCAAGACAACCAAGTGATCTCGCTGCGAGGTCTCAACTCACCCGCCTCACACTTCTCTAATCGTTCGTGCCCATGTTAGCATGTGACACCCCGAAAAGTTAGGTGCCGTGACGGTGCTACACTTGGGAGAACACTAACTACTTCATATTTTTTGTGAGAGATCACCCTAATAAAAGCGACTACCGCGCAATCAAAAGGGTGCATCATAAGGGATAAACATCTCTGGCAATTCATAATAGCAAGATATGGTATAGCCCTTTCTGACGGAGAAGTCTTTCATTTCTTCGTCTTCGGCATTCGCGTCGGTGTTCACCTTCGCGAAGATTGCCACCACCTTGTCGATGCACCAGATAATATTGCTATCTCTATAGCTAATAAAATAAGTGCATTACTGAAGGTTGACACGCAGGTCATTAAAGTGACAATCATATGGCTCCAGCCATCATGCCGAATCATGACACGCAGGTCATGTTAATCAATTTACATTATATAGTCATCTCATACATAATCAAATTATAATGAGCACTGATATACCACATCACATGCACATGCAAACCATCCTGCAAAACCAAGTTAGACGCCTCTAATCGGTTTATACAAGATTTTATTTTACGTGGCTTCTAAGGTTTCAAAACAAACCGAAGCTACCAACGTCCATCATCAAGCATGATAATCCAAGTCGCTAGATTAACATTGCGGGGTGTATGAAACATGAGATAATAAAATCTTGAGCCCCATACTAAACTTCGTCATACGCGTGACCCCCGAGCAGATCATATCTGCATTGCCCTTTCGTCTGCGAAATTTCATCTTTCTTTTTAACTACGGTGGAATTCAATGAACTGTTAGCACTTCGTTGATCAATCAGGATCGCGGATTGCCAGAACATTGAAACTCCACCATACTGTTATCAAGATCAGAAATATGCTAATTCTAGGGAAGCAACAAGAACATCGGGTAACAGATTTCATCTGCTACCCGCACAAATAATTTTTAGTAATAGAACTCATCTACTACCTAATTATATTGTGCAATACCCATACATCTCTATGTATTCTAGATCGCAACCTGCATCTACGCATAGCACGGCTCTTGATGCCACTGTAGGGGAACGCAGCAGAAAACAAAAAATTTCCGACCTACGTACCAGCCCAGGATCACTATGGAGACTGCATACAAGGTTTGATCTTTTTCGTTACCGACTCGTAGCGCAGCGGAAGTAGAGTCGATGACGATCGGCGGTGCAGATCCCCGCAGCTAGGATTTTACAACCTCCCAACCGCGAGGGTGTACTCCCTCGTCAGCTCACCGGACGGATCTTCGGGCAGCCCTTCGGGAGGCCTCAGGACAGTCCCTCGGATAGTCCCACCGGACGGATCCTCGGACAGCCCTTCGGGAGGCCTCTGGACAGTCCCTCGGATAGTCCCACCGGACGGATCCTCGGACAGCCCTCCGGGAGGCCTCTGGACAGTCCTTCGGATAGTCCCACCGGACGGATCCTCGGACAGCCCTCCGGGAGGCCTCACTGACAGCCCTTCGGGCGGGTCACTCGGACAGCCCTTCGGGAGGACCCCCGAAACACGGACAGTAACTCGGACAGCCCTTCGGGAGGCACTCTCGAACTAAGACCGAAACTACGATCTCTCTACAGAGTTGCACACATACGGTGTCATCTATCCGGCAGGGCTTCGCCGTCCAGAACTAGTTCCCACCGGAACCCAGACAGCCTTTCAGCTCTACGAAACTATTTCGCTGGGAGGGAGAGAGAAGCCAGAAATGTCATGGCACTTGTATGTGAGAAGGAAGTGAGTGTGGAGGCAGCCCCTCCACCTCTATTTATAGGAAATCCAAGGGGTAGGGTTTCTTGGCCCCCAAGCCTTCTAGAAACCTTTTTGGGAAAATATCCCAAAAGGTGACTTTTCCATAAATATCCCAAAAAGCACTTTCACTATTCACGACGACATTTTTCAGCGTCTGATCGAACTGAAAATATTCATGTGGGCTTAGAACATTTCCAGTACCCACCAAAATAATTTTCAACGCGAGCCAGAACAATTCCGGTTTAGTGATTTTCATCTGCGAAAAGCATCTGAAGCGGTTCCGGCAGCTCCGGAACATTTCCGGTTTTCATCCCGGAAAATTCCAGAAAGTTTCCAGAACGATTCTGGCACCCTCCAAGAATTATCAGGCATGTGCCGAAACCATTTTGACTTTATGGTGTACTCCGAAACAACTTTTCGGTTTTACCGGAACTATTCCGATATCCTCTCCGGAACGTTTCCGTTTCGTCCGAAACTTTTTCGGTGATTTTCTCTCAGACTCCCCGTCTAGTATTCAGCAGATAGATGACCCTTAAGCGTGTGACCCTATAGGTTCGGTGAAGCATAGACATGACCCGGAACCCCTTCCGATCAATGATCAACATCGGAGCCGTGGACACCCATATTGATCCCTATACCCACACGAATGAATATTCGAGTGAACCTCCAGTTGCCGTGTGCTATTCCTGTTGCTTCGCGATATGTTACAAATACCCGAGGTGAGAAACATCGGCATCCTCGTGGATCAACACTTGTCCACAATGCCAGTTACCTCGTTGCCGGTTTTTGTTCTCTTTTCTCGTTTTTGTGTTCCGGTATCCCTGTGATCAAATCATACTTGTGTCTGGCCAGACGATGATGGATACCGTAACACCGAGAGGGCCCAGAGATATCTCTCCATCGTCGGAGGAGCAAATCCCAATCTTGAGCTATCAAGTTACTTAACATACTTTTCCATGAACCCGTAAGCCGCCGTAATAGCCACCCATTTACGGATGACGTTTAACAAACCCCAAAGTTCATGAAGCAAGCATGAAGAAACTCGACACTCTCATGGTCTAAGGAATTATGCAAACATTAACTTCTCTGTGTTATTAACCATTAACTTATGACGAATGAATCTCATAGCATAACATCAATCGGGTCGATTCAACACAAGTGTTCTACTAACATTGTGCCCTCAAAGTTGCCGGCATAGACATGCCCATGATCAGGAAAACAGAACCATCATGCATCACTTGAGCTAGTCTTAGAGGCCAGACTAGGAATACATTTTACCGTTTATTATTCCACATGTGCATATGAGTCTTCCTCTGAGCCTCGTGGTTATTGCAGACTCGAGAACCATAGCAGTTATAGCATGGAACATAAACCTAATTATGAACAGGGAGATAATCAATAACATTTATTATTGCCTCTAGGGCATATCTCCTACAGTATCAGCATCCCCAAGCTTAATTCCTACTCGTCCTCGAGTAGGTAAATGATAAAAACAGAATTTTTGATGTGGAATGCTGCCTAACATGTTCATCATATTCTTTTCTTCTTTGTATAGCATGGGCATTTGGACTTGTAAATGATTCAATGCAATAGTCTAGTTTTAACATAATGACTTCAATACTCAAGCATGTGAACAAGCAACCATGTCTTTCAAAATATCAACACTAAAGAAAGTTATCCCTAGCCCATCATGCTCAATCATTGATCCATTCAGGAAACATACTCAAATATTAGCTATGCCCAATGCTCAAGTACGATCATAGTGCCCCCTAGTTGGTGCTTATAAGAGAAGATGGAGACTCAAAGCAAAAAATAAAAATTGCATAAAGTAAATAGATAGGCCCTTCGCAGAGGGAAGTAGGGATTTGTAGAGGTGCCAGAGCTCAAAGTTTTAAATTGAGAGAGAAAAATATTTTGGGTGGCATGCTTTTCCTGTCAACGAAAACAACAAAGTAGCTCACAATACTTTCCATGCTAGATATATCATAGGCGGTTCCCAAACAGAAAATAAAGTTTATTCCTTTTTCCACCAAACTTTCACTTTCCATGGCGGGCCGTATCCACGGTTGCCTTCCATACCAACACTTTCCAAGGGATTTATTATTTGACAACATAAAGTAAATATTATTATTTTTCTTTTTCATTTCGGGAATGGGCATCCCTATTACCGCCGCACTCTCATGCAATGACAAGTGAATAAACACTCATCTTGAGAATAACACATCTAGCATGGAAAAATATTGGACACTCCCCACCGTTTCATGAGCGGTACGGGCACACAAAAGAGAAAATTTATTTTGAAAATTTAGAGATGGCACATACAAATTTGCTTGGAACGGCATGGAAATACCGCATATAGGTAGGTATGGTGGACTCACAAGGCAAAACTTGGTTTAAGGATTTTGGATGCACAAGTAGTATTTCTACTTAGTACAAATGAAGGCTAGCAAATTGATTGGGAAGCAGCCAAACCAAGAAACGAAAAATCACATAAGTGAGCATTGAACATAACTAACACCGAATAATGCACCACAAGTAGGATGTAACTTCATTGCATAACTATTGACTTCCGTGCATGCATAGGGAATCACAAACCTTAACACCAATATTCCTACTAAGCATAATTACTCATTAACATGACTCACATATTACTATCATCATGTTTCAAAACTATTACAAGGAATCAAGTTTAATTTGTCCAATGATCTTCATGAAAGTTTTTATTATATCCTCTTTGGATATCTATCACTTTGGGACTAGTTTCATATATTGCCATTGCTTTTTGGCAAGCTCAAACAAATTTAAGTGAAGCACATGAGCATAAAGATTTCATCTCTCAAAAAGGTATAAGTGAAGCATGAGAGGATTTCTTCAAAATTTACTAACTCTCAAATTAATATAAGTGAAGCATGAGAGTATTTCTACAAAAGTTTCCAAGCACACCGTGCTCAAAAAGATATAAGTGAAGCACTAGAGCAATTCTATAGCTCAAAAAGTTTAAGTGAAGCACATAGAGCAATTCTAACAAATCATAGCATGATTTTGGCTTTATCAAATAGGTGTGTACAGCAAGGATACAAAGGGAAAACTAACAAACAAAGCAAGCAAACATACAAGACGCTCCAAGCAAAACACATGATATGTGACGAATAAAAATATAGCTCCAAGTAAAATACCGATGGTCGTTAGAAGAAAGAGGGGATGCCACTCGGGGGCATCCCCAAGCTTAGTTGCTTGTTACTCTTTAGATATATCTTGGGGGTGCGGTAGCATCCCCAAGCTTAGGCTTTTGTTACTCCTTATTCCTTCATCCATCGGGATCTCACCCAAAACTTGAAAACTTCAATCACACAAAACTCAACAAAATCTTCGTGAGATCCGTTAGTATAAGAAAGCAAATCACTACTTTAGGTGCTGTTGTAAACCCATTCAAATTTTATAATTGCATTATAACTACTGTATTTTAACTTTACCATGGCTTATACCCTCCAATACAAACTATAGATTCATCAAAACAAGCACACAATGCAACAAAAACAGAATCTGTCTCAAACAGAACAGTCTGTAGTAATCTGTACTATACCCATACTTTTGTAACTCTAAAAATTCTGAAAAATTAGGAAAACGTAAGTAATTTGTATAGAAACACTGTGTTAAAATTTCAGCTCAAGATCACGTTCCAGAAAAAAAATGAAAATTCATATACTGGACGCAAAGTTTCTGTTTCAGATTCAGCATCACTTCTACTCATCCTATGAATCATCCTAACGGTTCTACTTGGCACAAACACTAAATAAACCATAAAAGCACAATCATAACAGAGGCATAATTGTGTCAACACTAAAAAATAGAAAGGAAAAAGCAAAAATTTATTTATTCATTGGGTTGCCTCCCAACAAGCGCTATCGTTTTACGCCCCTAGCTAGGCATATTGGATAGATTCAAGTATTGTCATCTTTGGTTTTGGATGGGGAACTTTTGTCAAGGGGTTTTGCAAATAAAACTTGAAACACATCATCCATAGAAACCTTAGCACTATCAAGTTGTCCCTCTACGTACCCCCTTTGATTACCGGCTACGATCCAAGAGTATTGTTGGTTTACATCATTAAAAACTTGTTGGGTCATATCTAAAACGGGGACTTCATTTTTGAGATTATCATCAAAAATTTGATTATTTACAAGAAAATATCTCATCATGTAATCACTATTGTAAAGGATTTCCCCTATTACCAGTTTTTCACGGCTCATACCATAAAAGTCAAAGATCTCCCTAGCTTCCCGTACTATATGATCAAATTCATGCATGAGAACAAGGGTAGCCAACTTCTTAGCCTTAGGATCCTTAATGATGGGTAGCTCATAAAACAATCTTTGCAAGGTAGGATGGGTACGAATAAATCTATTTTCAAGTTTTAGAACTAGCGCCGAGATAGCTTCCGCATAAGATTTAGTTCTTTTCAGAATAGGGGTATCATCGAGAGCCAAATTCCCAACGCAATTAAAAAACTCTTGAATAGTTTCTTTTCCTATAACGTTCCCTTGCCCCAAAACAAAAGTTTTAGAATCAAGATTGGCAGAACGTCCAATTTTAGGAGTCCTGCCGTCATCCGTTTCTGTCATACCAAAATCACTCATGGTGACAAGCAAACAAGAGATCTGACGAGAAAAAGGGCAAACGAAAAAGAAGGTGAATAAAATGGCAAATTGGTGAAGTGGGGGAGAGGAAAACGAGAGGCAAATGGCAAATAATGTAATTGCAAGGAGATGAGATTTGTGATTAGGAACCTGGTAGATGATGATGGAGTCCCCTCGGCGCCTACGATAGGCACGTAGAAGAGACCGCTTCCTCCCCGGCAACGGCGCCAGAAATTCCTTTGACGTGGCTTGGACTGCGTCGGTATTTCCCCAAAGAGGAAGGGATGATGCAGCACAGCGACGGTAAGTATTTCCCTCAGTTATGAAACCAAGGTTATCGAACCAGTAGGAGGATCCCCACCACCCAATAAGCAGTACCTGCACACAAACAACAAATACTTGCAACCCGACGCGAAAGAGAGGTTGTCAAGCTCTCTACGGTAATAAGATAGATTAGGTAGTGATAGATAGGAGAGATAGATCTCTCAAGAACACAAATAAAAAGAGTAAATATGCAGCAATATATTTTTGGGTTTTTGGTTTTGTAGATCTGAAAACAAAGATTGCAAAAAACGTAGATCGGAAAGCAATATGATGGAAAAGTAGACCCGGGGGCCGTAGGGTTCACTAGTGGCTTCTCTCATGAGTATAGCGCACGGTGGGTGAACAAATTACTGTTGGGCAATTGATAAAAAATCGTATAGTCATGACGATATCCAAGGCGATGATCATTATATAGGCATCACGTCCAAGATAGATAGACCGACTCCTGCCTGCATCTACCTCTATTACTCCACACATCGACCGCTATCCAGCATGCATCTAGTGTATTAAGTTCATGGAAAAATGGAGTAATGCAATAAGAACGATGACATGATGTAGACAAGATCTATTCATGTAGGAATAGACCCCATCTTGTTATCCTTAATAGCAACGATACATGCGTGTCTTGCTGCCCCTTCTGTCACTGGGAAAGAACACCGCAAGATCGAACCCATCACAAAGCACCTCTTCCCATGGCAAGAAAAATCGATCTAGTTGGCCTAACTAAATCAAAGATTCGAAGAAGAAATACGAGGCTATAAGTAATCATGCATATAAGAGATCAAAGAAGACTCAAATAATATTCATGGATAGAAACTGATCATGAACTCAAAATTCATCGGATCCCAACAAACACACCGCAAAAGTCTACATCAAATAGATCTCCAAGAGACCATTGTATTGAGAATCATAAGAGAGAGAGAAGAAGCCATCTAGCTACTGCCTACGGACCCGTAGGTCTATGGTGGACTACTCACGCATCATCGGAGAGGCACCTATGAAGAAGATGAACCCCTCCGTGATGGTGTTCAGATTGGATCTTGCGGTTCTGGAACTTGCGGAGGCTGGAATTGTGTTTCGGCGACTCTTCTAGGGTTTTGGGATTTCCAAGGAATTTATAGGCACGATAGTCGGTTGAGGGGGTTCCCGAGGTGCCCAGCACCTACCAGGCCGCGCCAGGGGGCCTCTGGCGCGCCCTGGTGGGGGTTGGCCACCCTGGGCCCCCTCTTCTGGTGTTCTTTGGCCCATCTGGTTTCTTCTGGTCCGGAAGAAATCCACAAAAATCCACGCAGCGTTTTATCTCCGTTTGGTACTGATTTTCTGCGAAGTAAAAAAAGAAGCAAAAACAGCAACTGTCACTTTGGCACTATGTCAATAGGTTAGTCCCGAAAAATGATATAAAGTTGTAATAAAATGATTGTAAAACATCCAAGAATGATAATATAACAGCATGGAACAAGCAAAAATTATAGATACGTTGGAGACGTATCAAGGTCCTGCATGAACAGACTTGATACTTGTGATCTGCGTTGGGTTTTCCTTGAAGAGGACCGGGTAATCGTAGCACAAAGTGGGTAAGTATTACTCTCAGTTATGAAACCAAGGTTTATCGAACCAATAGGAATACTGATACGTCTCCAACGTATCTATAATTTTTGATTGTTCCATGCTATTATATTATCTGTTTTGGATGTTTTATATGCATTAATATGCTATTTTATATTATTTTTGGGACTAACCTATTAACCTAGAGCCCAGTGCCAGTTTCTGTTTTTCCTTGTTTTTGAGCTTCGCAGAAAAGGAATATCAAACGGAGTCCAAACGGAATAAAAATTTACGGAGAATATTTTTGGAAAATATAAAAAATACTGGAGCAAGAAGATACCGGAGAGGAGTCCCGAGGCAGCCACAAGCCTAGGGGGCGACCCCCCCCCCAGGGCGCGCCCCCCTGGCTTGTGGGCCCCTCGGGCACCCCCTTGACGTGAGACCGACGCCAAAAATTCCTATAAATACCAAAACCCCCAGAAAGAAACCTAGATCGGGAGTTCCGCCGCCGCAAGCTTCTGTAGCCACGAAAAACCAATCGGGAGCCCGTTTCGGCACCCTGCCGGAGGGGGAAACCATCACCGGAGGCCATCTTCATCATCCCGGCGGTCTCCATGACGAGGAGGGAGTAGTTCACCCTCGGGGCTGAGGGTATGTACCAGTAGCTATGTGTTTGATCTTTCTCTCTCTCTCGTGTTCTTGAGATGGCACGATCATGATGTATCGCGAGCTTTATTGATATAGATGAATCATATGGAGTTTTCCCCTCTCTATCTTCTTGTGATGAATTGAGTTTTCCCTTTGAAGTTTTCTTATCGGATTGAGTCTTTAAAGGATTTGAGAACACTTGATGTATGTCTTGCGATGGGATATCCGTGGTGACAATGGGATGTTCTATTGATCCACTTGATGTATGTTTTGGTGATCAACTTGCGGGTTCCGTGACCTTGGGAATCTATGCATAGGGGTTGGTACATGTTTTCGTCTTGACTCTCCGGTAGAAACTTTGGGGCACTCTTTGAAGTTCTTTGTGTTGGATTGAACATGATGAATCTGAAATTGTGTGATGCATATCGTATAATCAAGCCCATGGGTACTCGTGGTGACATTGGAGTATCTAGGTGACATTAGGGTTTTGGTTGATGTGTATCTTAAGGTGTTATTTTAGTACGAACTCTAGGGCTGTTCGTGACACTTATAGGGATAGCTCATACGATTGATCGGAAAAGATAACTTTGAGGTGGTTTCGTACCCTACAATAATTTCTTCGTTTGTTCTCCGCTATTTGTGACTCTGGAGTGAACTCTTTGTCGCACGTGAGGGATTTACATATGATTCAACTATGTCAGTATTGTTGAGAGAACTTGCACTAGTGAAAGTATGAACCCTAGGCCTTGTTTCTAAGCATTGCAATACCGTTTTTGCTCACTTTTGTTACTTGCTACCTTGCTGTTTTTATATTTTCAGATTACAAAAACCTATATCTACCATCCATATTACACTTGTATCACCATCTCTTCGCCGAACTAGTGCACCTATACAATTTACCATTGTATTGGGTGTGTTGGGGACACAAGAGACTTTTTGTTATTTGGTTGCAGGGTTGTTTGAGAGAGACCATCTTCATCCTACGCCTCCCACGGATTGATAGACCTTAGGTCATCCACTTGAGGGAAATTTGCTACTGTCCTACAAAACTCTACGCTTGGAGGCCCAACACGAGTCTACAAGAAGAAGGTTGCGTAGTAGACATCAAATACCAATCCTCAACCGTCTTCAGCGGCTGCACACAAAAAAACAAACAACTTGCACCCAACGCCGGCAAGAGGGTCGTCAATCCCCTTGATCTCGTTATTTGCAAGCAAGTGAGTTGTGTAGATAATTGTAGATAATAGTAAAGTACAAAATAAAATAAAAGGTAATAAATAACAGCTAGGTAATTATAGAGTTTGTGGATATATAAGTGAATAGACTCAGGGGCCGTAGAGTTCTCTAGTGGCATCTCTCATAAGCAAAGCATACGGTGGGTAAACAAATTACTGTTGGGCAATTGATAGAAAAGCGAATAATTATGCGATGTTCATGGCAATGATCATGTGTATATAGGCATCACGTCCATAAGCAAATAGGCCGACTCCTGCCTGCACCTACTAATATTACTCCACTTCAAGAGCGCTTCTATGCTTGCCTCTCTACGTATTAAGTTCATGACAAACGGAGTAATGCTTGAAAAACGATGACATGATGTAGACAAAGTAAACTCAACTAATATGAATAAACCCCATCGTTTTATCCTTAGTAGCAATAACACAAAGACGCAACTTGTCCCCTTCTGTCACTGGGATATAGAAACTCGTCAGGTTGAACCTACTACAACGCACCATTCCCACCGAAGAAATATCAATCTAGTTGGCTAAACTATCTCAATAGATCGGAGAGCATTACAAAGCTATGACGATCATGCAAATAAGAATCATAGTAATCAGGTTTGACTCAAATACTTTTCATGAATAATCTGAACATAAACTCACAATTCATCGAATCCCAACAAACACACCATACAAAGGGATTACATCAGATAGATCAAGGCAAAGATGCTATGAACATTGTATTGAAGATCGAGAGAGAGAGAGATTGCCATCTAGGTACTACCTACGGACCCATAGGTCTGCGGTGAACTACTCACACATCATGGTGAGGGCAGCAAGGTTGATGAAGAGGCCCTCCATGATCGATCTCCCCTCCGGCAGGGTGCCGGAATGGAGGTGTAAATGGCCTCCCGTTGGAACAGAGACTTGCGGCGGCGGAAAAAGTGTTTCGGGAGCGCTTCTGGTGTTTTTAGGGTAGATGTGAATTTATAGGCTAGAGAACGACGTCGGGGGACGCTCCAGGGGGCCACAACATATCTGGCCACCCCCCTGGGGGCACGGCCAAATGGCTTGTGGGCCCCTGGTGTATCTCCCGGCCCTCCTCCGAAGCTTCTAGGTCTTATATTGGTCCAAAAAAATCACCAAAAAGTTTCGTGGCAATTGGACTCCGTTTGGTATTGTAACTCTGAAAAGGCAAAAACATGCAGAAAACAGGAACTGGCACTGGGCACTGGGTCAATAGGTTAGTGCTCAAAAATATTATAAATTGGTAAATAAATACCCACAAAGTATCCTAGAAGGATAATATATCAGCATGGAACAATCAAAAATTATAGATACGTTGGAGACGTATCAGCATCCCCAAGCTTAATTCCTGCTCTACCTCGAGTAGGTAAATGATAAAAACAGAATTTTTTATCTGACATGCTACCCATTATGTAATATTTGGTATGTACGCTCATTGAGAAATGATGAATTAACAAACAGCAACATAGTAATATTTATAAGTATAAGAAACAAAATCATTAATTTTTCAAAGTATACGATCCTAAAAGAATGTTTTAGCCCTATTCACCTTATTATATTAGCAAGGCATGACTCCATCTTCACCATATAGATACAAATGTTAAGCACCACGGTGTCCAAGTCAGGCAATTGGATCGTACTTTTTCAATATGCATCAACTTTTTATTCTTCACGCAATACATGAGCGTGAACCATTGGACATAGCATATAGGTGGAATAGAATATGGTGGTATGTATCAAAGGGGTAAAAAGTGGAGAAGATAGTCTCGCATCAACTAGGCGTACCAATGAGCTATGGAGATGCTCATCGATACATATCAATGCGAGGAGTAGGGATTTGCCATGCAAATGATGCACTAGAGCTATAAGTGTATGAAAGCTCAACTGAAGGTAAGTGGGGTGTGCATCAAACTTTCTTGCTCATGAAGACCTCGGGCATTTGAGGAAGCCCGTCTTAGGAATATACAAGCCAAGTTTATTATATGAAAAGGTAATTACCACTAGCATATGGAAGTGTCAATATAGGAGACTCTCTATATGAAGAACATGGTGCCACTCTGAGGCACAAGTGTGGTAAAGGATAGTAGCAAAGTCCCTTCTCTCTTTTCTCTCATTTTTTTATATGGTGGGCTTTTCTCTTCTTTTTTTCTTTTTGCCTCCCCCATTTTCTCCTTTTTTATATATGGTGGGCTCATTTGGCCTCCCCCATTTTTATTTCATTTTTCGTCCGGAGTCTCATCCCGACTTGTGGGGGAATCATAGTCTCCATCATCCTTTCCTCACTAGGACAATGCTCTAATAATGATGATCATCACACTTTTATTTACTTACAACTCAACATGAAAAACTGATAGGAAGATATGACTCTGTATGAATGCCTCTAGCAGTGTACCATGATGTGCAATGATCTAGCGTGACATGTATCAAAAATATGAAGAACGGTGGCTTTGCCACAAATACTATGTCAGCTCTATACGATCATGCAAAGCATTAGGATGATGAACGAACTAGTCATGTGAAGTGATGATGGAATTTGCATGGCAATATATCTCGGAATGGCTATGGAAATGCCATAATAGGTAGGTATGGTGGCTGTTTTGAGGAAGATATAATGAGGCTTATGTGCAACAGAGCGTATCATGTCACGGGGTTTGGATGCACCGGCAAATATTTGCACCGATCCTAGAGGTGAGAATGGGCTATGCACGGTACCGAAGAGGCTAGAAAATATGAGAAAGTGAAGATGCGTATGTCCATGGTGTCACATTAGTCATAAAGAACTCACATACTTATTGCAAAGTTTTATTAGTTTTATCACAAATCAAAGTACTCCTCGCATGCCCCGAGGGAGGAGGTTGGTAGGAGTTAACCATCGCGCGCCCCCGACTCAAAACAACACTAGGATTTCAACGAGGAACATAAATGCTCACACATCATCACCATGCCTCTTTAATTTTTAGATGAATAACAAGTTAACACCTCTTAATCTCGACACTTCTACGAATCAAAAAAATTGGACTCACACCTTTTTCATATTACCACATCAATGTCATTAATCCACAACTTCTCTGCATGTGCTACACGATGGTTCACTACTGGAATCAGCTTCTTTGCTGTCTGCCATAACAGACGGCAAAGGCCTGCCTGGCGGACGGCAAAGCCATTGTCGTCCGCCAGCAGACGGCGAACAGTCCGGCCGAACGGGAGCCGGTAAAGGCCACTTTGCCGTCTGCTGGCAGACAGCAAAGAAGCCAAGCTCTTTGCCGTTTGCTGGCAGACGGCAAAGCCCCTGGACGGCAGACAAAAGGTGCCAACCCCGTTAGGGGGCTAACGGCGCTCATTGCCGTCTGCCAGCAGACGGCAAAGAGCTGCAGCTGACGTCAGCTGACGTCAGGCTTCAGCTGGGCCAGCGCAGGCTCTTTGCCGTCTGCCAGCAGACGGCAAAGAAGCAAAGGTCTTCGCCGTCTGCCAGCAGACGGCAAAGAGGCCAAATAGGCCAGCCCAGGTTGCACAGGCTGCTGCCACGTGGTCTCTTTGCCGTCTGCTAGCTGACGGCAAACCTCTTTGCCGTCTGCTAGCAGACGGCAAAGTGGCTATATTGCCACTGTTTTTTTTTCTTAAATTCAATCAATTTCACAGATATATATATATATTCATTTCAAAATATTTCAACAAGTACATATAGCCAACATATCCCTGCCATATGGATATGATCATCCAACACATATATACACCAAATGAAAAGTCCAACATATCCAACAATTAAGCAAAAGGTCCATATAGTTTCATCCATACATACATATATAGGTAGCAAGTTTCACATTGTTCATCCTACAAAATCAAAACTAAAAGGAAGCACAAGAAGAAGAGTAGACTCCATCAACGCAAGCTTCCTCATCGAAAGCAAATCTGCAAATTGGGAAAGAAGAAAGTTAGAAGAAGAAGAAGAAGACTAGAAGAAGAAGACTAGCTAGAAGAAGAAGAAGAAGAAGACTAGAAGAAGAAGAAGAAGAAGAAGAAGAAGAATTTTTCTTCTCTTTCTTTTTCTCCTCTCCTCTTCTTTATCTTCTTCTTCTTCTAACTAAGGTAGGTAAAAATGCCATTTTTTAGCTAAGCTAGGAAAAAATGCTAAGTGTAGGTCATTTTAGAGCTAAGCTAGGTAAATAGGTCATTTTGGAGCTTAGTAAGGTTATTATGTCATTTTCGAGGATGATGCCATTTTTGAGTGAACTTACGTAAGTATAGCTCATTTTTTATCTAACTTAGGTAATTATGCCATTTAGGAGGAAAATATGCTAAGTATAGAGAAAACGTACCCTCATCACAACAAATGCGATGAAGATCGCAACTAAGGTAACAATTGATCCAACAGCATAATGATACCAAGCCTCATTATCAATGGCATATTTTCTAATCTTCTTAATCTTCAAGCGCATTGCATCCATCTTCAAGCGCATTGCATTCATCTTCATCTTGTGATCATCGACGACATCGGCAACATACAACTCCAATGTCATCTTCTCTTTTTCAATTCTTTTAATTTTTTCTTTCAAATACTCATTTTCTTTTTCAACTAAATTTAACTTCTCGACAAGAGGGTCGGTTGCAAATTCCGGTTCACATACCTCCTAGATTAAAATATCTCTATGTCAACTTGATGGCCATAATTGTCATAAATGCGAAATGCAACAAATAGTTATAAAAGAGAATTTACCACATACGAATCATAAAGCGGGCGAGGGCCGACGGGGACGGATTTCAAGATCATGGCACTATGTATAAGAAACAATCATACAAAGTAAGAAAATTATACAAGTAACTATATAAATCATACAATCATACAAGAAAATGGCAAGTGTAGGTCATTTTAGAGCTATCCTAGTTAAAATCGGTCATTTTGGAGGTAGGTAAGGTTATTTTGTCATTTTGGAGGAAAATAAGCTAAGTCAATGTCATTTTGGAGCTAAACCAAGATTATCATGCCATTTTTTACCTAAGTATGCTAAGTATGTCATAAATGAACTAAAGAAGCTAAGTATAGGTCATTTTGGAGCTATCCTAGGTAGTTATGCCATTTTTTAGCTAACTAAGCATATTAAGTCATTTAGGAGGAAAAATGCTAAGTATAGGTCATTTTATAGCTATCCTAGGTAAAGTATGTCAGTTTGGAGCTAAGTAAGGTTATTATGTCATTTTCGAGGAAAATAAGCTAAGTCAATGTCATTTTGTTGAATACCTAATAACATGAACTAATTAATAATATATATGTACATAATAATAATTGAATACCTGACATTACTAATATTAATCTTCATCGTCTATATATGCTCCGGGATAAATAAATGCGGAATCATCATCACTATCAGTAATGACGTGCTCATCAGCATCATCAATAAATGCATCAACATGTGGAAGGCCTCCTTTATGTAATCGGTCAAGCATTGACAGGTCATCCGCAGCAGTAACCTCTTCTTCTTCTGTCTCATCTTGTTCCGGCTCAGGGGTGAAGTCGGATTCACTGTCGCTGTCTACCTCAATGTTCTGGGGTGAAGTAGAGCGGTTCTTGAAACGTTTTTTGGAAACACGTGTTTCTTGGAAGAATTCTCCTTCATATGTGTCTGGGTTAATGTGAGGGTCATAATCATCTTCATTGAGGGGAGGTGGTCTAAAATGTGGCGGCACATTATAAACGACATCCCAACCATTCAGATTTGGATCTGTTTGGCAGGCCCACGGTAGATAGAAAACTTGGGTCGCGTGTTGAGCCGTAATATAGACATCGGGAACATCTAAATGGGTGCTTTGTTTGATTTCCACTAGCCCTATATGTTCATGAGTCCTTCTAGTCTCCTTTGGCTGGAACCAATAACATTTGAAGACTACGATGTTTGGTGGGTTTTCACCAAAGAATGTAAGTTCATAAATTGCTTCAACTCTTCCATAATACTCGACCCCTGCTTCGCCGACAGCGGAGACACAACAATTTGTAGACTTTCGGTTGGCCATAGATAGCTCTTTGCCAAAAGTACGAAAGCGATACCCGTTGATGTCGTATTTGTCAAATGAACGGACCTTATAGTCAAAACCATTTGCGACTTGTCTCAATTCGGAGTCCATAGACTCTGCATTAGCCTACAAGTTTAATACGAAAGGATTGTTGCATTAGCCGCAAACTAGACGAAGAAATGAAATGGTCTAATGGAAATTACCGTTTGTTTGAACCAAGAGATGAAACCGGGATAGCCTCCTACATGCTTTGCCAGAAGCTCATACTCTTCGATGGAATCCTTTTGGATCACCGCTCCATCCGAGAATTTGGCGACGTATCGACTGTATCACATATTCGGGAATAAGAGCATTTCAAAGGAATTAGAAGTTGCGAAACAATGTACCGAGAACTTACTCGATGTACGGCCGCACTTCTGTTAGGTTGTTGAAGATATACAACGAAATGGTCCGCCATTCTTCGACATCCAGCGCTATTGCTTTCGAAGCACCGGCTGGTGCGAGGTTCCCTTTGAATAGGCTGAGGTTGGATCGACCTTTTTCACGGTCGCCATCATTGTACCGAGGCTTCGGATTATGCAAATGACGATTCTTCGCTTTGTAGTGTGCTGTCACGAAGTTTGCGGCCTCCTCAGTAATGAATGCCTCGGCCATCGATGCTTCAATTCTATGTTTATTTTTACATTTTGCTCGAAGCGTCTTCTGCATCCTCTCAATTGCGAAGCACCAACGATTTTGCACGGGCCCCCCCAATCTTGCCTCGGTCGGGAGATGCAAAATCAAATGCTGCATTGGATTAAAGAATCCCGGTGGAAAGATCTTTTCTAACTTGCAGATCAACTCCGGCGCCAACTCTTCCAGTTCGTCTAGCACGTCAGGCGATAGTTCTTTCGCACAAAGAGCACGGAAGAAATAGCTCAGCTCTGCCAGTACTAGCCATTCATCCTCAGGGATAAAGCCACGCAACATCACCGGCATTACCCGCTCAAGCCATATGTGCCAATCATGACTCTTCATACCAAATATTTTCAATTTGTCAAGACTCGCTCCCCTCTTTAGATTCGTTGCATACCCATCGGGGAACATCAACTGCATTTTCACCCACAAGATCATTTCCCTCATAGCTGGCCTTCCAAGATTGAACCATGCCTTTGGCTTCCTCCAGTTCTTCTTTCCTTTCGGTTGTCGCATGTTTTGTAACGGTCTATCACATAGAGCCTCTTGATCGACTCTAGCCTTAGGGTTATCCTTTGACTTCCCCTCTATGCCGAACAATGTACCAAAAAGGGCCTCGGCGATATTCTTTTCAGTGTGCATCACGTCGATGTTGTGTGGGCAAATGAGGTCTTTAAAGTAAGGCAGATCCCACAAGCATATCTTGTGAGTCCAGGCGTGTTCCGAATTATACCCTTTGAAATATCCTGGACGCTCTGGATTAGGCTCGAGAGCGTTTAACTGATCCAGGGCCTGTTGGCCTGTCAATGCAGGTGGTGCAGAGTTTTTGACAACTCTACCTTTCATGAAATTTTTCTTGTCTTTTCTGAACTTATGGCCAGGATCCAGGAACTGTCTATGCAAGTCGAAGCAAGAATACTTGCGACCCGCCTGCAGCCAACGGAACTGAAGAGCTGCCTTGCATGTGGGGCACGGGAACCTTCCATGCACACACCAGCCAACGAATAGCGCATACGCCGGCAAGTCATGCGTCGAGTACATGTACCACACATGCATTTTGAAGTTTTGTTTTGTAGCGGCGTCATATGTCTTGATCCCATTATCCCAAGCTTCTTGCAATTCATCCTTAAGCGGCTGCATGTACACATTCATATTCTTCCCCGGATAGTTGGGCCCTGGAATTATCAACGTCAAGAAAATATTCTTTCTTTTCATAATCTCTCCGGGGGGGGGGGGAGATTGAGTGGAATGACAAATACAGGCCAGCAACTGTATTGGGTTGCCGTCATACCAAACACTTGGAACCCATCCGTGCTGATGGCGACTCGAGGATGCCTTGGATCTGCCGCTTTGTCCTTATGTAAAGCATCGAAGTGCTTCCACGCAAAAGCGTCTGAAGTGTGTCCCAACATCGGATTCCCATCTGCATCTAGTTCGGTTCTTTTGCCCAATTTATGCCACGTCATCTGTCTGGCCGTCTCTTCGACCATGAAAAGACGTTGAAGTCTTGGTATGATTGGCATATACCGAAGAACATTAACTGGGATTTTGGTCTGACTCTTCTCACCCATACCGTTGTCTACCACAACATACCTGGAAGACTTGCAAATGGGACAATAGTTGAAGCCCGCATACTCAAGCCTAAATAAGGCACATCCATTCTCACAGGCATCTATCTTCTCATAGGGCATCTTAAGCGCACGTAGGATTTTGTCCGACTGGTACAGGTTTGCTGGCAATACATGGCCTTTGGGTAGAAAGCGTCCAAATATCGTCATCATCGCGTCGTAGCATTCTCTGCCCAGGTTGAACTGAGCCTTGAGAGCCATTACTTGCGCGATGGCATCCAGCTGACAAAGCTCAGTGTGCTCGTGGAGAGGACGTTTTGAAGACTCCAACATTTCATAGAAGGCCTTTGCAGATTCCTCCATCTCATCGTCCGAATCCCGAGCATCATCAAAGTCTTGCACCATGTCTTCGATCCCGGTACCATGCTCGTCGGTGCGACGACGAACCACCTCAGCTCTGGCACGTTGGGCAGACTCACCATGAAATCTCCACACCGTATAATCAGTCGTAAAACCCCACTTCTGCAAGTGTTTACCCATTTCATCCCGTGTCCACTTTTTATGGTTGTCGCACCGGACACAGGGGCACCAGGTTATTTCCTGGCCATTTGCAAATGCGGCGCTCAGAAACCCCTTGGTTTTTGTTAACCATTCAATGGTCATTTCTTTCTGACTAGGGTGACCGGTGTACATCCAAGCACGATCACTCATCTTGCCTACCTACTAAACACACAAGAAATATATACATAATTCAGCAAACCATATTCATCAGTTAATAGAGTTTGTCAGTTTTATTACGTCCATGCAACCTAGACGCTAGTAGGTAAAGATAGGTCCTAATCCCACCCGAGTATGTGTAGATTGGGTTCGTTTTCCCATGCTCTGCTCCGGATCCGACGCAAAATTTCGGCAGCACCTCCCCGCTGTTCTCCTGATACACGTCTCGGCAATAAGCAGAGAGGATGTGTACCCGGAGAACAACAGGGAGGCACTGGCGAAATTCTGCATCGGATCCGGAGCAGAGCATATGGGAAAACGAACCCAATCTACACATACACGGGCTGTCCATGGATAACGTTGGACAATTCGAAAGAATCACGGTTATAAATATGCAAATGCATGCATATTTATAGATGTAACCCTTTCGAACGGGAGACGCATAGTCGTCACGCATACTGATGATTCAATCTACCTACAGCTAGCAAGTTTCATCGGCACGAAGACCGGAACAGAGCAAATGAAGGGGGAGGAGGAGATGTCATTTGTGCTCACCCACGAACGCATGGGCGGAGCTCGTCGAACGCACGGGAAGGTCGTCGAACACCAAACCCTCGCAGCGACGAAACAACTGCACATTTAAATCCACCCAATCAACACAAATATATATGATGTTTTTCATAACAAAATCGGAATTATATGACCTAACTCATAATTCACACATATATGACCCCGTCGGCCTCTGGAAGGCCGAAGAGCACCCTTTCGGTCAACAGGAGGCCGAAGAGGTGTCGGGGGTCGGGGGTGTCGTGTCGGGGTGTCGTGGTGTCGGGGTGTCGTGTCGGGGTCGGGGTGTCGTGTCGGGGTCGGGGTGTCGGGGTGTCGGGGGTGTCGTGTCTGGGTGTCGTGGTGTCGGGGTGTCAAGGGTGTTGGGGTGTCGGGGTCGGGGTGTCGTGTCGGGGTCGGGGTGTCGCGGTCGGGGTGCCGTGTCGGGGTCGGGGTGTCGGGTCGGGGTCGGGGTGTCGGGTCGGGGTGTCGTGGTGTCATGGTGTCGGGGTGTCGTGTCGGGGTCGGGGTGTCGGGGTGTTGTGTCGGGGTCGGGGTGTCGGGGGTGTCGTGTCTGGGTGTCGTGGTGTCGGGGTGTCAGGGGTGTCGGGGTCGGGGTGCCGTGTCGGGGTCGGGGTGTCGGGTCGGGGTCGGGGTCGGGGTGCCGTGTCGGGGTCGGGGTGCCGTGTCGGGGTCGGGGTCAGGGTCGGGGTCGGGGTCGGGTCGGGGTCGGGGTCGGGGTGCCGTGTCGGGGTCGGGGTGTCGGGTCGGGGTCGGGGTCGTGGTTTTTCCTCTTTTTTTCTTTTCTTCTTCTTCCTCTTCTTCCTTTTCTTCATTTTCTTCCTTTTTGTTCCTTCTTCTTCTTCTTCCTCCTTTCCTTTTTCCTCTTCTTCTTCTCCTCCTCTCCTCTTTTTTCTTCTTCTTCTTCCTCTTCTTCTTTTTTCTTCTCCTCCTCCTCTTCTTCTTCTTCCTTTCCTTTTTTCCTCTTCTTCTTCTCCTCCTCTCCTCTTTTCTTCTTCTTCTTCTTCTTCTTCTTCTTCTTTTTTCCCTCTAAGTTTTTTCTACCTAATATATACTAACTAATATGAACTAATAACTAACTAATATGAACTAATAAAAACAGAAAAAAACATAAAAAGGGGGGAGGGTGGAGCTCACCGGAGGGGGGGTCGAGGCGGCGGCGCGGGGCGGCGGAGGGGGAGGGGCGGAGCTGGGTCGTCGGGGGTGCCTGCTCGCCGGCGACCCGACGCGGCGGAGCGGCGGGGCAGGGGGCGGCGGGGGCGACGGGGCCGAGGTGGTGGAGGAGGGCCGCGGGGAGGGGGCGGGCGGCGCCGCGGCCTGGCTCCGGCGGTGGTGGAGAAGGGCCGCGGGGAGGGGGCGGTGGTGGAGGAGGGCTGCGGGGAGGGGGCGGCGGCGGGAGGGCGGGGCGGCGGCGCTGAGAGAGAGAGGGAGAGAGAGATGTGAGAGAGAGAGAGAGGCGCGGGGCGCGGGGCCGAAAGTTAAGTTCATTTCTTTGCCGTCTGCTGGCAGACGGCAAAGAATTCTTTGCCGTCTGCCAGCAGACGGCAAAGACGGCGATCGTTAGCCCGCCCCCGCCGTGACATTGTGGGCCCCACCCTCACCTCTTTGCCGTCTGCTGGCAGACGGCAAAGAGTTCTTTGCCGTCTGCCAGCAGACGGCAAAGAAGTGGCAGATGGCAAAGAGCTTGACCTAGCCAGTGCCGTGCCCCGTGGGGCCCACTTTGGTCTTTGCCGTCTGCTGGCAGACGGCAAAGAACTCTTTGCCGTCTGCCAGCAGACGGCAAAGAAGTGCAGATGGCAAAGACCCTCTTTGCCATCAGTTGGTTCTTTGCCGTCTGCTTTGGCAAGACAGACGGCAAACAGCCTCGTTGCCATCAGCTGGCAGACGACAAAGAGCTGGCAGATGGCAAATAACTGAATTCCAGTAGTGGTTTTGATTATCATTCATTGAATACCTAATATTCTTGGACTAGTCTTATGACCCATGCAAATTACTGTCACTATTACTCAGCTCTCCAACAAATATAAGTGAAGAACAAGAGCATATTATTTCTATAAAATCTACACGCCACCGTGCTCAAAAAGATATAAGTGAAGTACTAGAGCAACTGCCTAGCTCAAAATATATAAGCGAAGCACATAGAGTATTCTAGCAAATTATCATGAAGGTGTGTCTCTCTCAAATAGGTGTGTCTAGAAAATGATGATTGTGACAGACTGAAAGTAAAAGCAAACAAAAGCAAACGACGCTCCAAGCAAAATACATATCATGTGATGAATAAAAATATAGCTCCAAGTGACATACCGATGGATTGAGACGAAAGAGGGGATGCCTTCCGGGGCATCCCCAAGCTTAGACGATTGAGTCTCCTTATAATTATACTTAGGGTGCCTTGGGCATCCCCAAGCTTGGGCTCTTTCTACTCCTTATTCCGTAGTCCATCGTGGTCACACCCAAAACTTCAAAACTTCAATCACACAAAACTCAACAAAACTTCGTGAGATCCGTTAGTATAAGAATCATATTGCATACTTGAGGTACCGTGATAAATTGATTCAAATTCATTTTTGCATAATAGGTACTGTATTCTAACTTCCACATGGCTTACACCCCCCTGATATAGTTCATGGCATAATCAAAACAAGCAAACTATGCAAGCAAAACAGAATATGTTTAAAACAGAATAGTCTGTAGCAATCTGTAAAGAGCCCATACTTTTGTAACTCTAAAATTCTGAAAAATTAGGAAAACGTAAAGAATTTGTATAGCAATACCGTGTTAAAATTTCAGATCATTATCATGCTCCAGCAAAAAATGAAAATTCCTGCACTGGAGTCAAAGTTTCTGTTTCAGATTCAGCATCGTTTCTACTCATCTTGTGAGTCATCGCAAAGGCTTTACTTGGCACAAACACTAATTAAAACATAAAAAAAAATCATTATAGAGGCAACAATCATGTTATCACACAAAAACAGAAAGTAAAAACAGAAAATAAAGATACATATTGGGTTGCCTCCCAACAAGCGCTATTGTTTTATGCCCCTAGCTAGGCATAATGCATAGTTTCAAGTGTTGTAGTAATCATGAGGACGATATGTCATGCTAAAATCATATTCCCTTATTTCAGCAGAAATCTTCCTAATAGGTAAACAAAAATAATTGAAGGGACTAAACTTCACAACACAAGGGTCCAAGAGGTCTATTTCGGAAGGAATAGGTGGTTCCTCCTTTGGTTTCTCATAGGTGAAGGCTATCTCCTCATTGTATAAGTTTCAAAAAAGATATTTCCTCAATGCTCTCTCAAGTTCATAACCCATTCCAAGTTTTGGTATAGCAAATTGATCATTGTGTTCAGAAATTTTATCAACTAGTACATTTGGTGGAACCTTCTTTCTAAGATTTTCATCATAAGCAACATAATTCGTAGACTTCAATTTCCTCATAACTTCTAACTCATAAAGGATTCCTTCTATTGGTGGACACTCACAATTAATCCTATAATGAGCAAATATATTTCTAGCTTCTTGTATGATAAGGTCAAATTCTTGAACAAGAAAAATAGTAGCTAGACGTTTAGTAGAAGCTTCCTCAATATTAGAGAATTCTAGGAATAACCATTGTATGAAAGGATGCATATGAACAAATTGTCTTTCCAATTGTGTTATGAGCAAAGATATAGCATCCTCATAACTTGTAGTTCTAGTGACAATGGTACCTCCCATCAATGGCAATGATCCCGCACAAGTGAAAAGGTCTTGAATAACACTTTTTCCAATAATATTCCCACTACCTATGCGGAGTTTCTTAGTTTGCATAATATATAGGTTCACTTTTAGAAGGATCATCATCCGCAAGGTTATCAAGTTTTTCCTTAGCAACTTCATCAAAATTTATTTTAGCATTATTAGCACAAGGTGAAGTTGGAAGCTCAAGGACTTCTGCACTAGAGGCGAAGACACCACTAATCTCAAAATTAGACACGATAGCAACTCAAGCAAACTAGCAAGTAAAGCAAACTAGAAGCGAACTAGTAACAAGCAAAGGTAAATATTTTTGTATTTTTGATTTTTATGAGACAAACTAACTATAACAGCAAATAAAAAGAAGAACAAATGAATGAAATTTTGTGCGAAGTTACTTGATAGTTGGTGATGGTATTCCCCGGCAACGGCGCCAGAAATCCTTCCTGATACTCGTGATCTGCGTTGGGTTTTCCATGAAGAGGAACGAGTAATCACATCACAAAGTGGGTAAGTATTTCCCTTAGTTATGAAACCAAGGTTTATCGAACCAATAGGAATACCAATCCTCAACCGTCTTCAGCGGCTGCACACAAAAGAACAAACAACTTGCACCCAACGCCGGCAAGAGGGTCGTCAATCCCCTTGATCTCGTTATTTGCAAGAAGTGAGTTGTGTAGATAATTATAGATAATAGTAAAGTGCAAAATAAAATAAAAGGTAAT
The DNA here is from genome assembly GCA_039707655.1 of Elymus sibiricus. Classification (NCBI taxonomy): domain Eukaryota; kingdom Viridiplantae; phylum Streptophyta; class Magnoliopsida; order Poales; family Poaceae; genus Elymus; species Elymus sibiricus. Next base: position 56,579,733 of record CM077671.1, on the reverse strand, counting down.
AAATAACAGCTAGGTAATGATAGCGTTTGTGGATATATAAGTGAATAGACCCGGGGGCCGTAGAGTTCTCTAGTGGCATCTCTCATAAGCAAAGCATACGGTGGGTAAACAAATTACTGTTGGGCAATTGATAGAAAAGAGAATAATTATGTGATGTTCACGGCAATGATCATGTGTATATAGGCATCACGTCCATAAGCAAATAGGCCGATTCCTGCCTGCACCTACTACTATTACTCCACTTCAAGAGCGCTTCTATGCTTGCCTCTCTACGTATTAAGTTCATGACAAACGGAGTAATGCTTGAAAAACGATGACATGATGTAGACAAAGTAAACTCAACTAATATGAATAAACCCCATCGTTTTATCCTTAGTAGCAAAAACACAAAGCCGTGCACCGTGGTGCCGCTGGAAGCCGTGCGCCACCGGCGTGGTGGACATGCGTGGCGAGTCCGACGGTGGGTGACTGAGCGGTGATGAGCCGGTGCTGGCCGCGGCCACCGCGGCAGCAAGCCCCTGCTGGCCTGGGTTTAACCCTAGCATCAGCAGGGTCTGCATCGTGGCCTCGCGGACCAGCAGGTTGGTCTTGGCGGCGCTGGACTCTTGATCCAAGGAGGCGGCGATGGTGGACGCGGCCGAGGCCTCCTCCTGGCTTCTTGCAGGTGCCGGTGGTTCTTCCTCCTTGTCGATTGAACGGAGCGCTCCTCGGGGGTAAGCACCTTCTTCTTCTTGGTCGGCGCCGACCCTTTTCGTGCGCCGCGGGGACCGGCGGAGGCGAGGCCGGCGACGGCGTAGACGGTCGGCTCGTCGTCGTCCATGGCGCGCGTGGGAGGGAAGCGTTTTGGGAATTTTGGGGGGAAATGATGGCAACGTGCCACCGACTGGCGGGCCAGGGGGAAGAGCGGGCGTCGCGCACGTCCGTCCCGAGTTCACGCGGACGCAAACCCGGCTCAAATTTGGGCATGGAATGGGTCGTGGGCGGACAGAAAACGGACGCGTGTCCGTTTGGAATGGCGCGTTGGGCTGAGTTTTCTTTCCGCGACGACCCAAGCGGACACGGACGGACGAAATGAATCGCCCGGTTGAAGTTGCTCTAAATAGATGAGATATCGTGTTGGATGGCGAGATGCCCTTAAGAGCAACTCCAACGGGCCGACCCAAACGGACGCGCGGTTTGTCCGCTTTTTGTCCGTTTGGGTCGGCCGCCCGCGCGGCGTCCGCCCTCTCTAACATTTGGGTCGGCTGTGCGCCCAACGCGCGGACCCATATATGCCGGCATGGCCGGCTGGCCACCCTTTTTAACACATAGCACAAATTTTGCATTTGCTACACACACATATTTTGCATTACAAAGCAAACATATAGTCGACAACAAAATAAATAGCATGGTTTCAACCAAATAAATAACATAGTTTTACAAGCCGAATAAAAATAAAATAGTCTCACATAGTTTTGCAAGCCGAATTAAAGAGATACATCTATTGGTTGCCAACATAAGCCCACATATGCTCAACCAAATCATTTTGCAATTGCATGTGAGTTTTCCAATCACGCATGTCGTGATGAAATTGGGCGAACTGTTCAAACGTTGCCGCTCCTCCATGCTCAGGCACAGCATTCTCACCCTGATACTGAAACCCTTGATCGTAGAGACGTTCCGGGCGCTCATCTTCTACGATCATATTGTGCATGATCACACAAGCAGTCATCACCTCCCACATTTTCTTCGTGCTCCAAGTTTTTGCAGGATACCGAACGATGCCCCATCGAGATTGCAAAACACCAAAGGCACGCTCGACGTCTTTTCTAGCACTCTCTTGCTCTTGGGCAAATCTTTTCCTCTTCTCTCCGACAGGATTGGGGATTGTCTTCACAATAGTGGTCCATTGAGGATAGATACCATCACCCAGGTAGTATCCTTTGTCGTAGTTGTGGCCGTTGATGGTAAAATTAACCGGTGGGTTGTTGCCTTCGGCAAGCCTAGCAAACACCGGCGAGCGCTGAAGCACGTTGATATCGTTGTGTGATCCGGCCATGCCAAAGAAAGAGTGCCAGATCCAGAGATCTTGAGATGCCACGGCCTCAAGTATGACAGTGCATTTCCTGACATGGCCCTTATACTGCCCTTGCCAAGCAGAAGGGCAGTTCTTCCACTCCCAGTGCATGCAGTCTATGCTACCAAGCATCCCCGGGAAGCCCTTGCTGGCATTCATCGCCAACAAACGGGCTGTATCTTCAGGAGTCGGCTCTCTCAAGTACTCAGGGCCAAACACAGCAATAACAGCCTTGCAAAACTTATACAGGGAGTCTAGGCAAGTAGACTCGCTCATACGGACGTACTCGTCAACGAGATCACCGGGCACTCCGTATGCAAGCATTCTGATGGCTGCAGTGCGTTTCTGATAAGAGGAGAAGCCAATCTTTCCAACGGCATCCTCTTTGCACTCGAAATAGTTATCGTAGCCGACCACTCCCTCTCTAATACGGTTGAAAAGATGCCTACTCATACGGAAACGGCGACGAAATTTCTGATGTTTGAACAACAGGTTCGTTGTGTCAAAGTAGTCTTTCCAAAGAAGGAAATGCCCGCTCTCTCGGTTGCGATCCAACGCCGGAAGGTGCCCCGGAATGGAGCCACGGAACAACGGCCGTTGGCTATTGATGTGGTGATGGACCAACATGGCAGCCAAGATCTCCTCCTCATCATCGGACGAGGAATCGTCGGAGTCACAAAGAAAATTATGAAAGAAGAACTCGTCGGCGGAGTCCATTTTTGTACCTTGGCAAACTGTCAAACAGCTTGCGGGCGTCAACGAAGAAGCCGGCCGGCGAAAGGAGTCGCGCCGCCCTCGGACCAGCTAGCTGCCCTGGCGGCGTCAGACGAGTGTGCCTGCGTCTGACGAGCGTGCCGCTGTCAAGACGAAGGAACTGGCCGGGAGGCGGCGAGGCGACTTCTTGGCCGCGGCCTCGGCTGTGTCGGGTGAGTGGGGGCGGGGAGCTTTCGATTCCCCGGCGGCGGGGAGCGGGGCGACGTGGGAGGTGGCGACGTGGGAGGTGGCGGCGTTGCAGGTGACGGCACCGGGACCGGAAAAATGGGTGGTGGCGTCGGCGACGAAGGAGGAGGGTTTGCTGTTGTAATGGGAAAGAATGGTCAATGTGCCACCGACCAGCGGGCCAGGGGGGAGTAGGCGGGCGCGCGCGTCCGTCTCGTGTCCGCGCTGACGCAAATCCGGCTCAAAAATGGGCCTGGAATGGGTCGACAGGCGGACGAAAAGCGGACGTGCGTCCGCTTGGATCGACGCGTTGGGCCGATTTTTATGTCCGCGCCGACCCAAACAGGCGCGCGGGGACGGAATGGGTCGCCGAGTTGCTCTAACCACGGAAAGGGTGTTTGTGTGTCTCTCACCAAGCACAACGGGCGAATATGGCTGGCAATGCAAGAGGTCTCTCGAAAACCCATCAGGGCGAAAAGGCCTTTGTCGGCGCTGAAAAGTCCCACGTGGCCGGCGCTTGTGTTGTGCGCCCGATTCTGAAATTAAGAACACATGAGCGAATTACCCGAAACGCCCCTCCCGTCCAACTAGTCCAAAATCGATGCAAACAGACGCAGTCAGATCCATCTGGATTGGTTGGGTTCTGGCCGCCGTCCACCCGCCCGTTTGAGCGTCCCCCGTCCTCCTCCTCCTCCTTGCTCGACTCAAAAAATAGTCAGATTCTTTCCGCTTCCTCCGTCGTTCCGCGGTAAGAGCTCGAGTTCATAGCCTGCCTGCCTGCGCTTTCATTTCACTGGCCGACAGACGAGACAGATAGTCCCAGCATTGGTGGTGAGCTGGATTCTGGTGGTGTGGACCTGAAATTCCCGATCTTGAATCGCTCGGCACCACGGCTCTCCGGTATTTTGCCCCGACCTTGCTTGTTGGTACTTCTCTTCCAGCTCGCCGCGGCAGTAGTGCGCATTGCGTCTAGTTCTAATCGAGAGAATGGCGAAGCTCGCGGCGGCGCTGCTGCTGGCCGCGGCGGCGGCCGTGCTGGCGGGGGCGGCGGAGGGGCTGGGTGTTAACTGGGGCACACAGGCGTCGCACCCTCTGCCGCCCAAGGTGGTGGTGCAGCTGCTCAAGGACAACGGCATCAACAAGGTGAAGCTCTTCGAGACCAACGTCGACGCCATGAAGGCGCTCGCCGGCAGCGGGGTGGAGGTCATGCTCGCCATCCCCAACAACATGCTCCGCCACATCGCCGGCGACTCGGGCGCCGCCAGGGACTGGGTCAAGCGCAACGTCAAGCGCTTCGACTTCGACGGCGGCGTCGTCATCAAGTAAGCTCAGCTCTCCCTTCCCTTTCTCTCACTCTCAGTCGTCGCCATCGCCATCGCCCTGCTTAATTTTTTACTACCTTATCTTAGTAGATATGCAAATATTCGCCGTGATATTGTCGCCAACCAACCATTTTGGGTGTAGCACTAGCACACAGCACATCACACAGAGTAGCATTGCATGCTTCAGTTTCCTCTTCTTCCTGCACGAAATTGTAATCCGGTGAAGATCTGCAGAGCATCAATGTGTTTATAAAATGGGATGAGGGTTGGAGGGGGACAGTGGTCAGTGGGGGAGGTTGGTGGGACGATTTGGTTGGTCGTGCTGTGCAAGCCAAGGGATCATATTCTTTCTTTTGGTGGGCCAGCTTACAGCAGGGATAGTGTGGAGTGGCTGTCAATTGTTATAGTTTTACAATTAAGTTTGCTGATGAAACTCAATAGAGTTCTATCAATATTATTATTTTTGACAGATTGGTGCTTCACTGACAGTGGTAGCTTTAGGACATGCAAGAAATAGCTGTGTTTTTGTTGAGTTTTGAACATTCGGTGTTGAGCTTTGGACATTTTTCAGGCGCTTACTGCAACATGAAAGAAGTGAGCTTTTCTCTTCAGGATGCATTACTGAACCACAATGATCCATAACTTGAACAAAAGACAAGAGTGTTGTTCTGAATCTTAAATCCTTGTGCATTATCGCAAGAGTTTCAGGAGCCGAGCCTCTCTGTCTGCAATGCAGGTACGTGGCCGTGGGCAACGAGCCATTCTTGGACGCGTACAAGGGGTCGTTCATCAAGGTCACCTTACCGGCGCTGGAGAACATCCAGAACGCGCTCAATGACGCTGGCGTCGGCGACCGGATCAAGGCGACGGTGCCTCTCAACGCCGACGTGTACAACTCCCCGGCCAGGAACCCCGTGCCGTCGGCGGGCCGCTTCCGCGCCGAAATCTCCGGCGTCATGACGGACATCGTCAAGTTCCTGGCCAAGAACAAGGCGCCATTCACCGTCAACATCTACCCCTTCCTCAGCCTCTACCTCGACGACAACTTCCCTCTGGACTTCGCCTTCTTCGACGGCGGCGCGACGCCGGTGAACGACAAGGGCGTGATGTACACCAACGTGTACGATGCCAACTTCGACACGCTGGTCGCGTCGCTCGCGGCGGTGGGGCACGGCGACATGCCCATCATCGTCGGCGAGGTCGGGTGGCCCACCGACGGCGACAGGCACGCCAAGGCGTCCCACGCGCGGCGCTTCTACGACGGGCTGCTGAAGCGGCTGGCGGCCAACCGCGGCACGCCGGCGAGGCCGAACCGGCACATCGAGACGTACCTGTTCGGGCTGGTGGACGAGGACCGGAAGAGCGTGCAGCCGGGCAGCTTCGAGCGGCACTGGGGCATCTTCCGGTACGACGGCCAGCCCAAGTTCGCGATGGATCTCAGCGGGCAGGGCCGTCGGGACGCGACGCTGGTGCCGGCCAAGGGCGTGCAGTACCTGTCCAGAGTGTGGTGCGCGCTCAACCCCAAGGCCAGCAGGGACGACCTCGGCAAGCTCCTTGGCGCCAAGATCGACTACGCGTGCAGCAACGCGGACTGCACGACGCTTGGATACGGCTCCACGTGCAATGGCATGGACGCCAAGGGCAACGCTTCCTACGCCTTCAACGCCTACTACCAGACGCAGAGCCAGAAGGACGAGGCCTGTGACTTCCAGGGCCTCGCGCTGCCCACCAAGACGGATCCCTCCACGGCCACCTGCAACTTCACCATCCAGATAGCCACATCGGGCTCGGCGGCGGCGGCTACGCGCCTTGGCGTGGCGACGATGGTTGCCGCCTTGCTGGTGGCGTTGCTCCAGCTCTCAGTGTCGTAGTATTTGGCATTCCCGCGGTTGATTTGTTCACAGGGTCAATTTTCACTGTTGATTTGTAGCATTTCTTGCATTAGGCCTCCTTTTGAACTGGCTCACAGAAGTAACTTGATGCTTTTATTTGAAGATCAAGGTGCTTTTCTTTGGACTGGATAGACTTCAACGTAGAGGATGTCAAATTGTGACCGTTGCTCGCTATGCAAGAAAGTGCAAGAATCGGTGTCTCGCCTTCTTTTCCAATGCAGGTTCTCCATCCGTATTTGGTATGAGGTGTTTTCCTTGCTAGATGTGCATGTTTCCACGGCTCTATAGCACCAGTTTGGCACGGTGAAATCTTGGTGGGATGAGCTCCTCATTGTAATGCTCATCCTGTCAAAGCCATGTCTTCTACATTGCTTCTTGTGGGATGGCGGGCAGTCCGTTCCCGGTGGGACTCGAAGTCCGCCCGCCGGGACATGGATGATCCCGCTCCAGAGGAACCGAGCATCCTTTGAGCGGACGTTATGGAGTCGCGGCGGACAGAACCTGTCGTCGGCCGGGCGCTGTCCTCGCGGGAGCGGCGGAGTGCAATGCGAACTGCCATTGCCTCCTTCACTACGCACGGGACGACCCCCCAGTCGATGGATCCGGACTGGTCGGAGTCGGATTCGCTGCCCTCCATGCCGGAGAAGGACAGAGATTGCCGAAGGTGAGGTAGGTTGGCGGATGGGAGTGGGGTGAAGTGACTAGGGTTTGGTCCGACCAACGGATGAGGACAAATATATGTGCGGTAGATGCGGGCCAGTGCGGGCCAGGCGGGCGCGCCCGGGCTCCCCCATATCCGCCCCCATATTTGGGTTGGATATGAGAGGTGCCGGTCAGCCTGGGCGTTTGAGGCCCGTTTGAGGGGCCCGGCTGGGTCGATTTTTTATGACCGGTCAGTGACCGGCCTGCCTGCCCAGGCGTTTGAGGCGGGTTTGAGAGGTCCGACTGTAGATGCTCTTAGAACATCTACAATAGAATATGTAAATATAAACATAACTAATTTTTGCATCTTCGAGGTCCAAAATGTCTTTCTAACAGATGATGTAGATGTAAAAAGAATACATCTCCGGCTCCCGAAGATTTAAACTTCAACACCCCGCGGTGGAAATTTGCATCTACGCCTACTCGAGATGTAAAAATGGCAACCGCGCGCCAACCATCCAACTGCCTTCCGTTTCCTTCCGCGCGACCGTTCGTCGCCCGCCCAACTCCACCGCTGACCGATTTCGCCTAAAATTGACGTTGACGCTGGCCCCGCCACGACTTCGCCCCCTTGTCCCCCGCCGCCTGCCTCGCTGTAGTATCGTCGAGCGCCGCCCGCAGCCGTCGATTCCTTTTCGATCGCCGCTTCGAATCGAAGCTTCGTCAGAGGTCTGGCTGCCGAAATGGCTTCCACGGCATGGTCATGGAGGGGATGGGCTTGTTCGTAGCCTCGGCCCACCGCCGGAGGTAGGGGAGGCACGCCACGCCGCCCGCTCGACGGCCACCCGCCTCCGGCTTTCTTCCCGCCGCGCGAAGCCGGTCGCCTGCAGCACCGAGCTCCCAACGACCCTCTGACGCTCCTCCGCCGCCCCTACGTTGCTCCTCCTCCTCTCTTTGCCTTAAATCGCCTCTCCTCTGCCGCTGCACTGCCGCCATGATTTGCGCCGCCGTCGTCCCGCCGTTGCCCTGATGCCGCCGCCCTGAATCGCTCCGCACCGTCGCCGCCCCGATTCGGATGCCGCCCATTAGTTTTTACATCTTCATTTTGCACGATCTATTGGAGTTTCTCTTTTACATCTCGAACATACATTATCTGTTGGAGTTGGCTTTTTTTTGAAGATGTAAAAAGCACTTTTTAAAGATGTAAATTTTTACATCTCTTGATTTACATCTCCAAATTTGCATCTTTTGTTGGAGGTGCTCTTAAATTCATACAAAATCATGCAACTATGTAAATTATACATTACACACATCGTCCGACTAGTACATCAGGACATGCCTGATAACCTGCAAGTGTAGGGGATCGTAACAGTCTTCACGGGTAGTATTACACCCTAATTTATTGATTCAGCACAAGGAGAGACAAATAATATTTATTGGTCTTAGCAGTTGAGTTATTAATTCAATTACACCTGTGATTTCCTTCTGCAATAAAAAATTAGTAGCACGGCAAAATAGTAGTAGTAACAGTAACAATAGCAGCAGTTTTGTAATGATCTAACAGTAGCAACAGCAATAGTAATTTAGCAAAGATCAACATATGAAAAGTGTAGGCCTTGGATCGGTGATGGATAAGTATATTGAATAACATTCATCATGTAACAATTACACACTAGAGCGACATAGACTAGCTCCAATGCATCAATATAATGTAGTCATGTCACTAGTGTTGAAAACCCTAGCTATGGCATGGCAAAAAGGGACCTGCTGGCGTGGACACACGACGCCACCAATATGGCGCCACGTTTAAAATTTAGTGGTGGCGTCGGAGACGACGCCAGGAGTATTTTGAATACCTACTGGCGTTGGACAGAGTTGCACGCCGACACTGTCATATTTAGCTAATAAAAAAATACCAGCTTCACAAAAGATACTAAACATTTCATTCACAAAAGATAGTAAACATTTCATTCACAAAAGATAGCAAATTCACACAAGGAAAGTACCAATTACTTCTCACAATATATATATCGATCGATCTTCCCCTCTCTTAATCGACACTACCTAGCTAGTTTTTCCTAAAGAGTTTCTTAAGATGCCAAAGCTTGTTCCTATTCATCTCCCCCTCCTTGATGTAATGCGCCTTCTCGGTCTTCAGTTGAGTCCTCTGGTCCTTCAGGACTTGTATCTCCTTATTGATCTCAGCTATCTCGAGGTTCAACAACATGATCTGACCTTCGAGACTGAGAATCTTATCGTAGACAATAGTATTGTCATCGATAATTTTGTCCTTCTCCTTCATCAGGGAGTCATTCAACTCCTGCAGGGCCTTGAGGGTATTCTCACGTGACGCGATTAGCTCGTGACTGAGCTCGTCCACGTCACCTGAAGACTGCACAACGACAGCTGGCGAAGACGGACCTATGTACGCCTGCTAAGGGTTTCAAATCACGAACAATTAATTAGTGGTTAGATACGTGTGTCTATATATATATATATATATATATATATATATATATATATATATATATATATATATATATATATATATATATATATATATATATATATATCGTTGGTGCTCACGTTTCATCTATCTTCAGAAGACCCCTACCAATGATCAAAGGAGCCTACCCAGAGGCTAGAGTCAGCCATGCTATTTGGCTAAAGAATGAAAAGAGTGTGTTTAATGCATAAAGAATGGAAACAGGTTGTGTCATACATAATAAATTAATTACTTAGGTTGTGTTTGATAGAAACATGTTGCATACTTAGGCTGTGTTTGATAGAAACATGCAAGAATTTTTTAATGAGTAGTAAACCCCACATGTCATAGGGGTTGTTTGGTTTGTGACTAAGTTTGCCACACCAGCAAGGCCCTTTTTGCCATGCCATTTTGCCCGATAGACACAAAAAGTGTGGCAATATTCCCTTAGACTCATGTAAGGCAAGTGTGGCAATGTATGGCAAAGATAGTCACAATCCAAACAGCCCCTACATCTAAAATATATCTATATACATCCAAACAGCAAAATGGATGAATCTATATACGAAGCAAAATGGACGAACCAATTTAACAATACATGCATGAACCAATTTAACAATAGATGCATGAACCACATAATAAAATGGACGAACCAATTTAACAATACGTGCATGAATCCACATTCGAAGCAAAATGGATGAATCTACATCTAAAATACCTAAAAGCGGCGGAGGGGCGGTGGAGGGGCGGTGTCGGGTCGGGCGGCGTCGAAGGGGCGGCGTCGGAGGGGCGGCGATGGGCGCGGGGTCGCGGGGGGGGGGGGGGGGGGCGACGTGCGGCGTCTGGCGGGGCGGCGACGGGCGTGACGTGGCTTGAGACTGCGTCGGTATTTCCCCAAAGAGGAAGGGATGATGCAGCACAGCGACGGTAAGTATTTCCATCAGTTAAGAAACCAAGGTATCAATCCGTAGAGGAAGATCAAGCACCTATGTAAACAACACCTGCACACAAATAACAAATACTTGCAACCCGACGCGTAAGAGAGGTTGTCAAGCTCTCAACGATAATAAGATAGATTAGGTTGTGATAGTTTGGGCAAATAGATCTCGCAAGAACACAAAATAAAATAAGTAAACAAAAAGTGCAGCAAGGTATTTTTGGGTTTTTGGATTAATAGATCTAAAAAAACACGGCAAAAAGATAGATCGGAAAACAATATGTTGGAAAAGTAGACCCGGGGGCCGTAGGTTTCACTAGTGGCTTCTCTCATGAGTATAGCACACGGTGGGTGAACAAATTATTGTTGGGCAATTGATAGAAAATAGAATAGTCATGACGATATCCAAGGCAATGATCATTATATAGGCATCACGTCCAAGATAAGTAGACCGATACGATTCTGCATCTACTTCTATTACTCCACACATCCACCGCTATTCAGCATGCATCTAGGGTATTAAGTTCATGGAAAAATGGAGTAATGCAATAAGAACGGTGACATGATGTAGACAAGATCTATTCATGTAGGAAAAGACCCCATCTTTTTATCCTTAATAGCAATGATACATGCGTGCCTTGCTGCCCCTTCTGTCACTGGGAAAGGATACCGCAAGATCAAACCCATCAGAAAGCACCTCTTCCCATGGCAAGAAAAATCGATCTAGCTGGCCTAACTAAACCAAAGATTCAAAGAAGAAATACGAGGCTATAAGTAATCATGCAAATAAGAAATCAAAAAGACTCAAATCATATTCATGGATAGAAACTGATCATGAACTCAAAATTCATCGGATCCCAACAAACACACCGCAAAAGTCATTACATCAAATAGATCTCCAACAGTCTATTGTATTGAGAATCAAAAGAGAGAGAGAGGAAGCCATCTAGCTACTGCCTACTGACCCGTAGGTCTATGGTGGACTACTCACGCATCATCGGAGAGGCACCCATGAAGACGATGCACCCCTCCGTGATGGTGTTAGATTGGATCTCGCGGTTCTGGAACTTGCGGTGGCTGGAATTGTGTTTCATCGACTCCCCTAGGGTTTTCTAAATATTTGGGTATTTATAGAGGCGATAGTCGGTGGAGAGGCGTCCCGAGGAGGGCACAACCCACCAGGCCGCGCCAGGGGCATCTGGCGTGCCCTGGTGGGTTGTGGCCTCCCCGGCCCTCCCCTCTGGCACTTCTCTAGTCCACTGGATGTCTTATGGCCCAAAAATAATCTTCAAAAAGTTTCATGGTGTTTGGGTCATTTGGGACTGATTTTCTACGAAGTAAAAAACAAGCAAAAACAGCAACTGGCACTTTGGCACTATGTCAATAGGTTAGTCCCAAAAAATTATATAAAGTTGCTATAAAATGATTGTAAAACATCCAAGATTGATAATATAACAGCATGGAACAAGCAAAAAATATAGATACGTTGGAGACGTATCAGCATCCCCAAGCTTAATTCCTACTCGTCCTCAAGTAGGTAAATGATAAAAACAGAATTTTTGATGTGGAATGCTGCCTAACATGTTCATCACATATTCTTTTCTTTTGTAGCATGGACATTTGGACTTTTAGATGGTTCAAAGCAATAGTCTAGTTTTGACATAGAGACTTTAATACTCAAGCATATCAACAAGCAACCATGTCTTTCAAAATATCAACACTAAAGCAAGTTATCCCTAGCCCATCATGCTAAATCTTTGATCCATTCATGAAACACACTCAAATACTAGCTACACTAATGCTCAAGTACGATCATAGTGCCCCCTAGCTGGTGCTTTATAAGAGAAGATGGAGACTCAAGTAAAAATAAAAATTGCATAAAGTAAATAGATAGGTCCTTCGCAGAGGGAAGTAGGGATTTGTAGAGGTGTCAGAGCTCAAGGTTTAAATTGATAGAGAAAAAATATTTTGGGTGGCATGCCTTTCCTGTCAACGAAAACGACCGAGAGATTTCAATACCTTCCCATGCTAGATACATCATAAGCGGTTCCCAAACAGAAAATAAAGTTTATTCCTTTTTCCACCATTCTTTCACTTTCCATGGCTAGCTGAATCCACGGTTGCCTTCCATACCAACACTTTCCAAGGAATTTATTATTTGACAACATATAGTAAATATTATTAATTTTCTTTTTCATTTCGGGACTGGGCATCCCTATTACCGCCATACTCTCGTGCAATGACAAGTGAATAAACACTCATCTTGAGAATAACACATATAGCATGGAAAAATATCGGTCACCCCCTTCCGCTTCATGAGCGGTACGAGCACACAAAAAGGAAAAATTATTTTGAAAATTAGAGATGGCACATACAAATTTGCTTGGAACGGCATGGGAATACCGCATATAGGTAGGTATGGTGGACTCATATGGCAAAACTGGGTTTAAGGATTATGAATGCACAAGTAGTATTTCTACTTAGTACAAGTGAAGGCTAGCAAATAGATTGAGAAGCATCCAACCAAAAAACGAAAAATCACATAAGCGAGCATTAAGCATAACTAACACCGAATAATGCACCATAAGTGGGATGTAATTTCATAGCACAACTATTGACTTTCGTGCTTGCATAGGGAATCACAAACCTTAACACCAATATTCTTACTAAGCATAATTACTCACCAACATAACTCACATATTACTATCATCATGTCTCAAATCTATTACAAAGAATCAAGTTTAATTTGTCGAATGATCTTCATGAAAGTTTTTATTATATCCATCTTGAATATCTATCACTTTGGGACTAGTTTCATATATTACCATTGCTTTTGACAAGCTCACATAGATATAAGTGAAGATCATGATCATAAAAGTTTCATCTCTCAAAATAATATAAGTGAAGCATGAGAGGATTTCTTCAAAATTACTAACTCTCAAATTAATATAAGTGAAGCATGAGAGCATTTCTTCAAACATGTAAAAGCACGCCATGTTCAAAATGATATAAGTGAAGCACTAGAGCAATTCCATAGCTCAAAAAAAATTAAGTAAAGCATATAGAGCAATTCTAATAAATCATAGCATAATTTTGGCTCTCTCAAATAGGCGTGTCCAGCAAGGATAAAAAATCAAATCAAGCAAAAACTCAAATGATACAAGACGCTCCAAGCACAACTCATGATATGTGACGAATACAAATATAGCTCCAAGTAAAATACCGATGGTTGTTAGAAGAAAGAGGGGATGCCACTCGGGGGCATCCCCAAGCTTAGTTGCTTGTCACTCTTTGGATATTATCTTGGGGTGCCATGGGCATCCCCAAGCTTAGTCTCTTCTTACTCCTTATTCCTTCATCCATCGTGATCTCACCCAAAACTTGAAAACTTCAATCACACAAAACATAACAAATTCTTTGTGAGATCCGTTAGTATAATAAAGCAAATCACCACTCTAAGTACTGTTGTAAACCCATTAATATTTTATTATTACATTATATATACTGTATTTTAACTTTACCATGACTTATACCCTCCAATACAAGCCATAGATTCATCAAAACAAGCACACAATGCAACGAAAACAGAATATGTCTCAAACAGAACAGTCTGTAGTAATCTATACTCTACCCACACTTCTGTAACTCTAAAAATTCTGAACAAATAGGAAAACGTAAAGAATTTGTATAGAAATACTATGTAAAAATTTCAGCTCATTATCACGCTCTAGTGAAAAATGAAAATTCGTGCACTGAAGACAAAGTTTCTGTTTCAGATTCAGCATTGTTTCTACTCATCTTATGGATCATCCTAAAGGTTCTACTTGGCACAAACACTAAATAAAACATAAAAACACAATCATAACAGAGGAATAATTGTGCAAACACTCAAAAATAGAAAGAAAAAGATAAAATAATTTTTATTCATTGGGTTGCCTCCCACCAAGCGCTATCGTTTTACACCCCTAGCTAGGCATAACTCAAAGATTCAAGTATTGTCATCTTTAGTTTCCAACTCCTTAAGCACACAACGAGAATTTTTCATGGATCTGGTATGCATATTTTGAATGACAATACTTCTAGGAATAGGATTGAAAATTTTGTTCTTGACATTAAGGTTGTTTACCACTTCAACAAAATTGGGGTGAATACTAATCTTCTTAAGATCTTCATTATTTCTACTAGGAGTGGTACCCTGATTCCTAGGAGCATGTGTAGTCTTGAAATATTTACTAATAGGAGTTTTTTCTATAATCTTAACGGTAGAAAAAGCTGAACTTAAGTTACTAAAGGTGCATATGACTAGGCAAGATCGGATCAAGAGCATAGATATAATGATGATAGCATAAACGGTTCAGATATGAAATCATGGCACTCGGGCCCTAGTGGCAAGCATTAAGCATGACAAAGTCATAGCAACATCAATCTTAGAACATAGTGGATACTAGGGATCAAGCCCTAACAAAACTAACTCGATTACATGATGAATCTCATCCAACTCCTCACCGACCAGCAAGCCTACGAAGGAATTACTCACTCCCGGTGGGGAGCATCATGGAATTGGCGATGAAGGAGGGTTGATGATGACGAAGACCGAAGATTCCCCTCTCCGGAGCCCCAAACGGGCTCCAGATCTGGCCTCCCGATGAAGAACAGGAGGTGGCGGCGGCTCCTTATCGTGAAACGCGATGAAACTTTCTCCTTGATTTTTTCTGGAAAAATAGGATTTTATAGCGTTGGAATTAGGGTCGGGGGCCCACGAGGTGAGCACGTCCCACCAGACCGCGCCAGGGGGGGCTGGCACGGCCTGGTGTCTCGTGCCCAACCAGGGCACCCCCTACGACAGTTTTTTGCTCCAATATTCCTTATATATTCTGAAATAATTCTCCAAAAAGTTTCGTTCCATTCCGAGAACTTTTATTTCTGCACAAAAACAACACCATGGTAGTTCTGCTGAAAACAGCGTCAGTCCGGGTTAGTTTCATTCAAATCATGCAAATTAGAGTCCAAACCAAGAGCAAAAGTGTTAGGAAAAGTAGATACGATGGAGACGTATCAACTCCCCCAAGCTTAAACCCTTGCTTGTCCTCAAGCAATTCAGTTGATAAACTGAAAGTGAAAAAGAAAAACTTTTACAAACTCTTTTGTTCTTGTTTACATACATATGCTTAAGTACCACCCAGGTTTTCAGCAAAGATTATGACTAACCATGTCAACAATAACTCTTAAGGATTATATTAACTCATATCAATGACACAAGCAGCTAGCGAGCAATAATAAAATATCTCAAGTGCAAACATTTGTCAAAATAATCATGATATAATATAACAATAATGGTATCTCGCTAGCTCTTTTTGAGACCGCAAAACATAAATGCAGAGCACCTCCAAAGTTCAAGCAACGACTAAACATTGTAATTCATGGTAGAAAATATCTAGTCATGATGCATCCAACATTCACTATACACAATGCATGAGGATGACAATAGTGCTCTCACATCTGGCGCTTATTTGAGAAAGTGATGACTCAACATTAAAGTAAATAGATAGTCCCTTCGCAGAGGGAAGCAGAGATTTGTAGAGGTGCCAGAGCTCAAGGCTTAAATAAGAGATACGCATAATTTGAGAGGTACACCCTTCCTGTCAACGTTACGACCAAGAACTATCAATATCTTCCCTGTTAAACAAATTAGCGGCGGTTCCCAAGCGATAAAAGTAAAGGTTTACTCCCCCTCCACCAACAAACACACTCCACGGCGAGCCGAATCCACGGGTACCGTCCAAACCAACAACATTCCTGGGGAGTTTTGTTTAATTATTTGCATTTCTTTTGATTTCGGGACTGGGAATCCCTATTACCGCCCTTCTCGTGCAAGCACAAGTGAATAAACACTCATCATGAGAATAACCCGCTTAACATGGAAGATACTCACCACCCCCTGTCGCTCCATGAGTGGTCCAGACACACAAAACAGATGTTCATTTGAAATTTTAGAGGTGGCACATGCAAATTTACTTGGGACGGCAGGGTAATACCGCATATAGGTAGATATAGTGGACTCATCTGGAATAACTTAGGTTTAAGGATTTTGATGCACAAGCAGTATTCCCGCTTAGTACAGGTGAAGGCTAGCAAATAGATTAAGAAGCGGCCAGCTAGAGAGCGAATACGGTCATAAACATGCATTATGAATAATAAACATTGAATGCTATCATGAGTAGGATATGGACACCATGAACATAAATATCATGAAGGCTATGTTGGTTTTTTGAATCAACTACATGCGTGAACATGTGCCAAGTCAAGCCACTTGAAACATTCAGAGGAGGATACCATATCATCATACAACATCACAACCATTTTAATGCATGTTGACATCTAAGATAAATCATTATCCACCCCTAGCTACTTGAGCATGGCATGAGCAACTATAATCTTTAATTGTCATTGCAAACATGTTCAATCATAACATGCTGAATCATGGATACTAGGTTAAACATATTTACAAAAACAAAAACAAGTTGAGTTCATACCCGCTTTTCTCTGCCACAATCACTTCATCAAGTATCGTCATTATTGCCTTTCACTTGCACGATCGAATGATATGAAAATAATAATAGTGCAAGAGTGTCGTGGACTAAGCTGGAATCTGCAAGCATTTTATTCAAGAGGAGAAGACAAGGTAATATTGGACCTCTGTTAGATCAACAATAATGCATATGAGAGCCACTCAACATTTTCATCGTGGTCTTCTCCTTGGTATGACTCAATAAAAGAAAGAGAATTTCAGAGAAACATGCTGAAATATTTTGGAGTTTTTAGTTTTTTGTGAAGAAAGCAAATAAGAGAAGGAAAAACAAAACCGAGAAAAACTATTTACACGGGAGAAGTCCCAACAAGCAAAAGAAGAAATGAGAAATCTTTTTGGGTTTTCTTTTAATACTACAACTAACTAAACTGAAAAGCAAAACCGAAAAGAAACAAGAAGAAAGCAAGAAAATAAATCTAACATGGATAGCACAATGAAAAAGTGTGGACACCGACAACTGAAATGAAATGTGTGAACATGAATGTAATGTCGGTGGAAATACGTACTCCCCCAAGCTTAGGCTTTTGGCCTAGCTTAGTAATCACCATCCGTAGCCCGGATAATAGTCTGAGTCGATACTAGGTGGCGGTGGCACCTGAGCGTCCCACTCCTGGGGTTCCTCCTCAGCCTCTGCTAGGCTATTCCGGTAGGCGGTAATGTCGTCTGGCATAATCTTGTATCCGTTCCTGGCAATAGAATCAAACAAGGCAGGTGTAGGCAACGGGATAACATCACGGGTTCCGACGCTGAATACTAGATTGTAGCGAATATTATGAAAGAAATCAGCTTTGTTAATAAATTGATGATCTATCAACGACCTGTGATCTAGATAAACCTTGGGCAAAAGATAATCATGTGGGCGTATCTGAATTTTAAAACGACTCGCTAAACGAGTGGCTTAAATTGTTGGAAATATGCCCTAGAGGCAATAATAAATTGGTTATTATTATATTTCCTTGTTCATGATAATCGTTTATTATCCATGCTATAATTGTATTGATTGGAAACTCAAATACATGTGTGGGTACATAGACAACACTGTGTCCCTAGTAAGCCTCTAGTTGACTAGCTCGTTGATCAAAAGATGGTGAAGGTTTCCTAGCCATGGACATGAGATGTCATTTGATAACGGGATCACATCATTAGGAGAATGATGTGATGGACAAGACCCAAACTACGAACGTAGCATATGATCGTGTCAGTTTATTGCTATTGTTTTCTGCATGTCAAGTATCTGTTCCTATGACCATGAGATCATGCAACTCCCTGACATCGGAGGAGTACCTTGTGTGTATCAAACGTCGCAACGTAACTGGGTGACTATAAAGGTGCTCTACAGGTATCTCCGAGGGTGTCTGTTGGGTTGGCATGGATCAAGACTGGGATTTGTTACTCCGTGTGACGGAGGGGTATCTCAGGGCCCACTCGGTAATACAACATCACAATGAGCCTTGCAAGCAATGTGACTAAAGTGTTAGCCACGAGATCTTGTATTACGGAACGAGTAAAGAGACTTGCCAGTAACGAGATTGAACTAGGTATAGAGATACCGACGATCGAATCTCGGGCAAGTAACATACCGAAGAACAAAGGGAACAACATACGGTATTAACTGAATCCTTGACATAGAGGTTCGACCGATAAAGATCTTCGTAGAATATGTAGGAGCCAATATGGGCATCCAGGTCCCGCTATTGGTTATTGATTGTAGAGGTGTCTCGGTCATGTCTACATAGTTCTCGAACCCGCAGGGTCTACACACTTAACGTTTGATGACGATTAGTATAGTTGAGTTAGTGTGTTGCTGACCGAAGGTTGTTCGGAGTCCCGGATAAGATCCCGGACATGACGAGGGTCTCCGGAAGAGTCCGGAGGTAAAGATTGATATATGTGATAATAGTGTTTTGATCTCCGGAAGGGTTTCGGAATTCACCGGAAGGGGTTCCGGATGTTTACCGAAGTGTTCGGGTGCAGCAACACTTTATATGAGCCAAAGGGGTAAAGCCCACGAGGTATTGGAAAGTGCAAAAGGAAGTTTTGCTGCTGCCTTAAGCGGTACTACCGCTGGTAAGGCAGTACTACCGCGTAAGCGGTACTACCGCTTGTGTGAAGCGGTACTACCGCTTGTGCGCGGTACTGCAGGGATCCGAGTTGGACTCTTTCCCTACGGGCCAAACCGACCTTGTGCGGGCAAAACCGAACTGGAGGAGGCTTTTACTCCAAGTTTAGACCCCAAGGCTCAACATATAAATAGAGGGGCAGGGCTAGCACACGGGACACATTAAGATTTCCCAAGCCGTGTGTCGGCAACCCTAACCCTCTAGTTCTCCCGTCATAATCTCCGTAGTGCTTGGCGAAGCCCTGCAGAGATTGTTCCTCACCACCTTCACCACGCCGTCGTGCTGCCGGAACTCATCTACTACTTCACCATCGCTCGCTGGATCAAGGAGGTGAAGGCGTCATCAAGCCGTACGTGTGTTGAATGCGGAGGTGCCGTCCGTTCGGCACTAGTTCGTGATCGGATCGAGGGACGACTTACGATTTGGATCGCGGAGACGTTCGACTACATCAACCGCGTTTCTTAACGCTTCCGCTTAGCGATCTACAAGGGTATGTAGATTCACTCTCCCTCTCGTAGATGCTCATCACCATGGATAGATCTTGTGTGTGCGTAGGAAAATTTTTGTTTCCCATGCAACGTTCCCCAACAGTGGCATCTGAGCTAGGTCTATGCGTAGATGAGATCTCGAGTAGAACACAAACGAGTTGTGGGCGTGGGTGTATACATATTGCTTGCCGTTACTAGTTGATATTTGATTCGGCGGTATTGTGAGATGAAGCGGCTCGGACCAACATTACTCGTACGCTTACGAGAGACCGGTTCCTTCAACTGACATGTAACTTCGTTGCATAAAGATGGCTAGCGGGTGTCTGTCTCTCTCACTTTAGTTGAATCGATTTCAATGAAGAGGGTTCTTTTAGAAGATCAAAAAGCAATCACTACACCACGTTGTGGTTTTGCGTAGGTAAGAACGGTTCTTGCAAACCCGTAGCAGCCACGTAAAACTTGCAACAACAATTAGAGGACGTCTAACTTGTTTTTGCAGGGTATGTTCTGATGTGATATGGCCAATTACATGATGAGATATATGTGATGTATGAGATGATCATGTGTTGTATAGAATATCACGACTTGCATGTCGATGAGTACGGCAACTGGCAGGAGCCATAGAGTTGTCTTTAATTATTTTCGCCGTTTTGCTTTACTTTATCGCTATGAGTTAGCAATAGTCGTGGAAGCAACAGTCGGCGCGACAACCTCATGGCAACACGTTGATGGAGATCAAGATGATGGAGATCATGGTGTCATGCCGGTGACGATGGAGATCATGCCGGTGCTTTGGAGATGGAGATCAAAAGCACAAGTTCATGGCCATATCATGTCACTTATGAATTGCATGTGATGTTAATCCTTTTATGCATCTTATTTTGCTTAGGACGACGGTAGCATTATAAGGTGATCCCTCACTTAAATTTCAAGATAAATTGTGTTCTCCCCGAGTGTGCACCGTTGCGAAAGTTCGTCGTTTCGAGACACGCCGTGATGATCGGGTGTGATAGACTCTACGTTCACATACAACGGGTGTAAGCCATGTTACACGTGCGGAACACTCGGGTTAAACTTGACGAGCCTAGCATGTACAGACATGGCCTCGGAACACAAGAGACCAAAAGGTCGAACATGAGTCATATAGTAGATATGATCAACATGAAGATGTTCACCATTGAAACCACCTCAACTCACGTGATGATCGGACTTGAGTTGGTGGATTTGGATCATGTTACACTCGAATGATCGGAGGGATGTCAATTT
This sequence comes from Elymus sibiricus, assembly GCA_039707655.1. Taxonomy (NCBI): domain Eukaryota; kingdom Viridiplantae; phylum Streptophyta; class Magnoliopsida; order Poales; family Poaceae; genus Elymus; species Elymus sibiricus. Next base: position 56,558,997 of record CM077671.1, on the reverse strand, counting down.
GAGTGGGAGTTTTTAAGTAATATGATTAACTAAACTCATTATCTTGAACAATAGTCTAAGTTGTCTTTGCTATATTTATGTTGTAGATCATGGCTCGCGCAGTAGCACCCCTGAATTTTAATGCGTTCCTAGAGAAAGCTAAGTTGAAAGATGATGGAAGTAACTTTGTGGACTGGGCCCGTAATCTGAGGATTATCCTTACAGCTTCCCAGAAGGCTTATGTCCTTGATGCACCGCTTGGTGATCCACCCGCTCCAGTTGAGTCTCTAGACGTTGTGAACGCCTGGCAGGCTCGTTCTAAAGATTACTCAATAGTTCAATGTGCAATATTGTATGGCTTAGAACCGGGACTTCAAAGACGTTTTGAACGTCATGGAGCATATGAGATGTTCCAGGAGTTGAAGTTTATCTTTCAGAAGAATGCCCGGATCGAGAGATATGAGATCTCCGATAAGTTCTATGCTTGCAAGATGGAGGAGAACGGGTCTATCAGTGATCACATACTCAGAATGTCTGGGTACTCCACCCGTCTGGCAGAATTGGGGATGCCCCTTCCGCCAGAGGCTATCACTGACAGAGTTCTTCAATCATTGCCACCTAGCTACAAGAGCTTCGTGTTGAACTATAACATGCACGGGATGAACAAGTCAGTCGCCGAGCTGTTTGCGATGCTGAAAGCTGCTGAGTCTGAAATTCAGAAGGAGCATCAAGTGTTGATGGTCAATAAAACCACTAGTTTCAAGAAAAATGGCAAGGGTAAGAAGGGTAACTCCAAGAAGAGTGGCAAAACAGTTGCTCCTCTCATGAAGAAACCCAAGGCTGGACCCAAACCAGAAACTGTGTGCTTTCATTGCAAGGGAACTGGACACTGGAAGAGGAACTGCCCCAAGTATTTGGCTGACAAGAAGGCGGCCAACAACAAACAAGGTATATATGATATACATGTTATTGATGTGTACCTTACCAACTCTCGTTGTAGTGCCTGGGTATTTGATACCGGTGCGGTTGCTCATATTTGCAACTCAAAACAGGAACTGCGGAATAGACGGAGGCTGGCAAAGGATGAAGTGATGATGCGCGTGGGAAATGGTTCCAAGGTTGATGTGATCGCCGTCGGCACGCTCGCTCTTCGATTACCATCGGGATTAGTGATGAACCTGAATAATTGTTATTTAGTGCCTGCGTTAAGCATGAACATTATATCTGGATCTTGTTTATTGCGAGACGGTTACTCATTTAAATCAGAGAATAATGGTTGTTCTATTTATATGAGTAATATCTTTTATGGTCATGCACCCGATGTGAGGGGTTTATTCTTATTAAATCTCGATAGTAATGATACACATGTTCATAACATTGATGCCAAAAGATGTAGAATTGATAATGATAATACCACTTTCTTGTGGCACTGCCGTTTAGGTCATATTGGCGTAAAACGCATGAGGAAGCTCCATGCTGATGGACTTTTAGAGTCACTTGATTTTGAATCACTTGACACATGTGAGCCATGCCTCATGGGCAAGATGACTAAAACACCGTTCTCTGGAACAATGGAACGGGCAATCGACTTATTGGAAATCATACATACTGATGTGTGCGGTCCGATGAGTATTGAGGCGCACGGTGGTTATCGTTATTTTCTCACCTTCACTGATGACTTAAGTAGATATGGGTATATTTACTTAATGAAACACAAGTCTGAAACATTTGAAAAGTTCAAACAATTTCAGAGTGAAGTTGAGAATCATCATAACAAGAAGATTAAATTCCTACGATCTGATCGAGGAGGAGAATATCTGAGTTATGAGTTTGGCAATCACTTAAGACAGTGTGGAATTGTTTCACAATTTACACCGCCTGGAACACCACAGCGTAATGGTGTGTCCGAACGTCGTAATCGAACCTTATTGGATATGGTGCGATCTATGATGTCTCTTGCCGATTTGCCACTATCGTTTTGGGGTTATGCATTAGAGACAGCTGCATTCACTTTAAATAGGGCACCATCGAAATCCGTTGAGACGACGCCATATGAACTTTGGTTTGGCAAGAAGCCAAAGCTGTCGTTTCTTAAAGTTTGGGGATGTGATGCTTATGTCAAAAAGCTTCAGCCTGAAAAGCTGGAACCCAAAGCGGAGAAATGTGTCTTCATAGGATACCCAAAAGAGACAGTTGGGTATACCTTCTACCTCAGATCCGAAGGCAAAGTGTTTGTCGCTAAAAACGGAACATTTCTTCAGAAAGAGTTTCTCTCGAAAGAATTGAGTGGGAGGAAGATAGAACTTGATGAGGTTGTTGAACCTTTACTTCAACCTGAAAGTAGCGCAGCGCAGAAAGATGTTTCTGTAGAGCCTACATCAGCTGAAGAGGAAGTTAATGATGATGATCATGAAGCTTTGGATCAAGTTGCTATCGAACCTCGTAGGTCGACAAGGACGCGTACTGCTCCTGAATGGTACGACAACCCTGTCTTAGAGGTCATGTTGTTGGACAACGATGAACCTACGAGCTATGGAGAAGCGATGATGGGCCCGGATTCCGAGAAGTGGTTAGAGGCCATGAAATCCGAGATGGGATCCATGTATGAAAACAAAGTGTGGACTTTGGAAGTATAACCTGAAGGGCGTAAGGCCATTCAGAACAAATGGATCTTTAAGAGGAAGACGGACGCGGACGGTAATGTCACCGACTATAAAGCTCGACTTGTGGCAAAGGGTTTTTCACAAGTTCAAGGAGTTGACTACAATGAGACCTTCTCACCCGTAGCGATGCTTAAGTCCGTCAGAATCATGTTAGCAATAGCTGCCTTTTTCGATTATGAAATTTGGCAGATGGATGTCAAAACAGCGTTCCTTAACGGTTTCCTCAAGGAAGAGTTGTATATGATGCAACCAGAAGGTTTTGTCGATTCAGAGAATGCTGACAAAGTTTGCAAACTCCAGCGATCCATTTATGGACTGGTGCAAGCATCTCGGAGTTGGAATCTTCGCTTTGATGAGGTGATCAAAGCGTTCGAGTTTATACAAGTTTACGGAGAAGCTTGTATTTACAAGAAAGTGAGTGGGAGCTCAATAGCGTTTCTAATATTATATGTGGATGACATATTACTGATTGGAAACAATATAGAAATGTTGGAAAGCGTGAAGGAATATTTGAACAAGAGTTTTTCAATGAAGGACCTAGGAGAAGCTGCTTTCATATTAGGCATCAAGATCTATAGAGATAGATCGAGACGCTTAATAGGACTTTCACAAAGCACATACCTTGACAAAGTTTTGAAGAAGTTCAAAATGGATCAGTCCAAGAAGGGGTTCTTGCCTGTATTGCAAGGTGTGAAGTTGAGTAAGACTCAATGCCCAGTGACTGCAGAAGATAGAGAAAAGATGAGTGTCATCCCCTATGCTTCAGCCATAGGCTCTATCATGTATGCAATGCTGTGCACAAGACCCGATGTCAGCCTTGCCATAAGTATGGTCGGAAGGTTTCAAAGTGATCCAGGAATGGAACACTGGACGGCGGTCAAGAATATCCTGAAGTACCTGAAAAGGACTAAGGACATGTTTCTCGTTTATGGAGGTGATCAAGAGCTCGTCGTAAAGGGTTATGTCGATGCAAGCTTTGACACTGATCCGGATGACTCTAAGTCACAAACCGGATACGTATTTAATCTTAATGGGGGTGCGGTTAGCTGGTGCAGTTCCAAGCAAAGCGTGGTACCTGATTCTACATGCGAAGCGGAGTACATCGCTGCCTCGGAGGCGGCGAAGGAAGGTGTCTGGATGAAGGAGTTCATGACAGATCTTGGAGTAGTGCCTAGTGCGCTTAACCCAATGACTCTGTTTTGTGATAATACTGGTGCCATTGCTCTAGCCAAGGAACCAAGATTTCACAAGAGGACCAGACACATAAAGCGACATTTCAATTCCATCCGCGATTACATCAAGGAGGACGACATAAATATTTGCAAAGTACACACAGATCTGAATGTTGCAGATCCGATGACTAAACCTCTTCCAAGGGCTAAACATGAACAACACCAGAACTGCATGGGTGTTCGATTCATTACAATGTAAATCACATAGTGATGTGAACTAGATTATTGACTCTAATGCAAGTGGGAGACTGTTGGAAATATGCCCTAGAGGCAATAATAAATTGGTTATTATTATATTTCCTTGTTCATGATAATCGTTTATTATCCATGCTATAATTGTATTGATTGGAAACTCAAATACATGTGTGGGTACATAGACAACACTGTGTCCCTAGTAAGCCTCTAGTTGACTAGCTCGTTGATCAAAAGATGGTGAAGGTTTCCTAGCCATGGACATGAGATGTCATTTGATAACGGGATCACATCATTAGGAGAATGATGTGATGGACAAGACCAGAACTACGAACGTAGCATATGATCGTGTCAGTTTATTGCTATTGTTTTCTGCATGTCAAGTACCTGTTCCTATGACCATGAGATCATGCAACTCCCTGACATCGGAGGAGTACCTTGTGTGTATCAAACGTCGCAACGTAACTGGGTGACTATAAAGGTGCTCTACAGGTATCTCCGAGGGTGTCTGTTGGGTTGGCATGGATCAAGACTGGGATTTGTTACTCCGTGTGACGGAGAGGTATCTCAGGGCCCACTCGGTAATACAACATCACAATGAGCCTTGCAAGCAATGTGACTAAAGTGTTAGCCACGAGATCTTGTATTACGGAACGAGTAAAGAGACTTGCCAGTAACGAGATTGAACTAGGTATAGAGATACCGACGATCGAATCTCGGGCAAGTAACATACCGAAGAACAAAGGGAACATCATACGGGATTAACTGAATCCTTGACATAGAGGTTCGACCGATAAAGATCTTCGTAGAATATGTAGGAGCCAATATGGGCATCCAGGTCCCGCTATTGGTTATTGATCGTAGAGGTGTCTCGGTCATGTCTACATAGTTCTCGAACCCGCAGGGTCTACACACTTAACGTTTGGTGACGATTAGTATAGTTGAGTTATTGTGTTGGTGACCGAAGGTTGTTCGGAGTCCCGGATAAGATCCCGGACATGACGAGGGTCTCCGGAAGAGTCCGGAGGTAAAGATTGATATATGTGATAATAGTGTTTTGATCTCCGGAAGGGTTCCGGAATTCACCGGAAGGGGTTCCAGATGTTTACCGAAGTGTTCGGGTGCAGCAACACTTTATATGAGCCAAAGGGGTAAAGCCCATGAGGTATTGGAAAGTGCAAAAGGAAGTTTTGCTGCTGCCTTAAGCGGTACTACCGCTGGTAAGGCGGTACTACCGCGTAAGCGGTACTACCGCTTGTGTGAAGCGGTACTACCGCATAAGCGGTACTACCGCTTGTGCGAAGCGGTACTACCGCTCGTGAGCGGTACTACCGCTTGTGCGCGGTACTGCAGGGATCTGAGTTGGACTCTTTCCCTGCAGGCCAAACCGACCTTGTGCGGGCAAAACCGACCTGGAGGAGGCTTTTACTCCAAGTTTAGACCCCAAGGCTCAACATATAAATAGAGGGGCAGAGCTAGCACACGGGACACATTAAGATTTCCCAAGCCGTGTGTCGGCAACCCTAACCCTCTAGTTCTCCCGTCATATTCTCCGTAGTGCTTGGCGAAGCCCTGCAGAGATTGTTCCTCACCACCTTCACCACGCCATCGTGCTGCCGGAACTCATCTACAACTTCACCATCGCTCGCTGGATCGAGGAGGTGAAGGCGTCATCAAGCCGTACGTGTGTTGAACGCGGAGGTGCCGTCCGTTCGGCACTAGTTCGTGATCGGATCGAGGGACGACTTGCGATTTGGATCGCGGAGACGTTCGACTACATCAACCGCGTTTCTTAACGCTTCCGCTTAGCGATCTACAAGGGTATGTAGATTCACTCTCCCTCTCGTAGATGCTCATCACCATGGATAGATCTTGTGTGTGCGTAGGAATTTTTTTGTTTCCCATGCAACGTTCCCCAACATAAATGCCATCATGTATCTTGCCTTTACTCCTATTAAGGTGTAGGCGTCGTGCAACAATAGCTCCTAGGCTAAAAGTATGATCATTGTGTAATGCATGGCGTAAAATAGCGAGGCCAGGGGCACTGAGTGAACCGGCCTTTTCCTTAGCAGTTAAACATCTCGCGATGAATAGAGCAAAGTAGTGCACAGAAGGAAACTGCAAACTGGTAGCAGTGGCTTTTGACACGCCTCTTTCGTCACCCACTGTTAAAGTGAGGAGAAAGTCCTCAAACTCTGCTAGTCTAGGCTCTTCTAATTCCCCGTCAGAAGGAATTAGACATATGTCGCAAAAGTTGGCAAGCGATATCTTAAAGGTTTCAGCATAAAGATTGAACTCCACCTCAGGAGGATTATTCTTACTCGGAAAATGAAAACTTTGCACAAAGGAATTTGTAAGGATGTGGTATTGGTGACACTTATCTGTGAGGAAGTTGGTAAGCCCAACATTTGCAATGAATTGGGCAAATTCTTGATTGAACCGGCTTCCTCCACAAAGGGAGTATGTGGCCATTCGCACGGCCGCACTTCCGCCTTCCTCGAAGTGTTGAGGTCGCCGTCAGACGATTCCCCAATGACTCCTCTGGCATTCTTCTTTGAGGAGTACTTCCTAAAGAAATTCATCTTATTTCTACAAATAAATTTCTGAAAATTTTAGTCCACAAAAATTTTATCAACTAAACTTAATGAGATTGATAGCAACTACTCATAAGGATGCCTAGAGACCATATCAAGCATTCAAACTACTTAGAACTCTAAGAATTCAACATGCAAGCTCATCTACAGCAGCACCAAGAGTGGCTAATTATTCTGAAAATAAACCATTAAATCAAAATCTAATTGGAGCAATGGGGGAGTTACATACCAAGAAGCAATCCCCTAAAACAGTTTCGGAAATGGAGCTTCAAGCAAAGAGATCGAAATCCACGGGTTCTTGAGCAAGAACACGAGTGAGAGAGCAATGGTGATTTTTTTTCTAGAGGTAAGAGATGGCATGGGCTAAGGGAATAAGTGAGGGGACCCACATGGGGCCCACCACCCACCAGGCCGCGCCAGGGGTGGCAAGCGAGCCCTGGTGTCGCGTGGGCACCAGGTGCACCCCCCTCTGGTGTTATTTGTACCAAAAATTCAGAAATATTCAGAAAAAAATCGTAATAAATTTTCAGGACATTCTGAGAACTTTTATTTTTGTGGTCAGTTTTTATTTCACGGAAAAAAAAAATCAGAAAACAGGATAATTTTGGCATTTTATTTTATTTAACTAAAAAGAACAGAAAACGAAAAGATGGATACAGTAAGTTGTGTTTACTAAATTCATCAACTTCATACCTCTCAAAAATGATTCATTAATAAGGTTGATCAAGTCTTATTAACAACCACTTTCAATTTAGCATGAAACCGAAGAACTTTCGTGAAACACTAGGTTACCTCAATTGGGATATGCATGTCCCCAACAATAAGTATATCATATTTCTTTTTGGTAGTAGATAGAGGTAATTGAAATCTTCCAATAGTGAGTGTCGGAGAATTTTCAATAACATTTACACCATTCACTTGGAATTGCTTCTTCGGAAAGTGCACCGTATGCTCATTACCATTAATATGAAAAGTGACTTTGCTTTTATTGCAATCAATAATAGCCCCTGCAGTATTGAAAAAGGGTCTACCAAGGATAATCGACATGTTGTCGTCCTCGGGCATCTCAAGAATAACAAAGTTCGTTAAGATAGTAACATTTGCAACAACAACGGGCACATCCTCACAAATACCGATAGGTATGGCCGTTGATTTGTCAGCCATTTGCAATGATATTTCAGTAGGTGTGAGTTTATTCAAATCAAGTCTTTTATATAAAGAGAAAGGCATAACACTAACACCAGCTCCCAAATCACACAAAGCAGTTTTAGCATATAAGGAGGCATCTTTAAGATATCAGTTAAACGGGTACGCAAAAAGACTGGCCTAATCATTTCCCCAAAGCGTTCAAATTCTCCATCATCCTTTTTCTTAGATGGTTTAGGTGGAAAAGGCATGGGTTTCTGAACCCATGGCTCTCTTTCTTTACTATGTTTTCTAGCCAAAAAGTCTTTTTTTATCATATCGTTTATTTTTAGATTGTGGGTTATCAAGATCAACAACAGGTTCTATTTCTACATCATTATCTGGTTCTTTATCATTACTAGGTTGAGTATCCTCCCGAACATCACTATTATTATCATTATCACTAGGTGGATGTTCATTACCAGATTGAGTTTCAGCATCAGAAATAGAGACATCATTATTATCATCAGGAGGTTTTTCTATCTCAGGTTCACTAGAAGCACGCAAAGTCCTATCATTTTTATTTTTCTTCTTAGAAGGACTAGGTGTATCAGCATTAGTTCCTTGAGAGTCTTGTTCCATTCTTTTAGGATGACCCTCAGGATAAAGAGGTTCTTGGGTCATTCTACCTCCTCTAGTCACTACTCTAATAGCATGATCATTCATATTATTATTCATTTCATCAAGCAATTCCCTTTGAGATTTAGCAACTTGTTCTAACTGAGTTTGAACCATAGAGGCATGTTTTCCTACACCTCTAACATCATTATTGATTCTAAATAACAAGTCACTCAAGCGAGCAATCATATCAGAATTATATTTCAGTTGTTTCAGAACATTTGCATTGAAGTGATCTTGTTTCCTAATGTACTTATCAAACTCATATAAGCATTAACTAGGATGTTTATTGTAAGGGATATCACCTTCATCAAACTTTAATAAATAATTTACCTCTACCACCTGTGGAGGTGGTGGTGTATTCAGTCCATGTATTTCCTCAATAGGTGGTAAATTCATAACATCCTCAGCCTTAATACCTTTTTCCTTCATACATTTCTTTGCCTCTTGCATATCTTCAGGACTGAGAAATAAGATACCCCTCTTCTTTGGAGTGGGTTCAAGTGGTGGTTCAGGGAGAGTCCAAGCATCATAATTCTTCAATATATTATTCAATAGTTCCTTAGCTTGTTCAACAGTTCATTCCCTGAAAACACAACTAGCACAACTATCTAGGAAGTCCCTAGAAGCATCAGTTAATCAATTATAGAAGATATCAAGTATTTCATTTTTCTTAAGTGGATGATCAGGCAAAGCATTAAGCAATTGGAGAAGCCTCCCCCAAGCTTGTGGGAGACTCTCTTCTTCAATTTGCACAAAGTTAAATATTTCATGTAAGGCAGCTTGTTTCTTATGAGCAGGAAAATATTTTTCAGAGAAGTAATAAATCATATCCTGGGGACTACGCACACAACCAGGAGTGAGAGTATTGTACCATATCTTAGCATCACCCTTTAATGAGAATGGAAATAATTTGAGAATATAATAGTAGCGAATCTTCTCACCATGAGCAAATAGGGTGGCTATATCATTCAGCTTAGTAAGATGTGCTACCACAGTTTCAGTTTCAAAGCCATGAAAAGGATCGGATTCAACCAAAGTAATTAACTCTGGGTCGACAGAGAATTCATAATCCTTATCGGTAACAAAGATAGGTGAAGTAGCAAACTTAGGATCACATTTCATTTTAGCATTCAAAGTCTTTTCCTTATACTTGCATAGTGGTTTCTTGAGATCATTTATATCCTTACAAGCAAGAATCTCTCTAGCTATTTCTCCATCTAGAGCATAACCTTCAGGTATCTTAGGCATTTCAAATCTAGGAGAGCTAGGCCTAATAGGTGTTTCATAATCATCAGTTTCAATAATTTCTTTCTCTCTAGCTCTAGCAATTTGTTCATCAAGAAATTCACCTAGTGGCACATTATCATCAAGCATGGTACTAGCATCATCATAAGCATCATTCATAGCAGAAGTGGCATCATCAATATCAGGATTAATAGTAGGTGGTGGTGTTGCAAGTTTACTCATAACAGAAGCTGAATCAAGTGCAGAGTGTGATGGCAATTCCTTACCCCCCCTCGTAGTAGAGGAAAAAATCTTGGCTTTAGTATCCTTCAGATTCTTCATAGTGATCAATTGATATAAATCCCAAGTGACTCAAAGAATATAGCTATGATCCCCGGCAACGACGCCAGAAAAAGGTCTTGATAACCCACAAGTATAGGGGATCGCAACAGTTTTCGAGGGTAGAGTATTCAACACAAATTTATAGATTCGACACATGGGGAGCCAAAGAATATTTGAGAGTATTAGTAGTTGAGTTGTCAATTCAGCCACACCTGGAGATAAATATCTGCAACAAAGTGATCAGTAGCACAGTAATATGATAGTTTGATAGCAGTAGTAATAGTAACAGTAGCAGTAATAGTTTTGTAGAAAGTGCAATAATGACAACAGCAGTAGTAACTTAGCAAGATCAATAAGTGGAAAACTCGTAGGCACTGGATCGGTGTATTCGTTGGATGATATTCATCATATAACAGTCATAACCTAGGGTGACACAGAACTAGCTCCAGTTCGTCAATGTAATGTAGGCATGTATTCCGTTTATAGTCATACGTGCTTATGGAAAAGAACTTGCATGACTTCTTTTGTCCTACCCTCCCGTGGCAGCGGGGCCCATAAGGAAACTAAGGGATATTAAGGCCTCCTTTTAATAGAGAACTGGAACAAAGCATTAACACTTAGTGAACACATGAACTCCTCAAACTACGGTCATCACCGTGAAGTATCCCAAATATTGTCACTATGGGGTTGACGGATCATAACACGTAATAGGTGCATATGACTAGGCAAGATCGGATCAAGAACATAGATATAATGATGATAACATAAACGGTTCAGATATGAAATCATGGCACTCGGGCCCTAGTGACAAGCATTAAGCATGGCAAAGTCATAGAAACATCAATCTTAGAACATAGTGGATACTAGGGATCAAGCCCTAACAAAACTAACTCGATTACATGATGAATCTCATCCAACTCCTCACCGACCAGCAAGCCTACGAAGAAATTACTCACTCCCGGTGGGGAGCATCATGGAATTGGCGATGAAGGGGGGTTGATGATGACGAAGATCGAAGATTCCCCTCTCCGGAGCTCCAAACGGGCTCCTGATCTGGCTTCCCGATGAAGAACAGGAGGTGGCGGCGGCTCCGTATCGTGAAATGCGATGAAACTTTCTCTTTGATTTTTTTCTGGAAAAATAGGATTTTATAGCGCTGGAATTAGGGTCGGGGGCCCCACGAAGTGAGCACGTCCCACCAGACCGCGCCAGGGGGGGCTGGCGCGGCCTGGTGTCTCGTGCCCAACCAGGGCACTCCCTCCGGCAGTTTTTGGCTCCAATATTCCATATATATTATGAAATAATTCTCCAAAAAGTTTCGTTCTGTTTCGAGAACTTTTATTTCTGCACAAAAACAACACCATGGTAGTTCTGCTGAAAACAGCGTCAGTCCGGGTTAGTTTCATTCAAATCATGCAAATTAGAGTCCAAAACAAGAACAAAAGTGTTAGGAAAAGTAGATACGATGGAGACGTATCAGGCATCCCCAAGCTTAGGCTCTTCTTACTCCTTATTCCTTCATCCATTGTGATCTCACCCAAAACTTGAAAACTTCAATCACACAAAACTTAACAAAATCTTCGTGAGATCCGTTAGTATAATAAAACAAATCACCACTATAAGTACTGTTGTAAACCCATTCATATTTTATTATTACATCATATCTACTGTATTTTAACTGTACCATATCTTATACCCTCCAATACAAGCCATAGATTCATCAAAACAAGCACACAATGCAACGAAAACAGAATCTGTCTCAAACAGAACTATCTGTAGTAATCTGTACTCTACCCATACTTCTGTAACTCTAAAAATTCTGAAACATTAGGATAACGTAAAGAATTTGTATAGAAATACCGTGTTAAAATTTCAGCTCATTATCACGCTCTAGTAAAAAATGAAAATTCGTGCACTGGAGACAAAGTTTCTGTTTCAGATTCAGCATTGTTTCTACTCAACTTATGGATCATCCTAAAGGTTCTAATTGGCACAAACACTAAATAAAACATAAAAACACAATAATTACAGAGGCATAATTGTGCAAACACTCAAAACATAAAGGAAAAGATAAAATAAATTTTATTTGGGTTGCCTCCCACCAAGCGCTATCGTTTTACGCCCCTAGCTAGGCATAACACAAAGATTCAAGTATTGTCATCTTTAGTTTCCAACTCCTTAAGCACACAACGAGAATTTTTAAAGGATCTAGTATGCATATTTTCAATGACAATACTTCTAGGAATAGGATTGAAAAATTTGTTCTTGACATTAAGGTTGTTTACCACTTCAACAAAATTGGGGTGAATACTAATCAGCTTAAGATCTTCATTATTTCTACTAGGAGTGGTACCCTTATTATTAGTAGCATGTGTAGTCTTGCAATATTTACTAATAGGAGTTTTTTCAATAATATTATGGTAGAAAAAGCTGAACTTAAGTTACTAAAGATTTCTTCCAACTTATCAATTCTACAGGGGCTCTCTTCCATTCTTTTGTTAACTTCGAGTTCTTTTTCCATTAACATTTTAAGAGCGTCTCCCGATTTTGACCCAATTTTATTAGCAAGATTATGCATCCTTTTATCTAATTTCTCAATATTCTCTTCGGTGAGCATTTTCTTTTCAATAGCATCCAATTTTTTCATAACATGCTCCAGAGTTAAAATCGTTTCATTGATAGTGATAGGTGATGAACCCACTAAATTTCCCATAGCATTACAAGCATCCAAAGCGGGGCACATCAAGAAATTTCCACCGGTAATCGTATCAAGGACGAATCTATACCAAGTGGTGATGCCCACATAAAAACTGCAAAGAAGAACAACGGTAGATTCCTTACGAATTGATCTGTTATGAGCATTGCAAATCCTATACCAAGCATCTTTAAGATTCTCCCCTCCCCTTTGTTTAAAGTTAAGAACCTCTTTCTCGGGGGTGCACGCAATAACGAAAGAACTAGCCATAGTGAAAAGGTAGACGAACAAGAGATCTGACGAGAAAAAGGCAAACGAAAAAGAAGGCGGATAAAATGACAAATTTGTGAAGTGGGGGAGAGGAAAACGAGAGGCAAATGGCAAATAATGTAAATTGCAAGAAGATGAGATTTGTGATTAGGAACCTGATAGATGTTGATGGTGTCTCCCCGGCGCCCAAGATTGGCACGCTAGAGAGATCGCTTCCTCCCCGGCAACGGCGCCAGAAGTTCCTTTGACGTGGCTTGAGACTGCGTCAGTATTTCCCCAAAGAGGAAGGGATGATGCAGCAGAGCAACGGTAAGTATTTCCCTCAGTTAAGAAACCAAGGTATCAATCCGTAGAGGAAGATCAAGCACCTATGTAAACATCACATGCACACAAATAACAAATACTTGCAACCCGACGCATAAGAGAGGTTGTCAAGCTCTCAATGATAATAAGACAGATTAGGTTGTGATAGTTTGGGAAAATAGATATCGCAAGAACAAATAAAATGAGTAAACAAAAAGTGCAGCAAGGTATTTTTGGGTTTTAGGATTAATAGATCTGAAAACAAACACGGCAAAAAGATAGATCGGAAAGCAATATGTTGGAAAAGTAGACCCGGGGGCCGTAGGTTTCACTAGTGGCTTCTCTCATGAGTAGAGCACATGGTGGGTGAACAAATTAGTGTTGGGCAATTGATAGAAAATCGAATAGTCATGACGATATCCAAGGCAATGATCATTATATAGGTATCACGTCCAAGATAAGTAGACCGAAACGATTCTGCATCTACTTCTATTACTCCACACATCGACCGCTATCCAGCATGCATCTAGTGTATTAAGTTCATGGAAAAATGGAGTAATGCAATAAGAACGGTGACATGATGTAGACAAGATCTATTCATGTAGGAATAGACCCCATCTTGTTATCCTTAATAGCAACGATACATGCGTGCCTTGCTGCCCCTTCTGTCACTGGGAAAGGACACCGCAAGATCGAACCCATCACAAAACACCTCTTCCCATGGCAAGAAAAATCGATCTAGTTGGCCTAACTAAACCAAAGATTCGAAGAAGAAATACGAGGCTATATGTAATCATGCAAATAAGAGATCAAAGAAGACTCAAATCATATTCATGGATCGAAACTGATCATGAACTCAAAATTCATCGGATCCCAACAAACACACCGCAAAAGTCATTACATCAAATAGATCTCCAAGAGACCATTGTATTGAGAATAAAAAGAGAGAGAGGAAGCCATCTAGCTACTGCCTACTGATACGTCTCCAACGTATCTATAATTTTTGATTGTTCCATGCTATTATATTATCTGTTTTGGATGTTTTATACGCATTAATATGCTATTTTATATTATTTTTGGGACTAACCTATTAATCTAGAGCCTAGTGCCAGTTTCTGTTTTTTCCTTGTTTTTGAGTATTGCAGATAAGGAATATTAAACGGAGTCCAAACGGAATAAAATCTTTAGAATAATTTTTCTTGGACCAGAAGAAACCTAGCAGACTTGGAGATGAAGGCAGGAGACCTGCCAGGGAGTCACAAGCCTGCAGGGCGCGCCCTAGGGGGGGGGGGCGCCCCCCTGGCTTGTGGCCCCCCAGCAGTTCTCCTAACCCTATTATTCGGCCTATAAATTCCCAAATATTCCCCCAATACCAAAAAGAGCCACGAAAATACTTTTCCGCCGACGGAAGCCTCTGTTCCCGTGAGATCCAATCTTGGAGCCTTTTCCGGTAATCTGCCAGAGGGGGATTCGATCACGGAGGGCATCTACATCAACTCCATTGCCCCTCCGATGATGCGTGAGTAGTTCACCACAGACCTTCGGGTCCATAGCTAGTAGCTAGATGGCTTCTTCTCTCTCTTTGTTCTTCAATACCATGTTCTTCATGATCTTCATGGAGATCTATACGATGTAATACTCTTTTGCGGTGTGTTTGTCGAGATCCGATGAATTGTGGGTTTATGATCAGCTTATCTATGAATATTATTTGAGTCTTTTCTGAATTCTTATATGCATGATTTCATATCTTTGCAAGTCTCTTCGAGTTATTGGTTTGGTTTGGCCAACTAGATTGGTAATTCTTGCAATTGGAGAAGTGCTTAGTTTTGGGTTCAATCTTGTGGTGTCCTCACCCAGTGACAAAGTAGGGGTAGCGAGGCACGTATTTGTATTGTTGCCATCGAGGATAAAAAGATGGGGTTTTCATCATATTGCTTGAGTTTATCCCTCTACATCATGTCATCTTACCTAATGCGTTACTCTGTTCTTCATGAACTTAATACTCTAGATGCAGGCAGGAGTCGGTCGATGTGTGGAGTAATAGTAGTAGATGCAGAATCGTTTCGGTCTACTTGACACGGACGTGATGCCTATATGCATAATCATTGCCTTGGATATTGTCATAACTATGCGCTTTTCTATCAATTGCTCGACAGTAATTTGTTCACCCACCGTATTATTTTCCTTCATGAGAGAAGCCTCTAATGAAACCTGTGGCCCCCGTGTCTATTTTCCATATTATATTTTCAGATCTATAAACCAAAAATACCAAAAATACTTTGCTGCAATCTTTTTACTTTTGTTTTACTTTTCGTTTTAGCAATCTTTTATATCTATCTCTATCAGATCTCATCCTTGCAAATAACCGTGAAGGGCTTGACAACCCCTTTTAGCGTTGGGTTCAAGAGTTTGATTGCTTGTGTAGGTGCGAAGATTGGGGACTTGCTTGTATCTCCTACTGGATTGAATACCTTGGTTCTCAACAACTGAGGGAAATACTTATCTACTTTGCTGCATCACCCTTTCCTCTTCCAGGGAAAACCAACGCAAGCTCAAGAAGTAGCACCATCACAAACTCATCTCTTGCATTTACATTATTTGACATTTGCCTCTCGTTTTCCTCTCCCCTACTTCTAAAACGATTTTCAAAAAAAACCAAAAAGATTTGCCTTTTTATTCGCCCTTCTTTCGTTCGTCTTTTTGTTTGCTTTTTGTTTGCTTGTGTGCTAGATTGCTTGCTTTGTCACGATGACTGAAGAGAATACCAAGTTGTGTGACTTCTCCAATACTAATAATAATGATTTTATTAGTACTCCGATTGCTACCGCCACTAGTGCGGAATCTTATGAAATTAATGCCGCTTTGCTTAATCTTGTTATGAAAGAACAATTTTCCGGCCTTCCTAGTGAAGATGCCGCATCCCATCTAAATACTTTCGTTGAGTTGTGTGATATGCAAAAGAAGAAAGATGTGGATAATGATATTGTTAAATTGAAGCTATTTCCGTTCTCACTACGAGATTGTGCTAAAACTTGGTTTTCATCTTTGCCTAAAAATAGTATTGATTCATGGAATAAGTGTAAAAATGCTTTTATTTCCAAGTACTTTCCGCCCGCTAAGATCATCTCCCTTAGGAACGATATAATGGATTTTAAGCAACTTGATCATGAGCATGTTGCACAATCCTGGGAGAGGATGAAACTAATGATTAGAAATTGCCCCGCACATGGTTTGAGTTTATGGATGATTATACAATTTTTTATGCGGGATTGAATTTTGCTTCTAGAAATCTTTTAGATTCCGCCGCGGGTGGTACTTTTATGGAAATCACATTAGGAGAAGCTACTAAACTCCTAGATAATATTATGGCAAATTACTCTCAATGGCATACCGAAAGATCTCCTACTAGTAAAAAAGTGCATGCTATTGAAGAAATAAATACTTTGAGTGAAAAGATGGATGAATTGATGAAATTGTTTGCTAGTAAGAGTGCTCCTATTGATCCTAATGATATGCCTTTGTCTTCTTTGATTGGAAATAATAATGAATCTATGGATGTGAATTTTGTTGGTAGGAACAATTTTGGTAATAACGCGTATAGAGGTAATTTCAATCCTAGGCCGTTTCCTAGTAATTCCTCTAATAATTATGGTAATTCCTACAACAATTCTTATGGAAATTATAATAAGATGCCCTCTGATCTTGAGAATAATATTAAAGAATTTATTAGTTCGCAAAGGGTTTCAATGCTATGATTGAAGAAAAATTGCTCAAGATTGATGATTTGGCTAGGAACGTTGATAGAATTTTGCTTGAGATTGATTCTTTGAAAATTAGATCTACTCCACCCAAGCGTGATATTAATGAGTCTTTAAAAGCTATGAGAATTTCTATTGATGAGTGTAAGGAAAGAACCGCTAGATTGCGTGCTAAGCGTGAATGGCTTGAAAAAGTGTGTTCTCGTGATAATATTGATGAAGATCTTAAAGTGATTGATGTGACTCCTATTGAATCTTTGTTTTCTAATATAAATCTTGATAAATATGGGACTGGAGATAAGTCAACTTTAGTTAAAAGGCGTCCCAATGATTCGGAGTTTATAGATCTTAATGCTAAGATTGATAAAAGTGGGATTGAAGAGGTCTAAACTTTAAATAGCAATGAACCCACTCTTTTGGATTTCAAGGACTTTAATTATGATAGCTATTCTTTGATTGATTGTATTTTCTTGTTGCAATCCATGTTGAATTCTCCGCATGCTTATAATCAAAATAAAGCTTTTACTAAACATATCGTGGATGCTATGATGAAATCTTTTGAAGAAAAACTTGAGTTGGAAGTTTCTATACCTAGAAAGCTTTATGATGAGTGGGAAGCTACTATTAAGATTAAAATTAAAGATTATGAGTGCCATGCTTTGTGTGATTTGGGTGCTAGCGTTTCCACGATTCCGAAAACTTTATGTGATGTGCTAGGTTTCCATGATCTTGATGATTGCTCTTTAAATTTGCATCTAGCGGATTCCACCATTAAGAAACCTATGGGAAGGATTAATGATGTTCTTATTGTTGCAAATAGGAATTATGTGCCTGTAGATTTCATTGTTCTTGATATAGATTGCAATCCTACATGTCCTATTATTCTTGGTAGACCTTTCCTTAGAACGATTGGTGCAATTATTGATATGAAGGAAGGAAATATTAGATTCCAATTTCCATTAAGGAAAGGCATGGAACACTTTCCTAGAAAGAAAATAAAATTACCTTATGAATCTATTATGAGAGCTACTTATGGATTGCATACCAAAGATGACAATACCTAGATCTATTGCGGTATGCCTAGCTAGGGGCGTTAAACAATAGCGCTTGTTGGGAGGCAACCCAATTTTATTTTTATGATTTTGTTTTTGCTTCTATTTTTGAGTGTTTTACACATTATTACCTCTGTAGTAATTGTGTTTTCTTGTTTTAATTAGTGTTTGAGCCAAGTAAGACCTTTGGGATGGTCTACGGTGATTGTTATTTGATTCTGTTAAAAAACAGAAACTTTTGCTCTCAGTCCAGGAATTTTGTAAATTCACTGGAACGTGCTTTTGATCTGAAATTTTTACACAAGATTGATATACAAATTGCCCTGATTTTCCTAATTTTTCAGAATTTTTCGAGTTACAGAAGTATTCGAAGTTTACAGATTGCTACAGACTGTTCTGTTTTAGACAGATTCTGTTTTCTTTGTGTTGTTTGCTTATTTTGATGTATCTATGGGTTGTATCGGGGGGTATGAGCCATGGATAAGTTAAAATACAGTAAATATTACACCAATATAAATAAATAATGAGTTCACAACAGTACCTAAAGTGGTGATTTATTTTTCTTATACTAACGGATCTCATGAGTTTTCTGTTGAGTTTTGTGTTGTGAAGTTTTCAAGTTTTGGGTAAAGATTTGATGGACTATGGAATAAGGAGTGGCAAGAGCCTAAGCTTGGGGATGCCCAAGGCACCCCAAGCCATATTCAAGGATACCAAAGAGCCTAAGCTTGGCGATGCCCCTGAAGGCATCCCCTCTTTCGTCTTCAATCCATCGGTAAATTTACTTGAGGCTATATTTTTATTCACCACATGATATGTGTTTTGCTTGGAGCGTCTTGTATGATATGAGTCTTTGCTTTTTAGTTTGCCACAATCATCCTTGCTGCACACATCTTTTGAGGGGAACACGCATTTAATCGTGAATTTATTAGAATACTCTATGTGCTTCACTTATATCTTTTGAGCTAGGCAATGTTGCTCTAGTGCTTCACTTATATCTTTTTAGAGCACGGTGGTGTTTTATTTTATAGAAATAATTGAACTCTCATACCTCACTTATATTATTTTGAGAGTCTTTAAACAGCAGGGTAATTGGTTTAGGTTATGAATTTAGTCCTAATATAATGGGCATCCAAGAGGGATATAATAAAAACTTTCATATAAAGTGCATTGAATACTATGAGAAGTTTGATTCCTTGCATATAGTTTTGAGATATAAAGATGGTGATATGAGAGTCATGCTAGTGAGTAATTGTGAATTGGTAGAAATACTTGTGTTAAAGTTTGTGATTCCCGTAGCATGCACGTATGGTGAACCGTTATGTAACGAAGTCGGATCATGATTTGTTTAATGATTGTCAACCTTTGTGTGAGGGTCGGGAGCGCGTGATGGTTAACTCCTACCAACCTCTCCCCTAGGAGCATGCGTCTAATACTTTGCTTCGATAACTAATAGACTTTTGCAATAAGTATGTGAGTTCTTTATGACTAATGTTGAGTCCATGGATTATACGCACTCTCACCCTTCCACCTTTGCTAGCCTCTCTAATACCGCGCAACTTTCGCCGGTGCATTAAACCCACCTTCCTCAAAACAGCCACCATATACCTTCCTCAAAACATTGTTTGTGTAGGTGCAAAGATTGGGGACTTGCTTGTATCTCCTATTGGATTGAATACCTTGGTTCTTAACAACTGAGGGAAATACTTATCTACTTTGCTGCATCACCCTTTCCTCTTCAAGGGAAAACCAACGCAATCTCAAGAAGTAGCACCTACAGACCCGTAGGTCTATGGTGGACTACTCACGCATCATCGGAGAGGCACCCATGAAGACGATGCACCCCTCTGCGATGGTGTTAGATTAGATCTCGAGGTTCTGGAACTTGCGGCGGCTGGAATTGTGTTTCGTCGACTCCCCTAGGGTTTTCTGAATATTTGGGTATTTATAGAGACGATATTCGGTGGAGAGGCGTCCCGAGGAGGGCACAACCCACCAGGCCGCGCCAGGGGCCTCTGGCGCGCCCTGGTGGGTTGTGGCCTCCTCGACCCTCCCCTCTGGCACTTCTCTGGTCCACTAGATGTCTTCTGGCCCAAACAAAATCTCCAAAAAGTTTCACGGTGTTTGGGCTTCGTTTGGTATTGATTTTCTGCGAAGTAAAAATAAGCAAAAACAACAACTGACACTTTGGCACTATGTCAATAGGTTATTCCCAAAAAATGATATAAAGTTGCTATAAAATGATTGTAAAACATCCAAGATTGATAATATAACAGCATGGAACAAGCAAAAATTATAGATACGTTGGAGACGTATTAGGGCGGCGTCGGACGGGGCATCAACGGGCGGCGTCGGGGGTGGCGGCGGGGATCGAGAGGAGGACGAGGGAGTTGGGGCTCGAGAGAGTGGGGGGTAGGGGGCGGTGCGGGGATTAGGCAGATTAGTGCTGGCGTGGGCCTAATGGGCCTAATGTGCAACGCCAGCACTAATAGAATAGCTATGGTGTACGAATTTGGCCAATGTCAGCACTATTTGAAAATATTAGTGCTAGCGTTGGTGAGAAATGGCGCGCCACGAACAAGAGTTGTGGCTAGCCATTTCTCCACTGGTGTGTATTCCGTATATAGTCATAAGAACTTGCATGACATAAGGAAACTAAGAGATATTGAAGCCTCCTTTTAATAGAAAACCGGAACAAAGCATTAACACATAGTGAATACATGAACTCCTCAAACTACGATAATCACCAGAAAGAATCCCAATTATTGTCATCTTGGGGTATGCGGATCATGCCACGTAATAGGTGCATACAACTTGCAAGATAGGATCCAAAACACTCTCATATTCATGGAAACATAATAGGTTCAGATCTGAAATCATGTCACTCGAGCCCTAGTGACAAGCATTAAGCATAGCAAAGTCATAGCAACATTAATCTCAAAACGTAATGGATACTAGGGATCAAGCCCTATCAAAATAACTCGATTACATGATAAATCTCATCCAATCCCATCACCATCTAGTAAGCCTACAAAGGAATTACTCACTTCCGATGGTGAGCATCATGGAGTTGTTGATGGAGAAGGGTTGGTGATGACGACGGCGAAGAATCCCCCTATCCGAAGCCCCCAACGGACTCCAGATCAGCCCTCCTAAGGAATACAGCATGTGACGATGGCATGTATTCCGTATATAGTCATATGTGTGTCCCCCGAAGCCGCGCGCGTCGCCAGGAACGCCTCCACGTCCTCCGTCGCCACAACCATTCCCTCCCCTTCGACAGACTGGGCCAGATGGTTCTGGATGCGAGGTTCGAGTGGGAGTGGGAGGAGCGGGCGGCGAGGCGGGACGGGAGGATGGTTGGCGGCGGGTGAAGGAGAGGAGAGCGGGCGGGAGGGGGAATGGCTAGGGTTCCAGACCGACCGCTCACTGTCTCACCCATGTCTCTATTGGGTCTTTTTTCAACAAGGTGAAATCATGAAAATGCCCTTGACAGGGCACCGTAATTACCCGCGGTGGCACAAACAAGAGGGAGTATTCATTCCTACAGTGTTTTGGTTTCGATCCGACGGCCGAGGTCGATCCTGAACGAGATCCGACGACCGCGATCGCATCAAGCAAAACGATCCAACGGCCGAGAGTCTCTAATCGCTGAGGAGCCTCCGTTTCACCCGCGAATCTTGTTCGCGAATTGCGAATCTTGTTTTAGGATTATTATGCAGTGCCATCATCGAAGTGTCCCAAGCCAACAAAATGCCACCACGGTTCTGTGACCCAAAGCCCAGTCTGCTCTAAATGGCTAAAGAGCCACGGCCTGGACCACTACACAAGTCACTCGGGCCTCCAAGCCGAACCAACGCGACGGCCTAGGCTGCTTGCATCCCCAACCAAAAAAAACAGCAGCGGAGTCCCAGCTGTTGACCCCGCGGCCACCAAATTCACCACCGTCGCCGCCGCCGGGGCTCCCTTCTCCTGCTCCCCGCTGCCCACTCCCATCCCCTCAGGTAGTTGGCCTTACGCTCCCCGTCTCCTCGTGTACGTATCTCCCCCGTCTTTTCTTGATCCAGTTCCACTTCCATTTAGATCGATTATCCGGCCTTATCTAATTATCAGGCAGTAGGTTGAATGCATGCGTTTGGTTGAAATTGAAACGGCGATTGAATTCCAAGCCTACAGAGCAGAGCAGTCCCACGGAACCTTCTTCTTCTACCTCGTGATTAGGTCTCGAATCCTATTTGTTCATCAGTCAATCCCCCCCCCCCCCCCCCCCCCCCTTATATGCATATGCATAGCAAACGCATTGCACTGCTCATTAAGCAATTTGCACTAGCTTCTAGCAGCACAAAACAAGCAAAATTGGCTGCTACTGCCGAAGCAATTGCCCCGTTTAGTCTTTTCTTACTTTCTTTACAAAGGACAGAGCTTTGTACGTCACAGAGTGATGCTGTTACAATATCTCTCTTCACATGTTAGATTTTTCGTATAGGCAGTAGGAGGATGTCAACACCTCTGCTCAAACACAAGTATATGGTCGAGGCATTGTTCTGCACCTATATTATATCGTTGAGGCATTGTTTGATGCATGCACATCAGCGGATGCTGTTTAGCTGTATGGGCAATATTCTGTTGCATCCATACAACCACGTCTAGAGAGGGAAACCAACGGATCATCTTCCAACATCAACCATTTTATCCTACTCCTCAAACTACATTTTCTTCCTTGTCTCATGTTTTCCCCTTTTATCTGTTACCCCTGTTCAGAAACAATTAATTCAGATGAACACCACTGGATCATCTGCCAAGAGTCAGGAAATCGGGTCAAAAAGAAAGTTGAAGAACCAACACGAACATACAGCGAAGCACATCGCATGGCATTCGGCGAAGCTCTCGTCTTTGGCGACCAGCAAACGGAGGGCTAAAACCTCTGGGTACCAAGGCCACCAATATCCGCAACAGAGGCCTACACGGAATGGTGATTCACCCACCCTCTGGCTAGAGAGGGAAGATTTCCATGTTTCAGGAGATCGATTATTTCTGACATCCAACCCATACCAACAAGATGTAGAAAGTAGGTACCTCCAGGACAAAAAGAACGGGGTAATCACTTGTTTGGTCTGTGGCAATGAAGGACATTACAGTTCGAACTGCCGTTTCAAGGACCAAGAGCAGAAAATCATTTGCACAGTCTGTAGAAAAAATGGCCACTGTAGCATGTGGTGTTGCCAGCAGAACAAGTCGGAGAATCGCGCTTGCACCCGCTGTGGAGAGATAGGGCATAGTACCAGTACACATGGTCTCGGTTGCTCAAGCTGTGACGAGTATCATGACGATGGAGAGTGCCGACTTGGCGAAGTTAAATGCTTTATTTGTGAATCTCAGGATCATTATCTTGCTCAGTGCCCCTTGAACTTCCAAGGTGCTCTGCGGCTTGCACTATCAAAACAGGGCAACACATCATCTGCACCTGCCAAGTGTTCCGCAAAATCAGAAGGAAAAGTAGTGACCGCCAACAAGTCTAGTCCAATATGCTTTACATGCCGTGAAGAAGGCCACTTTGCCTTTCAGTGTCCTCAGAACAGCCCTGGCCAGTCCAAAGAATTTGAAGAGAGCAGCACTATAGCTACATCCTCCAACCTGTTCAAAGAATTAGAGGAACGGGAACCTGGTATTGGTACTGCTAAACAATCATCAGAAATGAAGCCGATATTATATGATCGATGTTGTCCCTCAAAAGCAAAAGTACTGACCCCCAACAAGTCTAGTCCAATAGTTAGAACATGTAAAACAAAAACACAAGGGAAGAAAAGGATGTGCTTTACATGCCGTGAAGAAGGTCACTATGCCCATATGTGTCCGCAGAGGTTCGGAGCTATATCTGGCAACACGTCAAAAGAAGTAGAAGAGAGCAGCACTATAGCTACATCCTCCAACATGTCCAAAGTATTGGAAAAACAGGACCCCGGTACTGCTAAACAATCATCAGAAATGAAGCCGACATCGGTAGTTCGATGTGTTAGCTGTGGTCAGGAAGGGCACAGGGCCAGGAGCTGTCCCACACGAGTGTTTATATGCTCCAGATGCAATGAAGAAGGCCAGAAAGCCAAGAAATGCCCTACTGCTAAACAATCATCAGAAATGAAGCCGACATCGGTTGTTCTATGTTTTAGCTGTGGTCAGGAAGGGCACAAGGCCAGGAGCTGTCTAACACGAGTGTTTATATGCTCCACATGCAATGAAGAAGGCAACAAAACCAAGAAATGCCCTCAGAAGCGTTAAGACTGCCGCACCAAAAGCTATCGATCACGCCGAGAAGCAGCTGGGAAAGAGATGTTGACACTAAGATACAACCAAGGAAGCTCGGTAAGATACTCGCTGAGCTGAGCCAGGCCTCCACCTTTGACCAAGAAGTTGCTGCTCAGTTACTATCTTTTTCTTGTGATGCTCTAGCCGTTGAAAGTAAATGCTGCTCCATACTTCATGTACTTGATGAACAAGTGTACGGGATACATCTAGGTAAGAAACCTTTTGTTTTTTTTCTGGTAGAGGGCCTAGTGGAGTTTTTTGGCAGGAGCAAACATAGCAAACTTAGGCAGATGAAGGCTTGAAAAGACTGGTGTTGGCAGACTGAATGTTCACTAGTCCTGCACTAACTAATAACCTTCAAAGTATGCAATTACTTTCTTTCAAACGAATCTTCTGTGTATGTGTTATTTGTATCGAAATACTTACTGCTATTGTCTTCTCAAAGATTCACAACATTCATTCAGAATAACGATTTGCCGAAGAGAAACAATACATTGCGCGCGCGGGGGGGGGGGGGGGGGGGGGGGGGATTGCCGGAACATATATAATGTTCAGTCTAGCCTGAAAGCATGGAAACCCTACATTGTATGGTACTGAAAAATCGCTAGTGTATGGTACAGTCTGTTAGTTAGCAGCTTTTGCTTATAAAGCGCCAGATTATCACAGCTTCTAAGTTGCTTATAAAGCGCCAGATTAGCACTTAGCAGATTACCTTCTACTTCAGTAACGTAAAATTAGGTATAGAACCAACATTTGATTCACTGCTTTGCTTGCTTAGGATTACTTTCAAGTTATCATTGAAGATGAACGATACTGTTATCGTGTCACTTCCATTATCTTCAGAAAGAAGGAGCTAGCTTCATTTGCTTGATTATTTCGGAGTTCTACTTATGATCATTATCTACGTGTGTGTAACAGGGCATCAGTAAACAGTACGGAGGATGGAAAGTGGAAACTCGCCGTGCGTAATTCGAATCATCCGGCGTTCGTATTTTGCTCACTAGGTTTAATGGCTTGTCTGTATAAGGGCTGAAACTGTGCGCTCTTGAGGGCTCATCTTTGGGAGAGGTGTTCTGGTCTTCTGGATCCCCTTTCTGTTTAAAAAAAAAAAAGAAATACAAATCATAATTTTTAAAGTTTACAAAATATATGAAAGTATACACAAGTACGTAAGGATGTATTCTACATGTGTGTAAAGTTTCATGGTGAAATACTTAAGAGCAAAACGAGCAGGGTCAACGTGAGCGATCCCCACCTCGGGGCCGCGAAGCGGATGAGGGCGCCGATGAGAGGGTTGAGGATGATGTCCGTGTGATGTGGGCTTTTGTCCACCAGGACGAAGCAGCCGCTTCGAGTGGTTGCACCATGTAGCGGTAGTCGCTGAGCAGCGGGGGCTTTTTGTGGAGGAAGCGGCTGGTGTCGTGTTCAAGAGGAGAAATTTCCCCTCGCTATGGAAGATCTCGTCGAGGACAATCCACCGGTGCTCTTGGGATCCTCGGTGGCGGCGGGCCAACTTAGAAACCGAGGGACTAGGAAGCTGTTTGGCAACCCAACAGCTCTGCGAAATCCCATGATGCACGGAGCACCTGTTTCCTCGCTCCGGGGTCGTGTAGCGGAGGGAGTGAGGGACTCCGAACATGCCCTAGTTATCCATTTGAGATCGGACTGCCTGGTTATCTACAACGTCCTATAGAATAGGCGTATATGGGCCTGAGCTTTGATTTGCTTCCTAATAACCGTTTCCAAGAATCTCACGTCCGATCTACGCTTCCCAGAAAAAACGCATGTTTTTTTTTATCCTCAAAAAAAAAAATTATGGAAAATTTCATTCATGTTCGTTCTGATCCAACATATAAATTATTATTTTTGTCTACAAGTAGTCCGCACAATTTTGCAGACAATATCTTTAATTGGTTTTATAAATTCTTCTATGAAATCTCCTTTTCAGTAAAAATTATGGAGACACTTACAAAAAATGGGGTGTGAGTTGCACATGAACAATCAAGAGAAAAATTCACTGTGGGTCCTCAACGTTGTCGCGGTGGTCACTTTAGTCCACGTAGTTAGAAATACCCGAAATACGGTCACAAAACTTGTTCTCGGGGTTCACATACGGTCCATTCTATGTTTTGCTATACATATTCGCTGATTTGGCAGTTGACTGGCCTGTCCACGTGTGCGTTGACTGCCAAGTCAGCTCCAGGCCGTCGGACAACTGCTATACGCCTGTAAACCAGGTTTTTTTTTTTTTTGCAAAAATCACAGAAATTACACCCAACACCTCATCTGGTCGGAACGCACTGCACCACCTGGTCGGGATCGGCCACCTCGCTCGCTTCCCCCCTTGGCTCGCTTCTCTCCTCTCAACCCTAAGCTTCACCGCCACCGGCGTCGCTACCGCCGCCGCCGCATCCATTGCCGCCCTCCGTTTCCGTTGTCGCCGTCGCATTCACTACCCCCGGCCCCCTCCGCCGCCGTTGCATCCAATGCCACTGCCGTCGCCGGATCCACTACGGCCGCCACGTGGAGCGGCTTCACTCCGCTAGGGTCGTCGTCCTCATGTCATCTTCGAGCTCCGTCCGCTCTGGACCGCGTGGCCGCGCCGTTGTTGTCCCACTGATCGGGTGCCCCGATTGTGGCGGCCCTGTGACGTTCTACCACCGAGGAGCACGATGGCTGGGTGTTCTACAAGTGCAAGAAGCACACTGTAAGCTTGACCTTTTTCTGCTCCTACTTGATCTGATAGCTAGCTATGATGTGATGCTTGATATGCTTATATGATCTGATGATTCGTGGCATGCTTAATACTTGGCAATAGTTATGATTCATAGTACTGGGATGCTACTGCAAATTTAAGAGTTAACCAAACTATTTAACTGAATAACAATAGTTATGATTCATAGTACTCGGATGCTACTGCAAATCTAAGAGTTAACTGAACTATTTAACTGAACAGTTTCAGATAACTGAATTTTGTTAGTTAACTGAACATTTCCAGTTAACGGTTCTGGTCTTCTATGGTCCAGTTAGTCTATTCACTAAAACTTTTGAGCTAACTGAACATTTTCATACATGCCATTGCTTTGTTTATTATGTTTGTCACTGCGAAATAAAGATGATTTACCTTTTATTGCTAGGTGACCTATGATTTCTGGCGATGGGAGCTAGAATATGTGGAGCATCTAGTTCAAACTAGGGTTCTTGTTGGTAATTCTGCTGTAGATGCAATTGGTGCAGCTGAGGATAGAAGGGAAGAGCTTGAGCTGAAGAGGACCGAAGCAAATGCAGGAAGAGGCATAGCTGGGAGGGGCATGGCTGGAAGAGCAATGCATGCAGAGTCAATTTTGGCAGCCCTAGTGAGAAGAACTTTGCCACTAAGCAGCAAGCTGCTATGCTGCTTGGACTGGGTAGAGAGATCCTAATGATGATGAAGCTAATGGCTAGTGTCATGGTTCTTTGTGTGCTCTGTTTCATCTTCATTATGAAGAACTGATTAGGTGTGTGTCTTAGTTGTAGTAGTTCTTAAGCTAGCAGACCGGACAACCATAGTTTTGGCTTTTAGCTGCATTATCATGTGGTTGTAATGGGTGATACAGCTGCTGGAGTTGGAATGAACATGTAATGTAATGGTTTATTTTGGTATTATTGTAATGGATGATCTATGAAGTAATATGAAGCATATAGCTTTAGGCTTATATTTTGTCACATAATTGTACTTGTCAATATTTTTTTTGCGTTTTCCTTATTTGGGCAGAAATGGACCAATTTAGCTAGCAACAGTACTCATAAAAAAGTTATCAACTTAGGTTAGCTCAATAGTTGTTCAATTTGGAGATATCATTACAATAGAATATCATTACAACATAAAGATAACATTAATCTATTTCATCAAGGATCCCCTTAAGCTTCCTAATCTTGTCCTTTGTCTCTTCTTTGTGCTTGAACAAATCACCAATCATGTATTCAAGCTTCATTTTCTCTTGCTTTAGATGATCTCTCTCTTCTACTAAATTGTCCCTCTCTTGTATGGCTTGGTCCCTCTCTTTCTCTGCCTTTGCCCTGAAAACCCGATGGATGTTTGTAATTGATTTGTCACCCATCTTCTTCTTCTCAAGCTCTTCCTTGAGATCAATCATAGCAAGTTGTGTGCTGCCTAATTGGCCAATTGCATGCTCCTCCTCAGCCACAATCTTAGCAAAATCAAGCTTAAACAATCTCAGCATATCTTCAATCTTTTCCTTGTCTCTCAGAATCTTCAAGTTCTCTTCAGCATTCAAAACATTTTGTCTCAGCCTCTGTCTGTTCTCCTCAGCATGCATGCTCCATATGCTAGCTAGGCTCAACTTCAAAGTATCAGGCCACTCAGGGTCAACCCATTGCACATAGTTTCGTTTAGGAACTTCCTATCATTTTCACAAAAAACCAAATTTCCACTAACTGAACTTGTTTTTGGCTTTAACAGAAATTTTTGAACTTTTAACTTACCTTCTATGAGCAAGCAAGGAACCTCCTGCCACTATCAACATCTTGAAATGCCACAAATTTCTCACAAATGATCCATGGTCACATCTATCATCAAGATCTGTTGCCAGGCCATTCCATTCTTCACAGAAAATTGTGGCAGGTGGCTAAAACAAGGAAGAAAAGCAACTCACAATTCAGATCTGACAAAAAATTGCACTGTCCCCTTTTCCACAAAAACCCTAGCTCCTGTTAACAGTAGATAGGGGGAAGGAGAGGATGAGATCACTAACCTTGCTTGTCACATAGTCATCTTCAGAACTGGTGGGTAGATCATCCCACGAAACCATGGCTCCTGATGCTTGAAGAGGAACAAGGGGAAGAAGTGAGGAGGAAGAAGAAGGAGATCTGGTGGTGGTGGATAAGAGCAGTATACTTTGGACCAAAGTGAGCATGTAGAGTGCAAGTTTGTGGGTGCATTTGTGGCAAGGAACCTCAACTTTGGCAATGAACCTGAACTTTTTCTATTAACTGAACTTTGTTAGTTAACTAAACTTTTTCAGTTAAATTCAATACAATTAAGTTTAATTCCAAAATGGACACCTCTCGAGGAGTGTTTAAGTTAAATTCCAAAATGTTTGAGCAATGTTGAAGTAGCATCTGGTTTATGTTGCATGTCTAAAAGTTTCTTTTTTTGGAAAGTTGTCCATGTTTATTCTTTTGGCATAGACACATAGTAAACAAACTTCTTGTTTTGGCATAGAACACGTGTTCACATTTCTTGCTTCACAGCAACAAATAACATAGATAGATGAGATCTCTAGATAGATTGTTCCAAAAGACAAGGTACATTTAACTTATGTGCTAAAATATATTCAGCACACCTAAACTACCATCACACTACAAAAGACTACTAGAATTAACTTGTGTGCTGACATATATTCAGCACACCAAACTACCATCACACTACCATCTTGATTTCTTCAGTTCTTGAGGATCTTCTTCAACATCTTCACTTCTTCAGCATCTTTAGGCGCTCCGAGCGGCGCACCTTCTCACGAACCACCACCACCTTCTTCTTCCTCTTCTTGGTCTTGTCCTCCTCTGCTACCACCACCTCCTCCACCTCCCGCTTCACCACAAGTGGCACATCAGGCAGCAGCTCAACGTCAATCGGGAGGTTTATGTTACCCTCCCTCGCGTTGACGATGGGCACCACCATCTGCACGTCCTCCTCCTCCTGCTTCGGCTTGTCGTCAGAAAGAACCACCAATGAGATGGACACCTCCTCACCCTCCTCGTCATCAGAAAGGTAGCCTGAGTCATCGGAGTACTTGGAGTACTCCGGGCCGGACGACTCGGCATTGGAGATGTCGTTGCGACGGAGTAGCTCGGGTTGAAAGCGGTCCCAATACGCGGTGTTGACCCGCGCATGGATGGATAGGACGACGCCATCGAGGTGCTGCATCCTTGACGCCATGCGGGACAGATCCAGCTGCTGCCCATGCATGGTGGCGGACCTATACATCCACCAGCATGCCTGCTGCATCGGATCCTCCGAGTGCGTCTCCTGCATCGCGAAGCGCAAGATGGTCGCCGGAAAGACGCCTGGGACGTTGGGGATGGCTCGCTCCTTCTCATCCTCCGTAATCACTTTGATGAGGCCGCGCGCGTGGTTTACGCAGCATCTACACGCCGGGGAACCACCGCGCTATCTCCTTCAGCTCCGCCGGGCGACGTGATCATAGCCGCCCAGATCCTCGATCACCCTCTACCAGGCGGAGGTGATGTCCATGGCTTGGATGTCAGCGACGGGGAGGAGGCCGGCTGCGAGGGTTTTATGGGCTATGGAGTGGGAGGTGGGGAGCAGGAAGACTGAAGCGACACGGTGGAGTGGTGATGTGAGTGGAGAGTGGGGAGGTGGGTGTGTCTTATAAGTGCCCTATGGAAACCGTATCGGCGCAAGAACAAATCACTAGGTGCTGTTAGGTAAGCCAACTGGTAGTACTAGAACAAATCACTAGTACTGCCCCACTGGCATTGCACCCATCATTTCTATCCATATGTCCTGGGTTCGAGACCCAGGCCAAACCTTTTTGTGTTCTGTTTTTTTAATTAACTGAATATCACAAATTCATTCATTTAGTTCAACTTACTGATATTCACAATTTCATTCATTTTGTGTTTTTATTTTGTATACTTTAAATGATATTCACAAATTCAGATAACATGAAATGATCACATTCAGACATTGCATCAGTTAACATCAAAATGAATAAGCAAGTGAATGAGCAATTTTTTCACATTCATACATCAAATGAATGAGCAAGTGATCACATTCAAACATCAAATGAATGAGCAAGTGATCACATTCAAACTACAGGATTGAGCAAGTGAATGAGCAAAATCAGTTAACATCAAATGATCACATTCAGACATTCACACATTCAGAGACTGAATGAACCAAGTTTAAGTTTTCAGTTTGCATCACGCAACTGAATGAGCCACATTTTCATGTTCAAACACTCAGAAGGAAGTTTTAGCCAAAAAACACATAAATACAAGTGCAAAAGCACTGATTCATCTGAACTCATCAAACATGTTGACTCTTTTCTGCTTCTTGGGCACATGTCCACCAGGCCCTTTTGAATTCTTCCTCTACTCATCTCTTATTCTCTTGGCCTCTTCTTGTTGTTTCTTCTTTGCTTCTTGATCTTACTTTCTTTTCAGTGCTGCAATAGCTCTCTTTGCTTCTTGATCTTCTTTTTTCTTCAAGGTTGCCTCTGCTCTAACTGCAACTGCTTCAATTGCTCCGGCCTCTTTCTCTTGTTGCAATGCAGCTTTTCTTCTTGTTGTAGCTTCCTGTTTTGCAAATGTTTCCTCAGCCTTCTTCTCTCTTGCTGCTCTTCTTCTTCTTGCTGCCTGCTCAGCTTTCCTCATACTGATTTCTTGTCTTTTTGCCTCTGCCTCCTCTGCTCTCCTATCTGCCATCTCATTCATTGCCTCAAGTGCTGCATCTCTTCTGGCTACCATCTGCCTTTCTTTGTCTCTTTTCATCTGCATCAACGTCATGGTCAGGTTGCCATCATTTGTTGCTGTGGTTATTTGTGTTGAAGCTTGAGAGCTTGATGCCCCTGAGATGAAAGCTGAATCTGGCACAGTGGCCTCATCATTTTCTCTAGGAACGGGTTTGGAGAGTAGCATCCTATGAAGCATTGTACATCCAAAGTCCTGAACCTGTAGAAAGCCAGTGATCATCTGGTACAACCAGTATATTTTTTCAGTTTTAAGTACAAGTTAAAAGAAAGGGACCAAAGATTAGAATTTGCCTGAAAAATAACCGGTGTATCATAGTCATCTTCTTCTTGCTAGGCTTGGGCCTCATCTTGTGTAGCATGAACTTCATCTTGCTGGGCTTGGCCATCATCTCGTGTGACATGGACTTGCTCCTGAGTTACTTGGCCATCATCTTGTGTGTCATGCACCTTGAGGGGTCACTAGAAGTGTATGTCTAGAGGGGGGGGGGGGTGAATAGACTACTAGCACAAATTAAAACCTACACAATATTCAAAGTTAATGGTTGGCAGATTTTAGCAATTATAGCAAGTCTAGCACACCCTACACATGCAAGTCAACAAGTATGGCAGCAGAAATAAAGACATTGCACATGGAAGTAAGGAGTTGAGATAAGGAGATCAAACGCATGAGGGACACGAAGATTTTTTTCGTGGTTCCGATAGGTGATGCTATCGTACGTCCACGTTTGGAGACTTCAACCCACGGAGGGTAACGGTCGCCAGAGTCCACGGAGGGCTCTACCCACGGAGGGTTCCACGAAGAAGCAACCTTGTCTATACCATGATGGCCTACGTCCATGGAGGACTAGCCTAACTCGGGGTAGATCTTCACGAAGTAGGCGATCTCCTTGCCCTTACAAACTTCTTGGTTCACTCCACAACACGAAGTAGGAGGTTCCCAAGCGACACCTAACCAATCTAGGAGGCACCACCCTCCAAAAGGTAATAGGCTCGATAATGTCGATGAACTCCTTGCTCTTGTGCTTCAAGATGATAGACTCCTCAACACTCAATCGCTCTCTCACAGATTTGGCTTTGGTGGAAGAGATTGATTGGGTGGAAAGCAACTTGGGGAGGCTAGAGATCAAGATTCATATGGATGGAATGGAATGGCTTGATCTCAACACATGAGTAGGTGGCTCTCTCGCAGAAAATCTGATGGGATAAGTGGGGATCTGTTCTGAGTGCTTCTCTTGCGAGTGAGTGGTGGTGGAGGGGTATATATAGGCATCTCCAAAAATCCAACCATTACACCTAAAGTGACCAACTTGGTGACACCGAAGTATAAAACTCGGTGGTACCGAGTTGCTCCAAAGGTAGCAACTTTTGAATCTCGGTGAGACCGATACAGAAATCTCGGCAGTACCGATAAGGTGACCAATGGTAAGATTCCACAACTCGGTGACGCCGATCAAAAAACTCGGAAATTCCGATTTTAAGAATCGAGGTAACAGAAAGTTGGCAAGATGAACTCGGTGGCACCGATGCAGAATCGGTTGTACCAAAGATCTAGGGTTTGGCAGGGTTCTGTCTGAGTGGGAAATCGGTGGGACCGAGTGGGAAATGCTGGCAGCACCGATTTTCATGATAGGCTTGGACAAACTTTTGTGGAAGAGTTTGTGGGTGTTTTTGGTGACTATCACTTGTGCACGTGGAGCATTTTGTTCACCAACAATACCTTACCCCCTTTTAATAGTATTGGCTTTCCTATGGACTCAAAGTGATTTCCCACAAAGTAAAATGTAGAGTCCTCTTGCTTGAAGCTTTGCCAATCCTATTCCTTCTCCTTCTTCTTCTTGGGGATGCTCTTTACAATCCTTAGCCAACCTTCTCTGTGGACTTTATCTGAAATATACTAGATAAAAGTATGAGTCCAAGAGACAATGTATGTTGTCATGAATTATCAAAACCACCAAGGGAGCATATTGTGCTTTCAATCTCCCCCTTTTTGGTAATTGATGACAACTTACAATCAAAGCTTCAATTTAAGATATGCAGAAATATGTGAAGACTTTGAAGGATACATGACTAATACAAGCTCCCCCTAGATGTGTGCAATCCATTTTAAGGATAGTTGCTTTTGAATGCATGAACACACACATAGTATGAAGGACATGAGAAGTCATGTATATCTTGGCAATATGCATCAAATATATATGAATGAGATGATTTCATGTTCAAGATTCACTCTTGCAAACAATATGTGCAAGAAGCAAGAGGTCATCTTGAACAAGAATATGATGCATATACTTACCTTGAGGTCCTTGAGCATTTAATAGTAGGAATACACTTGAGAAAACAATGTTAGGAAACACAAGTGTATTCTAATAGAGCAAATGCAAATGAAACCAACAGTTCCAAGATATGGAAGACATATGATAAATAGTTTCTTGAGAATGACATGTCTCCAAATAAGTTTAGAGCTTTCTCCCCTAGATTTCCTCTTTATCCTCTCTCCCCGAATCATCACATGTAGATATTGAGAGTAGGTATGGCTGATAAAAGTTTAAAACATGTGAGAATGAAATTCAATCAGATTCATTTTTCTCTCTTCTCCTTTAAGAAGTGTTTCTGTGATAAGGGATCCTTGATATTTCTCCCCCTTTATCCTGTTAAGTTTACACTTCCTCTTTTCATGAGTATCTCTCCCCCTGAAGCATGAATGCTTAGACATTTCTCCCTTTAGTATAATAT
Organism: Elymus sibiricus; assembly: GCA_039707655.1. NCBI lineage: Eukaryota > Viridiplantae > Streptophyta > Magnoliopsida > Poales > Poaceae > Elymus > Elymus sibiricus. The sequence continues at coordinate 56,524,352 of CM077671.1, read as the reverse complement.
CTCTTCCTTTGATATTATCTCTCACTTTTAGTATAAGCTTTGAAGCTTTGGTATTTCTCCCCCTTTGGCATTAATTTCCAAAAAGGGTCACACAAGGGATAGATAAAAGGAATCATTGAGTGCGAAGGGGTCCTGGAGATTAAGGGTCATTGAGAGCATTTGAGACAAGGGTTTCTTGAAAACAATTTTCTCCCCCTTAAGATCTGGAAACCTTTAAGATTTCTCCTCCTTTAATGTAGGGATCCTTGATGTTTCTCCCCTACATCATTGGGATCATTGAACTGACCATAAGACAAAAACAGACAAAATGCATAGGGTTGGTGGATCCGAGGCAAAAGGTGTCGGTAGCACCGATATGTGATTTTGCAGTTTGACTGCAATATCGGTGAAACCGAGTTGAGATCGGAGACTCCGAGATGGAAAACAGAAACTTGTCAAAAAGATTTTTGGCTATTTTGTCAAATCAGTTTTTCAGAAAGTCTCAAATGAGTCACAAAGATTTGCAATGAATTTTTCAGAAAGATTTGCAATGAATTTTCATCTAGGTTAGAGCTGAATGGAAATGTCATTGATCAACAAAACAGAAAAATTTCCATTCAATTCTTATAACTAGATGATGGGCGGTGACTAGGTCACCTATATTAGAGTATATTGACTTAAGGAGTCAAGCAAGAATACTTGATCATAGGTCATACTCATCGTTAAGCTCAAAATGGGGTTACCATTTTTTGTTAAAGCATTTTGATGTCTTCATATCACTTGAGTTGCTTTATCTCATGACTTGGAGTAAAGCTATATCAAGCATATGAGTACATACCTTTGAGTGTTGTTGATGACGTGGCTTGTAGGTGAACTTGATGAGGATGCTCGAGGTTGATGAAGTTCATCTTGAGCTGGGAGCAATCCTTTTTGTTTTGGTTCACTTGTCACCTACATAGGTTAGTCATGCAAGGAAGAACATGATATATTCAAATGACATGATATCAATTGCAAGTTGATTTCAATTGAGAAATTCAAATTCATGTCAAGGATATGTTTTGTAGTCTTCTTCCTTTCATCACCAAAGAGGGGTGTGGATACTTGGTCATGACAAGATTGCTTAAGATATGAGCCGATGGAAATCTTGTGGAGTGTTGTTCTTCCAAGTACCTACAAAAGGGTTAGACGCAATACAAGGGAGCATAGAGTTCCAAGATACATGATATCCATGGTAATGATAGCATGTAAAGGTTAAGTAAGCTCATCCCCTTGCATGCATCCGAGTGAGCTTAGCTCAAGTTTGAAGCATCAATGATGTTCAACTCACTCCTCAAGTGACAAAACACTTTTTCATCAAGCGGCTTAGTAAAGATATCGACCAATTGCTTGTTAGTCCGAACATGCTTAAGATTAATGTCTCCTTTGGCAACATGATCACGAATGAAATGATGTCGAACTTGAATATGCTTAGTTTGAGAATGTTGCACGGGATTATGACCAATCTTAATATCACTTTCATTGTCACAAAGTAATGGAACATTTTTCACATGGATTCCATAATCTGTAAGCATTTGTGTCATCCATAGAAATTGTGCACAACACGATCCGGTGGCAATATACTCAGCTTCGGCGGCAGATAGAGATACCGAGTTTTGTTTCTTGGAGGACCAAGACACAAGAGATCTACCAAGAAATTGACATGTACCCGAGGTGGATTTTCTATCAACCTTGTCACCGGCATAGTCCGAGTCGGAGTAGCCAACAAGATTAAAGGAAGATCCCTTGGGATACCAAATGCCAAAGTTTGGTGTATGTATCAAGTATCTCACAATACGTTTCACGGCCAAAAGATGACACTCCATAGGTGCAGCTTGATATCGGGCACACATGCACACACTAAGCATAATATCGGGACGGGAGGCACATAGATATAATAATGAACCAATCATTAATCGATAAACCTTTTGATCAACCGGTTCGTCCTCCTTAGTGAGATCAACATGTCCACTAGTAGGTATGGGAGTTTTCATACCTTTGCACTCTTGCATGTTGAACTTCTTGATCAAGTCCTTGGTGTACTTGGTTTGAGAGATAAATGTACCTTCTCTCGTTTGCTTGATTTGTAGACCAAGGAAGAATTTCAGCTCACACATCATAGACATCTCATATTTCTCTGACATCAACCTTCCAAATTTCTCACTAAACTGTGGGTTAGTAGATCCAAAGATGATATCATCCACATAAATTTGGCACACAAATAGTTCACCATTAACTCTCTTTGTGAATAAGGTTGCGTCAATTTTACCAATTTCAAAACCTTTTTCAATAAGATACTTCGTTAGGCATTTATACCAAGCATGATGAGCTTGCTTAAGACCATATAAAGCTTTGCGAAGTTTGTAGACGTGGTTAGGTTTCTTAGGATTTACAAATCCGGGAGGTTGTTTTACATAGACTTCCTCCTCTATTTCTCCATTTAAAAAGGCACTTTTGATATCCATTTGGTAAAGAGTGATATCATGGTGATTGGCATAAGCAAGAAGAATTCGAATAGCTTCAAGTCTAGCAACGGGGGCATAGGTCTCACCGTAGTCCATACCTTCGACTTGCGTATATCCTTAGGCTATGAGACGCGCCTTGTTGCGTACAACTTGACTGTCTTCATCTTGCTTGTTCCGAAACACCCATTTTGTACCGATGATGTTTTGCTCGTCCTTGGGATTCTCCACGAGTGTCCACACTTTGTTCCTCTCGAAGTTGTGAAGCTCTTCATGCATAGCGTTCACCCAATCCGGTTCTTCAAGAGCTTGTTCAACCTTCAAGGGTTCAATGCTAGAGATGAAAGAATAATGCTCACAAAAGTTAGCTAAGCGAGTGATACTCCCGGTTTTTATGTCACCGAAGATTTGGTTTAGAGGATGGTTCTTGGTCACTTGTGCTCGAATTCGGGGTAGCTTTAGCTTGTTGGATGGTGGAGCTGCTTCATCATCATCACCTTCTTCTTTGTTGTTATCGAAGGTGTCATCTCCTTGAGGTGGTGGTGAAGGAGGTTGTGGTGGATCTTCACGGTGTACTTCCTCCTCCTCTTCATCTTGCCGTGTACCACTTGTGGATGCTTCCATGTCGTTTTGTCGATAGCCTTGATGCAAAGTAGGAGCTTCCACTTTGGTTGATGAAGTACTTTCCTTCACCTCCTTGGGACGAATCTTGCCAATGGACAAGTCTTGGATAGCTTCTGAAGGATCCTTATCTCCTACATCATTTGGCAATTGTTCGACTTGCGAACCATTAGATTCATCAAACTTCACATCTACCGTCTCTTCAACTTTTCGAGCGAAGTTGTTGTAGACACGGTAAGTGTGAGAGTTCGATCCGTAACCAAGTAGGAAACCTTCATGAGATTTGGGAGCAAATTTAGCATGATGATGCTTATCAAGAATGTAGCACTTAGAGCCGAATACCCGAAAATATCCAACTTGGGGTTTGTTACCGGTGAGTAGCTCGTATACCGTTTTACCTAGAAGCTTGTGCAAGTAGAGTCGGTTTGTGGCATGACACGTGATGACCCACAAGTATAGGGGATCGATCGTAGTCCTTTCTATAAGTATGAGTGTCGAACCCAATGAGGAGCAGAAGGATATGATAAGCGGTTTCCAGCAAGGTAATTTCTGCAAGCACTGAAATTGTAAGTAGCAAGTGTTTTGATAGCAAGGTAATTTGTAACGAGCAAGTAACGGTAACAATAGGTAAGGTGCAGCAAGGTAGCCCAATCCTTTTGTGGCAAAGGACAGGCCAAAACTATCTCTTATGATGAGCAAAGTGTTCTTGAGGGTATACGGGAATTTCATCTAGCCACTTTCGTCATGTTGGTTTGATTCGTGTTCGCTACTTTGATAATTTGATATGTGGGTGGACCGGTGCTAAGGTGTTGTTCTTACTTGAACTAACAACCTACTTATGATCAACCCCCTCGCAAGCATCCGCAACTACGAGAAAAGTATTAAGACAAAGTCTAACCATGGCATTAAACATGTGCACCCAAATCAGCCCCTTACGAAGTAGCGCACAAACTAGGGTTTAAGTTTCTGTCACTCTCGCAACCCATCATCTAATAACTACTCCACAATGCATTCCCTTAGGCCCAAGGGTGGTGAAGTGTCATGTAGTCGACGTTCACATGACACCACTAAGGGAATCACAACATACATATCATCAAAATATTGAACACACATCAAATTCACATGAGTACTTGCAACATGACTTCTCCCGTGACCTCAAGAACAAAAGTAACTACTCACAAATAATATGCATGATCAAGATCAGAGGTGTATTGAATATCATAATGGATCTGAACATAAAATCTTCCACCAAATAAACCATATAGTAATCAATTACACAAGGTAATCAACACTACTAGTCACCCACAGGTACCAATCTGAGGTTCCGGTACAAAGATTGAACACAAGAGATGAACTAGGGTTTGAGAGGAGATGGTGCTGTTGAAGATGTTGATGAAGAATGGCCTCCCCAAGATGAGAGGGTTGTTGGTGATGACGATGGCTTCGATTTCCCCCTCCAGGAGGGAAGTTCCCCCGGCGGAATTGCTCTGCCGGAGGGCAAAAGTGCTCCTGCCCAAGTTCCGCCTCGAGGTGGCGGCGCTTCGTCCCGAAAGTCCCCCTCTAATTTTTTCTAGGTTTTTTGGGACTATATACCAGAAGATGGGCTCCGGAGGTGGGTCTGGGTGCCTACCCTCCACCAGGGCGCGGGTAGGGGGGCAGGCGTGCCCTGGTGGAGGGTGGCCACCTGGTGGCCCCCCTCTGGTAGTTCTTTGCTCCAAAAATTATTATTTAATATATAAAAATTCTCCGTGAATTTTCAGCTTCATTGGAGTTGTGCAGAATAGGTATCTCTGATGTGCTTTTTCGGGGTGCTGAATTCCAGTTGCCGGCATTCTTCCTCTTGATGTAAACCTTGCAAATTATGAGAGAAAAGGCATTAGAATTAAGTCCCAAAGCATTATTATGCATAAAAACATTATAAATAACAGTAATAAAACATGATGCAAAATGGACATATCAACTCCCCCAAGCTTAGACCTCGCTTGTCCTCAAGCGAAAGCCGATATCGAAGAACATGTCCACATGGTTTGAGAGAGAGGTGTCGATAAAAACAAAATACGGACATAGAAGCATCATTCTTATTATTATAACAGCAACCAAACTAGCATAAAACTTTCTCATAAAACTTTTTATTTTATAGCAGCATCATATAACTTCTTATGAGCAAGTAACAATTCATCACAACGTGGAAGTATAAAGCATAAACCTTATTGGAAACCAACAAACTATGTTCTCACTCAACTTTGCAACTACAATTCATCATGTTTTCAGGAAGGGTCTCATGTAGGAGCCTTTTGGCAAGTCCACATTGTCGGTGTCAAAACCGGCGGATCTCGGGTATGGGGTCCCGAGCTGTGAGTCTAGGATCGATGGTAACAAGGGGATGAAGGAGACGATGTTTACCCAGGTTCGGGCCCTCCTATGGAGGTAAAACCCTATGTCCTTCTCGATTATATTGATGGTATGAAGGTTACAGAGTTGATCTACCTCGAGATCGACTAGCTAAAACCCTAGATGAGTTTCTCTGTCTTACGATCTAAAACCCTCTGGCTTATATAGACGCCATGGGTCATTTGGGTTACACATGGTCGGTTGCCCACCAGAGGGAAAAAACAGGCCTAATCTACTATCTCCAACTTGACAGACACGCCACGGCTCCTGAGGTCTCCTCCCTGGCGATGGGGCCTTCGATCAATCCCATCCTCAACGAGCGGCCCATGACTCCGGCCCATGAGAAATAGGCCGGCGGTCCGAGGACCCCTTAATCCCGAACTCCCTCAGTAGCCCCCGGACTAGCCTCCAATGCCGAGGTCTATTATCCAGACAATCTTGCGCGTCGAAGTCTTCGGCTTGCGAGGCGAGTCCCTCTATCCCTTCTTGCTCGGCAACCACTCTGTCATCGGTAAATTTTCAAACGTTGAGAACTTGCGGGACCCATTGTAGTAACTCTTAGCGCTCCTCGATCCTCGTGCACCGAGGGGAGGCGAGCGGTCCGACGGCTTTTTACAAGACTGCCCTTCCCACAAAGGAGGCACCACCCATTTAAACAAACGGAATCGTGGTTTGGGCCACACCTTCCTCTTCTTCCCCATCAGAGAAAACTTCAAGCGAGAGACCATCAAAAAACATGGCGAGCATCCCTGGCTCTTCCTCTGGTCCTTACGGCACCCTCCCCGGGGACTGGGCAAGTTGCTCTGTATCCCTCCTTCGGCTGCGTGACCTCGAGACCCAAGGTTATCTTCCTTCCTCGGATCCGGCGGCTACTCGCGCCGGTTTGACTTCTTATAACCACGAAGCCTTCGCGGAGAACTTCCCAAATCCCCACAAGGGGGAGCGGGTATGCTTCGTGCCTTTCCTCTTGCGGGGCCTAGGGTTCCCCATTCATCCTTTCCTGAGGGGGTTATTGGAGTTCTACATGATTCAGCTCCATCATCTTACCCCTGGATCCATTCTGCCCATCTCGGGCTTTGTCGCCCTTTGCGAGATGTTTCTGGGCTGCGAGGCTCACTTTGGACTATAGAGGAAGTATTTCTGCCTTGTTCCCTGCACTCGTGGTGAGACAATTCAGGAAGTTGGAGGAGCCGAAGTATGTCGCATAGCCGGGACGGTGTATCCTGTGGGGACACCGAAGAAGGAGTCCGAAGAGTGGTCTTCGGAATGGTTTTACATTGAGGACGTTCCCCTATTCGATCCAGCTCGAAGGGGTTTGCCCGAATACTCCGACGCCCCTTTGAAGAAAAGGTACAACTGGCGTCCGAAGAGCTCATCCCAAGAGGATGATGCTGAAGTACAACGCTTGGCTGCCGACGTAAGGATATTGGCTCATCACAAGTTAACCATGACTGACGTGATGGCTGCCGCCATCACCCGATGCGTTCAACCTCTTCAGCAGAGGATACATCCCTTGTGGCGTTACAACGGAACAAGTGACACCACTCGCTCCCGACGGCTGGGCCCTGCCAATCAAGCGGGATTGGCAGCCGCCCTTGCCGATTTGTACAAAGGAGAAAAAGAAGACTTTGTTCGGCTCCCAGTTAAGGAGGGCTACTCGAGTTACAACCCCATCGAATGGGTAAGCCTTTCGACTTCGCGACCTGAGTTCGGTTTTTTATTTGCCCTTTTCGACCAAAGCTTTTAATCTGCGCGAACAGGAATGGAGGAGCTTTGTCGAGACAGTCAACTGTCCGGCCCCCAACCAGAGAGCTACTCTCGTGACGACGATCCAGGATTCCATGACGATCAAGATCTATCCATTGAGTACGAAGACGGGGTCTTTTACCAAGAGAGCCTTGATCGATCAAGTTGGCTATCATAGCCGATCACCCCGGATCACTCCCTTCCTCCACTACAGGCAAGAAGAAAAATCCTTCCCGTAAAAGGAAAACACCCTCCGTCAACCCAAATGTGCCGGTCTCTGCTCCTAAGCATCGTAGGTCCTCGCGACGAACGTCGGCTGCAGCAACAATGTCCGGACCGGGCAATAACAGGAGTCCTTCATATGAGCCGGCCGTGGAGACGACGCTGACCACTCGTTCCTCCAAAAGGTACTTTGTTCGGCCGCTTAATCTATTGGTATTATGATCGACATGATCTTCCAGAAGATCTCATGTTGAAATACTCAGGAAACGAGTACAACCATCTTCTGCCGAGGACGTTGCCGGGATGCCTGACAATGCTCATGAATCAAAATCCTCTGCTCATGCCGATCCTGCCACGGAGGCCCCTGTGACCAATCCGGCCCCTGAAGATTCTGGGGACGCTGTATCAGTCACTAAATCCGAAGTTGAAAGTGCAATGAACCACTGGTGGCGACGAGAAGCCCTGCGCGACCCGGCGTTTTCCGAACAAGAGTTCAACGCTCTATGCTCGGTGGACGCGCACATCTTAGCTGCCCGAGCCGGGCTTGGAGAAACCGTGAAACTGATATCATCCAGCCGGAAGGTAAGTGATTGATTTTGAGAATCCGGACACCTATGTGAACCCAGTAGCCCCTGAGCCTTGAATTGGTCGGGACGACCGAGTTAAGGATCCGCATATTGTTTTATGGAAAATACAGGCCTGAAGGCAACAGAACGAGCAATTGGCCCAGAAGAATTAATATCGGCTTTTTAAATCTTAAACAGTAGAACCCCTGAATCACCAATCCATTCTGAACTGCAAAGGCAACGTGTCACTGACAGCTGGGTCCAAAAAATCCTTGACTGACCCAGCAGTAAGTGACCATGCACGACAACTTAACCTATGAAACCCTCATCCACATAACACCAACAACATCTATTTAAAAACAGATTAGCCATATTCATCTTCTCCAGTCTCCAGGTTCTTTTCTGATTACTGATTAATGATGGGTTTCCATCATCTTTCAAATCCGTTGCATGATCTAGACACAGATCAGGAATTGGAGGCGAGCCAAACACAGGTGGAAGCCGTGAAGGCCGAACTTAAACAAGTGAAGAATTTTACTCGGGAGGCGCATGGTGAGTATATCCATTCTGCTGATCTTAGTACATAATCCTATGCTGACGCGAGGGTACTTTTTAGCAGCTGAATCTATAGGGTAGTTGCAGAAAGGTTTAGATGCAGCCCAAGAATCTCAGAGGTACGCCGAGTCCCAGCATGAGGCCGACTGCCTTTCGTTGCAACGAAACCTGGAAGAGAAGAAACGCCTCCAGGCAGAAAACAAGCAGCAGGCCGACGAAATTGAGAGTTTAAAGACTCAATTGGCCCAGACCCAAGAAGAGAACCAGAAATTACAGAGGGGCATGTTCGGTAAGTGTGGTTGTGACGTCGAAGGGTATTTCTCCGACATGAAGTGTAATGTACATGCCTTGTCTCATGTATAGGTCTCCTAACCGGGCGGCCTGAAGAAGAGATCGGATCCTACCGGGGGAGCCTTCTGAAGGAACTATCCGCCGTTCATGAGCAGGCTTGGAAGGCTATGAGGAGCACGATAAAAGCGCTATGGCCTGCCGAGAAGCCTTCGGAAGGGATGACCGAACTAGCTGATCGGTTCAAGGAAGCCCGGAGTCGGTTCGAGCTGTGGAAGACATCGGCTTGCCGGGAGGGAGCACGAGAGGCGTGGGCGATGATCAAGACTCGTTACACCGGTCTTAACCCCGAGCTTATGGCTCGGGTTGCGCCAGCAGGACCTAATGGGCAAGAAGTGCCGCTTCACTTGATGTACGACCAAGTGATGCCTGCCGCTCGTCTCTCGCAGGAAGATTGCGCCCTGGATGCCTTGATACACAATCTTGACCGACAGCCAGATGTGTGATTTGATGTAACTATGTACTTTAAATCAAAAAATTGCTCCGTCTGTGCTTTGAACTTTGTCTCAACCGGCCATCGGCTTCGACCTCCCGCGCTAAGAGCGTGGGAGTGTTCCTTATAAAATATCCCTTGATAAGTGGGAATTCTTTCGAGGAACCAGGCAATCCAGCCATTTGGTGCGAACAGACAGTAGATGCATAGGGAGATATGTTATATTACTGCTTAGCGTAAGAAACATCTTCCAAAGAAAATAGTACCTCTATCGGTGCCTGATACGTCTCCAACGTATCTATAATTTTTGATTGTTCCATGCTATTATATTATCTGTTTTGGATGTTTTATATGCATTAATATGCTATTTTATATTATTTTTGGGACTAACCTATTAATCTAGTGCCTAGTGCCAGTTTCTGTTTTTTCCTTGTTTTTGAGTATTGCAGATAAGGAATATCAAACGGAGTCCAAACGGAATAAAATCTTCGCGATGATTTTTCTTGGACCAGAAGAAACCTGCCAGACTTGGAGAGGGGGGCAGTAGACCTGCCGGGAGGCGACAAGCCTGCAGGGCGCGCCCTATCGTGGGAACGAGCCTGACAGTAGAAGGTAGGGGTACGAAAGGAGAGGGCAGAGTCCTAGCTATGGCGAGGATGTACACACAGATGTACGAGTTCAGGCCCCTCTCGTGGAGGTAACAGCCCTATGTCTCGGTGCTCAGGAGCTTCTTGTCGTGTGGAATATCGGTGTTACAGGGGGTGCAAACCCTTGTGCCAGAGGGGAGGGGCGGCTTATATAGAGTGCGCTGCCCCTCATCAATACCCGGCATCCAAGGGTTTGATCGTGGCTATAAAGACGAACGTTACTGGTAACGTATGTAATAAATACTACTAATGAAGTACAACCGAAAGCCTGCCCGTTAGCCTCCCGGGAGTGGCTTCTGGTCTACTACTGTCCACTGTCTTCTGGCTATTCCGAGTGAAAGGTAACTGTCGAGTGGATGAAGAAATCTCCGAGTGGATGTTGTCGAGTGACTTGTACGTCTTGGTGATTTCAGTCGGAGAGTTCCTTGTAATCCTTAAACCTTTCAGGGCAGTGTCCTTAGGTAGGGTATGTAGGTCAGGCCTATGACCCTACCCTAGGTACACATCCCCATCATTAGCCCCCGAATGGATCGGGGTTCGAGTGAAAAAAGGGTCAATGCGGGTTCTGATAAGACGCAAAAATTCCGAGTGCATTTTAGGGCTTCATAGAAGTGTGCGTCGATTGGAATCTTTGTCATTCACCCCGATCGATTCTGTCTTGAAATGTGTCCGAGTGAAGTTGAGCACAGAATCCGGTCCGAGTGGTTAGCAAGGTCTTCTGATGCGACGGGTCGCTTCGTCAGGCCCGGATTTCACGGGATTCGAAAATTGGGTAAGCGCGCGTCGCGCGATGATGACGCAAAGAACGGGGCAAGTGGGGGCATGACGCCTCGATTTTCGCGCCGCCATTACCACCACGTGCCGCTCCTCCTCTGAAATCGGGATATCCAGAGATCCAGCGGGCCCGCAGGTCAGCGACTCACTCGGGCGGATATAAGACGCGACAGCACCGGGCCGGTACAGTGTTTCTCCCCCAAATCTCCTCTTCCTCTCCGCCTCCCCTATTCCAAGCGCGCTGCTCTACTCCACCTCGACAACCGCCGCCGCGATGAGGAAGGGGAAGACGGAGAAGGCCGAGCGCGCTAAGAAGGGGGGAGCCAAGGAGAAGATGCCATCGGGCGCCCGGTCGGCGGTGCCGCCGAGGTGGATCCTGGGGGATTTCCTCCGGTCGACCGTCACGGCGGAGGACGTCCAGAATCTCGTCGACGACGGGCTGATAGCTGAAGGGTCCTGGAGACTTTCGGAGGGAGAGGACGAGCCGGAGCCGCGCGAAGGCGAGCGAGTTCTCCTCCTCACCCATGTCAAGCGAGGTTTTTCTCTGCCTCCCCATCCATTCTTCCGTGGATTCTTGAACTTCTTCGGTGCACAACTCCACCACTTCCCTCCGAATACTATTTCGTACCTTTCTGCTTTCATCACCTTGTGCGAGTGTTTCTTGGGTTGTTCTCCACATTGGGGTTTGTTCAAACATATATTCACCATCCGATCCCAATGCGTCAAGAAAGCCAATCCTAGTGATAGCAAGACCAATGTCATCCAGTTGTGCGGTGGTCTGGGAATCCAAAAGAGAGGTAGGAGTGCGTTTCCATCTATGACTTTTCCTGAATCTGTTAGGGGCTGGCAGTCGACATGATTTTACTGCAAAGATGTAGCGTCACCCAATATGTCGATTGGCCTTCCCCCTTCACATTAGATCGACCTACCACTCCCAGAACATTGAATGTGGCAAAGGGAGAGCAAGTCCAAGTAGGGATTTTAGTGAACGCAGTAGTTGATCTGATCCGCGGCGGAGTGACTGGTATGGATCTCCTTGAGGCGTTCCTCAGTCGACGAATCCAGCCTCTTCAAGCCAGAGATCACACCATGTGGCACTATTCGGGACCTGAAGATACCACTCGGACACACCCAGAGGAAGTCACCGATGAGACTGTTGCCCAGTGGCTCAGAAGCATCACTGGAGCCTGTGATAACCCTGTGGGAGCCAAGCGAATCTTGCGCTTCTCTGCTTTGAACCCGCCGACGAATCTGGTGAGCTACATCTCTGTCGAGTGCTTTCATATTTCGTCGAGTGATTGAATCTTTGGTCGACTGACTTTACAGTTTGTATCTTGCAGGAGTTTACGAACATGTATTCACCCGTGCCGAATAGAGAGCAGCCTGACGACGAAGAAGGGAGCGCAGACGGCAGCGCAGATGTCGACTACGCCGATGACAGCGAAGGCAGCGACGACGACCTAGAGGAAGGTGAGGTAGAGGCCCAGGCTCCTCTGCGCATCGAGCGTCGAACCAAGCAGCGCGAAGACCCGGAGGCCGCCCCAAGCAAAACTTTGGTATCGAGCACCAGGAACCCGAAGCGCGACCGTGCCGCGACACCTGGGTTGACTGAGAAAGCTGCGAAACAGCCCAGGTCGGACGCGCCAAAGCCTCGGAAGGCTCTGCCACGTATAAAGATCGCCGTGCCTGTCGCCTCAACATGAGTGTTTATTTTCTTTTCCTGCTGTTGTGAACCTTCATGTCTTTGCTGACCGAGTGAAATTTATTCGCCAGAGCTGCTACCTCAGTGACGTCGCCTCTGCGGGATGAGGGGGATCACATGGAAGTGGACACTCCTGACGCCGCCACTTCTCAACGAGGTATAGTAAATCTTCACTGTAGACTGATTTTTTGAAGGTAATTTGTCGAATGAACCAGTTGACGTTGTCGACTGATAGTTGAAGACATCATCCATGTGGAGGACGACGAGGAGCCGCAGCAGGGCGCTGACGGTGAAGTTGCTGCCTTGGACGCTCAACGGGTACACATTCGGAGAACATCATCGGGACAGGCACCACGTATGTCGACTGCCGCGTCTTCTCAAGAGCTTGGTGATTCTTCTCGAGCCAGAACTTCTGTGGTCCCACTGTCGAATGCTCCGCCAGCAACTTCAACTCTTGTGGTTTCAGCGCCGATCGGGCAACCTCAAGCACCTCTCGTGACATCAACTGCAGCACCGACTCATCTGGCGCCTGCATACCCTCTGTACCACGTCCCAGAAGATCAAACTGGAGCTGCCAAAGAAGCCATGATCCAGGCTGGGCAAATGATGCTGCGGACAAAGGAGGCGTATGAGGCCAGCAAGTTAGCCTATGATGCCAGCACAACGCTTCAAGCCAATGTCCGAGTAAGTTCTATTGTAAGTTCATTTCTGATTGAATTCTTGTCCATCTTGACTTTACACCCACTTGGTTTTTTCTTCAGATGCATACTTGCTTGTTTTTTCCTTGAGTAGATCAGGTCTTAGTCGAGTAGGTTCTGGTCCAGTGGGGGCATGCTAAGTGCACCCACTGTGTGTAGTCCCCGAGACGAACGACGAAGACATCGGCAGGGGTCTTAAATTCGTTTTGGAAGTTGCTTTCCACTCGACAGGACGGACCTGGTCGAGTGATAGTATGTCCAGTGGGGGCACACTGAGTGCACCCAGTGGGTGTAGTCCCCGAGACCGCCGTCGAGTGCTTGCATCGGCGGGGGTCTGATAGAGACAATGTTCGCTTGTTTTTTTTATACTCGGGCAGGGCGGACCTGGTCGAGTGGTTTCTGGTCCAGTGGGGGCACGCTAAGTGCACCCACTGGGTGTAGTCCCCGAGACTACTGTTGATCGTTTACGATGGGCAGTAGTCTTAAGAAGTAGCCTACAGGTTTCATGGACATCATTTCCATCAACCATGGTATGACGCTGTATAGGGGTGTGGGGTGGGGCGGCGGGCCGCCTTCCAGTCGACTGAATTTATATCTTTCCACTCGGGAGTAGAGTAACATCCATGTCAACTGAACCACTTCTTTACTGATTTTAGAAAGCTTGTGAGCTCGGGACCAAGTACGTCGACTTGGAGAAGGAGAAGAACCAGCTTGCACTAGATCTGGAGGTGTCCAAGAACAATCTGGACTGTGCGCAGACTGAGCTGAGGACCCTGGGAGGTAATCCTTGCTGAGCAATTGCACTATCACTTTCATCTTCCATCCTTTGAACCGAGTGTATCCACTCGAACAAACGTACGTGATGAGAACTGCCGACTCCAAGCGCGACTCAACAATGCTATTTCTTTAGATACCATGAAGAAGGCGCTTGAAGACAAGGACAAGTAACTCGCTGATGCTCAAAAGGTGGCGAAGGAAAAAACTGAAGCTGCTGAGAAGAAGCTTGCCGCATCCAGCAAACTGGAAGAAGAGAATACCAAACTCAAGCAGGAACGAGCCGATTGGATCAAAAAGCTCGAACTGCAGACCAAGAGAAGGAGCGTTCTGGAGAAATACTTAGGAGACTTCGCGAAGAAGATGTTCAGCATGCTTGAAGGTAACTTTCTTCCGTCGAGTGAACTTCTTTGATTTCTTCAGAACGGCAGTGTGATCATCTTTTCATTTTCTCTTTGCGCAGAATTCTTTCAAGATTTTGAAAAGGAAACTGAGAAGATTGAGCCGAATCTGGATCCCACCAAGTCACCTGTTGGGGACGCCGTGGCCATGGACATGTTTCGACTTGAAGCTCGCCTCAGGAGTGTCCAAGGATATGTCACCCGACTGAGGGCTGCGCTGGAGAAGGTCGACAAAGAACTGTGGCCAGAAGACTCCCTCCAGACTGACCTCGAGTCGATGATGACCCGCCTCAATGAGATTCCTGGTCGAGTGCAGGCATGGAAGAAATCTGCCGCTCGCTGCGGTGCTGATGTGGCACTTTCACTCGTCCGGGTTCATTGCAAGGAGGACAGGGAGGACAAACTGAAGGCTCTCTGAGTGATCAACACAAAGAAACTTCAATTTGAAGACTTCATGGAGACCTTCATCGAAGCAGCCACTCGGATCGCTGATGGGATTGATCTGGACACCTTCGTCGAGCCCGCGAGTCCCACTGGTGCTTAAAAAATACTTTGCTCGCCGTTAAAACTTTATTTGCCTCGGTATGCCGAGCGATGGTGTAACCGATTAAAACTTCGTTTAGGCCTTGGGTCTGAGTACCTTCGTTTGCGCGAACAACTTTTATCCGCGCTAGAAACTTTGGATTTATCTGCATTTTGCTGCCAATCTTTTGTTCAGCTGAATTTGTTTTGCACTCGAACGGAAAGGATGTTCAGCATTTGAAAGAATTTCGGACTTAGGCGAAGACTGGTTTGCAGCTAAGTTTTCGAGTGAATGGATTGCTATCTATTCTGAAGGGTTTTTAACTTAGGCAAAAACTGGTTCGCAGCGAAGCCCCCGAGTGAAAGGATCGCTCGTCACTCAGAGTAGTTTTGAACTTAGACGAAGACTGGTTCGCAGCTAAGTTTCCGAGTGAATGGAATGCTATCCACTCAGCAGGGTTTTTAACTTAGGCGAAAACTGGTTCGCAGCTAAGCCCCCGAGTGAAAGGATAGCTCATCACTCGGAGTAGTTTTGAACTTAGACGAAGACTAGTTCGCAGCTAAGTTTCTGAGTGAATGGAATACTATCCACTCGGCAGGGTTTTTAACTTAGGCGAAAACTGGTTCGCAGCTAAGCCCCCGAGTGAGAGGATCGCTCGTCACTCAGAGTAGTTTTGAACTTAGACGAAGACTGGTTCGCAGCTAAGCTTCCGAGTGAATGGAATACTATCCACTCGGCAGGGTTTTTAACTTAGGCGAAAACTGGTTTGCAGTTAAGCCCCCGAGTGAGAGGATCGCTCGTCACTCGGAGTAGTTTTGAACTTAGACGAAGACTGGTTCGCAGCTAAGTTTCCGAGTGAATGGAATACTATCCACTCGGCAAGGTTTTTAACTTAGGCGAAAACTGGTTCGCAGCTAAGCCCCCGAGTGAGAGGATCGCTCATCACTCGGAGTAGTTTTTGAATACGAAATCGTGCGATCGGAATCGACAGTAGACTGCGGGAGTCATAACTTTAACAAACGAAACTGCCTGGAGTACTCTTATTACATCGAAACAACTCAGACGTCAAGTATAAAAACGTCGAAGTAAATCCGCGTTCCAGGCGCGCGGCTCGTCGATATTCTTCTTGAGGTTGAAGAGGTGGTAGCCTCCATTGTTCAGTACTTTGGTGATGATGAAAGGGCCTTCCCACGCTGGGGCCATCTTGTGAGGCCGCTGCTGATCCACTCGGAGCACAAGATCACCTTCGTGAAACGACCGACTCTTGACGTGCCTCGCATGGAAGCGGCGTAGATCTTGTTGATATACAGTCGACCGAATCAGAGCCATCTCGCGTTCTTCTTCCAGGAGATCCACTCCGTCTTGTCGTGCTTGCTCAGCTTTAGCCTCGGAGTAAAGGTCTACTCGGGGAGAATTGTGAAGGACGTCGCTTGGCAAAACGGCTTCAGCTCCATACACCAAGAAGAAAGGAGTGCACCCAGTCGACCGGTTAGGAGTTGTCCTTAGGCCCCACAGAACAGACGGCAATTCAGTGACCCAAGCTCCAGCTGCATGATCTAGATCTCGCATGAGTCGAGGTTTCAGCCCTTGAAGGATAAGGCCGTTCGCTCGCTCAGCTTGACCGTTGGTTTGGGGGTGCGCAACGGATGCGTAATCCACCCGAGTGCCTTGAGAGGAGCAAAAGTGTCTGAACTCTTCCGAGTCAAAGTTGGAGCCATTGTCTGTAATGATACTATGGGGGACTCCATACCGGAATGTTATCTCTTTCATGAATTTAATAGCAGTACGGGCATTCAGCTTTTTTATAGGTTTAGCTTCAATCCACTTAGTGAACTTGTCGACTGCTACAAGCAAGTGAGTAAATCCACTCTGGCCTGTTCGAAGGGGTCCGACCATATCCAATCCCCATACAGCAAACGGCCAGATGAGTGGAATAGTCTTCAAGGCAGACGCAGGCTTGTGCGACAGGTTCGAATAGAACTGGCACCCTTCACAGTGATCAACAATCTCCTTAGCCATCTCGTTGGCACGCGGCCAGAAGAAACCAGCTCGTTATGCCTTGGCAACAATGGTCCTAGAGGACGCATGATGACCACAAGTTCCCGAGTGAATCTCCTCCAAAACCAGTCGACCTTCTTCATGAGAAATACACCGCAGAGTCACGCCAGTTACACTTTCTCTGTAGAGTTATCCATCCATAACAGTAAAGGCCTTGGATCTGCGGACTATCTGTCGAGCTTCATCTTCATCATCTGGGAGTTCTCGCCTCAGAATGTATGCAATATAAGGTACTGTCCAGTCGGGTGTGATCACCAGAATCTCCATGACCAGATCAATGACTGCTGGGACGTCAACTTCAGTCAGATCAGAGGCACTCTTTGCTTGCGGGGGCTCCTCAGTGAAGGGATCTTCCTGCACCGAAGGAGAATGTAGGTGCTCGAGAAACACATTACTGGGGACAGGCTTCCGAGTAGATCCAATTTTTGCTAGCTCATCAGCTGCCTGATTCTTCACTCGAGGAACATGATGGAGTTCCAAACCTTCGAACTTCTTCTCAAGCTTTCTTACTGCATTACAGTATCCAGTCATAGCAGGGTTCCTGACATCCCACTCTTTCATCACCTGATTGACTACCAAATCGGAGTCGCCGTATACCATCAGGCGCCGGACGCCGAGTGAGATGGCCATACGCAACCCGTACAGGAGTGCTTCATATTCAGCTTCATTGTTGGAGGAATCAAAGTGAATCTGTAGGACATAACTGAGTTTGTCGCCTTTTGGGGACACCAATACCACACCAGCACCAGACCCATTCAGCATCTTCGATCCGTCAAAGAACATGGTCCAGTGTGCCGAGTGAATTTGGATTGGCTGCTACTGTTCAATCCACTCAGCCAGGAAATCAGCAAGTGCTTGAGACTTGATTGCCTTTTTTGCTTCAAACTTGATATCAAAGTAGAGGAGCTCAATAGCCCATTTGGCCACTCGACCAGTCGCATCTCGATTGTTGAGGATCTCAGACAATGGACCATCACTGACGACTGAAATTGAGTGATCTTGAAAGTAGTGTGCCACCTTCTTTGCTGACAGATATATACCATATACGAGCTTCTGGTAATGTGGGTACCTTTGCTTTGAAGGAGTCAACACTTCAGAAATGTAATAAACATAACGCTGGACCTTGTAAGCTTTACCTTCCTCTTCCCGCTCGACAGTGAGAACTATACTAACGACCTGATTAGTGGCCGCGATGTACAAGAGCAAGGGCTCTTTGCTGTGCGGAGCAGCAAGCACCGACTAGGTGGAAAGCAGGGCTTTGAGCTCGACAAACGCTGCTTCAGCTTCTGGAGTCCACTCGAACGTATCAGACTTCTTCATCAGTCGGTACAAAGGCAATGCCTTCTCACCGAGACGAGAAATGAATCGACTCAACGTCGCCGGGCAACCTGTGAGCTTCTGGACATCGTGCACACGCTCAGGGCTCTTCATTCGGGTAATAGCACTGATCTTTTCAGGATTGATGTCGATTCCTTGTTCGGAAACGAGAAAACCGAGTAACTTGCCACCAGGAACACCGAAAGTGCACTTAGTCGGATTTAACTTGATATCATACCTCCTCAGGTTGGCGAATGTTTCAGCCAAGTCAGACAGCAGGTCAGAACCTTTGCGAGACTTGACGACGATATCATCCATGTATGCTTCAACATTCTGAGGGATTTGATCAAGCAAACATTTTTGAATCATGCGCATGAAAGTAGCGCCAGCATTTTTCAAACCAAAAGGCATGGTGATATAACAAAAACACCCGAATGGGGTGATGATGGCTGTCTTTATTTCATCCGGACCAAACAAACGGATCTGATGGTAACCAGAGTATGCATCAAGAAAAGATAAACGCTCGCACCCCGCAGTCGAATCGACAATCTGGTCGATGCGGGGGAGCGGAAAATGATCTTTCGGGCAGACCCGATTAATATGTTTGAAGTCAATACACATGCGGAGTGACTTATCTTTCTTGGGGACCATAACCACATTCTTGAGCCACTCGGAGTGGTAAATCTCGCGTATGAACTTAGCCGCCAAGAGACGAGCCACCTCCTCGCCGATTGCCTTCCGCTTCTCTGCTGCCGACCGACGCAAGTGCTCTTTCACAGGCCTGGCCTTTGGATCGACTCTCAGTCGGTGCTCAGCCAGTTCCCTGGGTACACCCGGCATGTCAGCAGGCTTCCATGCGAAGATGTCCCAGTTCTCACGGAGGAACTGGATGAGCTCGGCTTCCTATTTGCTGTCGAGTGTCGTTGAAATGTTGGTCGGGGCAGCAGTTGGATCTATCGGGTGAATGTTCACTTTCTTCACTTCGCCTGCCGACTGGAAAGCTAACTCAGAAGCGGGCTTCTTAGCACGCAACAGATCGACAAGATCGGTATTCTTCTTGTACTCCTCCAACTCGACCACAGCCATCTGATGATCGGCAATTTTGGAGCCCTGCTGAAGGCACTCCTCAGCCCTCTGTCGATTGCCAGTGACTGTGATCACACCCTTGGGCCCGGGCATCTTCAGCTTGAGATACACGTAGCATGGACGGGCCATGAAACGGGCATAAGCCGGACGGCCAAGGATGGCGTGGTATGCGCTCTGGAAGTTCACCGCTTCAAACGTCAATTTTTCTTTGCAAAAATTCTTGTCGGTGCCGAACACCACATCCAATGCTATCTGGCCGAGTGACTTGGCCTTCTTCCCAGGGATAACTCCGTGGAACTGCATGTTGCTTTCGCTGAGTCGGGACATCGGAATGCCCATCCCCTTTAGGGTATCTGCATACAAGATGTTCAAACCGCTCCTACCATCCATCAAGACTTTGCGGAGTCGAGTGCCCCCCACAACCGGGTCCACCACCAGCGCCTGCCGACCGGGTGTGGCGATATGAGCAGGGTGGTCTGACTGGTCGAATGTTGTAGCAGTCTAGGACCACTTGAGGTATGTGGGGGTGGCAGGAACAGCCATGTTGACTTCTCTGTTGATAACTTTCAGTCGACTCTTGCTTTCTACATCAGCAAAAATCAACAAAGTGGCATTGACTTCAGGAAACTCTTCTTTGTCTTCATCATCCTCCTTTTCAGGAGCCTTCTCACTCGACTGACTTTCCTTGAACTGCTGGATCAGTAAACGGCACTGTCGAGTGGTATGCTTCGGCAATATCAAATTGCCTTCTTCATCTTTCTTCGTGTGAATTGCACACGGTAAATCCAGAACATCTGTTCCTGACTGATTCTTTCCTTTCTTGGAGGTAAACTGTCCTTTGGACTTTCCTTTATTTTTTCCTTGTGCCTCCAGGGCGGCAGCCTCTGCCTGAGCAGGAGCATCAGCCTTGCGTTTCTGCTTCCGACCGGAATTGCCGCCGGCATCATTGTCGACTGCTTTTCCTTTGCCGCTACGGAGGCGGTCTTCCTCTTCGCCATTGGCGTACCGAGTGGCAATCTCCATCATCTTGCTCAAAGAAATGTCACCTGTTCGCCCAAACTTCAGGTAAAGCTCTTTGTACTTCACACCGCCCTTGAAAGCACAAACAGCTTGATGTTCGGAAACATTCTCCACCGTGTGATGCAAGGTGGACCAACGCTGAATGTAATCTCTCAAGGACTCATTGAGCTTCTGAACACAATGCTGCAAATCGATCAAACCCGCCGAACGCTTGCAAGTACCCTCGAAGGTACTGATGAACACTCGGGCGAGATCCTCCCAGCAATAGATGCTTGAAGGAGCCAAACGATTCAACCATGCCCGGGCCGAACCATCCAACATTAAGGACAAATGCTTCATGGCTACGTTGTCATTTCCTCCACCAATCTGCACAGCCACTCGGTAATCGTCTAACCATGTTTCTGGCTTCGACTCGCCAGAGAACTTGCTTATTCCAGCCGCCAGCCTGAAGTTGGGGGGAATCTCTGCAGAACGAATGGCCCTGCTGAAACACTCGGGGCCAGAAACAACAGTACCACTTCCACTCGGACAATCTCTGTCGTTACCATCTCTGTGGGCTCTGCCTCTATCGATGCGCCTTTGAGCGAGGACATTCCTTGCATCGAACCCAGGGTTCCGCTCATCACCAAACGGGCGCCTATCGTCATAGTGCCGGGGCACATACGAACCACTCCATGGAGGAGTAGGCACTCGACGGTGGTCATCACGGTGATAACGAGGAGCAAAATGGTCTCGCCCCTGATCTTGGTACTGATCTTCACGGTAACCTCCACCCCTGCGGCGCAGAGGTGACCCTGGACTGTGTGCCGACTGAACTGTGTCTGCTCTGGGGGAGTTACTATGTAATCTGTTGCGCGACTGAGAAACAGCCGAATTCTGCTGTTGCGCGGCATCAAGCAACGCTCGGATCTGCTGCAAACCCCTGCCAGCCTCCGAACGGGACGGCTGAATGGAATCTACTATCTTTGCAGCTGCTGCAACATTCAGAATTGGAGTACGGAATACCTTGACATTGTTATGAGATCCACTCGGAAACAGCTGTCGCTGACTGGAAACGGGGGGACGATGGCGAGCACGCTCGTCGAGTGCCTCCTGCATCTCTTTGAGCCGAAGGCGCATAGCCTCCATGGCTTGAGCCTCAGCAGTCGTACCGATGATGGGAGTATGTAGGATATCCTCATCCCGGCGGTGCTGCTCATTCGATGGTCCTCCAGCTTCGCGCCTGTCGCGGTTGAAGCCAGGTGGTGGACTCTGATGAGAACCAGCCATAAGAACCTCAGCCACAGGATCGCAGCTCTCACACTCGGAGGGGACGTCAGACTGATCCGACGCCGAATCAAACACGCCGTGAGGTGATTCAGCGGGCTCGATAGCCGCAATCTGCGGAGACGAAATTTGGCGAGCCACCGCATGCTTCACCCAGCGCTGGAGCCGCGAATGACTGGATCGCTTGCGGCGACGAACAACGGGGAGAGCCGACAAATACGGAGTCGACGGCTGTAGCAGAAGAACACCGCAGGAGCTTGCACAGAAGTGCGTCGCCCCGCGGATCGGGAGCGCCTCGACATCAAGAGGCGCTTCCTGGAGCCATGCCGAGTCGTCGGCGATGAAGGTGAGGGCTCCGAGACAGATCTCGTGGCCCAGGAACAGATCACCGCCGGAAGACATGACGAAGGAGAAAAAATGCAACCTCGCCGGAAGTCGCATAGACGCCTGCCCCACGGTGGGCGCCAACTATCGTGGGAACGAGCCAGACAGTAGAAGGTAGGGGTACGAAAGGAGAGGGTAGAGTCCTAGCTACGGCGAGGATGTACACACAGATGTACGAGTTCAGGCCCCTCTCGTGGAGGTAACAGCCCTATGTCTCGGTGCTCAGGAGCTTCTTGTCGTGTGGAATATCGGTGTTACAGGGGGTGCGAACCCTTGTGCCAGAGGGGAGGGGCGGCTTATATAGAGTGCGCTGCCCCTCATCAATACCCGGCATCCAAGGGTTTGATCGTGGCTATAAAGACGAACGTTACTGGTAACGTATGTAATAAATACTACTAATGAAGTACAGCCGAACGCCTGCCCGTTAGCCTCCCGGGAGTGGCTTCTGGTCTACTGCTGTCGACTGTCTTCTGGCTATTCCGAGTGAAAGGTAACTGTCGAGTGGATGAAGAAATCTCCGAGTGGATGTTGTCGAGTGACTTGTACGTCTTGGTGATTTCAGTCGGAGACTTCCTTGTAATCCTTAAACCTTTCAGGGCAGTGTCCTTAGGTAGGGTATGTAGGTCAGGCCTATGACCCTACCCTAGGTACACATCCCCATCACACCCTAGGGGGGGGCGCCCCCTGGCTTGTGGCCCCCCTGCAGGACTCCTAACCCTAATCTTCGTACTATAAATTCCCAAATATTCCCCCAATACCAAAAAGAGCCACGAAAATACTTTTCCGCCGCCGGAAGCCTCTGTTCCCGTGAGATCCCATCTTGGAGCCTTTTCCGGTAATCTGCCGGAGGGGGATTCGATCACGGAGGGCATCTACATCAACTCCATTGCCCCTCCGATTATGCGTGAGTAGTTCACCTCAGACCTTCGGGTCCATAGCTAGTAGCTAGATGGCTTCTTCTCTCTCTATGTTCTTCAATACCATGTTCTTCATGATCTTCATGGAGATCTATCCGATGTAATACTCTTTTCCGGTGTGTTTGTCGAGATCCGATGAATTGTGGGTTTATGATCAGATTATCTATGAATATTAGTTGAATCTTCTCTGAATTCTTTTATGCATGATTTCATATCTTTGCAAGTCTCTTCGAGTTATTGGTTTGGTTTGGCCAACTAGATTGATAATTCTTGCAATGGGAGAAGTGCTTAGTTTTGGGTTCAATCTTGCGGTGTCCTCACCCAGTGACAAAGTAGGGGTAGCGAGGCACGTATTTGTATTGTTGCCATCAAGGGTAAAAAGATGGTGTTTTCATCATATTGCTTGAGTTTATCCCTCTACATCATGTCATCTTACCTAATGCGTTACTCTGTTCTTCATGAACTTAATACTCTAGATGCAGGCAGGAGTCGGTCGATGTGTGGAGTAATAGTAGTAGATGCAGAATCGTTTTGGTCTACTTGACACGAACGTGATGCCTATATGCATAATCATTGCCTTGGATATCGTCATAACTATGCGCTTTTCTATCAATTGCTCGACAGTAATTTGTTCACCCACCGTATTATTTTCCTTCAAGAGAGAAGCCTCTAGTGAAACCTATGGCCCCCGGGTCTATTTTCCATATTATATTTTCAGATCTATAAACCAAAAATGCCAAAAATACTTTGCTGCAATCTTTTTTACTTTTGTTTTACTTTTCGTTTTAGTAATCTTTCATATCTATCTCTATCAGATCTCATCCTTGCAAGTAACCGTGAAGGGATTGACAACCCCTTTATAGCGTTGGGTGCAAGTGTTTGATTGTTTGTGTAGGTTCAAAGATTGGGGACTTGCTTGTATCTCCTACTGGATTGATACCTTGGTTCTCAACAACTGAGGGAAATACTTATCTACTTTGCTGCATCACCCTTTCCTCTTCAAGGGAAAACCAACGCAAGCTCAAGAAGTAGCAAGAAGGATTTCTGGCGCCGTTGCCGGGGAGATCTACATCAAGCCTGCCAAGTACCCATCACAAACTCATCTCTTGCATTTACATTATTTGCCATTTGTCTCTCGTTTTCCTCTCCCCCACTTCTAAAATGATTTTCAGAAAAAACCAAAAAGATTTGCCTTTTTATTCGCCCTTTTTTCCGTTCGTCTTTTCGTTTGCTTTTTGTTTGCTTGTGTGTTAGAATGCTTAAGCTCATGGCTAGCCTTACTACTATCGCTAGTAATCCCGAGAGTGAAGTTCTTAATTTTAAACAAAGGGAGGGAGAAAACTTAAAAGATGCTTGGTATAGAATTTGCAACGCTCAAAATAAGTCTACTCGTAAGCAATCTACTACCGTTCTCCTTCGCAATTTTTATGTGGGTGTTTCTCCTTGGAATAGATATGTTCTGGACACCATTACGGGGGGAAATTTCTTGGGAAGCCATACCTTTGATTCTTATAATGCTATGATAAATTTGGTAGGTTCACCCCCACTTATGGTTAATGAAACGATCTTAACTTTGGAACATGTGATGCGAAGTCTTGATATTATTGAAAATAAAATTGCTACCGTAGAGCTCATTGAAAACTTGGATAAAAAGATTCATAATCAAATTACCCAATATGGATCTAAGGTAGGAGTTACTTTGAAAAATCTAAGGGAGAAAGAACCCATAGTTTATGAAAAGATAGATCAGGATTCCATTAGAATTGGCAAGCTAGAAGATATTATTACCAACTTGGGTTCCGCTTTTGCCTCTGTTAAAACCCCTCCAAATTTTTCTCCTACTAAGACTGCCAAGTTTATTTATGTTCCTAAAAATAAGGGTGAATCCTCTAGTAAAGGAGATGAAGATCTTAAGATGATAAGTGCTCACCCTAACTTTATTAATATTGTCCGGGAACCAATTGCTACAAGTGAATTTCTTGATTTCTTTCCTAGGAGTATGATTATTGATAAAACCAAAGATTCTCCTAGGGTTTATAAGTGTGCAATTGAGGAGTTACATACCAAAGATTACAATACCTAGATCTATTGCGTTATGCCTAGCTAGGGGCGTTAAACAATAGCGCATGTTGGGAGGAAACCCAATTTTATTTTATGTTTTTTGTTTGTTTTTGTTTCTGTTTTTGAGTGCTTTACACATTATTACCTCTGTATTAATTGTGTTTTATTGTTTTAATTAGTGTTTGAGCCAAGTAAGACCTTTGGGATGGTCTACGGTGATTGTTGATTTGATTTTGCTGAAAAACAGAAGCTTTTGCGCTCAGTCCAGGAATTTTATAAATTCACCAGAGGGTCGAATGAGTCTGAAATTTTTACACAAGATTTATATACAAATTTCCCAGGTTTTCCTAAATTTTCAGAATTTTTATAGTTACATAAGTATTCGAAGTCTACAGATTGCTACAGACTGTTCTGTTTTTGACAGATTCTGTTTTCTTTGTGTTGTTTGCTTATTTTGATGTATCTATGGGTTGTATCGGGGGGTATGAACCACGGAGAAGTTGGAATACAGTAGATATTACACCAATATAAATAAAGAATGAGTTCACAACAGTACCTAAAGTGGTGATTTATTTTTCTTATACTAACGGATCTCACGAGTTTTCTGTTGAGTTTTGTGTTGTGAAGTTTTCAAGTTTTGTTTAAAGATTTGATGGACTATGGAATAAGGAGTGGCAAGAGCCTAAGCTTGGGGATGCCCAAGACACCCCAAGGAATATTCAAGGATACCAAAGAGCCTAAGCTTGGGGATGTCCCGGAAGGCATCCCCTCTTTCGTCTTCAATCCATCGGTAAATTTACTTGAGGCTATATTTTTATTCACCACATGATATGTGTTTTGCTTGGAGCGTCTTGTATGATATGAGTCTTTGCTTTTTAGTTTGCCACAATCATCCTTGCTGCACACATCTTTTGAGAGGGACACACATTAATCGTGAATTTATTAGAATACTCTATGTGCTTCACTTATATCTTTTGAGCTAGGCAATTTGGCTCTAGTGCTTCACTTATATATTTAGTCCTAATATAATGGGCATCCAAGAGGGATATAATAAAAACTTTCATATCAAGTGCATTGAATACTATGAGATGTTTGATTCCTTGCATATAGTTTTGAGATATAAAGATGGTGATATTAGTGTCATGCTAGTGAGTAATTGTGGATTGATAGAAATACTTGTGTTAAAGTTTGTGATTCCCGTAGCATGCACGTATGGTGAACCGTTATGTAACGATGTCAGACATGATTTGTTTAATGATTGTCATCCTTTGTGTGAGGGTCGGGAGCGCGCGATGGTTAACTCCTACCAACCTCTCCCCTAGGAGCATGCGTCTAATACTTTGCTTCGATAACTAATAGACTTTTGCAATAAGTATGTGAGTTCTTTATGACTAATGTGAGTCCATGGATTATACACACTCTCACCCTTCCACCATTGCTAGCCTCTCTAGTACCGCGCAACTTTCACCGGTGCATTAAACCCACCTTCCTCAAAACAGCCACCATATACCTTCCTCAAAACAGCCACCATACCTACCTATTATGGCATTTCCATAGCCATTCCGAGATATATTGCCATGCAACTTCCACCGTTCCGTTTATTATGACACGCACCATCATTTTCATATTGCTTTGCATGATCGTAAGATAGCTAGCATGATGTTTTCATGGCTTGTCCATTTTTTGATGTCATTTGCTATGCTAGATCGTTCCACATTCTGGTACATGCTACTTCTTGAGCTTGTGTTGGTTTTCCCTTGAAGAGGAAAGGGTGATGCAGCAAAGTAGATAAGTATTTCCCTCAGTTGTTGAGAACCAAGGTATTCAATCCAGTAGGAGATACAAGCAAGTCCCCAATCTTCGCACCTACACAAACAATCAAACTCTGGCACCCAACGCTAAAAGGGGTTGTCAATCCCTTCACGATTATTTGCAAGGATGATATCTGATAGAGATAGATATAAAAGATTGCTAAAACGAAAAGTAAAACAAAAGTAAAAAGATTGCAGCAAAGTATTTTTGGTATTTTTGGTTTATAGATCTGAAAATATAATATGGAAAATAGACCCGGGGGCCATAGGTTTCACTAGAGGCTTCTCTCATGAAGGAAAATAATACGGTGGGTGAACAAATTACTGTCGAGCAATTGATAGAAAAGCGCATAGTTATGATGATATCCAAGGCAATGATTATGCATATAGGCATCACGTCCGTGTCAAGTAGACCGAAACGATTCTGCATCTACTACTATTACTCCACACATCGACCGACTCCTGCCTGCATCTAGAGTATTAAGTTCATGAAGAACAGAGTAACGCATTAGGTAAGATGACATGATGTAGAGGGATAAACTCAAGCAATATGATGAAAACCCCATCTTTTTATCCTCGATGGCAACAATACAAATACGTGCCCAGCTACCCCTACTTTGTCACTGGGTGAGGACACCGCAAGATTGAACCCAAAACTAAGCACTTCTCCCATTGCAAGAATTACCAATCTAGTTGGCCAAACCAAACCAATAACTCGAAGAGACTTGCAAAGATATGAAATCATGCATATAAGAATTCAGAAAAGACTCAAATAATATTCATAGATAAGCTGATCATAAACCCACAATTCATCGGATCTCGACAAACACACCGCAAAAGAGTATTACATCGGATAGATCTCCATGAAGATCATGAAGAACATGGTATTGAAGAAAAAAGAGAGAGAAGAAGCCATCTAGCTACTATCTATGGACCCGGAGGTCTGTGGTGAACTACTCACGCATCATCGGAGGGGCAATGGAGTTGATGTAGATGCCCTCCGTGATCGAATCCCCCTTCGGCAGATTACCGAAAAAGGCTCCAAGATTGGATCTCACGGGAACAGAGGCTTCCGGCGGCGGAAAAGTATTTTCGTGGCTCTTTTTGGTAATGGGGGAATATTTGGGAATTTATAGGCCGATGAATAGGGTTAGGAGGGCTGCTGGGGGGCCACAAGCCAGGGGGCGCGCCCCCCCTAGGGCGCGCCCAGTTGGATTGTCGCCTCCCGGCAGCTCTCTTGCCTTCATCTCCAAGTCTGGCAGGTTTCTTCTGGTCCAAGAAAAATCATTCCGAAGATTTTATTCCGTTTGGACTCCGTTTAATATTCCTTATCTGCAATACTCAAAAACAAGGAAAAAACAGAAGCTGGCACTAGGCTCTAGATTAATAGGTTAGTCCCAAAAATAATATAAAATAGCATATTAATGCATATAAAACATCGAAAACAGATAATATAATAGCATGGAACAATCAAAAATTATAGATACGTTGGAGACGTATCAGTACATCACCGGAAGCATTCATATAGAGTCATATTTTGTAATTCTTGAGTTGTAAGTCTATACCTACTAATAAAGCAAGGTGATATTCTTGGTTTCGTCCCGCGTTTAGATGTTTTTCGTCCGTCCACCTCGCTTTCATAATTTTCGTTATTTTGAGGTGGTACTAATTTCAACTCGCAGTCCGTCCTTACGCGCGCGCCTCACCTATATTGGGCCACTTTGTACCGTTGGGCCTTTCGGCCACTGAGTCACGCGAGAGGCCCTCCGTCTCGAATGTTGTGGCCAATTGAGCTGGTAAGCTTGTGCTAGGAAACAACGTTTGTTATTAAAATAAATAATCCCACATCGCTTCTGTGCAATCAATCCCAACAATTTATATGCGCCGGCGGCTTTGCAACATCAGCAAGGAGAGGACGGAAGGAGAACGAAGGAATTCACCATGGGGAAGAGGGAGCAAAGGAATAAAATTCACAATGGGAGACTAGGAGGGAGCAACTCCGAATATCCGATAAGCAACACAATCAATCGGCAGGACGGCCCTTGAATGAACCCGAGCTTGTCGGCCACGCAACTCCGAATATCCGATAAGCAACACAATCAATCGGCAGGACGGCCCTTGAATGAACCCGAGCTTGTCGGCCATGGCCGCCATGGGCCTGGCGAAGTTCGGCAGTAGACGAACTGCCTCCGAAAAGAAGAGATATTGGGACTACCAACAGGGAGCAGCAGTGAGCACGGGATTCAAGAACTAGATCCTGACCGCCATGGCCATAGAGAGAGAAGAGGAAGGACGAACGCCAAGGAATAACTGGGTTTATTAGGGACGCAAGCTAACAAGCTTATCTAATCTAAGCATGAACTCAAAGAGAGGGCCGGCCCCTCACAGATATGGCAATATAATAAGAACGAATGCCAGAGGAAGAGGGAAGAGATGGGGCGATGCAATAAAAGCACAACAGCCAGCTTTGAGTACACGTGATGGGTGTACGTGGACGAGGCGTACGACGTAGACCTATGTGTACATCTTCTGGTCTTCTCCAAAGTGTTCGTGTTCCTTCTTAGAGAAGGAGCCTACCTGTCTACTTGAAATGCTTGTGTTTGGGTAAGTTGAAATAGTGGAAAAGAATGCAGCGTAATATAATCTTGCAACCCAAACAACCAACTTTTTCTAAAAAAGAATCAACACCAATTTAACAACCATCATTTTCTTAAAAAAAATCAACATACCAAACAACCAACATTTTCTATTAAAAAAATCAACACACTAAAAACCTGTTTGCTTTCGAATATTAACAAACAAATTGTATATAAACAATCTCACTTCAATGCACCACTACTCTTTCATCCGGCGATAGTGCGATGCTGAAGGAGCTGTCGTCAAGGACATGAATGAGGCTTCATCAATTTTTTTTGAATTGCAGATACAAAAATCCTACCATCATCGACGACGGTGTCAAACATGAAAAGTGGCAACATGAATGAGTCACTGAAAACATGCGATTTTTTTACTCCGGTGCAACGCACGACACATTATATTGCTGCATACAAAGGTTAAAGAGAACCTTCTTTTAAGAAACTCAGCACAAACGTAGGCGCTCACAAACATGTACATACAGTCATCCCTAGAGAGACTGAGCCGATGGGTCTTCAAATTGATGAAGTTACCACAAGCGTCTCGCTATCGACGCAAACGCTGCCTCCCACTGAAAGAAGATTCCACCTTTATGAGACATCGAAGCATCAAATCTGGGTTTTAATTCCTGATGGTATTGGGGTACCACTGCCCTACTGACCATCCAAGCAGATGTTGGTTCCCAGGGTTAAAGCGAAACTGATCAATCCATGTATGGTGCAGTAATGGACATTAAAGCAGGATATGCATTCCTATACCTCGGCATGCGCCTCCTATCCCCGACGTGCTGCGCTAATGGGTGTTTTGGTGGACACATTAATTTTCTCTCCCGTTGTAACGTATATGCGTATTTGCTAGGAAAAAAACTCTTCCAAATGAAACAACCAATTATCTCTAAAAAAATCTAACACCGTAAAAATCCATTTGCATTCAAATGTTTCAAAAATTCTAAAAAAAACTTTTGGATTAGTTATTAAACTCTCGAATAGTATACAACAATTCCGCCCTCTGTATATCCCACTAAAAGAGATACACCACTCCTCTTCCACCAGGTGAGAGTGCTAAGCTGAAGGAGGCGCCATTGAAGGACACCCCTACGACTTTCACAACTCTATACTTCATGATTCGGACACCAACAATTTGTTTTTAACTACGGACACCGAGCTTGTTTATTAAGATACAGAGTGTTTCAATTTGTTCTTGCTTTCAAAAAAATACACATTTTTAAATATGTTCATGCTTTTTTTAAAAATGCTCAAAACTCCGAAAAATGTTCCAATTTTTTTTAAATTACGTTGAAGATTGTTCACCAAATTAAAATTATTAATAATATTTTTTTGAAAAAATCATGTGATCAAAACATGTTTGAGTTCTAATAAAAAAAAATTTGCTCAATTTTTAAAATAAAGTAATATTCATGGTTTTCCGAAAAGCAAAAACATAAAACCGATTGATAGACTATTTCCTGCACCACTACTCTTGCATCAGATGAAGGACGTAAGGATGGCTTCTTCACGTCCACATTTCATGCTCCGAAAAGCAATAATAGTGTAACCTTATTATCTAGAATTGGATATAATAAATGGCGCATAATGGCACATGGAGCAGGTTTTACAATATTTTTGCCCGTTGCAACGCACGGGCATTTGTACTAGTAAATAAAAAGTGTGATGATCATCATTAGAGCATTGTCCCATGAGAGGAAAGGATGATGGAAGCTATGATTCCCTCACAAGTTGGGATGAGTCTCCGGACTTTACAAATAATAAAAGAGGCTAATGAAGCCCAAATAAAAAAAAAGAGGCCAGAGATGCCCACCAAAAAAAATGAGAGAAAAGAGGGAAGGGACAATGCTACTATCCTTTTTCCACACTTGTGCTTCAAAGTAGCACCATGATCTTCATGATAGAGAGTCTCCTATTTTGTCACCTTCATATACTAGTGGGAATTTTTCATTATATAACTTGGCTTGTATATCCCAATGATTGGCTTCCTCAAATTGCCCTAGGTCTTCGTGAGCAAGCGAGTTGGATGCACACCCACTTAGTTTCTTTTTGAGCTTTCAAACACTTATAGCTCTAGTGCATCCGTTGCATGGCAATCCCTACTCACTCACATTGATATCTATTGATGGGCATCTCCATAGCCCGTTGATACGCCTAGTTGATGTGAGACTATCTTTTCCTTTTCCTCACTACCTCCACCATATTCTATTCCATCTATAGTGCTATATCCATGGCTCACGCTCATGTATTGCGTGAAAGTTGAAAAGGTTTGAGAACATAAAAGGTGTGAAACAATTGCTTGACTTGTCATCGGGGTTGTGCATGACTTAAATACTTTGTGTGGTGAAGATGGAGCATAGCCAGACCATATGATTTTGTAGGGATAACTTTCTTTGGCCATGTTATTTTGAAAGGACACAATTGCTTTGTTAGTATGCTTGAAGTATTATTGTTTTTATGTCAATATTAAGCTTTTGTTTTGAATCTTATGGATCTGAACATTCATGCCACAATAAAGAATATTACATGGATAAATATGTTAGGTAGCATTCCACATCAAAAATTCTGTTTTTATCATTTACCTACTCAAGGACGAGCAGGAATTAAGCTTGGGGATGCTTGATACGTCTCCAACGTATCTATAATTTTTGATTGTTCCATGCTATTATATTATTTGTTTTGGATGTTTTATATGCATTAATATGCTATTTTATATTATTTTTGGGACTAACCTATTAATCTAGTGCCTAGTGCCAGTTTTTGTTTTTTTCCTTGTTTTTTGAGTATTGCAGAAAAGGAATATAAAACGGAGTCCAAACGGAATAAAATCTTTGCGATGATTTTTCTTGGACCAGAAGAAACCTGCCAGACTTGGAGAGGGGGGCAGGAGACCTGTCGGGAGGCGACAAGCCTGCAGGGCGGGCCCTAGGGGGGGGCGCCCCCTGGCTTGTGGCCCCCCTGCAGGCCTCCTAACCCTAATCTTCGTCCTATAAATTTCCAAATATTCCCCCAATACCAAAAAGAGCCACGAAAATACTTTTCCACCGCCGGAAGCCTCTGTTCCCGTGAGATCCCATCTTGGAGCCTTTTCCAGTAATCTGCCGGAGGGGGATTCGATCACGGAGGGCATCTACATCAACTCCATTGCCCTTCTGATGATGCGTGAGTAGTTCACCTCAGACCTTCGGGTCCATAGCTAGTAGCTAGATGGCTTCTTCTCTCTCTGTGTTCTTCAATACCATGTTCTTCATGATCTTCATGGAGATCTATCCGATGTAATACTCTTTTGCGGTGTGTTTGTCGAGATCCGATGAATTGTGGGTTTATGATCAGATTATCTATGAATATTATTTGAATCTTCTCTGAATTCTTTTATGCATGATTTCATATCTTTGCAAGTCTCTTCGAGTTATTGGTTTGGTTTGGCCAACTAGATTGGTAATTCTTGCAATGGGAGAAGTGCTTAGTTTTGGGTTCAATCTTGCGGTGTCCTCACCCAGTGACAAAGTAGGGGTAGCGAGGCACGTATTTGTATTGTTGCCATCAAGGGTAAAAAGATGGGGTTTTCATCATATTGCTTGAATTTATCCCTCTACATCATGTCATCTTACCTAATGCGTTACTCTGTTCTTCATGAACTTAATACTCTAGATGCAGGCATGAGTCGGTCGATGTGTGGAGTAATAGTAGTAGATGCAGAATCGTTTCGGTCTACTCGACACAGACGTGATGCCTATATGCATAATCATTGCCTTGGATATCGTCATAACTATGCGCTTTTCTATCAATTGCTCGACAGTAATTTGTTCACCCACCGTATTATTTTCCTTCAAGAGAGAAGCTTCTAGTGAAACCTATGGCCCCCGGGTCTATTTTCCATATTATATTTTCAGATCTATAAACCAAAAATACCAAAAATACTTTGCTGCGATCTTTTTACTTTTGTTTTACTTTTCGCTTTAGTAATCTTTCATATCTATCTCTATCAGATCTCATCCTTGCAAGTAACCGTGAAGGGATTGACAACCCCTTTATAGCGTTGGGTGCAAGTGTTTGATTGTTTGTGTAGGTGCAAAGATTGAGGACTTGCTTGTATCTCCTACTGGATTGATACGTTGGTTCTCAACAACTGAGGGAAATACTTATCTACTTTGCTGCATCACCCTTTCCTCTTCAAGGGAAAACCAACGCAAGCTCAAGAAGTAGCAGTGCCTTCCTTTAGGTTGTTACGTAAATCGTGGATAGTAAGGCCGTATATTGTTAGTATGCGGCTAATGGCCTTTTTTTGAGAGAAGAAGCTAGAGTAATGGTAATAACAACCATCATATTATTTGTTGCTTCCGTCGTAGCCGACCAATTTTCTACTAAAGATAGCTAGCTTTTGGCTTCACCCGTCTGAGGTACGTATCCGGATAACCCGGTCGTAGCAATCGCAGAGGTGCTCCCTTTACCCTCTAGCCAAACAATCGGGAACGTAGAGGGTAAACACAAGAGCGAGGCAACCCAGCTTGGCAAAAATCTTAGTTCGAATTGATGCATATAATGGCTTAAAAATCGACAAGGGAAACATGCATACACAGGAAATGTGAATAGATGCTCAAAATGTATAATCATCGGCTTCGGGAAGAAGCCCCCAGGTGTTTTATTCGGGTCTAACATTTGAGGATGTATGCCGAAAAACTTAACACGAGCTCGGTTTAGGCGATAATAGACTTTGGGGAGAGAAAAGTCCGAACCTGCCAAAAATCAAGTTGGAAGGGAAGGAAATGAAAAGAAAAAGAAAAAGAAAAATGAGGGTAAAAAGTATGACGACACCGGTCTAGCCATTAAAACGCCGAAGACGAGCTGCGTTCCATGGGTGTGGTTTGAGGCGGTTATCTGCCGGGCTTCGAAGACGATAAGCCCCTCCTGCGAGTACTTCGTCGATTATGAAGGGGCCCTCCCATTTGGGATTGAGTTTATGCTTCTGCTTCTCGGGGAGCCGTAAGATGAGTTCACCCACATTATACACTTTTGCCCTGACCTCCCTGCTCTGGTAACGTCGGGCCTGCTGTTGATAAAAAGTAGAGCGAGCCCGAGCTATGTCACGCTCTCCTTCTAAGGCGTCCAAGTCGTCCTGCCGATCTAACTCGGCCTCCCTTTCTTCGTACATGCGCACCCTTGGTGCATCGTGAATTATATCACAAGGAAGGACTGCTTCTGCCCCATAGACCATGAAGAACGGTGTGTATCCCGTTGATCGATTCGGGGTGGT
The DNA here is from genome assembly GCA_039707655.1 of Elymus sibiricus. Classification (NCBI taxonomy): domain Eukaryota; kingdom Viridiplantae; phylum Streptophyta; class Magnoliopsida; order Poales; family Poaceae; genus Elymus; species Elymus sibiricus. The sequence goes on along the minus strand of CM077671.1, from coordinate 56,489,661 downwards.
ACGCAGGCCCCACAGGATGGAGTCAAGCTTCTCCACCCAATGGCAGTCGGACTCATGAAGAGATCGGACCAGACGTGGTTTAATACCACTCATGATGAGGCCGTTGGCCCATTCGACTTGTCCATTAGTCTGCGTGTGATACACTGACGCGTAATCGAGCTTGATGCCCATCTGTGTACACCAGTCTTTCACTTCTTGGGCGGTAAAGTTGGATCCATTGTCCGTTATTATACTGTGGGGGACGCCGTAACGGTGTACCACGCTGGATATAAAGTTGTCCACTGGTCCGGACTTGGCTGATTTGACAGGTTTTACTTCGATCCATTTGGTGAACTTGTCAACCATGACCAGCAGGTATTTATTCTTTTTTGTCCCCCCTTTGAGTGGTCCGACCATATCCAGCCCCCAGACCGCGAAAGGCCAGGTAATCGGAATAGTCCAGAGAGCTGTTGGGGGCATGTGGCTTTGATTTGCAAAAAGTTGACAGCCCACGCAATGTTGGACAAGTGACTGGGCGAATGCTCGAGCGGTGGGCCAGAAAAAACCAGCCCGAAACGCCTTGCTTACTAAGGCCCTTGCCGCGGCGTGATGGCCGCCCATTCCTGCGTGGACTTCGGCCAGGAGCTGCCTTCCTTCTTCCTCAAATATGCACCGCTGGAGTACTCCGGTGGTGCTTTTCTTGTATAACTCACCCTCGTGGACTTTATAGGCCTTGGATCGCCGAATTATGCGTCTTGCCTCTGTCTTATCGTCGGGGAGTTCTTGGCGAAGAAGGTAAGCGAGGAAGGGCTTGGTCCATGGTGCAATTACTGCCATGACCTCATGAGCCGAGGACGTTTCGTCCATTACGGAGCCGCCGATGATTTGGTCATCTGGTTCATTTATAGGGGGAACAACCTCTTCCACGCTGATATATTCGGCCCCCATATTGTCGTCCTGCCAAACCACCGATGGCTTGAAGAGCCGTTCAAGGAAAGTGTCTTTTGGGACAAGGTCGCATTTGGCCCCCATACGGGCTAGTATGTCAGCGGCCTGGTTGTTGTGTCTAGCGACATGATGGAATTCCAGCCCCTCGAACCGTGCGGATATTTTAAGGACGACGTTTCTATATGCCGCCATCTTCGGGTTTTTGGCATCGAATTCGCCGTTGATTTGAGAGATGGCCAAGTTGGAGTCTCCCCGTACCTCCAGCCATTGTATACCTATTGAAGCTGCCATCCGAAGACCGTGCAAAAGTGCTTCGTACTCGGCTGCATTGTTGGAATCGGCATACATGATTTGTAACACGTATCGGACGTTGTCGCCTATGGGGGATGTGAGAATAACTCCAGCCCCCAGTCCGGCTAGTGTTTTGGATCCGTCGAAGTACATCGTCCAATGGGAGTATGTACTATATTCCCTGGGGAGCTCGGCCTCCGTCCATTCAGCGAGGAAATCTGCCAAAACCTGAGATTTAATAGCTCGTCGTGGCTTGTAGGCGATTTCGAAAGGAAGGAGTTCAATGGCCCATTTGGCTATGCGGCCGGTGGCGTCCCTGTTATTGATTATATCATTCAGGGGTACTTCGGATGCCACCATGACCGAACACTCTTGAAAGTAGTGTCTTAGTTTACGTGATGCCATGAATACTGTATAGGCTATCTTCTGGAAATGCGGGTATCTGAACTTGCATTGCGTTAGTACTTCTGACACGTAGTAGACCGGCTTCCGTATTCGGAATTTGTGACCCTCCTCCTCTCGTTCGACGACGAGCACTGCGCTAACCACTTGGTTGGTGGCCGATATGTACAATAACATTGGTTCACCGGCGCCTGGTGCTGTGAGTATGGGATTGCTTGCCAGCAGTGTTTTAATTTCTTCTAACGCATCAGCTGCTTCATCGGTCCATACGAAATTGTTGGTCCGTTTCAGCAACCTATAGAGCGGTAGAGCCTTTTCGCCGAGACGGGAAATAAAGTGGCTTAATGCCACCACGCAACCCGCCAGTTTTTGGACATGCTTGAGCTCTGTGGGAATTGCAAGTTCCGATAGGGCGCGGATCTTAGCCGGATTCGCTTCTATTCCTCTATGGGAAAAAATGAATCCGAGCAGTTTACCAGCAGATACTCCGAAGACACATTTCTTCGGATTGAGTCGTATATCGTACTCGCGTAAGCTGGCAAAGGTTTGCCTTAGGTCGTCGATCAACTGGCTGACGTGTTTGGTCTTAATGACCACGTCGTCCACGTATGCTTCTACTGTTTTGCCAACCTATTTTCCGAGACAGGTCTGGATCATGCGCTAGTATGTAGCCCCAGCGTTTTTTAGCCCGAAAGGCATTGTGTTGAAGCAGAATGGCCCGTAGGGGGTGATGAATACGGTTGCAGCTTGATCGGATTCCTTCATTTTGATCAGATGGTATCCGGAGTAAGCGTCAAGGAAGCACAGTGAATCGTGTCCGGCTGTGGCGTCAATAATCTAGTCTATGCGTGGTAGGGGGAAATGGTCCTTAGGGCAGGCCTTGTTATGGTCTTTGAAGTCGACGCATAGCCGCCAGGATTTGTCTTTCTTCGGTACCATCACCAGGTTTGCCAACCATTCGGGGTGTTTGATCTCCCGTATGAATCCGGCCTCTAGCAATTTGGCTAGTTTTTCCCCCATAGCTTGTCGTTTAGGCTCAGAAAAGCGGCGCAGAGTCTGTTTGACGGGCTTGAAGCCTGGGATTATATTCAGACTATGTTCTGCCAGCCGCCGTGGGATTCCTGGCATATCGGAAGGATGCCAGGCGAAGATGTCCCAGTTTTCTTGTAAGAATGCTCGCAGCGCCTCGTCCACCATGGGGTCCAGCTGAGCTCCTATGGACGCTGTTTTATTAGGGTCTGTTGGGTGTACCTGAAATTTAACGATTTCTTTTGCAGGTTTAAAGGACGTGGGTTTGGGCCTTTTACTAAGGATCACATCGTCCTTGTCCACCGTTGACCGGAGTGCGGTCAATTCCTCTGCAGCAAAGGTCTCAGCTAGTGCTTCGAGGGCGAGCGCTGCTGTTTTGTTTTCGGCTCAAAGGGCTATATTCGGATCACTGGCGATTGTGATTACCCCGTTTGGGCCTGGCATCTTGAGCTTCATATACCCGTAATGGGGTATAGCCTGGAATTTTGTGAAGGCGTCATGCCCCAACAGAGCGTGGTAGCCACTGGGGAAGGGCACGATATGGAAGAGAAGTTCTTCAGATCGGTAGTTCTCGGGCGTGCCGAACACTATGTCAAGGGTGATATGTCCTGAACAACGCGCCTCTTTCCCAGGGATGATCCCCCGGAAGGTTGTGTTGCTATGCTCGATGCGAGAGCGGTCGAACTGCATTTTTTCCAGGGTGTCTTCGTAGATGAGGTTTAAACCACTGCCACCATCCATTAGCACCTTCTGTAGCCTAAAACCGTCGACGATGGGGTTTAGGACCAGTGCGGCCGGTGTTTGGCCGGGACGAATGGTTGGTTGGTCAGTGTCTTCGAAGGTGATTGGTGTGTCTGCCCATGAACTTGCTGCTGCCACATGGTAGACCTGTTCGAGTTCTCTAAGAGCTCTTTTCCTCCTGTTCCTAGAGGGGAACGTTTCGTAGATCGTCAGGACTTCCGCATTGTATTCTGGTGGCATTGTGGAGTGCCTGTTTGGCAGTTGGTCCTCGAGGATGGCCTCTCCACTTTTTGCGACCTGCCTGACGACCCAGTAAGCTCTAAGGTTGTGAGTCGGGTTTGTGTTCAGCAATACAGAATGTATAGGGCATGGCTTGTCCAATAGTCCGTCAAGGACGGTTCTGTCCCCTGTAGGGGGTCTATTTATCTTTTCGGCGGGTTCGTGTTCGGCTAGCCGCTTCGGAAGTATCCGCTTTTTCCGATCTCCTCTAGGGTGTTCGGTAAAGTCTGGTTCCGCAAGTAGCCGTTTGGCTTGCCAGGTGCTCTCCATGGCATAGTATTTTTGTACCAGGTCCGATAGCTCGGTGAGGCCGCGAACGTGTCGACGGGATAGGGCGTTGAGGATCCCTTCATCATGATAATTGTGACTGAAAGTTGCCATTATCTCCTGATCACTAGAGCCTGGTACTTTGTCTCTAACGAGGAGGAGTCTAGCCCCAAAGTGATGAACCGACTCCCCTGGTAGTTGTTTGACGTCCCGTAAGTCCGAAGACTTGGACTCTCCTGCGATGCTTGGGTGCTCGACTTGGGTGGCGGGTGGGAAAAATTTTAGTTCCGCGTCGTGATGTGAGTCCGGAATTACGGGGTTCGGCGTGGGGGAATTGGAGTCTGCCTTGTCCGCAGGACCGTTCGACACGGGGCTCGGGTTGTGCGCTAGATCGGAGATCGATCCCGAACTATTTCCGGAGCGAACTCCCGAGTCTGGGTTACCAGAGAGATCTTGATGATCGGAGATTGGGATATAAACCGTTTTTAGTTTCGGTTGTTGGGGGGACGAGCCTCCAGCCGGACACTCGACGGTGGTGACTAAGTGAGTGACCGAGGGGGCGCGAATCTCCCTGTCATCGGATTTAAGCTCGATCCGGTCATAGACCAGGGTCTGGTGGTCGTTGGCCAGGCCCATGGTTCGAATCCGATCCAGTAGCTCATTCAGGGACGAGGCATCGGCGGAGTACATGTTGCTGAAGCGCACGGGGTTGATCCGCAATGCCGTGGTCCCAGGATCGCTCGAAGGCGAATTCGGGTCGTGTTCAGCCGCGGCGGATCCGGGCGTATCAACAGGGTTGGGCGTTCTAGATGGCCCGTGGGTAGAGGCCACCTCGGAGGCGATCCCGATGCTTCCAGCGTCAAGGCGTCGGATTCTACGGGCTTCTCCATGGGAATTGAGGGCCTCATCCAAACGAGTTCTCCCCGTGAATCAGCAGCGAACTCTAGGTTCCCAAGTCGGATTTCTTGACCGGGGAAGAAACTTTTGATCTGGCCAAGATGGTCAGTCGGATTAGCACGCGACAGGGCGCTGCCGCCTGCGGAGGTCTGTCCAGGGTCGGAGGCATCCTGGCCGTAGACTCCACGGCTTATGAGAAGGTGAGCCATCGATTCTTTTGGTGATCACAGCGGAACTCTCAATGAAAGCACCAATGTCGGTGTCAAAACCGGCAGATCTCAGGTACGGGGTCCCGAGCTGTGAGTCTAGGATCGATGGTAACAAGGGGACGAAGGAGACGATGTTTACCCAGGTTTGGGCCCTCCTATGGAGGTAAAACCCTACGTCCTGCTCAGTTATATTGATGGTATGAAGGTTACAGAGTTGATCTACCTCGAGATCGACTAGCTAAAACCCTAGATGAGTTTCTTTGTCTTACGATCTAAAACCCTCTGGCTTATATAGACGATAGGGATCATTAGGGTTACACATGGTCGGTTGCCCACCGGAGGGAAAAAACAGGCCTAATCTACTATCTCCAACTTGACAGACACGCCACGGCTCCTGAGGTCTCCTCCCTGGCGACGGGGCCTTCGATCAATCCCATCCTCAGCGAGCGGCCCATGACTCCGGACATTGAGAAATAGGCCGGCGGTCCGAGGACCCCTTAATCTCGGACAACCTCACACATACTCAACCATCATTTAGTCTTCTATGATTGCAAACGCTCAGAGCATACTGACGTGGCTTGAGACTGCGTCGGTAGTTCCCCAAAGAGGAAGGGATGATGCAGCACAGTGACGGTAAGTATTTCCCTCAGTTATAAAACCAAGGTATCAATCCGTAGAGGAAGATCACGCATGCACATAAGCAGCACCTGCACACAAACAACATATACTTGCAACCCGACGCGAAAGAGAGGTTGTCACGCTCTCTACGATAATAAGATAGATTAGGTAATGATAGTTTTGGCAAATAAATCTCGCAAGAACACAAAGTAAAACAAATAAATAAAAATTACAACAAGGTATTTTTGGTTTTTTTTTTGGATTAATAGATCTGAAAACAAAAGTTGCAAATAGTAGACCGGAAAGCAATATGTTGCAAAAGTAGACCCGGGGGCCGTAGGATTCACTAGTGGCTTCTCTCATGAGTATAGCGCACGGTGGGTGAACAAATTACTGTTGGGCAATTGATAGAAGATCAAATAATCATGACGATATCCAGGCAATGATCATTATATAGGCATTACGTCCAAGACAAGTATACCGCAATGATTCTGCATCTACTTCTATTACTCCACACATCGACCGCTATCCAGCATGCATCTAGTGTATTAAGTTCATGGGAAAACGGAGTAACACAATAAGAACGGTGACATGATGTAGACAAGATATATTCATGTAGGAATAGACCCCATCTTGTTATCCTTAATGGCAACGATACATGCGTGTCTTGCTGCCCTTTCTGTCACTGGGAAAGAACACCGCCAGATCAAACCCATCACAAAGCACCTCTTCCCATGGCAAGAAAAATCGATCTAGTTGGCCTAACTAAACCAAAGATTCGAAGAAGAAATATGAGGCTATAAGTAATCATGCAAATAAGAGATCAAAGAAGACTCAAATCATATTCATGGATAGAAACTGATCATGAACTCAAAATTCATCGGATCCCAACAAACACACCGCAAAAGTCATCACATCAAATAGATCTCCAAGAGACCATTGTATTGAGAAACATAGAGAGAGAGGAAGCCATCTAGCTACTGCCTACGGACCCGTAGGTCTATGGTGGACTACTCACGCATCATCGGAGAGGCACCTATGATGAAGATGAACCCCTCCGTGATGGTGTTAGATTGGATCTCGAGATTCTGGAACTTGCGGCGGCTGGAATTGTGTTTCGTCGACTCCCCTAGGGTTTTTGGATTTTCAGGGAATTTATAGGCTCGATAGTCGGTGGAGGGGGTGCCCGAGGTGCCCACCCTCCACCAGGCCGCGCCAGGGGCCTCTGGCGCACCCTGGTGGAGGGTGGCCGCCCTGAGCCCCCTCTTCTAGTGTTGTTTGGCCCATCTGCTTCCATCTGGTCCAGAAAAAATCCACAAAAATCCCCGCAGCGTTTGGGCTCCGTTTGGTACTGATTTTCTGCGAAGTAAAAAACAAGCAAAAACAGCAACTAGCACTTTGGCACTATGTCAATAGGTTAGTCCCAAAAAATGATATAAAGTTGCTATAAAATGATTGTAAAACATCCAAGATTGATAATATAACAGCATGGAACAAGCAAAAATTATAGATATGTTGGAGACGTATCAGCATCCCCAAGCTTAATTCCTACTCGTCCTCGAGTAGGTAAATGATAAAAACAGAATTTTTGATATGGAATGCTGCCTATCATGTTCATCACATATTCTTTTATTTATAGGATGGGCATTTGGACTTTTCATACGGTTCAAAGCAATAGTCTAGTATTGACATGAAAACTTTAATACTCAAGCATATCAATAAGCAACCATGTCTTTCAAAATATCAACGCTAAAGCAAGTTATCCCTAGCCCATCATGCTCAATCATTGATCCATTCACAATACACACTCAAATATTAGCTACACCTAATGCTCAAGTACGATCATATTGCCTCCTAGTTGGTGCTTTATAAGAGGAGATGGAGACTCAAATTGAAAAAAATAAAAATTGCATAAAGTAAATAGATAGGCCCTTCGCAGAGGGAAGTAGGGATTTGTAGAGGTGCCAGAGCTCAAGTGTTTAAATTGATAGATAAAAATATTTTGAGTGGCATGCCTTTCCTATCAACGAAAACGACCGAGAGATCTCAATATATTTCCACACTAGATGCATCATAGGCGGTTCCCAAACAGAAAATAAAGTTTATTCCTTTTTCCACCATACTTTCACTTTCCATGGCTAGCCGAATCCACGGTTGCCTTCCATACCAACACTTTCCAAGGAATTTATTATTTGACAACATAAATTAATTTTTTTTTCTTTTTCATTTTGGGACTGGGCATCCCTATTACCGCCATACTCTCGTGCAATGACAAGTGAATAAACACTCATCTTGAGAATAACACATCTAGCATGAAAAAATATCGGTCACCCCTACCGTTTCATGAGCGGTACGAGCACACAAAAAGGAAAATTTATTTTGAAAGTTTAGAGATGGCACATACATTTGCTTGGAACGGCATGGAAATACCGTATATAGGTAGGTATAGTGGACTCATATGGCAAAACTTGGTTTAAGGATTTTGGATGCACAAGTAGTATTTATACTTAGTACAAATGAAGGCTAGCAAGAGATTGAGAAGCATCCAACCAAGAAACAAAAAATCACATAAGCGAGCATTAAGCATAACTAACACTGAATAATGCACCATAAGTAGGATGTAATTTCGTAGCACAACTATTGACTTTCGTGCTTGCATAGGGAATCACAAACCTTAACACAAATATTCTTACTAAGCATAATTACTCATCAACATAACTCACATATCACTATTGTCATGTCTCAAAACTATTACAAGGAATCAAGTTTAATTTGTCCAATGATCTTCATGAAAGTTTTTATTATATCCCTTTTGAATATCTATCACTTTGGGATTAGTTTCATATGTTGCAATTGCTTTTGATAAGCTGACATGGATATAAGGGAAGAACATGAGCATACAAGTTTTCATCTACTGGCTTGTGCCACAGCTCATAGCTCGAATCGGGATTGGAAAAAATGGAAGGAAAGAAGGTGAACAACGAACCTCCAATCACTTTTTCAGGAATACACAGAGAGAACCATCCGGCTGCACTCAACTGCAAACTAAAGGAAGTTGGCTTGACGAGCGCAGATGAGGAAGCGGGAGCAATTGGTAGACACGCTGCTCTTAGGAAGCAGTGCTCAAGCATCTCGGTTCGCGAATTTGAAAAAGGAAGAAGGCTTTAGCTCCCTTCCATTGTCTTGGGTCGAAGATCAAAATAATATAAGTGAAGCATGAGAGGATTTCTTCAAAATTACACACTCTCAAATTAATATAAGTGAAGCATGAGAGCATTTCTTCAAACATGTAAAAGCGTGTCGTGCTCAAAATGATATAAGTGAAGCACTAGAGCAATTCCTTTGCTCAAAAGTTTTAAGTGAAGCATAAAGAGCAATTCTAACAAATCATAGCATAATTTTGGCTCTCTCAAATAGGTGTGTGCAGCAAGGATAAAAGCAAACAAAGCAAATATACAAGACGCTCCAAGCAAAACTCATGATATGTGACGAATAAAAATATAGTTCCAAGTAGTATACCGATGGTTGTTAGAAGAAAGAGGGGATGCCACTCGGGGCATCCCTAAGCTTAGTTGCTTGTTACACTTTGGATATTACCTTGGGGTGCTGTAGCATCCCCAAGCTTTGACTCTTCTAACTCCTTATTCCTTCATCCATCGTGATCTCACCCAAAACTTGAAAACTTCAATCACACAAAACTTAACAAAATTCTCGTGAGATCCGTTAGTATAATAAAGCAAATTACCACTTTAGGTACTGTTGTAAACCCATTCATATTTTATTATTGCATTATAAATACTGTATTCTAACTTTACCATGACTTATACCCCCCGATACAAGCCATAGATTCATCAAAACAAGCACACAACGCAATGAAAACAGAATCTGTTTCAGACAGGACAGTCTGTAGTAATCTGTAATCTACCCATACTTCTAGAACTCTAAAAAATCTGAAAAATTAGGACAACGTAAAGAATTTTTATAGAAATAATGTGTTAAAGTTTCATATCAATATCACGTTCCAGTAAAAAATAAAATTCGTGCACTGGGAACAAAGTTTCTGTTTCAGATTCAGCATTGTTTCTACTCATCTTATTGATCATCCTAAAGGCATTACTTGGCACAAACACTAAATAAAACATAAAAACACAATCATAACAGAATCATAATTGTGCAAAAACACTCAAAAACAGAAAGCAAAAGATAAAAATAATTTATTCATTGGGTTGCCTCCCAACAAGCGCTATCGTTTTACGCCCCTAGCTAGGCATAACGCATAGATTCAAGTATTGTCATCCTTAGTTTTTGCCACTTTTATGAGGGCTTTCTCAAATCCGGGAGGTTCTTTACGCTTCCCCACATTTTCAGGAGAAGAAACCATCTTGAGATCTAAAATATCCAAACACTTATTGCAAAGAGTAATCAAAGTGTTCATGCGATTCAAGTTTCCCACAATATGTTTAAGAGGCTCATGATATTTTTGCAACTCAACCAAATGTTTATGCAAATCACTCAATTTTTCTAGAATTTGAACCCCTTCTTGTGTGAGAGAGGGAACCTTTTTGGGTGGAGGAACTCCCAATATTCCTTCTAAAACTTCATAAACAACGTTGGGATCAAGTTCAGTAAAGTTTCCTTTAGCAGCAAAATCCAGAAGTTGTCTATGATGCAAAGTCAATCCTATGTAAATTTTTTGAAGCAAAACCTTTGCATCTCCCTTTAGATTGGAAATACGATATGACTCCATCAATCTATAGGAAGCATCTTTCAGATTTTCCCCTTGTTTTTGTTTGAAGTATAGAACTTCAAAATCTGGTGACAAGGGGGTAGTGATGCTAGTCATAGTGAAGAGATATGCGAACAAGAGATCTGACGAGAAAAAGGCAAACGAAAAAGAGAGGGCGAATAAAACAGCAAATTTGTGAAGTGGGTGAGAGGAAAACGAGAGGCAAATGACAAATAATGTAAATTGCAAGGAGATGAGATTTGTGATTAGGAACCTGGTAGATGAGATTGTTTCCTCCCCGGCAATGGCGCCAGAAATTCCTTTGACGTGGCTTGAGACTGCGTCGGTAGTTCCCCAAAGAGGAAGGGATGATGCAGCACAACGACGGTAAGTATTTCCCTCAGTTATGAAACCAAGGTATCAATCCGTAGAGGAAGATCACGCATCCACGTAAGCAGCACCTGCACACAAACAACAAATACTTGCAACCCGACGCGAAAGAGAGGTTGTCACGCTCTCTACGGTAATAAGATAGATTAGGTAATGATAGTTTTGGCAAATAGATCTCGCAAGAACACAAAGTAAAACAAATAAATAAAAATTACAACAAGGTGTTTTTGGTTTTTTTTGGATTAATAGATCTGAAAACAAAAGTTGCAAATAGTAGACCGGAAAGCAATATGTTGGAAAAGTAGACCCGGGGGCCGTAGGATTCACCAGTGGCTTCTCTCATGAGTATAGCGCACGGTGGGTGAACAAATTACTGTTGGGCAATTGATAGAAAATCAAATAATCATGACGATATCCAGGCAATGATAATTATATAGGCCTCACGTCCAAGACAAGTAGACCAAAACGATTCTGCATCTACTTCTATTACTCCACACATTGACCGCTATCCAGCATGCATCTAGTGTATTAAGTTCATGGGAAAACGGAGTAACGCAATAAGAACGGTGACATGATGTAGACAAGATCTATTCATGTAGGAATAGACCCCATCTTGTTATCCTTAATGGCAACGATACATGTGTGTCTTGCTGCCCTTTCTGTCACTGGGAAAGAACACCGCAAGATCGAACCCATCACAAAGCACCTCTTCCCATGGCAAGAAAAATCGATCTAGTTGGCCTAACTAAACCAAAGATTCGAAGAAGAAATACGAGGCTATAAGTAATCATGCAAATAAGATATCAAAGAAGACTCAAATCATATTCATGGATAGAAACTGATCATGAATTCAAAATTCATCGGATCCCAACTAACACACCGCAAAAGTCATTACATCAAATAGATCTCCAAGAGACCATTGTATTGAGAAACATAGAGAGAGAGGAAGCCATCAAGCTACTGCCTACGGACCCGTAGGTCTATGGTGGACTACTCACGCATCATCGGAGAGGCACCTATGATGAAGATGAACCCCTCCGTGATGGTGTTATATTGGATCTCGAGATTCTGGAACTTGCGGCGGCTGGAATTGTGTTTCGTCGACTCCCCTAGGGTTTTGGGATTTTCAGGGAATTTATAGGATCGATAGTCGGTTGAGGGGGTGCCCGAGGTGCCCACCCTCCACCAGGCCGCGCCAAGGGCCTCTGGCGCGCCCTGGTGGAGGGTGGCCACCCTGGGCCCCCTCTTCTGGTGTTGTTTGGCCCATCTGCTTCCATCTGGTCCAGAAAAAATCCACAAAAATCCCTGCAGCATTTGGGCTCCGTTCGGTACTGATTTTCTGCGAAGTAAAAAACAAGCAAAAACAGCAACTGGCACTTTGGCACTATGTCAATAGGTTAGTCCCAAAAAATGATATGAATATGCTATAAAATGATTGTAAAACATCCAAGATTGATAATATAACATCATGGAACAAGAAAAAATTATAGATACGTTGGAGACGTATCACATACCCATGGACAAAAAGTTTCGACCAAACACATAGAAAGATAGGGGCTTATAGTTTGCCTCCCAACATATTCACCTCAAGGGTGATGTCAACAATAATAACTCATGCTCACTCATATCCAACTGGTCATATGTGCCTAGATCTTTCCTCAGCACATAATGCTTGCCAAAGGAGAAAAATAAAAAGGAATAGGGAAGAATACTTTGACTCTTGCATAAAAGTAAGTACATAAAAGTAAAAGATAGGCCCTTCACAGAGGGAAGCAGAGGTTGTCATGCGCTTTTTAGTTTGTATGCCAAATCCCTTAGCGCAAAAGAACGTCACATTACATTGCCTCTTGTGATAGCAACCTTTATTATGTAGTTCGTCGCTTTTATTACTTTGCCATCACAAGTTCGTGCAACGCTCAATTTTCTCTTACACTAATTGATCCAACACTTTTAGAAGCAATTTTTATTGCCTTGATGCACCGATGACAACTTACTTGAAGGATCTTGTTCAATCCATAGGTAGGTATGGTGGACTCTCAAACATGAGTTTGGGTTTGGGTTTTTGGATGCACAAGTAGTATCTCTACTTAGTGCAGAATTTTTGGCTAGCAAAGATATTGGGCAAGCACCACATGTTAAAGGATCTATGACAATATAACTTCTATGTGAATATGAACAAGCATAAATCATTACGTTGTCTTCCTTGTCCAACATCAACAATTTTGGCATATAATATTTAATGGGGGCTCACAATCACAAAAGATGTCCATGATAGTATATTTGCATGTGAATCTTATCATCCCTAATTAATTCTTTCATGAGTTGCATCATTGACTAATGCAATGTTTGCCAATCCCCAACAAGTTTTACCACTTATACTTTTCTTTATTGTGATGTCATTACTCACCATAAGATTAGCATATGATCTTTTCTCATTTATTCTCTTTTATCATGATTGCAACAAGAAAGTAAAAGGGGCAAAAGCTCAAACTAAACTTTATTATATAACTCTCACTCTATTACATAGATAGGTAGATCACGCAACTAGCACTCGAAAATAGATCATACTAAACTTTTATTTGACTAAATCATGAAAAAGCTAAGGATCGAAAATAGAAAGCAAAGGTAAACAGTGATGGTGATACGATACCGGGGCACCTCCCCCAAGCTTGGCTCAAGCCAAGGGGAGTGCCCATACCCGTGTACTCAGATCTCCTTTGGTGGTGGTGATGATGAAGGTGGTGGTGATGAAGCGTTATTCTTCTTTGCCAATTTACGCTTGAGGATGAAGTTTTCTTCCCTCAAATCATCATTCTCTTGCTCAAGTTTCAATATCCTTTTGCATAGAGCTGCCTTGCTCTCCTGCAGAAAACGAGAAGGGATAAAAGGATTATTGGGTCTACTCCTACCATTAGGAAGGCTTGACTTCTCGAACTCCACGTGCATATCTCCAAGTTGAGGTAGTGGAGGTTCATCTTCATCTGAGCCACCATCTGGCCCAGCGTCTTCTTCTTCCTCCGAAGTCCACAAGTAGGGGTAAATTTCCCCAAAGATCTTTGGATTAGCAACATAATTGGACACATAGCTCTCTCCCTCAGAATCTTTGGACGACATATTTTCAGATCTGCCAGGAAAACAACACGAAACAAGAACAGAGGAAAATATCGCGATGCGGTGGTCAAAACAGTCGGGGGTATATATAGAGAATTTTTATTCTTGGAAACCAAGCAAACAAAAGGAAAACAGAGTCGGGAAGGTTCCCGAGGTGGGCACGCTCCACCAGGGCGCGCCAGGGATGGCAACCGTGCCCTGGTGCTCCGTGCCCTCCTCGGTTACCTTCCGGTTTATTTTTTATTTCCTAAAATTCATAAATATTCCAAAACTGATAAAAAATATTTTTGCGGATTTTTCGGAGACTGTTTACTCACCATATCACGTACCTCCTTATTTTCACGATTCTGGAGCATTCCGGAAGGTTTCTTTTACGTGTTCCTCCGGTGTCATGGTTTGGATAACATTGCTTTCAACATTAATAGGCATACCTGAGATATAGTGTTTAATTCTTTGTCCATTGACCACCTTCGGGTTGGTACCTTCGGCATTATTAATCTTAATAGCTCCAGAGCGATAAACATCTTCGATAACATAGGGCCCTTCCCATTTGGAGAGAAGTTTTCCTGCAAAAAATCTGAAACGAGAATTGTACAAAACAACATATTCTCCAACTTTGAATTCTCGCTTTTGGATTCTTTTGTCATGCCATCTTTTAATTTTTTCTTTAAATAACTTGGCATTTTCATAAGCTTGGGTTCTCCATTCATCTAATGAGCTAATATCAAATAACCTCTTTTCACCAGCAAGTTTGAAATCATAGTTTAGTTCTTTGATAGACCAAAATGCTTTATGTTCTAGTTCTAGAGGCAAATGACAAGCTTTCCCATAAACCATCTTATATGGAGACATACCCATAGGATTTTTATACGCTGTTCTATAGGCCCAAAGTGCATCATCTAGTTTCTTAGACCAATTCTTTCAGGACCTATTAACAATTTTTTGTAATATCAATTTTATTTCTCTATTGCTAAGTTCAACTTGACCACTGGATTGAGGATGATAGGGTGATGCAATTCTATGGTTAACATCATATTTAGCAAGCATCTTACGGAAAGCACCATGAATAAAGTGTGAACCATCATCAGTCATTAGATATCTAGGGACTCCAAACCTTGGGAAAATAACTTCTTTAAGCATTTTAATGGAAGTATGATGATCATCACTACTGGTTGGAATAGCTTCTACCCACTTAGTGACATAATCAACAACAACCAAAATATGAGTATACCCATTAGAGGAAGGAAAAGGTCCCATATAATCAAAACCCCAAACATCAAATGGTTCAACAACAAGTGAATAGTTCATAGGCATTTCTTGACGCTTAGCGATATTACCAATTCTTTGACATTCATCACAAGACGAGACAAACTTACGAGCATCCTTGAAGAGAGTAGGCCAATAAAAACCAGATTGTAATACCTTATGAGCAGTTCTATCTCCAGCATGATGTCCCCCATAAGCTTCAGAATGACATTTCCGTAAGATTTGTTCCTATTCATGCTCAGGTACACAATGTCTAATAATACCATCTACTCCTTCTTTATAAAGATGTGGGTCATCCCAAAAGTAATGTCTTAAGTCATAGAAGGATTTTTTCTTTTGTTGGTATGTGAAACTAGGTGGAATATATTTAGCAACAATGTAATTAGCATAGTCAGCATACGATGGAGTATTTTGAGAGACATTTATTGCAGCTAGTTGTTCATCAGGAAAATTATCATCAATAGGTAGTGGGTCATCAAGAATATTTTCTAACCAAGACAAGTTATCAGCTAAGGGGTTCTCAGCTCCCTTCCTATCAACGATATGTAGATCAAATTCCTGAAGCAAGAGAACCCACCTAATGAGTCTAGGTTTAGCATCTTTATTTTCCATAAGATATTTTATAGCAGCATGATCAGTGTGAACAATAACTTTGGAATCAAAAATGTAAGGTCTGAATTTATCACAAGCAAACACGACTGCTAAAAAATATTTTTCAGTAGTGGCATAGTTTTACTAGCATAATGGACAAAATTTAATTTCTTATCAACTCTTTGTCCTAGAACATCACCAACAGCATAATCACTAGCATCACACATAATTTCAAAAGGCAAGTTCCAATCAGGTGGCTGAACAATAGGTGCAGTGGTTAAGGCTTTCTTTAGTGTTTCAAAGGCTTCCATGCAACCATCATCAAAAACAAAGGGAATATCCTTTTGCAAAAGATTAGTAAGTGGCCT
Organism: Elymus sibiricus; assembly: GCA_039707655.1. NCBI lineage: Eukaryota > Viridiplantae > Streptophyta > Magnoliopsida > Poales > Poaceae > Elymus > Elymus sibiricus. The sequence goes on along the minus strand of CM077671.1, from coordinate 56,473,549 downwards.
AGAAATCTTTGAAAAGTCTTTAATAAACCTCATATAGAAACCAGCGTGACCAAGGAAACTTCGAATACCTTTGATATCTTTAGGACATGGTGAGGGAGTCCTGGACTAAGGGGTCCTTGGGCCGCTGGCCTGTCGCCCAATAGGCCGGCTTGGTGGGCCGCACTATGACCGTAGCAGGAAGGGCCGGATACATCGAGACCCTGTGTTCTAGAAGGAAGTCCCGAAGGCGTATCGTGCACTCCAAGTCAAGATGAGGGAATCGACATCTCCATTCTCGGCAGGAGTCCTGTCATGTGTAAACCCTAGGCACCCCCCGGTGTCTATATAAACCGGGAGGGTTTTAGATTGTAAGACAGAGAAACTCATCTAGGGTTTTAGCTACTCGATCTCGAGGTAGATCAACTCTGTAACCTTCATACCATCAATATAATCGAGCAGGACGTAGGGTTTTACCTCCGTAGGAGGGCCCGAACCTGGGTAAACATCGTCTCCTTCGTCCCCTTGTTACCATCGATCCTAGACTCACAGCTCGGGACCCCCTACCCGAGATCTGCCGGTTTTGACACTGACATTGGTGCTTTCATTGAGAGTTCCACTATGATCGCCAAAGGAATCGATGGCTCGTGTTGTCGTTAACGAAGAAGTCTGGAGCATGGGCTCCTTCGTCCCTGGACAGATCTTCGCTTTCGGCAGCATTGTGCTGCACGCTGACCCGACCGGCTGTCTGGGCCGGGTCGGGAGTTTCGTCCCCGATCAAGAAGTCAGATTCGGGAACCTAGAGTTCTCTGTAGACTCTCGGGGCGATCTTTCGCTCACCGGGCTCGCAGTCATATCCGACGCGCCCGAGGACTCCGAGGCCTTAACCTCGGATTTCACTTTCGATCCCGTCCACGGGACCAGCCCCGGTGATGATCTGGTTTTTAATTCGGATCCGGCTATAGCGCCAGGTGGCCGGGTATCAACTCCTGCCGAACACACTTCTTGTGCGGACGCATCGGAGGTTAACTCCGAATGCGCTGAGCAAATTGACCCGATCGAGCTCTCGACACTCAACCAAGCTCTAGATCGGATCTTATCGACGAATATTACTGACGACCCAACCCCGATCCATGCTCAGATCGGCCTTGAGGCGGGTCAAGAAGAATTTTTCGTCCCACCCACCACCCACTTCGTAGCCACTATCGAAGACTTAACCGATATGTTGGACTACGCCTCCGAGGAGGCAGAAGACATGGAGGAAGAGGATCGCGCTCCCACCCCCGTCAACACCGGGCGATGGACTGCCACCTCCACCTACGACGTCTACATGGTGGATACTCCAGCCGATAACGGCGAGCGCACACCCGCAAATAATGGTGATGAATCGGGTGAAGCGCCATCAAGGCGCCGGAAACCGCGCAAACGATCAAAGACCAAAAAGGGAAGGGAAGCTATTGCCGGCACTGGGGAAAACGATACCCCGGAAGACCTCGGCGATCCCGATATCCCCGAGCAGCCGCTAGAGGACCAGGAAAGGTCGGAGGACCTGCGCGACCCCAAAGATCCAAACGACTCTGAGGATGACAACTACCTCCCCCTGTAGAGGAGGAGGATAGCCCGGAAGCCGAGGACTTTTTCGTGCCCGAAGACCTTGAGGATCAGGAACGGTTTAGGCAACAACTTATAGCTACTGCCCGAAGCCTAAAGGCAAAAGAACGGTGATACGTCCATTTTGCATCATGCTTTGATATTGATATTTATTGCATTATGGGCTGTTATTACACATTATGGTACAATACTTATGCCTTTTCTCTCTTATTTTACAAGGGTTACATGAAGAGGGAGAATGCCGGCAGCTGGAATTCTGGACTGGAAAAGGAGCAATTCTGAGATACCTATTCTGCACAACTCCAAAAGTCCTGAAAATCTACGGAGAATTATTTTGGAATATATAAAAAATACTGGGCGAAGAAAATACCAGAGGGGACCCACCAGGCAGTCACAAGCCAAGGGGCGTGCCCTACCCCCCTGGGCGCGCCCCTGTGGCTTGTGGGCCCCCTGGCAGGCCTTTGGTGCCCATCTTCTGCTATATGGAGGGTTTTGACCTGGAAAAAATCATAAGAGAGCTTTCGGGACGAAGCGCCACCGTCTCGAGGCGGAACTTGGGCAGAACCAATCTAGGGCTCCGGCGGAGCTGTTCTGCCGGGGAAACTTCCCTCCCGGAGGGGGAAATCGAAGCCATCGTCATCACCAACGATCCTCTCATCGAGAGGGGGTCAATCTCCATCAACATCTTCACCAGCACCATCTCCTCTCCAAACCCTAGTTCATCTCTTGTATCCGATCTTAGTCTCAAAACCTCAGATTTGTACCTGTGGGTTGCTAGTAGTGTTGATTACTCCTTGTAGTTGATGCTAGTTGGTTTACTTCGTGGAAGATCATATGTTCAGATCCTTAATGATAATTAATACTCCTCTGATTATGAACATGAATATGCTTTGTGAGTAGTTACGCTTGTTCCTGAGGACATGGGATAAGTCTTGTTATAAGTAATCATGTGAATTTGGTATTCGTTTGATATTTTGATGAGATGTATGTTGTCTCTCCTCTAGTGGTGTTATGTGAACGTCGACTACATAACACTTCACCATTATTTGGGCCTAGGGGAAGGCATTGGGAAGTAATAAGTAGATGATGGGTTGCTACAGTGACAGAAGCTTAAACCCTAGTTTATGCGTTGCTTCGTAAGGGGCTGATTTGGATCCATATGTTTCATGCTATGGTTAGATTTGTCTTAATTCTTCCTTCGTAGTTGCGGATGCTTGCGAGAGAGGTTAATCATAAGTGGGAGGCTTGTCCAAGTAAGGACAGCACCCAAGTACCGGTCCACCCACATATCAAATTATCAAAGTAACGAACGTGAATCATATGAGCATGATGAAAACTAGCTTGACAGAAATTCCCATGTGTCCTCGGGAGCGCTTTGCTTTACATAAGAGTTTGTCCAGGCTTGTCCTTTGCTACAAAAAGGATTGGGCCACCTTGTTGCACCTTTGTTACATTTGTTACATGCTATCCGTTACGAATTATCTTATCACAAAACCATCTGTTACCGATAATTTAAGTGCTTGCAGAGAATACCTTACTGAAAACCGCTTGTCATTTCCTTCTGCTCCTCGTTGGGTTCGACACTCTTACTTATCGAAAGGACTACGATAGATCCCCTATACTTGTGGGTCATCAAACGGCAGCTTAAGGCCGAACAAGATACCCTCAATGATAGGTGGACGAGGGTCCTGTCAGCCGAGGAAGGATACGGTACCGGTCTATCGGAGCAGCCCAAGAGCTATCCACGCCGACGGCTGCTGCCACAATTTGACGACGAGCTCCCTAATACGCCGTCCCCCAAGCACACTCCATACGACCAGCCGGACCGCCCTCCCCGAGGATGAGATAGGACGGCTGGCGACACCGGTTATAGGCCGGCGATACCCCGCAGAAGGGGGAAGGAGCCAATGGAGCCACAGGACAGGTACGACCTGCGACACGACCTGGATTATAGAACAGGCCGCACGAGATCCATATACGGATCTAGAGGGTACTCCCCCGATAGACGGGACGGGTACCAGCCCTAGCTCGACTGAAACAATAGAGGTCAGGAACAAAACCGGGCCAGAACAGACGCCGACTACCGGTGTGACATAGCCCGGGTCAGAGGCGCTGCCCACCCACTGTGTTTCACCGACGAGGTGATGCAGCATCAGTTCCTGGAAGGGTTTAAACCCGTGAACATAGAGCAATACGACGGAACAACTGACCCAGCAGTGTGGATCGAGGATTTCCTCCTCCACATTCACATGGCACAAGGAGATGATCTCCACGCCATCAAATATTTGCCCCTTAAACTTAAGGGGCCAGCTCGGCACTGGTTAAACAGTCTCCCCAAAAATTCTATCGGGAGCTGGGAGGATCTCGAGGATGCATTCCGATCTAACTTCCAGGGCACCTATGTACGACCTCCGGACTCCTCCGACCTAAGCAACGTCGTCCAAAAAGCAGGAGAGTCCGCTCGACAATTCTGGAATCGGTTCTTGACCAAGAAAAACCAGATCGTCGATTGCCCACATGCCGAGGCTATAGCCTCTTTCAGGCACAATATTCGGGACGAATGGCTGGCTCGCCAGCTCGGTCAGGATAAACCTAGGACCATGTCCGCCCTTACATCGCTCATGACCCGCTTTTGCGCGGGCGAGGATAACTGGCTAGCGAGACGAAGCCACAACCCCGAAGACCCCGGCACCTCCGAAGCTCGGGAAGGAAACGGGAAACCATGACGCAACAAAAATAAACGCCGGCACAGTACTAGTGACGCCGACGACACTGTCGTTAACGCCGGCTTCCGCAACCCTCGATCCTGGCAGCGGAAGAAGCCTCCCAAAGGCAACCGCGACGGACCCACCCCGTTGGACAAAATCATGGAGAGGCCTTGCCAGATCCACGGCACTCCAGACAAGCCCGCCAACCACACCAACTGTAACTGTTGGGTGTTCAAACAGGCCGGCAAACTTGCAGCCGAAGAGCAAAGCAAAGGCCCACGCAGCAAGGACGACGAGGAGCCCCGCGGTCCGAACAATGGAGGTCAGAAGCAGTTCCCTCCAGAGGTAAAGACGGTGAACATGATATACGCCACTCATATACCTAAAAAGGAGAGGAAGCGCGCCCTTCGAGAGGTCTACGCCATAGAGCCTGTAGCCCCAAAGTTTAACCCATGGTCGGCCTACCCGATCACCTTTGATCGACGAGATCACCCGACCAGTATCCGCCATGGGGGGTCGGCGGCCCTCGTCTTAGACCCCATTATCGATGGGTATCACCTCACTAAAGTCCTAATGGACAGAGGAAGTAGCCTAAATCTGATTTACTCAGACACGGTGCAAAAGATGGGTATATATCCATCAAGGATCAAACCCAGCAACACTACCTTAAAAGGAGTGATCCCAGGCGTCGAGGCCCGGTGCACTGGCTCTGTGAGCCTGGAAGTGGTGTTCGGCTCGCCCGATAACTTTCGTAGCGAGGACTTGATCTTCGACATCGTACCTTTCTGCTACTTCTTGAGCTTGCGTTGGTTTTCCCTTGAAGAGGAAAGGGTGATGCAGCAAAGTAGATAAGTATTTCCCTCACTTGTTGAGAACCAAGGTATTCAATCCAGTAGGAGATACAAGCAAGTCCCCAATCTTCGCACCTACACAAACAATCAAACTCTTGCACCCAACGCTAAAAGGGGTTGTCAATCCCTTCACGGTTATTTGCAAGGATGAGATCTGATAGAAATAGATATAAAAGATTGCTAAAACGAAAAGTAAAACAAAAGTAAAAAGATTGCAGCAAAGTATTTTTGGTATTTTTGGTTTATAGATCTGAAAATATAATATGGAAAATAGACCCGGGGGCCATAGGTTTCACTAGAGGCTTCTCTTATGAAGGAAAATAATACGGTGGGTGAACAAATTACTGTCGAGCAATTGATAGAAAAGCGCACAGTTATGACGATATCCAAGGCAATGATTATGCATATAGGCATCACGTCCGTGTCAAGTAGACCGAAACGATTCTGCATCTACTACTATTACTCCACACATCGACCGACTCCTGCCTGCATCTAGAGTATTAAGTTCATGAAGAACAGATTAACGCATTAGGTAAGATGACATGATGTAGAGGGATAAACTCAAGCAATATGATGAAAACCCCATATTTTTATCCGCGATGGCAACAATACAAATACGTGCCTCGCTACCCCTACTTTGTCACTGGGTAAGGACACTGCAAGATTGAACCCAAAAATAAGCACTTCTCCCATTGCAAGAATTACCAATCTAGTTGGCCAAACCAAACCAATAACTCGAAGAGACTTGCAAAGATATGAAATCATGCATATAAGAATTCAGAAAAGACTCAAATAATATTCATAGATAAGCTGATCATAAACCCACAATTCATCGGATCTCGACAAACACACCGCAAAAGAGTATTACATCGGATAGATCTCCATGAAGATCATAAAGAACATGGTATTGAAGAACAAAGAGAGAGAAGAAGCCATCTAGCTACTAGCTATGGACCCGAAGGTCTGTGGTGAACTACTCACGCATCATCGGAGGGGCAATGGAGTTGATGTAGATGCCCTCCGTGATCGAATCCCCCTCCGGCAGATTACCGGAAAAGGCTCCAAGATTGGATCTCACGGGAACAGTGGCTTCCGGCGGCGGAAAAGTATTTTTGTGGCTATTTTTGGTATTGGGGGAAAATTTGGGAATTTATAGGCCGAAGAATAGGGTTAGGAGGGCTGCTGGGGGGCCACAAGCCAGGGGGCGCCCCCCTAGGGCGCGCCCAGGTGGCTTGTCGCCTCCCGGCAGCTCTCCTGCCTTCATCTCCAAGTCTGGCAGGTTTCTTCTGGTCCAAGAAAAATCATTCCGAAGATTTTATTCCATTTGGACTCCGTTTAATATTCCTTATCTGCAATACTCAAAAACAAGGAAAAAACAGAAACTGGCACTAGGCTCTAGGTTAATAGGTTAGTCCCAAAAATAATATAAAATAGCATATTAATGCATATAAAACATCCAAAACAGATAATATAATAGCATGGAACAATCAAAAATTAAAGATACGTTGGAGACGTATCACTTTCCGCAGCGGCTATCACGCCCTGCTGGGCCGTACAGCGTTCGCTCGCTTTAACGCCGTCCCACACTACGCATACCTCAAGCTCAAGATGCCCGGGCCCAAGGGGGTCATCACTGTCAATGGCAACACATAGCGTTCCCTCCGAACTGAGGAACATGCATTGGCCCTGGCAGCCGAATTCCATTACGAGGATGGTCGGCAAACACCTAAATCTGCCATAAAGGCCCGTAAGGTCGACAAATGAGCTCGGTTTCAATCCGAACTCCCAGATTCTTATTCTCCCCAGAAATAGGGACACGCTCCCCATTGCACAGCCCTAATGACCATCAAACACGTGCCAAAAAGGCACAACTTCGGACTCAAGATTCCATGGGCAGCAGTGGGGAACAACAATCAAAGGGTAAGTGTTCGGCTGGACTGAACCATTACCAGTACACGTCCTCGGACATAAAACAGGTACCATCAAGGACCTGCTAAAAGCGTAAAGCTCATCCATACTTCGGCGACTTCTCAAGACCTTCTTCCCAAGGTCCGCTCGACGACAGCATCACCCTTAAAGGAATGCAACTCCCACAGAGGAACAGGAACGGACAGGCGACGGGGCACATCGAGGACGTCAAGCCACCAATCGAAGACCCCTGGTACAACCTCTCCTCTGTAAATTTTATATTTCATCTTCAAATACCTGTAAACAGTTGCTTCGGCAATCTGAGCTATAAGAATTATTGAGAAAATACAAGACCATTGTACATGGCCACTTCGTTGTATTTTATACTTACTCTGTTCTTCCCTCATCAACTCTTCTTGCGACAACTGTTCGGTATACATTACGATGCAACCGGCTAATATACCGGGGGGTTGAATTTAAAATATCACCCTAAGCATCACTCCAACACACCTGATTGTGTGTTCGGCATCTTGGATTTTGCTTTATATGCATCGGATCCGAACTATGTCTTGGGTCAATAGTTGGGTTGCCCGGCTCCTGTGTTTGCCCTCTTACGTTCCGCTCGTTCGGCTAAAAGGGCAAAGGGAGAACCACTGCGATTGTGTTTCCAGCTCGCCTGGTCAAGCACCTCAGAGGAGAAAGCCGAAAACTGACCATCATAGTAAGCGAGAACCGGTCTGCAAATCCGAGCATAAGTGTCATACTAAAAAATCGATAGAGGTTATTCCGTGTTATACGAAGGGTTTCATACTCGTACAAACCATGTGATTCTGGCTTCAGCCCCGGTACATCCGAACATCACAAAACACTGGGGGCTGATCATCAGCCCCCGATCAGCCCCCGCATTTTTTTACGCTCCTACGGCTAAGCGAAAGCAATAAAGCATCATAGTCCGATTGCCTTGTCCCCCTCGCACTACCGCCTTCGGGCACCGATACCTCGGCTAAGGGTCACAGTGCGGAGGCGGAGACACCTCGCGTAGTATCTACGTGAGGGCTGAAGCCGACGACTCGCAACTTTCAGATAAAACGGCCACACGGGAGTCAAAATAAACTAAAAACTTATAATACATGATAAAACATGCAACATCAATTATAAAGCGTTAAAAGTCTTCGGACATATTACAATGCGCTCATTCATACAAAATGTCTTTAGAACATTGGGCCTCTATTGCCCGAGCTCCCTCCATCACTGCGGAGAAGTATAGCTCGGGGCGCCTATGCCCCTTTTCAGGAGGCGGAGGTGCGGTGGCCATCTTGGTCGGCTGGAGCTTCGGCCAGTGCACCATGGTCTTGGCAAAGGCCATCTGAGCTCCCTCAATGCATGTAGAACGCTTTAGCACGTCAATCCGAGGCGCAGCATCGCATAGCTTCTACACTAAGCCGAAGTAGCTGCTCGGCAACGGCTCTTCAGGCCACAGTCGGATGCAGAGGTCCTTCATGGTCGGCTCCGCCATCCTGTGCAGCTCCATCCGTTGCTTTATTTGCTCTATGAGGAGAGGAGAGTGCTCGGGGGACTCAAACTGTGCCCAGAATAGCCGGGCCTCATCATCCTCCTCCCGTGAAGCATAGAACTTGTTCGCGTCCGCTGCACTCTTCTGGAGATCTGCGCAGACGCCTGAGGAACGCCACACCTGGGTGAGCAAAGCAAACCTGCTACCACCAAAGGCGCATTGTAGTGAATACGGCTTACCATCTGTGATAGCCTTGACTTGGCGAACCTCCTCTTCAAAGGACCGCCTCTCCACCCGCTCCTTTTGGAGCTCGGATTTTAGCGCGGCTAGCTCGGTGGCTTGTTCTTTGCCTTTCTGCTCAAGGGCCTCGCACTTCGTGCCAGCATCCTTGAGCTCTTGCTGCACCTCCTCCACCCGGGCCTCATGCTTGGCACTCGCAGCTTTCAAAGTGGAAAGCGCGGCTGCTGCTTGTTCGGCGGCCGCCTTCTCATCCGCGGCCTCTTGCTTCATTTTCTAGAGCTCGGCCTTGAGTTTTTCAACCTCCGCAACTGAAGTTGTGGAAGCAATAAATAAATAGTTACACTGGGTTACAAGTGCGGATCATTAACAATATACAGCACAGATGTTACGATTCGGCCTACCTTGTGCCTCATCGAACCTCTTGTTCAGGCTATCAAGCTCCTCCTCGGAGATCTTGAGCTTCCAATTTAGCTCGGCAAGCTCAGCGGCATTAACGGCCGCCGCCGACAACGATGCCTACCAGAAATACAAAACACATGTCCGGTCATGTGCGTTCCAACCCCCGAACTGCTAAGGATATGACCTTATGTTCGGTCCTCTTAAGGGCTTTAAGAACATTGCGGGATTAATGGTGCCTTGTACAAATTGGTCACTCCTGAGTATTTGACCCCCGGCTGCGTTTTTGCAAACCCATCCGGGGCTCGGGGGCTACTACATATATAAAGATAGCACAAACTCAAAATTAAAATTGTTCGGGAAAAGGGTATTATGTGACTCACCTTGAAGCCCGTCAAAAGACCATTGAAGGCCTCTTTCAGTCCGTTATCAACGGACTGAATTCCTTGCAAAACCACACCCATAAGAGTGCGGTGATCCTCGGAGATGGAGGCGTTTGACAGAGCCTCCTCCATGATCGGCCACCCAGTCATCGGTGGCACCGGTGGTGACCGGCCCGCCCGATCTCTGATCGGGGACTGAACCGGTAGCTCCGGGGGCACAGCATGCTCCAGAGACATCCTCAGAGGGGACTGAGCATTCCTCTGCCCTTCCTCCTCAGCGGCCAGGGGAGTTTTTTCCCCCTGCTCTTCAGCGACCGAGGCGTCGACCTCGGCCATGGCGTGGTCACCCCCACCGCCCGTGTTCGGCTCCAAAGGAGCCGGGCGGGATGACACCTCCATGGCATCCTTCGCGGCCCCGGGAGGTGTGGGGTGTGACGCAGTCCCACTCTCCGCCAGCTCGACGGGTGGGGATTCCCCGTCCGATATCTGATCGGTGGGGAGAATGCGTGGTGGGTTGCAGAATTGAAAGGCGTCCATGCGTTTAAAAACATTACAGACTTTGCATAAACAACTCAGGGAGTCTTCGGATTCATACCTTCGAGCTAGGGGCTTGACCCTTAGGTTCCTTTGGGGAACCTTCTCGGAGTCCTCGGACTCAGTATCAGAGTCCGAGCTGTCGTCGGCCAGGATCAACCTCGGCCGACACGCCCTCTTCGGGGCAGGAGGAGACACGTCCTCCGCGGCATCTGGCGACGCCGCCCTCTTTCTTGTAAGAGGGGTATCGCCTTCCCCCCCCCCCCGTCCTCCTGCTCTTCCTCATGGGTAGAGGAGGCATGGGTTTCCCCGGACATAGCGTCCGGCTGGTCCCGGATGCGGAGACCTTCTCTGTTCTTCTTCTTCTTCTCTGGCGCCATGTACGGCGCCACGACGAGCATCGCCGACAACAACTCCGACCTGGGGTCTTCGGGTTGTGGCGCCGGGCAGTTAACGCTCGCGGTTTTCCTCAACCATTTCTTCGAAAATGAAGGAAGGCGTTCAGTCCTTTTTCCAAAGAAACAGAGTCAGTAGATTAAAATTATACCGTACCTGAGTAGGCGGGTTATCGGCGCTTAGGCCCGAATCCTCTTCCTTGGCTGGCCAGCTTTTCTGAGGCTTGAATAATGCCCTCCACAACTTCTCAGAGGTAGTGCGGAAGAGTTGGCACACGGTAGGCTCGTCCCCACGCTGATAAGCCCACATTGGGGAGGCCTGGCGCTGGCAGGGAAGAATACGGCGGTGGAGCATGACCTGAATCACATTGACCAGCTCAACCTTGGCCTCGATCACCGAGGTAATGCACTTCTGCAGCAGTTTCACCTCTGCATCCGACCCCCAGTCGAGGCCCTTCCTGAGCCACGAGGTCAATCTCGTAGGGGGTCCGGATCTGAACTCGGCAGGCGCCGCCCAGCTCTCATCCCTTGGTTCGGTGATGTAGAACCACTCTTTCTGCCAGATCTTGATTGTGTCGATGAAGGTGCCGGTTGGCCACTCAATGCGGGGGAGCTTGCTGATTACCGCCCCTCCGCAGTCTGCATGCTTGCTAGCGACAGTCTTCGGCTTGACGTTGAAGACCTTGAGCCATAGGCCGAAGTGCGGCTCGACCCGCAGGAAGGCTTCACAAAGAATGATGAAAGCCGAAATATGCATAAAGGAGTTCGGGGGAAGATCGTGGAAGTCCAACCCGTAGAAAAACATGAGACCCCTGACGAAGGGGTGGAGCGGGAAGCTTAGTCCCTGGATGAAATGGGGGATAAATACCACCCTTTCGCCAGGCTTAGGGGTGGGGACGACCTGTTTCGCTTCGGGAGCGCGGTGGAAGACGTTGGCAGGGAGGTAGCCGGCGAGTTTTAGCTCCCGGATATCCTTGTCGGTGACCGTGGAGGCCTCCCACTTGCCCATGGAGCCCGAGCCCGTCATGGCTAAGCTCAGAGGGGAAGTTGAGGAAGAACTAGATCTGGGCTCTCGGAGCTTGAGAAGATTGGGAAAGCAGGGGATGGGAATGGGAAGCGTGCGTAATCCTTGGGGTTTCCCCCCCTTTTATGAAGCGTCACGCCGATTAGCCTCCCTTTGCTGCGCCGCGAGTCTCTCCGCTTCCCAAGGCATGCGTGCCATTATGCACGCGCAAAATAGACCTAGGGTGCTGATTATATCCCGTGTGAAATGGAGCACGATCTATATATTGATGAGTCATGTCAATGTAAAAGTGGCCTCGAATCGCGAATCGAGTTGTCATAACTGGTTCAGCGGTCGTGGTAGGCCACGATCCTTTGTCAGAAAGGTTGTTGTAGGACCGAAAGTATGTCTAGAGGGGGGGTGATTAGACTAATTGACCAAATAAAATTTCTACCTTTTCCCAATTTTTAGTGTTGGCAGATTTTAGCATTCATAGCAAGTCAAGTACACCCTACACATGAATGTCTAAGAGTATAGCAGCTGAAAGTAACAACAAGCATGAGTAGCAAATGAAGGGTAGGAAGATCAAACGCAATTGTAGACACGATGATTTTTCCCGTGGTTCCGATAGGTGGTGCTATAGTACGTCCACGTTTATGGAGTCTTCAACCCACGGAGGGTAACAGTCGCGAGAGTCCACGGAGGGCTCCACCCATAAGGGTCCACGAAGTAGCAACCTTGACTATTCCATAACGGCTTCCGTCCACGAAGGACTAGCCTCACTATGGGTAGATCTTCACGAAGTAGGTGATCTCCTTGCCCTTACAAACTTCTTGGTTCAACTCCACAACACGAAGTAGGAGGCTCCCAAGCGACACCTAACCAATCTAGGAGGCACCACCCTCCAAAAGGTAATAGGCTCGGCAATGACGATGAACTCCTTGCTCTTGTGCTTCAAGATGATAGACTCCTCAACACACAATCACTCTCTCACATATTTGGCTTGGTGGAAGAGATGGGATTGGTGGAAAGCAACTTGGGGAGGCTAGAGATCAAGATTCATATGGTTGGAATGGAATGGCATGATCTCAACACATGAGTAGGTGGCTCTCTCTCAGAAAATATGATGGGGCAAGTATGGAATAGTTCTGAGTGCTTCTTTTTCGAGAGGGTGGTGGTGAAGGGGTATATATAGGCATCCCCAAAAATCCAACCATTACACACAAAATGACCAACTCGGTGACACCGATGTGTTAATCTCGGTGGTACCGAAGTGACCAAAAGGTGGCAACTTTTGAATCTCGGTGAGACCGATATATGAAACTCGGTTGCACCGATAAGGTGACCAACGGTCAGATTACCCAATCTCGGTGACGCCGATTCAACAAACTCGGTGGTACCGATTTTGTGAAACTGCGTAACAGAAAGTTGGCAACCCAAACTCGGTGGCACCGAAGCAGAATCGGTTGCACCGAAAGGCTAGGGTTTGGCTTATGTCTGTCTGAGTATGAGAATCGGTGGCACCGAGTGGAAGTGTTGGTTGCACCGATTTTGGATATTTGACTTTGGACAGACTTTTGTGGAAGAGCTTGTGGGTGTTTTTGGTGACTATCACTTGTGCATGTATGAGCATTTTGTTCACCAACAATACCTTACCCCCTTTTAATAGTATTGGCTTTCCTATGGACTCAAAGTGATCTCTCACAAAGTAAAATGTAGAGTCCTCTTGCTTGAAGCTTTGCCAATCCATTTCCTAAACATCATAGCACAACACAATCAAGCAAAGGTGAAGGATCATCTCATAAGTAGCATAATGATAGGAAATAGTAGCAACACACATTAAGCGTATGATCACACACCAACAAACGTTTAACACAAGCAACCAAAAGACCAAATGTTTTTGAAAAAATGATAAAAACCAAACGCTCTCTCACTCGAAGCCTAAAGATCTATATACACTTCTCCCCCTTTGGTAACAAGGTACCAAAAAGTTCAAAGAGATATAGCTAAGCGTTCTTGGGCTGATCTCCTCCGATTGTTGATGAAGGAGTCGAGAGAACTGCATCGGCGAAGATCTCAGCTGATGTCCTGCATGGAGTTGGAGTGGCAATTGGAGGAACTGGAGCTGATGGAGCTGAGGTGACAGTGGCAGGAGCTGATGAAGAGGGCCTCAAATCTGGAGCTGGCACAGTGGCTGATCTGGCCTGGGTGGTGAAGTGTGTGCCTGGCCTGAGAGGAGAGTCATACTCATCAACATCATCATCATCTGAAGAATGGGGAAGAGGCACAGAGTCAACTTCCTTCTTAAGATCATTGATTGTCTTGGTCAGCCCATCCACCTTGTCATTAAGGGTCTTGATCCTGTTCTCAAAGATCCTGACAAGACTGTTTTGATTGTTCAGAATGTCCTTGATGTCCTTCTGCATACCCTGAACGGTTGAGATCAAGAGATCCATCTGCTCGTTCCTGGATCTAGGGACCTGAGCACTAGTGGCTCTAGCTGCCTCTGCCTCTGCCTGTGCTCGAGCTGCAGCTGATGTGGGATGTTCTGGGTCCATCACCACAATGTTGTCCTCTAAATCTGGCTGTAGGGGCAAGTGGGGTCTATCCGGAGCAAAGATGTGCTTCTCCAGCTTGGAGTTGATGAGCATCTGAATGTAGGGTGCATAGCAGCATGAGCGCTTCTGATCAGCAGCAACCCTCTTCACTGTCTCTACAATCAAGTCCATGACTCTAATCCTGGTGTGTCTGTCAAGATGGATCAGCATGTTGATTGAATAGCCTCGGATCATCTTCTCATCTCCTGACTTGGGCATCAAAGTATGCCTCAAAATGGTGTTCATGGTACGGAGGCCAGCCTGGAGGAAATAGATAGATCCAAGCTTGTGAGACTTCACATGAGCAGCAGGAATCTCATTGTACATGTTAGCCATAGCATTGTGGCTCTCCTTGGATTTAGAGTAGACATCCGAGTCACCATCCTGCACCTCTGGGACTCCTAAGATGGCAGCCCAATCATCAACAGTGGACTCGTATCTAGCTCCTTCAGTCATCCATACAATCCTACCATCTCCATAGAAGTGAGCAATGGAGTAGAATTGCATGATCATCTCATCATTCCATGCTGTAAACTCTTTGCCAACAAACTCATCCAAGCCAATGCAGTGAAAGTTGTCTTGAACACTTGGAAAGTAATCTTCATTCTCCTTGATGTACTTCCAGTCAACATATCTCATGTCACTCACAGCTGGACTCTTGTCAAGCAACACAGTCTCATAGAAATCCTGTTGCTCCTTGGTGTAGAATCTGTAGTCCACAGCTGTCTTCCTCCTCTGGGCATATGGATCAACAGCTCTCCATGCCCTCAAACCAGAATCCTTCCTCTTCTTCATATCTTCAGCAAGTGGATGGCTGGCATTGTGTTCAGGAAGGCGTGGTCTAAGTTTCATCAAAGCAGACATGGCATCCTCATCCTCAACTCTGGAGGTAGTTCCCTTGTTCTTCTCAGAAGCTGGAATCTGTCTGGATGTCCTCTTGGGCTTTTCAGCAGCAGCCTTCTTGGGGGCAGACTTGGTGCTCTTGGATGTGCCAGTCTTTGGCATAGCATCTGCCATAAGCTTCTTTTGCTTCTTCTTGGGAAGGGCCTTGACAACCTGCTCTTCCTCCTCCTCAGCAGTAGCACCAGCAGCCTCCTCAAGGTCCTCATACATGGAAGTTTGCCTACCAGTGACATAGACAATCCTCTTTCTGGCCTTCTTCTCTCCTGCCTTCTTAGGCATTGACTTCCTTGGGGGCTCAATTGTCATGGAAACCCTAGCACTCTCAGGTGCTCTCATAGCCTCAGAGCTAGCATATACCTTGCTGACAGTCCTCCTTGAAGAGGTGGCTTCATTAGCAGATTTCTTGGCAGCTTTCTCTTGCTTCTTGGCAAGAATTTCCTCTGGCACAAAATCTGAATCCTACTCATCTGAATTCAGCTTCTTCCTGGCCCTAGTAGCAGCCTTGGGCAACCCATGAGAACTGGGGGAGCCTGGATCTGAAGAGGAACTAGACTCAGGACTAGTGCCTGAACTCATGACAATATTCTGCTCTTGGAAGTTGTTCTCACTGTCCTCAGCACTTGACATACTGACCCTGTGAATAGAATATAGAGGCGTAGAAGAAGATGAGTCATCACAAAATGCAGCTGTTTTCAAAAGTTTGAACTAAGATTTCTCAAATTTTGCATTCTGCCAAATGTATGTCGGTACAACCGAGACAAAATTTTTGAACACACCGAGACAAACAACCTGCTTTCCAGAAACTTGGCACTATTCTCGGTCACACCGAGAATTAGTACTCGGTTCCACCGAGGTGTTCTCAGCTGGCCAGAAAATAAAATCGGCGCTACCGATTATTTTGCATCGGTTCTACCGAGATTCATGTGGCGGACGGCAAAACCTAAAAAATCAATCGTTCGCTAATCTACAGGAACTTTTAGAGGATAGGGAGGTTTGCAATCTGTGTCTTATCGATAAAATCTACTCCAATGCGTGAGAATCAGACGGGGAGCGCAAGGAGGGCCGGATCCATACCCTAGCTTGGTGACGGATCCGCTACGGCGGCGACGGCGGCGAAGATGCCCGACGATGGGAAGCAAAGGCGACGACCAGGGGTCACGAATCGGCAGCGTAGGGTTTTGGGGCACGACGGCTTGAGGATTGATTTTCAAAGCATTGGGTCCACAGCATATATACCCTTTGATGTCGGTGACACCGATTCTAAATTTTCGGTGTCACCGAGTTCCTCAACTGTCAGTTGACTTAGAAACTCGGTGTAACCGAGAATATGGAATCGGTAGTACCGAGATTGAAAACCAGATCAACCCTAGGCATTCGGTGAGACCGAGAATATGGATTGGTTCCACCGAGATGCACTTGGGAGGTTTTAATGGTCAGTCCTTTGTCGATACGGAACTCCGAGTGCTCCACACACAGAGGGATCGAAAAGTATTTGTTCAAATTTTTTGATGCAGCATGAATGGATTAAGAGGTGAGAAAGCATAGATAGCTAGAGAGTGGTCCTAGGTATTCTTGTCCATCCAATTGGCAAAAGATAAATCAAAAACCAAATAGCAACAATTGGATGTCCTCGAATGGATAAATAAATGCAGACCAACATGCTCACACAATAAGATGTCAAATGAAATCGTGGCAAACATGCACATACATAATAGCATCTAACAAGCATTTTGGCGATGACGAAGTCATCTATATATGAGTATATTGACTTAGGAGCCAAGTAAGAATACTTGATCATAGGTCATACTCATCGTTTAAGCACAAGTGGGGTTACCACTTTTACATAAAGCATTTAATGTTGTCACATTCTAAGAGATGCTTTGACTCAAGTCTTAGAGTAAAGCTCCCCCTTGATGTGACATCCCCCCATAGGAGGGATATACTAACCTTGGGTTTTGTCGATGAAGACTTCATGTTGGTGAGGTAGTGGTGGATGCTCAAGGTTGATGAAGATCACCAAGAGTTGGGAGCATCCTTGTTGTTTCCTTACTCTTCTCACCTACATGGGTTTGTCCCAACACACAAGAGACAAATACAAGGATATCTATGGACATGGAGTGCAAAGCATGTGTAATGATGTCCATTGATTTGTTGATTACCTTGTCCCTTGCTTACCTTCGAGGGAATGTGTGACTCCTTGAACTATTGCATAGAGTTGATGTTGATTGCAAATAGTTCTTGCCAATAATGAATGTGAGTGAATTTCATTGGCGGAGTCACCCCTCAAGAACTCTCTAGTTCTTCTTCTTGGGGACCCACATCAACTTGATGGGGATCCTTGGTGTTGAAGTAGCCTTTGTAGAAGTTGAGCTTGAAGTAGCCTTGGGAACCCACTCCACCAAAGCTAGGGATTCATCTTCATATGAGTCAACGTCCTCTTGAAGCTTGTTCTTGCCCTTGAGCTTGTGGTCATGTGGTGGAAGGTCATCTTGAGTGTTTTTTCCCTTGGGAAGAGTATTTTCATACTTCTCCTTTTGAGGAACAAACTTGGGCTTGGGGTATTGACCTTCTTCCCATTTAACTCCATTAGCGTTGAAGTAGCCAACACCATGGTTCTTCCGGTATCCTCCGTGCTTGCGTACAATTTCCTCAAATTGCTTACACCCGGCAAGACTCTTGTAGATACCTTTCTCTATAATTCCTTTCAATAAAGCATTTTCTTGCTCAAGTGTAACTTGGCTAAGAGAATCATCATTAGTGGAATCAATAGAACTACTAGAAGCAACATCATTAGGTTTAGCATTTTTATTGTTGCTACTAGATGAAGAACTTTTCTTGCCTTTGTTACTAGTTTGTTTAGTTTTAACTGGTGGCATGAATGTAGACAAGAGTAGTCATTTGGCTAGATAAGATGAAGTCTTATTTCGGAGATCGTCATTGATAGCTTTAAGAAACTCATGCTCTTGCTCCAAGTTGAGCTTCTCGAAGCGTAGCTTCTCATGAGTTCTTACAAGCTCTCTATGATCTTCAAGAGTAGATTCATGAGCTAACTTAAGAGTGTTTAGTTCTTTAGTTAGTTGTTCTATTTTCATCTTATCATTATCAATTGACTTATCTTGACTAGCATGAGAATTATCAAGTTCATTTGGACTAACATCACTAGTTTCATCAAAGAGCAAGTCATCATCACAAAGCAAATCATCTTCATCACTATTGAAATCAAGATACTCGGGGTGTGATACCTTGGGGCCTTTAGCCATGAAGCAACTTCCACTCCCTTCATTTGGTGAATCAAATAGATCATAGGAGTTAGTAGTCACTAGTGCAATTCCGGCAACACCATCATCTTGACTATAGTCGGAGTCGGAGTGATAGCTTCTCTCGGAGTTGTTGTCGGGGTCGGAGCCGGAAACCCATTCACCAACATGAGCTTGATGTTTTCTTCTTGTGTAGCTCTTGGTGTACTTGTCCTTCTTCTCCAAATCTCTACTTCTCCTTGAGGGTCTTCGTTCATAACGATCATCTCTACTCCTTCTCTCTCTTTGAGGTGATTCATTCCTTGAGCTTCGTCTTCTAGGTGACTCTTCTCTTTGTTTGTAGGGAGCCATGCACTCATTGGAGTAGTGTCCGGGCTTCCCACAATTGTAGCAATTGCGGTCATGACTTGACGAACGCTTCTCATCATATCTTGAGTTGGAGCTTCGTTCTTTGCCTCTATTCTTGTAGAACTTGTTGAATTTCTTGAGCATGAGGCTTATCTCTTCATTGGTGACAAGGTTGTCGCTTGAAGTTGCGAGAGCATCACTTGTGGCTTTGTAAGCACCGCTAGACTTGTTGTGAAGCTCTTCTTTGTCTTTGAGTGTCATCTAATGAGCAACAATCCTTCCAATGACTTCCGTAGGCTTGAGATCTTTGTAGTTGGGCATCATTTGGATCAATGTGCACACGGTGTCGTATCTCTCATCCAAAGCTCTAAGTATCTTCTTGATGATGAATTTGTCGGTCATTTCTTCGCTTCCTAAGCCGGCAATCTCATTAGTGATGAGAGCTAGCCTAGAATACATCTCTGCGACTCCTTCACCATCCTTCATCTTGAACTTGTCAAGCTGACTTTGAAGAACATCTAACTTGGATTCTCTCACGGACTCGGTTCCTTCGTGCATATCAACCAAAGTATCCCAAATCTCTTTTGCATTCTCAAGACGCACTACTGGAATCAGGATTTTTGCCGTCAGCCAGCTCTTTGCCGTCAGCTAGCTGACGGCAAAGAAGGTCTTTGCCATCAGCTTACAGAAAACTGACGGCAAACAAAGAGCTGACGGCAAAGATCATGTTTGCCGTCAGCCATCTCTTTGCCGTCTGCTAGCTGACGGCATAGAAGCTTTGCTGTCAGCTAGCAGACGGCAAAGAGAAAGGGTGGCCCACTAACGAGAACCACCTAACGGCCACTTTCTTTGCCGTCTGCTAGCTGACGGCAAAGCTTCTATGCCGTCAGTTAGCAGACGGCAAAGAAAGTGGCCAACTAACGTCCGTTCCCCCCCCCCGGCCCCACCCCACTAGCTAGGCTCTTTGCCGTCTGCTAGCAGACGGCAAAGAGATTTGACCTATCTAAAACAGTCAGCGCCCTGCGCCCCACCCCTCTCTCTCTCCCCTCACCTAACCCGCGCTGCCCCCGTGCCCGAGCCGCCGCCGCCCCGCGCCACCCCCCGGAGCCCGAGGCGCCACCGGCCAGCCCCGCCCCCCGGAGCCCGCCCGGCGCCCCACCCCTCTCTCTCTCTCCCCTCTCTTCCTCTCCCCTCACCTCACCCGCGCCGCCCCCGTGCCCAAGCCGCCGCCGCCCCGCGACACTCCCGGAGCCCGAGGCGCCGCCGGCCAGCCCCGCCCCTCGGAGCCCGCCCCGTCGTCGGCCGCCCGGCCGCCACGCCCAGCGGACGCAGGCCGCGGCGGCCGCCCTGCCCCGCCCCATCGCCGAAGCCGCGCCGCGCCGCCCCGCCCCGCCGCCGGAGCCGCACCGTCACCGGCCGCCCTTCCCCTCGGCCTCCTCAACCCGCGCCCCCTCCCCAAGGTGAGTTTTTCTGTTTTTTTTCCTGTTTTTTTAGATTTAGTTTAGGTTAGTTTAGTTTAGTTTAGTTTAGGTTAGTTTAGTTTAGTTTAGTTTAGGTTAGATTTAGTTTAGTTTAGGTTAGGTTTTTTTTCTGTTTTTTAAGAATAAACAAGAAAGATGAAAAAAAAGAAGTAAAAGAAGAAGAGGAAGAAGAAGAAGAAGAGGAAGAAGAAGAAGATGAAAAAAAAGAAGTAAAAGAAGAAGAGGAAGAATAAGAAGAAGAGGAAGAAGAAGAAGATGAAAAAAAAGAACAATAAGTAGAAGAAGAAGAAGAAGAAGAAGAAGAAAGAAAGAAGAAGAAGATGAAAAAAAAAGAAGTAGAAGTAGAAGATGAAAAAAAGAAGTAGGAAAAGTAGAAAAAGAGGGTCGCCGATGGTGATGCATTTATTGATGATGCTGATGAGCACGTCATTACTGATAGTGATGATGATTATGCATTTATTGATCCCGGAGCATATATAGACGATGAAGATTAATATTAGTAATGTCAGGTATTCAATTATTATTATGTACATATATATTATTAATTAGTTCATGTTATTAGGTATTCAATTTTTTTATGTTGTACTAATTTCGTTTACTCTTTGTCATTGCAGGTGTTGACAGATGGTGGGCGCGGGTCGAGAGCGCTCCGAGCCTCCTTCCTCGGCGCGTGCTGGGAGGGGTTCTATTATTCCACCCGAGCACCTCCGGAGAGCGCTGGTACATAGTATGCAGACACCGGCGGGAGCTTCTTCTTCGGCCGGGAGAGGTCGGGGGAAGACGAAGAGGGGTGCTAGAGGTGGACGTGGCGGCGGGAGAGGTAGGAAGGCTGCTGCACCTTCCTCGCCGCCACCCCCAGCTGATTCTCCCGACCACTGGAGTGCTCCGTCTCAGGTGGACCCGTCTGACTTGGACCCGTCTCGGACTCCGGTCCACGAGCCTCGGGCCGACGAGCCTCGGGTCGCCGAGCCTTCGTCCCAGGAGACTCCGGTCCCAGAGTCTTCGTCCCAGGAGACTCCGGTCCCAGAGTCTTCATCCCATGTGACTCCGGAGGCTAGTGGCCATGCTGATGGTGGCGAGGACAACTTTTCTGAGGATAGCTATAGCGAGGGCGAGCTGGTTGAGGAGGGCAAGAAGGTCTACCAGCGTGGTGGTACAAAGCTCCCGCCCGTGCCGGTGACCCGCGATCAGAGGTGGTTGATTGTGCCTAATGGGGAGAAGTAAGTGCATTTACTCTTTTTTAACCTTTTGCCTTCATGTTTCTTCAAATTAGTATCTAATGTGTTGGCCTTGTCATACTGCAGGGGTTGGAAACACGCCCCTGGTGTCCGCAGGCCCAACCAGGTCCTTGTTGTGCTTTGCCGGCACCATTTCCCGGGGTGGGTCACGTTGCCCGGTGAGGGTGAGGTTCGACAGCTAGCACTGAGCTGGGAGCTGTACATGGCTGCCCCGGCCCCGCCGGAGGAGAGGGTCGACGGTGTCTTGTGCGAGACGGTGGCCGACATTGTGATCCGGCGGTTTTGGGTAATTTCTCCTTTACAGAATTAAAAATCAACAGCACCTAGTGATTGTACTAATCAGTGTTGTCTTGTTTGATTGCAGACCTTCTACAGGTGTCTTGAGGAACACGAGGCGGACGCGGCTATTGTTCTCGTAGCCGAGTGCAAGCGCCTATTTCAGAACTTACGGCACGAGACTCGGGTGCAGGCTGTTCGAGACTACTACGCCTCGACTAACATTAAGAGGGCCAAGAAGAAGTGCCGCGCCAAGTTTCTGAGTAAGGAGAAGTACATGAGGGTAATTACCTATTCTTAAGGCCTTGTACTTAGTTTCCTTGATTTGATTCGTAGGCGTAGCGCTGAAATTTCTCTTGTCTAACTTAGGTGCCCCCGAGATGGTGTGCGGATAGGATGGACTGTTGGGAGGCATTGGTGGATGAGTGGTGCTCTCCCCAATGGCTAACCGTCCACAACAAGGCCAAGGATAAGCGTGCCCAAATGAAAGGTGTGCCACACCATCAAGGGAGCTCCAACCTGTTTGAGTTCGGGGATCACTGGGTATGTGGTTTGCTTCCTGATTCATGCAATTTCATTCTTCATGCTAGCTTGAGCCCTTAACTAATATTTTGTTCCTCTCTTTTAGGCGCGACACAACAAGAAGGAGGTGCCACCGCTATTCGACCTCTATGCCATGGCCCATACTGCCCCGTACAAGAAGGCCAAGGCATTCTCTGAGGATGACCTCGATCATCCAGAGAGCTTCAGCAACATCTCCTCCCACAACAAGCTCGTGAGGTACAGAGATGAGGGGAAGACGATGAAAGGGGAGGACTTCAACCCGAGCTAGAGTCCTTTTGATCCAGAGCTCGTGATGATATCTGGTGGCGGGAGGCCCCATGGCTCGATAGCCATTGGGGATGGACTGATACGTTGTCCTAGAACTCTTCCGGAGATCAAGAAGCGCCAGACGAGCTCCGATCCTGAGATAAGGCCTCGTCCACGGCCAGGCGGCGGAGAGGGAGAGGGACATGGAGGAGAGGACGGCTAGGATGTGGGAGGAGGAGAGGAACCGGAACGACGCGTCTCACCGGGCCCTATACGAGCTCCTCGTGGTAAGTTTCTCCTGCATATTAGCCAAATCATGCACGTAATGTTCGTTTCATCACTAACTAATATGACTGACTCGTGAAAACAAAATGTGCAGACCGTGTGCCAGAACAACGGTCAGACCCCTCCGCCGATGCCCCAGATTGGTATAGCGCCCACGGTGAGTTTCATTTGAATGGTCATTAGTTACTAGTATTCACATTTGAGTTGCATCATGCTAACGAGACATTGCAAATGATCTTTGGTGCAGCATGCCTCCCGACAAGCATCGACCGATCCTTCTGCGTCTGCCGCAACCCCGAACGGTCCTTCTTCATCTCACACTGGCGCAAACCCGACCGGTCCTTCACCTCCGTGATGATGGTAAGTTTTCCCAAGTGTTTTGCTTAACAAATGCATACTTAGCTTAAGAAATGACCTATACTTAGCTTATTTTCCTCAAAAATGACATAATAACCTTACTTAGCTCCAAAATGACATATTTTACCTAGGATAGCTATAAAATGACCTATACTTAGCATTTTTTCCTCCAAAATGACTTAATATGCTTAGTTAGCTAAAAAATGGCATAACTACCTAAGATAGCTCAATAATGATCTATACTTAGCTTAGCTAGTTCATTTATGACATAATTAGCTTACTTAGGTAAAAAATGGCATAATAACCATGGTTTAGCTCCAAACTATCATATCATTAGTTTATTTTCCTCCAAAATGACAAAATAACCTTACCTAGCTCCAAAATGACCCATTTTAACTAGGATAGCTCAAAAATGACCTACACTTACCATTTTGTCCTCCAAAATGAATAAATATGCTTAGTTAGCTAAAAATGGCATAACTACCTAGGTTAGCTCAAAAATGACCTATACTTAGCTTCTTTAGTTCATTTATGACATACTTAGCATACTTAGGTCAAAAATGGCATAATAATCTTGGTTACCTCCAAAATGACATTGACTTAGCTTATTTTCCTCGAAAATGACATAATAACCTTACTAACCTCCAAAATGACCTATTTACCTAGCTTAGCTCTATAATGACCTACACTTAGCATTTTTACCTAGCTTAGCTAAAAAATGGCATAATTACCTAAGTTACCTTCGTTAGAAGAAGAAGAAGAAGATAAAGAAGAGGAGAAAAAGAAAGAGAAGAAAAATTCTTCTTCTTCTACTTCTACTTCTTCTTCTTCTTCTTCTTCTTGTTCTTCTTCTAACTTTCTTCTTTCCCAATTTGCAGATTTGCTTTAGATCACGGAAGCTTGCGTTGATGGAGTCTACTCTTCTCCTTGTCCTTCCTTTTTGTTTTGATTTTGTAGGATGAACAATGTGAAACTTGCTACCTATATATGTATGTATGGATGAAACCATTGTATGCTTGTTGTTGGATATATGTTGGCTATATATATGTTGGATATGGACTTTTGAGTTGGTATGTATATGTGTTGGATGATCATATCCATATGGCAGGGATATGTATGCTTGTTGAAAGTATTTTCAAATGTATATATATATATATCTGTGAAATTGATTGAATTTAAGAAAAACAGAAAAAACAGGGGCAGTACAGGCACTTTGCCGTCCGCTGGCAGACGACAAAGTTCTTTGCCATCTACCGGCAGACGGCAAAGCTGCCACGTGGCAGCTACCTGTGCAACCTGGGGGGCACTGGGCTGGCCTATGTGGTTCAAAGAACTTTGCATCTTTGTCGTCTGCCAGCAGACGGCATAGCGAGCCATGTGGCAGCTACCTGGGGGGAACCTGGGCTGTCCTATTTGGCCACTTTGACGTCTGCTAGCAGACGGCAAAGCACGCCGTTAACCCCTTAACGGACCTAAGCTGTCACGTGTGCCGTCCATGCCCTTTGCCATCTGCTGGCAGACGGCAAAGACCTTAGCATCTTTGCCGTCTGCCAGCAGACGGCAAAGTGCCCTTTACCGTAGCTTGTTCAGCCAGATGTGGTGCCGTCTGCTGGCTGACGGCAAAGACCTTTGCCGTCCGCCATGCATGCCTTTGCCGTCAGCCATGGCAGACGGCAAAGATCCTGATTCCAGTAGTGACGGCTAATTTTGTTGAATTCTTCGGGGCATAGGCAGTTGAAGAGAATGTCGCATGCTTGAGCGTTGTATTGCAACATCTTCAATTCATCCGCGGTTGCTTCACGATCCGGTTCCTTTCCATCACCAAAGAATTCACCTTGCAAGCCAACACGAACAACAGCCCATACGGCAGGGTTATGACCAAGAATGTGCATTTTCATTTTGTGCTTCCAACTAGCAAAATTAGTGCCATCAAAGTACGGACCTCTACGGTGATAATTTCCCTCACTAGACGCCATACTCTCCTAGGTTGTGAGACCAATGCAATGGAGACCAAAGCTCTGATACCACTTGTAGGACCGAAAGTATGTCTAGAGGGGGGGTGATTAGACTACTTGAACAAATAAAATTTCTACCTTTTCCCAATTTTTAGTGTTGGCAGATTTTAGCATTCATAGCAAGTCAAGTACACCCTACACATGCATGTCTAAGAGTATAGCAGCGGAAAGTAACAACAAGCATGAGTAGCAAAGGAAGGGTAGGAAGATCAAACGCAATTGTAGACACGATGATTTTTCCCATGGTTCCGATAGGTGGTGCTATCGTACATCCACGTTTATGGAGTCTTCAACCCACGGAGGGTAACGGTCGCGAGAGTCCACGGAGGGCTCCACCCATAAGGGTCCATGAAGTAGCAACCTTGACTATTCCATAACGGCTTCCGTCCACGAAGGACTAGCCTCACTATGGGTAGATCTTCACGAAGTAGGCGATCTCCTTGCCCTTACAAACTTCTTGGTTCAACTCCACAACACGAAGTAGGAGGCTCCCAAGCGACACCTAACCAATCTAGGAGGCACCACCCTCCAAAAGGTAATAGGCTCGGCAATGACGATGAACTCCTTGCTCTTGTGCTTCAAGATGATAGACTCGTCAACACACAATCACTCTCTCACATATTTGGCTTGGTGGAAGAGATGGGATTGGTGGAAAGCAACTTGGGGAGGCTAGAGATCAAGATTCATATGGTTGGAATGGAATGGCACGATCTCAACACATGAGTAGGTGGCTCTCTCTCAGAAAATATGATGGGGCAAGTATGGAATAGTTCTGAGTGCTTTTTTTCGAGAGGGTGGTGGTGAAGGGGTATATATAGGCATCCCCAAAAATCCAACCGTTACACACAAAATGACCAACTCGGTGACACCGATGTGTTAATCTCGGTGGTACCGAAGTGACCAAAAGGTGGCAACTTTTGAATGTCGGTGAGACCGATATATGAAACTCGGTTGCACCGATAAGGTGACCAACGGTCAGATTGCCCAATCTCGGTGACGCCGATTCAACAAACTCGGTGGTACCGATTTTGTGAAACTGTGTAACAGAAAGTTGGCAACCCAAACTCGGTGGCACCGAAGCAGAATCGGTTGCACTGAAAGGCTAGGGTTTGGCTTATGTCTGTCTGAGTATGAGAATCGGTGGCACCGAGTGGAAGTGTTGGTTGCACCGATTTTGGATATTTGACTTTGGACAGACTTTTGTGGAAGAGCTTGTGGGTGTTTTTGATGACTATCACTTGTGCACATATGAGCATTTTGTTCACCAACAATACCTTACCCCCTTTTAATAGTATTGGCTTTCCTATGGACTCAAAGTGATTTCTCACAAAGTAAAATGTAGAGTCCTCTTGCTTGAAGCTTTGCCAATCCATTTCCTTGCATCTTGGGGTATTTCCACAATCCTTTGCCAATCCTATCATTGAACTTTTCCTGAAATGTACTTAGTGGAAACATTAGTTCAATGACTTATATGTTGTTATTAATTACCAAAACCACAAAGGGAGCAAATGTGCTTTCAGTTGTCAGGAAAGAAACACTGTTTACATTTTGGGCATTTGGCCTTCGGGACGAAACAAATCATGGTGTTCGGGCTATCGTGTGATCAGGAGCCGGACAAGTATCAGCCGATCTTTAAATGGGAGGACGAACTCACCGCGCAAGCCGAAGACTCTGATCGAGCGGAGCCGCCAGAGCTGAGACCCTTGGCGTTGGGGGCTAGTTCGGGGGCTACTGAGGGAGTCCTGGACTAAGGGGTCCTCGGGCCGCTGGCCTATCGCCCAATAGGCCGGCTTGGTGGGCCGCACTATGACCGTAGCAGGAAGGGCCGGACACATCGAGACCTTGTGTTCTAGAAGGAAGTCCCGAAGGCGTATCGTGCACTCCAAGTCAAGATGAGGGAATCGACATCTCCATTCTCGGCAGGAGTCCTGTCATGTGTAAACCCTAGGCACCCCCCGGTGTCTATATAAACCGGGAGGGTTTTAGATTGTAAGACAGAGAAACTCATCTAGGGTTTTAGCTAGTCGATCTCGAGGTAGATCAAATCTGTAACCTTCATACCATCAATATAATCGAGCAGGACGTAGGGTTTTACCTCCGTAGGAGGGCCTAAACCTGGGTAAACATCGTCTCCTTCGTCCCCTTGTTGCCATCGATCCTAGACTCACAGCTCGGGACCCCCTACCCGAGATCCGCCGGTTTTGACACCAACACATGGCATTTTCTCAATTGCATCAACTTTAGCTTGATCCACCTCAATACCTCGTTCGGAGATCATATGCCCCAAGACAATACCTTCATTAACCATAAAGTGGCACTTCTCCCAATTCAAGACGAGGTTAGTTTGTTCACATCTCTGCAAAACTCGATCAAGGTTGCTTAAGCAATCATCAAAAGAGGTTCCGTAAACGGAAAAGTCATCCATGAAAACCTCCACAATCTTTTCACAAAAATCAAAGAATATAGCAGTCATACATATTTGAAAGGTAGCAGGTGCATTGCATAAACCAAAAGGCATACGTCTATAAGCATAGGTTCCAAAAGGACAAGTAATGGTGGTTTTCTCTTGATCAGATTGTGACACGGGTATTTGAGAGAAACCAGAATATCCATCTATGAAAAAAAAAGTGTGTGTGCTTAGATAATCTTTCAAGCATTTGATCAATAAAAGGCAAGGGGTAATCATCTTTTCTATTAGCTTTATTTAATTTTCTAAAATCAATTACCATCCTATAGCCAGTAATAATTCTTTGCGGAATAAGCTCATTTTTATCATTGGGAACAACAGTAATACCTCCTTTCTTAGGGACACAATGAACGGGACTCTCCCATCTACTATCAGCTATAGGATAGATTATACCTGCTTCCAGAAGCTTTAATATTTCAGTTCTTACCACTTCTTTCATCTTGGGATTCAATCGTCGTTGGTGATCAGCAACGGGTTTAGCATCAGGTTCCATATTAATCTTGTGCTGACATAGAGTGGGACAAATGCCCTTTAGATCATCAAGAGTATATCCAATAGCAGCACGGTGCTTCCTCAGAATTTTTAATAATCTTTCTTCTTCATGCTCTGAAAGGTTAGCACTAATAATAACAGGATATATCTTTTTCTCATCAAGATAAGCATATTTCAGAGTGCCAGGCAATTGTTTAAGTTCAAACACAGGATCACCTTTAGGTGGAGGAGGAACTCCAAGAGTTTCAATAGGCAAATTGTGTTTTAGTAGAGGTTGTTGTTCAAAGAAAATTTTATCTATTTCATTTCTTTCACGAAAGTGCAAATCATTTTCATGGTCTAGCAAATATTGTTCTAGTGGATCAGTAGGAGAAACGGCAATAGAAGCAAGACCAACTATTTCATCCTTACTAGGTAATTCTCTATCACGAGGTTGTCTGCTAAACTTGGAAAAATTAAACTCATGAGACACATCACCAAACTCAACACTGACAGTTTCTTTTTTGCAATCTATCTTAGCATTAACAGTGTTCAAGAAAGGTCTACCAAAAATAATGGGACAAAAGTCATCTCGTGGGGAACCAAGAACTAGAAAATCCGTAGGATATTTTATTTTCCCACACAAGACTTCAACATCTCTAACAATCCCAAGTGGTGTGATGGTGTCTCTATTATCAAGTTTAATAGTAACATCAATATCTTCTATTTCAGCAGGTGCTATTTCATTCATAATTTCTTGATATAAGGTAAAAGGAATAGCACTCACAATAGCACCCAAATCACATAAGCTATGATAACAATGATCTCCTATTTTAACTGAGACAACAGGCAAGCCAACTACGGGTCTATGTTTGTCTTTTTCATCGGGTTTAGCAATTCTAGCAGCTTCATCACAGAAGTAAATGACACGCCCATCAATATTTTCTACCAAGAGGTCGTTGACCATAGCAACACTAGGTTCTACTTTAATTTGTTCAGAGGGCTTAGGTGCTCTAATATTACTTTTGCGAACCACAGTTGATACCTTAGCATGTTCCATTATCCTAACAGGGAAAGGTGGTTTCTCAATATAAGCAGTAGGCACAACTGAATCAACATTGTAAATAATAGTTTCTTCTTTAGCTATGACCGGTTCTTTAATTTCTTCTTTAATAGGGGGGTGATATTTCAACCACTTCTCTTTAGGGAGATCAACATGAGCAGCAAATGATTCACAAAAAGAGGCTACTATCTCAGAGTCAAGTTCATATTTAGTGCTAAACTTGTGAAAAGCATCAGTATTCATAAAAGATTTAACACAATCAAATTTAAGCTTTATACCTGACTCATTACCTTCGTCGAGTTCCCAATCTTCAGAGTTGCGTTTAATTCTTTCCAAGAGATCCCACTTGAATTCAATAGTCTTCTTCATAAAAGAACCAGTACAAGAAGTATCGAGCATGGTTTGATCATTATGAGAAAGCCGAGCATAAAAATTCTGAATGATAACTTCTCTCGGGATATCATGATTGGGGCATGAATATAACATTGACTTAAGCCTCCCCCAAGCTAGAGCGATACTTTCTCCTTCACGAGGCCAAAAATTATATATATAATTCCGATCACGATGAACTAGATGCATAGGATAAAACTTTTGGTGGAATTCCAATTTCAAACGATTCCAGTTCCATGATCCAATATCATCACATAGCCTATACCATGTCAATGCTTTTCCCTTCAAAGATAAAGGGAAAACCTTCTTCTTAACTTCATCTCCGGATAAACCTGCAAGCTGAAATAGTCCACAAATTTCTTCCACATGGATTAGGTGCATATCAGGATGTTCAGTTCCATCTCCTGCATAAGGACTAGCTAGCAGTTGTTCTAACATACCCGAAGGAATTTCATAACCAATATTTTCATTAGGTGCTGTATGTTGAGGGGCAACTAATTGTGGTTCCGGTCGAGGTGAAGATACCCCGAACAAACCCCTCAAAGGATTACTTTCCATAGTAACAAGTGATAATAAATTTCAGCACGTAGTATAAGTTTTTCCTTACCGATTTCCACTTACCAAGAGCGCTTCACTCCCCTGCAACGGCGCCAGAAAAGAGTCTTGATGACCCACAAGTATAGGGGATTGATCGTAGTCCTTTTGATAAGTAAGAGTGTCGAACCCAACGAGGAGCAGAAGGATATGATAAGCGGTTTTCATCAAGGTAATTTCTGCAAGCACTGAAATTGTAAGTAGCAAGTGTTTTGATAGCAAGTAATTTGTAACGAGCAAGTAACGGTAACAATAGGTAAGGTGCAGCAAGGTAGCCCAATCCTTTTGTGGCAAAGGACAGGCCAAAACTATCTCTTATGATGAGCAAAGTGTTCTTGAGGGTACACGGGAATTTCATCTAGCCACTTTCGTCATGTTGGTTTGATTCGTGTTCGCTACTTTGATAATTTGATATGTGGGTGGACCGGTGCTAAGGTGTTGTTCTTACTTGAACTAACAACCTACTTACTCGAATAGCTTCAAGTCTAGCAACGGGGGCATAGGTCTCACCGTAGTCCATACCTTCGACTTGCGTATATCCTTGGGCTACGAGATGCGCCTTGTTGCGTACAACTTGACCGTCTTCATCTTGCTTGTTCCGAAACACCCATTTTGTACCGATGATGTTATGCTCGTCCTCGGGATTCTCCACGAGTGTCCACACTTTGTTCCTCTCGAAGTTGTGAAGCTCTTCATGCATAGCGTTCACCCAATCTGGTTCTTCAAGAGCTTGTTCAACCTTCAAGGGTTCAATGCTAGAGATGAAAGAATAATGCTCACAAAAGTTAGCTAAGCGAGTTTTAGAGCGAGTGATACTCCCGGTTTGTATGTCACCGAAGATTTGGTTTAGAGGATGGTTCTCGGTCACTTGTGCTCGAACTCGGGGTAGCTTTAGCTTGTTGGATGGTGGAGCTTCTTCATCATCATCTCCTTCTTCTTCGTTGTTGTCGAAGGTGTCATCTCCTTGAGGTGGTGGTGAAGGAGGTTGTGGTGGATCTTCATGGTGTACTTCCTCCTCCTCTTCATCTTGCCGTGTACCACTTGTGGATGCTTCCATGTCGTTTTGTCGATAGCCTTGATGCAAAGTAGGAGCTTCCACTTTGGTTGATGAAGTACTTTCCTTCACCTCCTTGGGACGAATCTTGCCAATGGACAAGTCTTGGATAGCTTCTGAAGGATCCTTATCTCCTACATCATTTGGCAATTGTTCGACTTGCGAACCATTAGATTCATCAAACTTCACATCTACCGTCTCTTCAACTTTTCGAGCGAAGTTGTTGTAGACACGGTAAGTGTGAGAGTTCGATCCGTAACCAAGTAGGAAACCTTCATGAGATTTGGGAGCAAATTTAGCATGACGATGCTTATCAAGAATGTAGCACTTAGAGCCGAATACCCGAAAATATCCAACTTGGGGTTTGTTACCGGTGAGTAGCTCGTATACCGTTTTACCGAGAAGCTTGTGCAAGTAGAGTCGGTTTGTGGCATGACACGTGATGACCCACAAGTATAGGGGATCGATCGTAGTCCTTTCTATAAGTATGAGTGTCGAACCCAATGAGGAGCAGAAGGATATGATAAGCGGTTTCCAGCAAGGTAATTTCTGCAAGCACTGAAATTGTAAGTAGCAAGTGTTTTGATAGCAAGGTAATTTGTAACGAGCAAGTAACGGTAACAATAGGTAAGGTGCAGCAAGGTAGCCCAATCCTTTTGTGGCAAAGGACAGGCCAAAACTATCTCTTATGATGAGCAAAGTGTTCTTGAGGGTATACGGGAATTTCATCTAGCCACTTTCGTCATGTTGGTTTGATTCGTGTTCGCTACTTTGATAATTTGATATGTGGGTGGACCGGTGCTAAGGTGTTGTTCTTACTTGAACTAACAACCTACTTATGATCAACCCCCTCGCAAGCATCCGCAACTACGAGAAAAGTATTAAGACAAAGTCTAACCATGGCATTAAACATGTGCACCCAAATCAGCCCCTTACGAAGTAGCGCACAAACTAGGGTTTATGTTTCTGTCACTCTTGCAACCCATCATATAATAACTACTCCACAATGCATTCCCTTAGGCCCAAGGGTGGTGAAGTGTCATGTAGTCGACGTTCACATGACACCACTAAGGGAATCACAACATACATATCATCAAAATATCGAACACATATCAAATTCACATGAGTACTTGCAACATGACTTCTCCCGTGACCTCAAGAACAAAAGTAACTACTCACAAATAATATGCATGCTCAAGATTAGAGGTGTATTGAATATCATAATGGATCTGAACATAAAATAATCCACCAAATAAATCATATAGTAATCAACTACACAAGGTAATCAACACTACTAGTCACCACAGGTACCAATCTGAGGTTCCGGTACAAAGATTGAACACAAGAGATGAACTAGGGTTTGAGAGGAGATGGTGTTGTTGAAAATGTTGATGAAGAATGGCCTCCCCAAGATGAGAGGGTTGTTGGTGATGACGATGGCTTCGATTTCCCCCTCCGGGAGGGAAGTTCCCCCGACGGAATCGCTCCGTCGGAGGGCAAAAGTGCTCCTGCCCAAGTTCCGCCTCGAGGCGGCGGGCTTCGTCCCGAAAGTCCTCCTCTGATTTTTTTTCTAGGGTTTTTGGGACTATATACCAGAAGATGGGCTCCGGAGGTGGGCCTGGGTGCCCACCCTCCACCAGGGCGCGGGTAGGGGGGCAGGCGCGCCCTGGTGGAGAGTAGCCACCTGGTGGCCCCCCTCCGATAGTTCTTTGCTCCAAAAATTATTATTTAATATATAAAAATTCTCCGTGAATTTTCAGCTTCATTGGAGTTGTGCAGAATAGTTATCTCTGACGTACTTTTTCGGGGTGCTGAATTCCAGTTGCCGGCATTCTCCCTCTTGATGTAAACCTTGCAAATTATGAGAGAAAAGGCATTAGAATTACTTCCCAAAGCATTATTATGCATAAAAACATTATAAATAACATTAATAAAACATGATGCAAAATGGACGTATCAACACGCTGTTTCCACGGCTTCTGCCCAAAAGTGTCTCGGCGTCTTGTATTCGTCAACCATCGTTCTTGCCATCTCAATGAGGGTTCGGTTCTTTCTCTCAACAACTCCATTTTTTTGAGGCGTGTACGTAGCCGAGAACTCATGTGAAATACCTTCTTCGTCAAGAAAGGTATCCACATAGGTGTTCTTGAACTCCGATCCGTTATCGCTCCGAACCTTCTTGATCTTCACTTCAAATTGATTGTGCGCTTTGCGAGCAAAGTTCTTGAAGATCTTTTGTACCTGCGACTTGTCATCAAGAAAAAATACCCACGTAAATCTGGAAAAATCATCAACTATAACTAGACCATAAGAGTTTCCACCGGGACTCTTGTAAGCATTGGGACCAAAAAGATCCATATGAAGTAACTCGAGTGGTCTCCTAGTGGTCATGATGTTCTTGACCGGATGACTTCCACCTACTTGCTTTCCAGCTTGACAAGCGCTACAAAGCCTATCTTTGTCAAAGATAACATCTTTAACACCAAGTATGTGATCGCCCTTGATAAGCTTATCTAGATTGTGCATGCCTACATGTCCTAGCCTTCTATGCCATAGCCAACCTTTAGATGATTTTGCAATGAGACAAGTACGAGGTTGGGCCTTTTTAGTGAAATCGACAATGTATAGATCACCTCTACGAATACCGGTAAAGACAGTGTTATGATTATCATGACGAAACACTTGGCAATCTACTTT
Organism: Elymus sibiricus; assembly: GCA_039707655.1. Taxonomy (NCBI): domain Eukaryota; kingdom Viridiplantae; phylum Streptophyta; class Magnoliopsida; order Poales; family Poaceae; genus Elymus; species Elymus sibiricus. The sequence continues at coordinate 56,439,728 of CM077671.1, read as the reverse complement.
AGTAAATAGCACATTGAAGCCGAAGTCTGCTAGTCTAGATACGGAAAGAAGATTGTAGCCAAGGGATTCAACAAGCATGACATTTTGAATAGAGCTATCATGAGATATGGCCACCTTACCAAGACCAAGTACCTTACCCTTAGAGTTGTCTCCAAAGGTCACGTACCTCCGAGGTCCTTGATTAGGTGTGATCTCTTGGAACATGTCTTTATCTCCAGTCATATGATCGGTGCATCCACTGTCGAGAATCCACTCTTTTCCACCGGACATGTAATCCTTGAAGTTTGCCATGAGACTTAGGCACTTCATCGTCTCGGCACATTCGATGTCAAACATCTCATCATCATCATAGTAGCCATGTTCTTCATTGTCATCATTTGGTAGAATCTCCTCGTCATAGAAACCAAGAGATCCGTTAGAATTTTGACTAAGACAATGTTCAAGCTTATGTATGTGAATGGCTTCTACAACAATGTTGCTAATGGTAGTGACATCTCCTTTAGCACGCATAAGATCACGAAGCTCAAATAAGCATTTATCAAAGTTTGGATCACTAGACTTCATTCCATGAAAAGCAACAGTCTTATGAAGAATTTCATCAAGATTACTCAATAAATAATTTGGATATCGTATCTCCAAATCATTCCACAAAGTATAAGCACATTCCAAATTCTTCAATTGAGTAAGCACAAATCTTGGCAAAGCTCGAATGATAAGATTGACCGTTCTAAGGTTACCAAGCATGTCAATTTCCTCTTCGTATGTGGGATGTAAGGGATCAATGGGGAACACATATGGATTTTCAATATACTTGCTGAAATGAAATTTGTCAAATAGATCAATCATAGCATCTTTCCATTGACTATAGTACTCCCCATCAAGAATAGGTACTCTACAACTCAAACTCTCCAAACTAGACACATCCATCTTCCTCCAAAGGTGATTAAACCAAGGTTATGGACACCTTGCTCTGATACCAATTGAGGGATCACTAGAAGTGTATGTCTAGAGGGGGGTGAATAGACTACTAGCACACATTAAAACCTACACCATATTCAAAGTTAATGGTTGACAGATTTTAGCAATTATAGCAAGTCTAGCACACCCTACACATGCAAGTCAACAAGTATGGCAGCGGAAATAAAGACATTGCACATGGAAGTAAGGAGTTGAGATAGGGAGATCAAACGCATAAGGGACACGAAGATTTTTCCCGTGGTTCCGATAGGTGGTGCTATCGTACGTCCACGTTTATGGAGACTTCAACCCACGGAGGGTAAAGGTCGCGAGAGTCCACGGAGGGCTCTACCCACGAAGGGTTCCACGAAGAAGCAACCTTGTCTATACCATGATGTCCTGCGTCCACGGAGGACTAGCCTAACTTGGGGTAGATCTTCACGAAGTAGGCGATCTCCTTGCCCTTACAAACTTCTTGGTTCACTCCACAACTCGAAGTAGGAGGCTCCCAAGCGACACCTAACCAATCTAGGAGGCACCACCCTCCAAAAGGTAATAGGCTCGATAATGTCGATGAACTCTTGCTCTTGTGCTTCAAGATGATAGACTCCTCAACACTCAATCACTCTCTCACAGATTTGGCTTTGGTGGAAGAGATTGATTGGGTGGAAAGCAACTTGGGGAGGCTAGAGATCAAGATTCATATGGATGGAATGGAATGGCTTGATCTCAACACATGAGTACGTGGCTCTCTCTCAGAATATCTGATGGGATAAGTGGGGATCTGTTCTGAGTGCTTCTCTTGCGAGTGACTGGTGGTGGAGGGGTATATATAGGCATCTCCAAAACTCCAACCGTTACACCTAAAGTGACCAACTCGGTGACACCGAAGTATAAAACTCGGTGGTACCGAGTTGCTCCAAAGGTAGCAACTTTTGAATCTCGGTGAGACCGATACAGAAATCTCGGCAGTACCGATAAGGTCAACGGTTAGATTCCACAACTCGGTGACGCCGATCCAAAATCTCGGAAATTCTGATTTTAAGAATCGAGGTAATAGAAAGTTGGCAAGCTGAACTCGGTGGCACCGATGTAGAATCGGTTGTACCGAAGATCTAGGGTTTGGCAGGGTTCTGTCTGAGTGGGAAATCGGTGGGACCGAGTGGGAAATGTTGGCAGCACCGATTTTCATGACAGGCTTGGAAAGACTTCTGTGGAAGAGTTTGTGGGTGTTTTTGGTGACTATCACTTGTGCACGTGGAGCATTTTGTTCACCAACAATACCTTACCCCCTTTTAATAGTATTGGCTTTCCTATGGACTCGAAGTGATTTCTCACAAAGTAAAATGTAGAGTCCTCTTGCTTGAAGCTTTGCCAGTCCTATTCCTTCTCCTTCTTCTTCTTGGGGATGCTCTTCACAATCCTTAGCCAACCTTCTATGTGGACTTTATCCGAAATACACTAGATAAAAGTATTAGTCCAAGAGACAACGTATGTTGTCATGAATTATCAAAACCACCAAGGGAGCATATTGTGCTTTCAGACCTGCTCCTGAGTGACTTGGCCATCATCTTGTGTGTCATGGACCTTCTCCTCAGTGACTTGGCCATCATCCAGTGTGACTTGGCCATCATCATCTGACACATCACCAGGTATAGCCCCTTGGCCCCCTTCTAACGTGTAGCTTTGGCCTTGGCAAAATGCCAGCTTTTCTCTCACCACATCCTTTCCTGTTGTGGCCTTGTTCATTGCAGTATGAACATGTTATTGTACCTTCATGTCTAGTCAGTACCTTTGTTCCATCTTTCTTCTCAATCTCATATGGTTGCTTTCTCCTTCTCCTGTTGGAAGGCCTCCCTACCTTTTTTCCATAGACAGGTGGCTTGATTTCACACCCATTCATCTTATCCCACTCACTCCTATCTCTGCAAGGCTTGATAATGGGTCTGTAAGCTAGCTTGAAAGCTTCTATACTATAACAGGAGTGCACCAGAGTCTCAGGTTCAATTCTCTCATGTCTGCAGCATGCAATTGCATGGTGACAAGGAACTCCACTTACATCCCACCTTTTACATGTGCAACTCTCCTCCTTAATGTCAACAATGTATGTCCTATTCTTGTTGTCAACTTAAAAAATGCCATCACCAACCCCCGAAACCATGCATGTAGCTGACAGCTCTATATTCTTTTCTATTATTTTCCTTATTTTTGGGCATATGGTTCCAGGCCAGGTCTCTGCCACTTTTCTCTTGTGGTAGAATCTGACCATTAGGTGTATCTCCCTAACCTCAAGAATATATTTGTTGAAAACCTCACAATTGTTGTTCACAAGGATATCACACTTGCACAAGACTCTCTGGAACCCTCTAACCCAAGGGTTTGGTGGAAGTTGCTCAAGCCACTTGTAGGCTTCTAAGCTGATGGCCTTCATTTCCTCCATGTTTGCAGCCCACAGTTCTGATGTTGTGCTCCTTGCACACTTCCATAGCTGGTTCTTAAGCACATCTCCTTTGTGTGTTTGCTGAAAGTTTTGCCAGATATGCCTGACACAGTGTCTGTGCTCTGCATCAGGAAAGTGTTGCCCCACTCCCCTTATTAGTCCCTTTTGCTTGTCTGACATTATAGTCCACGGCTCTGTATTCTGTATTCCCAAGTCACTCTTCAGATTTGACAAGAACCATTTCCATGTGTCAGTGTTCTCAACCTCCACAACTGCAAATGCTATAGGGTATATGCAGTCATTGGGATCCATCCCTACAGCACACAACATAACACCTCCATACTTGGTCTTCAAGTGGCATCCATCTAAACATATGACATGCCGACAAGCCTGCATGAAACCCCTTTTGTAGGCATCCAGAGAGAAATAATAACTTCCAAACATGTCATCATTGACTCCCACATAGAAAGAGCTGCCTGGGTTTGATCTTCTGAATTCTTGTGCATAATCCCACATGCAATTGTACTGCTCTAACTCATCTCCTTCAATGACTTTCTTGACTAATCTCTTAGCCCTTCTCAGCTTGCTCCTTGATGCTGTCATATTCCAGTCCTTCTAAACCACTCTTGAAAAATTCTTCATGTTCATATTTTCACCAGCTCTGAAGGAATCAAGGTATTTTCCAGCCATAAAAGGAGCAGTGAATGACCTAACACTCCATTTCTTTATGCAGGTATGCTTTGGGTTGTATTTCTTGAAAATGAAGCAATTAATTATGGTGTTATATGATGCAAACAAAGACCAATGGCACCCATCCTCACAAATAGCCTGCAGTCTTTTCCTATCATTTCTGGGGAACTTAATGTCAACTCTTTACTGACAGTTGTACTCTTTGATAGCTTTCCTCGGTAACTCAACAGTGCCAAAGGTCTGACCAACTTGGAACTCAATTTTAGTTAGGTCTTCTTCTCTGAAAGATTTGAAATTCAGCTTAACCTTATCTTCATTAGAGTCATGCAAACACATGTCCCCATCTTCAGTAGGATCATCAGGTTCTTCTTGGACTGCTTTACCTTTCTCAAAATCAACATTGTTGTCAAACAAGTCATTTTCATCTTGAAGATCAATGTCTGAATCAACAAGCTGTGTGTTATAATCATCATCTGAGTCATGAACTGCTAAATTAAACATAGCATCTACTGCATCCATGTTCAAAGCCCTGAAGGTTTTTCTGCCCCTACGCTCAAACTGAAATGAATGAACATAATCTCCTGGTTGAGGTGGTCCTGGTATGTAATCATCTTCTGAATCTTCCTCACTTTCAGATAGTGTATCTTCCTCACTAGGATCTTCACCAGCCTATTGCACTAGAACCTGGTTAGGCTGCTCCTCTTGTTGTTGATCAGCCTGTTGCTCTAGCTGGTGATGTGACTGCTCCTGTTGCACTTGCTCCTTCTTTGGTCTCATGCCACTGAATTTGACCACATGAGGATCCTCATCACCATAATTAACAGGAACAGTACTAAGATATGATCTCAGACTGTTATCATGATCAAGATAAATCTGCTGGAACTGGTTCCCATTTAGAGCACAATTCTTCATGTTTTCAGTCATAGTGTTGTCCCCGAGCTTAATCCCTCTTAATACATTCTTGTAAACTGTCAATCCAGAAACACACCAGTAAGCCCTGATCCTGCCCTCAAACTCATAACCTATTTCCTCCACTAAATTGGGAACAATAGTAGGTGTCCAATTATCTATATCACAGTAGTCATACCAAATGGAGTGGCCTTTGTGGTAACCCCTATGCTTGCATGAGCAAAGGAAATAGCCACCATGTATGACCTAAATAGAGAAGTGGTTGCCTCTGGGTTCTGCAAAACAATCACATTGACAATGTTCAGACAATGCAATCTTCAGACATATTCAGACAGTAAAAACAGAGTGCAATCTTCACACATATTCAGAAAGTAAAAACAGACAGTGCAATCTTCAGATTTTATTGCAAAATTCAATCTTTTTCATAATAAAAGCAGGGAATTATGGCCTCCACTGGACATATACATGATTTGTTAGGTCCAAAAGCAATTTTTTGGGGTATCTAAGATGAACAGGAGACATTTGACCAACACAAGGCCATATTAAAGCACAATTTAACAAGGCTTGGCCTTCATCCAGCACTACACCATTGCTGTTTCACCCTCTACCCCCCCCCCCTCCCCCGGAACCCTAATTTTGATCTGCTAAAACCATAGCATGTGAGCGCAATTGAACCCAACACGGAGTAGTTCCAGGAGCTAGCGTCGAAGGATCTACCGCACAGGGACGAGAAGACGATGACGTACCGTAAAGGGGCAGGTTGACATCAGGCGAGCGCCACGTTGGAGCGAGAGGGACATCACGCATGCCTGTCCCAAAGGGCGCGGGCGGCGACAGCTCGGTGTCCGACGACGAGCTCATGTCGTCGTCGCCACACGCGCGCATACCGGCGAGCTCGAGGGCACCACCTCGGCAGCGACGACGGGCAGGGGAGCGAGCGAGGAGGAACAGGGGAGCTACCCGACCAGGTGGGGAGCGAGCGAACGGGTGCGGTCCGACCAGGTGGGGAGGGGTTTTAATGTTTGTGTGATTTTGCAAAAAAAAAAACTGGTTTACCCGCGTATAGCAGCTGGCCATCGCCTGAAGCTGACTTGACAGTCAACGCACACGTGGACAGGCCAGTCAACTGCCAAATCAGCGAATACATATAGAAAAATGTAGAATGAACCGTATGTGAACCCCCAGGACAAGTATTGTGACCGTAGTTCGGGTATTTCTAACTACGTGGACTAAAATGACCATCGCGACAAGTTTAGGGACCTACAGTGATTTTTTCTCAACAATCAACTAAGGCAAGTACAACGCGAAACCACACCTTTTAGGTCTTCTTTGGTTTGTAAGATTTTTTTTAGTAATTCTACATGATAGGATTTTCAAAGGAAACATTCCTTTGGAGCCCTTTGATTTTTAAGAATGGAATCAATCCTTCAAATTTCAAAGAAAAAAAATATTAGCCTAAACTCAATGAAAATTTTCCTATCCTATACATCAAATGACATCTGTCTTCCATAAAAATAGAGATACATGTCATCTCATGTTTTATGATTTTTCTATTCAATGAACCAAATGAGGCCTTAAAGTCTTTTCACTTAGGACAGACCGATGTGACCAAAGAGGTATAGGCATGGTATCTCGAGAAAACTCTCGTTCATTAAGTCTAGTCCTTCACGTGTGCCAAAATATATAGTGACAAATTGTAGGCCACTAAAATTCATGAGTATCCCCTGCAATTTTAATTGTGGTTTCCTAGGGAAACGCGAAGGCAGTCTGCAGATTTGTCAGTCACTGGCAAGTGGGCCGTTGCACTTTGGTGTGTTGTATTTCTTCGTCTACCGCTTGGCCTGCTTGTGGACTGTAGGCAGCTGTTGTGTGTGTGTCGCTGGTGGTGGGTGTACGCGCGATTTTGCCCAGTGTACGCGCTGCTATGTGGCTCTGTTTTTTCTTTTTTTGGGACGTGACTCCGGTCGTGTCTGTGGTTAGGCTGGTCATAGTGGGAGTAACTTATCTAGTAATATAATGCATTTCAAGAAAAAATTGCTTATGTGGCATGTAGTTAACGAGGAAATAGGTGTTTGAAGTAACATAATATTTTACTGTAACATAGCGTTTCTTAAGAAAAAAATGAGTCTACAAGCTAATAAATAAAACCATTTATGACATCACTACTATGTTACTTTACACTATAAAGGCAGTAATTTCGACTAGTGTCATATGCATGACACCAGTATAAGTTGCTCCCTACTATGATCAGCCTTAGACTCTCCCACGTCTAATTCTCCGGAGCGGCCACGTGCGACAGAAATTGTGGCCATCGGCATCTCCCTATCTACGTCGACGAATTTTCGGCCAATGCTTCTGCAACTCTTGGATTTCAACAAGTTTGCTTCACTGGGACAGAGACGGAGGTGACAACGAGCTTTACTCATGGTGCTCATCGATGAATACAAATAAAAGTAGACTTAGACACCTCCAATGATTTGGATGTGTTCTTTAATTTTCGTATGAGTGTTTTTGCAAGGGTTGTGCTACTTAATATACATGACATTTGGCCTTTCCACAAAATAATAATAATAATAATAATAATAATAATATTGTCTTATTGTAGTGAGTATTGGAGTAATACTGATCAGGCATGAAATACAACCTTCAAAACACAAATCATCACATCCATGACACCTCTAGCTAGGTGATGCCATCCATTTAGGCATGCTTTTAGTATATACTAGAAGGACCGGGCGCGCTTTGCTGCGCTGCTAGATTAAAAAAACCTAATCACTCTATTTCAAAATACATGTGTATTACTTTTTTAAAATGTCAAACCTTTTAAACTTGATTAAATTTGTAGATAAATATATCAAAATCCATAATATCAAACCATTGTGATTAGATTCATCGTTAAGTGAATTTTTATATTTTTTTTCTTTAATATTGTGGATGTTGATATTTTTGCTCTTAACTTGGTCAAAGTTGAAGAATTTGACTTTTCAAAAAACTAATACCCCTTATATTTTGAAACTAATGAAATATTTCGTTTGATGTGTGGGGGAGATGACATAGTGTGTTTTATTTTTATTTATAATTCAGTAATTTGATGGGTCTTTCATGGTGCGATTCTATATTATATGCTAACCAACCTTATATATGTGGAGAAATTTCTACGTCGATGGCTGCATGGACGTGATTGATATGTTTTTATAGGCCGATTGATGTTGATTGATTTGAAAAAAATGTTTGTTCGATCAAAATCGTAAACCAAACCGATTAGGAAACATAGTGTATTTGTCTAAAGAATTAAACGGGTGAGTTGATCCGGTCAAAATCGGGTGATCTAATTTTAATTGTAGTCTTCAAGGTCTCAATTGAATGTGGACTCTTTAAAACTAAGAAGTATAGTGTTATAGAGATATAAATAAAATAATTAAACGAGATAGCTTTGAAAAATTGTTGATCTTAAGTCAAAATCGGGTGTCATAATGTCAATTGGAGACCTCAACTGAATGTGGGCTCTCCAATTCTGGGGAGATTAGTGTTATAATATATATTCCGATGTCCGCTATCACTAAGGCCCGGAGGCGACATTTAAACATTAAATGTGCGGCCGATTCCGGTTCCTTTTTGCAGAGCTGGCAGAGGCCGCAGTTGGGCCATCCCCTTCGAGTGAGTCTATCTGCCGTCCAGACTCTGTCCTGGATAATTAACCAGGAGAAGAATTTTATTTTTGGCGGCGCCCAGACCTTCCAGACCAGCCTGGGCATGTCAGACTTGATCATGCCAGCGAATTGCATCTTGTACGCCGTGGCTGCAGAGTATTGACCGTTGGCCGTAAATTTCCACCGAATGGTATCGTCATTATCCTCCAACAGTTGCACTTCCTGAACTTTTGCCCAAAGTTGGACAAATTGTTGGAGGTGGGCAACAGAGAGTCCTCCCTGCATGTCGATGTGACGGATCCAATCATTATTTAAGATAGCCTTAGCGACACTTGCATTCTTGCGTTTTGAGAGGTCGAAAATCCCTGGGGCCAACTCTTTTGGTTTTTGTCCCTGCAGCCAAGGTGCATACCAAAAACTCGTCGTTTGTCCGTTACCCATGGTGACCGTCGTCACGGAGTAGAAGAGATCCATGTCATCAGAATCGCAAGGGATGTCGAAGCCCACCCAGGCTCTTTGAGGGTCGGTCCATTGGAACCATAGCCACCGCAACCCGAGAGCTCTAGAGAACTTGACTAGGTCGACGATCCCCAATCCGCCCAGATTTAGGGGTCTGCAAACCAGTTTCCAGTTAACCTTACACTGTCCACCTGTCACCGAATTTGTTCCCGACCATAAGAAAACTCTTTGAATCTTAGTTATGTCGTCTGTGGTCCCCACTGGAATGTTAAGCGCGATGATATAATAAATGGCCAGGGAGGATAGAACCGATTTCACCAAGGCTGATCGTCCAGCAATGTTGATGTTTATTCCTTGCCAATGGGGGAATTTCTGCGCCACCTTGTCCACCAGAAATTGACAGTCGGATTTGGTTAGACTATGGATGGTGAGCGGTAGACCGAGGTAACGCATTGGGAACCCAGATCGGATGGACGAAAAGCTTTGGAGGATATCATCCAGGTCAACGTTTGAACAACGGATGGGTGCAACACTACTCTTAAGTGGATTGGCCACAAGTCCTGTCACCTCCCCAAAGTTAGCAAGGATGGTGGTGAGATTCTGAATGTCCTCTTTGATAGGGGCGACGAAGATGGCTGCTTCGTCTGCATAGAGGGAGGTACGCACCGAGGTATCCCATCCTTGTAGCCTATGAAGGAGGCCTTGATCTGCAGCTTTGTCAAGCAGTTGTTGTAGGGGGTCAATGGCCAGGACAAAAAGTAGAGGTGAGAGTGGATCGCCCTACCGCAGTCCCTTCTCCAGCTTGATCGGCACTCCCGGGATGCCATTGAGAAGGACTCTCGAGGATGAAGTGGCCCATAAGGCAGTAACCCAGTTTCCGAATCTAGCTGGGAAACCACGCCTCTGTAGCAAATCCAGAATGAAGTCCCATCAGACGGAGTCAAAAGCCTTCTTGATGTCCAGCTTTAGTAGCAACGACGGAGTCCGAGACCGGTGCAGTCGTCTGGCGAATCCCCGAACGAACATAAAATTGTCATGGATACTTCTAGATTTGATGAACGCACTTTGGGAGCGATACACCAGTTGATTCATGAATGGGGCTAGACGAGTTGCCATGATTTTTGTCAGAATCTTCGCGAAGGCATGAATGAGGCTGATGGGACGGAAATCTGAAATGTCCTCATCACCTTCCTTCTTGGGTAGCAACACGATGTTGGCTGAGTTCAGCCAATGCAGGTTCGCGGAATGCAGAGTGGAGAAAGAGTTCACTGCATTCATCATGTCCACCTTAATTATATCCCAACATGATTTGAAGAAGGCACATGTAAAACCGTGGGTCTGGTGCCTTGTCCCCCGGAAGTTGCGTGATTGCACTTAGGACCTCGGCCTCAGTGAAGTTGTCCCCAAGGCTGGATAAATCACAAGCATTGAAATGGAGAGCTTCCCAGTTAAAAATCTTTGGTGCGAGGTGCTCCTTTTTTAAATATGGTGGTGAAGTGATCCTGCGCGATCTTATCTTTTTCGTCGTGGGAGGTTACCCAGCAAGAACCCGTCCGCTGTCGATGTATGAAATTTTTTCTTTTGCGTGCGTTGCACCTGAGGTGAAAGTATTTCGTGTTCGCGTCCCCCTCTTTCAGTTTCTTAATCCTTGCACATTGCTTCTTCCTGGCCCGCTCCAAATCTGCCAGGCTTATGACCCTCCACTTGAGTCTAGCCCTAAGGTCAGCTTCTTGCGGGGAGAGCGGGCGATTATCCTGAGGCATGTCTAACTGGAGGATCACCTATAGGGCCATGTGCACCTGTAGGACCACAAGTTTGTAGCCCAATTAGCGATGGTCTCGCCGATATCTTTAAGGAGAATAATTTACTGTTCCTGTACAACGCATAGATAACCAACTGGATGCCTCCCAAGAAGCAGCCTATCCCATTTGGGACCTGCATTTTCATTAACATTCCACTTAAAGATCACTAACAGCCTTCCATTTTCATTAACCTAAATAAGTGTAAGACTTACCCCGAGGAAGACGTCTCTGTCGAGTATGGCATACGTGGCCCAGACGCCTCCGTTGAGGAAGAGGAAGAAGGAGAGGAAGAAGGGCATGTATTCCACGCTCCTTGAGGCGATCACCGTTCTCTGTTCCCGCCACAAATTTACACACGTTTTTCAGGAGCAGTTTTGACGGTCGAAAGAGAATTAATTAACAGAATAGCAACACCGCCCCAACTCCATCCATCCAAAGCGACGTGAACTGATAACCAGGCCCACGAAAACTGCCCATGCTGGCCAGCCTTTTTTTTCAATCAAGATCTTGACCCACTTAACATGATGAGTACAGTAGCATTGTGTGCCCCTCATGTAGGGTAACGCAGCAGAAAACAAAAAAAATTCCGACCTACGCACCAGCCCAGGACCACTATGGAGACTGCATACAAGGTTTGATCTTTTTCGTTACCGACTCGTAGCGCAGCGGAAGTAGAGTCGATGACGATCGGCGGTGCAGATCCCCGCAGCAAGGATTTACAACCTCCCAACCGCGAGGATGTATACCCTCATCCGTCCCTCGAACAGCCCTCCGGGAGGCGGTCGGACAGTCCCCCGGACGGTGTCACGGACAGCCCTTCGGGAGGACCATCGAAACTCGGACAGTCACTCGGACAACCCTTCGGGAGGACCCTCGAAACTCGGACAGTCACTCGGACAGCCCTTCGGGAGGCACTCTCGAACTAAGACCGAAACTACGATCTCTCTACAGAGTTGCACACATACGGTGTCATCTAACCGGCAGGGCTTTACCGTCCAGAACTAGTTCCCACCGGAACCCAGACAGCCTTTCGGCTCTACGAAACTATTTCGCTGGGAGGGAGAGAGAAAGCCAGATCATGCATGGCACTTGTATGTGAGAAGGGATGAGTTTTGGGCTGCCCCCTCCACCTCTATTTATAGGAGAAGGAGGGGTGGAAGGGCTGAAATTTCAGCCACATCCATCCATGTCATCTCCAAGATATTTTGGAGCAAAAGCCCAAAAAGGTGGCTTTCCAAAAAGTAACCATAAAGCTAATTTCACTATTCACGACGACATTTTTCAGCGTCCGTTCGAACCAAAAATATTTATGTGGGCTTAGAACATTTCCAGTACCCACTAAAATAATTTTCAATGCGTTCCGAAACAATTCCGGTTTAGTGATTTTCATCTGCGAAAAGCATCTGAAGCGGTTCCGGCAGCTCCGGAACATTTTCGGTTTTCATCCTGGAAAATTCCAGAAAGTTTCCAGAACGATTCTGGCACCCTCCAAGAATTATCAGGCATGTGCCGAAACCAATTTGACTTTATGGTATCCCCTGAAACAACTTTTCAGTTTCACCGAAACTCATCTGGTGACCTCTCTCTTCGGAACTTTTCCGCTGTCTCCGAAAACTTTTTCCGGAAACTTTCTCTCAGACTCCCTGTCTAGTATTCAGCAGATAGATGACCCTTAAGCGTGTGACCCTATAGGTTCGGTGAAGTATAGACATGACCGGAACCCCTTCCGATCAATGATCAACATCGGAGCCGTGGACACCCATATTGACCCCTATACCCACACGAATTAATATTCGAGTGAACCTCCAGTTGCCATGTGCTATTCCTGTTGCTTCGCGATATGTTACAAATACCCGAGGTGAGACATGTTGGCATCCCTGTGGATCAACATCTTGTCCACTATGCCAGTTACCTCGTTACCGGTATTGTTCTCTTTTCTCGTTCCCGTGTTCCGGCATCCCCGTGATCAAATCACAAAGTGTCTGGCCAGACGATGATGGATACCGTAACACCGAGAGGGCCCAGAGATATCTCTCCATCGTCGGAGGAGCAAATCCCAATCTTGAGCTATCAAGTTACTTGACACACTTTTCCATGAACCCGTAAGCCGCCGTAATAGCCACCCATTTACGGATGACGTTTAACAAACCCCAAAGTTCATGAAGAAAGCATGAAAAAACTCGATACTCTCATGGTCTAAGGAATCATGCAAACGTTAACCATCTCTGTGTTATTAACCATTAACTTGTGACGAATGTATCTCATAGCATAACATCAATTCGGGTCGATTCAACACAAATGTTCTGCTAACATTGTGCCCTCAAAATCGCTAGCATAGACATGCCCATGATCAGGAAAACAGAACCATCATGCAACACTTGAGCTAGTCTTAGAGGCTAGACTAGGAATACATTTTACCGTTTATTATCCCACACGTGCATATGAGTCTTTCTCCGAGCCTCTTGGTTATTGCAGACTCGAGAACCATAGCAGTTATAGCATGGAACATAAATCTAATTATGAACAGGGAGATAATCAATAACATTTATTATTGCCTCTAGGGCATATCTCCTACAGACTCCCACTTGCACTAGTGTCAATAATCTAGTCAATGCTAATGCACTTTACACCTATGGCATACTGGTGTAAAATATGCTTCGCTTGTGGTATAGCCTGATGTCCGACGGATCTGACAACTTCAGCTCCGTGTGTAACTTTGCATATCCTCGCATTTTCACGCTTTCACAAAATTCATATTTTGTGTGGACTTGGCTTTGCATATGTGTGAATCATTGGTCGAAACCTGATTCCTCAGACTGAGCTATGGAGCAACTATCTGCAATAGTGTCCCATAGACCAAAGCCATCTTGGAACCATACTAAGTTCATGAATGAACTATATGATTCAACAACTTCTTTGTCGCTTCTAAAGCGTCAACATACTTAGCCTTTGTTATAGAATTCGCCATAGTATCTTGTTTGGAACAATTTCCAACTTACCGTGCCACCGTATTGTGTATTACACAAAACCCTTAACTTAAATCGAAAATCGCATGGAGCATTGATGAAGACTGTATCGATGTAATTACTTACAACGAGCACTTCATAATCTCTGCTTGCGAGAAAACATGTCATCAGTACTGCTCTAGTACTCAATGACATCTTTCATTGTTGTCCCATGATCAGTACTTTGATCACTTTGGTATCTATACTCGCAACAACTTTGGAGTATTGGACATATCTAGTTGTTTTTTACATACCATGGAATACATGATTAATCCAAACACAAGAGTGTGTGGAATCACCATCATGTATTTTGCTCATCAGTGTTTTGGGACACCGAGTCTTGCAAAAACTCTTTCCATGTGACTTCAGCAAGAATCACTCCTTGACGTTTTTCAATGCTAAAAGGTTTTAGCATTTTGTCAATATGTATCTTTGCTCAGCCCCATTAGGTAAATCTATCTCCATAGATCATCATGCCTAATATCAAGGCTATTTAGCCCAAGCACTTCATCGAAAAAACTATTTTCAAATGAAGTCCTAATTCGTGTCAAGAAATTTATTTCCAATTAACAATGTGTCAAGCACACAAGGTTTTTAGAAATATTATTATGCTCCCACTTACTTTCTTGAATCACAAGCATCTTCGTTACCCATTGATGAAGTCAAAACCCTTTTGACCATTTTGTCAAAACACGAAGATTCCAACTCCATTTTGCTCTCTTCTGTCCATTGCTGGATCTCTGAAGTTTGCATACTTACTAGCATCCTCTGGACTGAAAAAATACCTTGGACTGTAACACATGCAAGTCCTTGGTTTCATTTCCATCAGATGGAAATCCTTTCGTCATCCTTGTTTCATATCTCATGTTTGAAATATGTATTAATTGCTAGTTCAACCCGAACCGACTTTAAGCATCGCTACGGTGAAACAACCTCATCGTAGTCAACTCCTTGAACTTGTTATTGCAACAAGTTGAGCTTTATGGATAAAACATTTTTATCCGTATCAGTTTTTAGTTCCATAAATATTCGTTAGACTCTAAGTCTTCCGAAAGGTGTATCAAGATTTTAATCTTGAATCATTTATATGGAAACTATCTCGGATTGTATTGGCATTTAGCCAATTTCGGAGTCAGGGCCCATCAACGCTTCCTTGTGTATCGTAGGTATACTGTTGTCTAACAACAATATCTCGTTTGCGCACCTGAGAGGTTTGCACGAGCCTTGCCTACGTGGTTCAGCTGCAAGTTCGACCAAAGTCCATACATTTTATTGTAGAGACTTCCGTATCAGTCGCAGTAGGAAACTCCGGACTCACTTCCAAGGTTCCTTTCCTTTGACCTGATGACAAAGATACTGGTTATCTCGTCGAGTTGCACTGTCCTCCCACTCACCTTTTGTAAGAACTATTCTCTTTAAAAGCATACCATTTTGTGGCAAAATCCTTTGCCTCGGTATAGTGGTGGGGGAATACCCAATGACTTGGGATAACCTACAAAGCAGCACTTGTCTGATTTGGAATAGGTTTGTAACCTTTTACACAAGCCCCATATTCCAAATGTTAAGAAAAGATATAACATGGTTGGGCGTACCATACCATGACGTCATTTCAACAGACCCAATGGAGCTCTTTTCAGTGTAAAAGCCGCAGTCTCTAAAGCATCACTTTAAAAGGGATAATGGCAAATTTATTTATGTCATCTTTGATCTTACCATGTCATAAATGGTTCGATTACATCTTCACGGACTCTCCACTTGCAGTGGTGTTTCGGGAGGTGCAAGTTATGAAACCCCTTTCACAACTCATCAGACATTCGCTAAACTTGTAACTCAAATATTCCTTTCTGCAATCGAATTGTAGAAACATAATTTTCTTGTTACAACAACTTCTACTTCATTTTTGAAAACCTTTCGAATGATTTCAAAAGATCCAGACTTACGTCTCATCAAGTAATTATCCATATATCTACTTGAGTCATTTCTGAAGAGAGATAAATCCACTACTTGCAACAACATTTATTGAACTACACACATCAAAATGTATGATCACCAATAAGTTTGATGTTCGTTCCTTATGGCATGTGAACGGTATTTCAGTCATTTCACTTTTCGGACGAAAGTTGCAAGTGTCAGATGATTTCAAATCAATCGACTTCAAAATCCATCATAATGGAATTTTCCATGCGGGTTTCTCCAATGTGACCAAATGCAGTGCCACACTTGTGTGGTATTCTTTTAGTCTTGCGACATTTAGCGTCAGTGTTATGGATGTATCATATTTCCATCAATATTCATAACATACATCCCATCTTGGATGGAAGCATGGCCCTTTATGTTATTCATAATACTGAACAACAATTGTTCTTTTATGAACAACCCTTTTGCAACAAACATTGTGCACTGGGTTAGAGTGTATGAAACTCTAAAATGAATTATGAAAGTAAACCCAGAGGTAATGTATTATTATCAATATTCATAACATACATCTCATTCATAATGAAAGTATGGCCCTTATGTTATTCATATCACCGAACATCAAAAGTTCTCTTATGAACAACCTTCTTGCAAGATACCTTATGCAAAGGGCTAGAGTATATGAAACTCTAAAATGAATTATGAAAGTAAATACATAGGCAATACACCAATGGACGGTATAGTAACTTTTACTATGTTTCCAGCGCGTATCAAAACCTCATTTCCGACAAGTCCTTTTGGCCGTAGTAGTTCTTACATCGAGTTGCAACAGAATGCAATCGAGCGAGTATCTTTGTGATCAACTCACAATACCCAAGAATTAGTGATTAACGTGTTTAACCATAATTCCCAAGAACTATATTTTTGACTAGCCTTCTATACATCAAAAACTTGTATGACATTCATACATGAGCTGGATATTCCAGTCTTCTTTCTTTCTGCCTTCATACTTCTAACAGTTTAACTTTCAGTATTTCTCCTAGTCTCAGAAGAAGCACCCAACTTAAGAGTGGCGTTAGCCCCGGACTTCCTAGGCGTGAAAAGTTTCACTAACACCCCTCGGACACTTCCTTTCTCTTTAAGTTGTTGTTTTATTCACCTTCATATCATATGACAGGCGTTTTTCTGGATCCGCTTTTTATCAGTCCAATGTATAGTAAACACTTTACTAATGTTTTGCAAACAAACATTGCTTTGGATATCTCATATCTTTCAGCCTTTGTCTGTCTCTGAAAATGATTTTCAGATTCCATGAATATCACATAACTATCCAAACTTTCGAAGTTCGGGTCTCATGGAAGCAAACATATTTCACTTGACCGTAACGGAATTTTAGCTTTTGGATCGAAGGACGAGAGTCATATCATCCATAGCATTAGCGGGAGAATACCAAAAGTATGCGATAGGACAAAGTCCTTCTCGGCACTCTTGAGGACAATCCTCATATTACGTTACCAACCGTAAAGTTTTAACCAGATATTTAACAGCTATTCAATTTTAATAGGGAAGGTGGAAACGCGAGCCATTCTTCTACAACTATTATGCAAATCACACTTAGACAAAGTTCATAATTAATTGCACTGAGAATTAAACAAGGTAATTCTACAGTGCGCTCCCACTCAAATCAATATCTCTCATAATTGATTGTGAGTGATTCAAGATCCACATTTCCATTCAACGCCATTGTTCGAGATGAACACTGATGGCGCGAACTTCAATTGGTAGGCAAACTTGCCAATCATATCTCCATGTGACTCTTGTTCATCTTTCGATGTGTGTGTTCCGAGCTCAGGACGATCCTGCCATGAACGTCAAGACAACCAAGTGATCTTGCTGCGAGGTCTGGCCTCACCCGCCTTACACCCGTACAATCGTTCGTACCCATGTAGATCATGGCGCACCTCGAAAGGAAGGATGTTGTGACGGTGCTACACTTGGGAGAACACTAACTACTTGATATTTTTGTGAGAGATCACCCTAATAAAAGCGACTACCACGCAATCAAGAAGGGTGCATCAAGAGGGATAAACATCTCAGGCAATTCATAATAGCATGATATGGTATAGCCCTTTCTGACGGAGAAGTCTTTCATTTCTTCGTCTTCGACATTCGCGTTGGTGTTCACCTTCGCGAAGATTGCCACCACCTTGTCGATGCACCAGATAATATTGCTATCTCTATAGCTAATAAAATAAGTGCATTACTTAAGGTTGACACGCAGGTCATTAAAGTGACAATCATATGGCTCCAGCCATCATGCCGAATCATGACACGCAGGTCATGTTAATATTACATCATATAGTCATCTCATACATAATCAAATTAATATGAGCACTGCTATACCACATCATATGCACATGCAAACCATCCTGCAAAACCAAGTTAGACGCCTCTAATCCGTTCATGCAAAAACTTGTTTTACGTGGCTTCTAAGGTTTCGAAACAAACCGAAGCTACCAACGTCCATCATCAAGCATGATAATCCAAGTCGCTAGATTAACATTGCGGGGTGTATGAAACACGAGATAATAAAATCTCGAGCCCCATACTAAACTTCGTCATACGCATGACCCCCGTGCAGATCATATCTGCATTGCCCTTTCGTCTGCGAAATTTCATCTTTCTTTTTAACTACGGTGGAATTCAATGAACTGTTAGCACTTCGTTAATCAATCAGGATCGCGGATTACCAGAACATTGAAACTCCACCATGCTGTTATCAAGATCAGAAATATGCAAATTCCAAGGAAGCAACAAGAACATCGGGTAACAGATTTCATCTGCTACCTACACAAATAATTTTCAGTAATAGAACTCATCTACTACCTAATTATATTGTGCAACACCCATACATCTCTATGTATTCTAGATCGTAACCTGCATCTACGCATAGCACGGCTCTTGATGCCGCTGT
The DNA here is from genome assembly GCA_039707655.1 of Elymus sibiricus. Lineage (NCBI taxonomy): Eukaryota > Viridiplantae > Streptophyta > Magnoliopsida > Poales > Poaceae > Elymus > Elymus sibiricus. Next base: position 56,420,928 of record CM077671.1, on the reverse strand, counting down.
AGGGTAACGCAACAGAAAACAAAAAATTTCCGACCTACGCACCAGCCCAGGACCACTATGGAGACTGCATACAAGGTTTGATCTTTTTCGTTACCGACTCGTAGCGCAGCGGAAGTAGAGTCGATGACGATCGGCGGTGCAGATCCCCGCAGCTAGGATTTACAACCTCCCAACCGCGAGGATGTATACCCTCATCCGCCCCTCGGACAGCCCTCCGGGAGGCGGTCGGACAGTCCCCCGGACGGTGTCACGGACAGCCCTTCGGGAGGACCATCGAAACTCGGACAGTCACTCGGACAGCCCTTCGGGAGGACCCTCGAAACTCGGACAGTCACTCGGACAGCCCTTCGGGAGGCACTCTCGAACTAAGACCGAAACTACGATCTCTCTACAGAGTTGCACACATACGGTGTCATCTAACCGGCAGGGCTTCGCCGTCCAGAACTAGTTCCCACCGGAACCCAGACAGCCTTTCGGCTCTATGAAACTATTTCGCTGGGAGGGAGAGAGAAAGCCAGATCATGCATGGCACTTGTATGTGAGAAGGGATGAGTTTTGGGCTGCCCCCTCCACCTCTATTTATAGGAGAAGGAGGGGGTGGAGGGGCTGAAATTTCAGCCACATCCATCCATGTCATCTCCAAGATATTTTGGAGCAAAAGCCCAAAAAGGTGGCTTTCCAAAAAGTAACCATAAAGCTGATTTCACTATTCACGACGACATTTTTCAGCGTCCGTTCGAACCGAAAATATTTATGTGGGCTTAGAACATTTCCAGTACCCACTAAAATAATTTTCAACGCGTTCCGAAATAATTCCGGTTTAGTGATTTTCATCTGCGAAAAGCATCTGAAGCGGTTCCGGCAGCTCCGGAACATTTCCGGTTTTCATCCCCGAAAATTCCAGAAAGTTTCCAGAACGATTCTGGCACCCTCCAAGAATTATCAGGCATGTGCCGAAACCAATTTGACTTTATGGTATCCCCTGAAACAACTTTTCAGTTTCACCGGAACTCATCCGGTGACCTCTCTCTTCGGAACTTTTCCGCTGTCTCCGAAAACTTTTTCCGGAAACTTTCTCTCAGACTCCCTGTCTAGTATTCAGCAGATAGATGACCCTTAAGCGTGTGACCCTATAGGTTCGGTGAAGTATAGACATGACCCGGAACCCCTTCCGATCAATGATCAACATCGGAGCCGTGGACACCCATATTGACCCCTATACCCACACGAATTAATATTCGAGTGAACCTCCAGTTGCCGTGTGCTATTCCTGTTGCTTCGCGATATGTTACAAATACCCGAGGTGAGACATGTTAGCATCCCTGTGGATCAACATCTTGTCCACTATGCCAGTTACCTCGTTACCGGTATTGTTCTCTTTTCTCGTTCCCGTGTTCCGGCATCCCCGTGATCAAATCACAAAGTGTCTGGCCAGACGATGATGGATACCGTAACACCGAGAGGGCCCAGAGATATCTCTCCATCGTCGGAGGAGCAAATCCCAATCTTGAGCTATCAAGTTACTTGACACACTTTTCCATGAACCCGTAAGCCGCCGTAATAGCCACCCATTTATGGATGACGTTTAACAAACCCCAAAGTTCATGAAGCAAGCATGAAGAAACTCGATACTCTCATGGTCTAAGGAATCATGCAAATGTTAACCATCTCTGTGTTATTAACCATTAACTTGTGACGAATGTATCTCATAGCATAACATCAATTCGGGTCGATTCAACACAAATGTTCTGCTAACATTGTGCCCTCAAAATTACTGGCATAGACATGCCCATGATCAAGAAAACAGAACCATCATGCAACACTTGAGCTAGTCTTAGAGGCCAGACTAGAAATACATTTTACCGTTTATTATCCCACACGTGCATATGAGTCTTCCTCCGAGCCTCGTGGTTATTGCAGACTCGAGAACCATAGCAGTTATAGCATGGAACATAAACCTAATTATGAACAGGGAGATAATCAATAACATTTATTATTGCCTCTAGGGCATATCTCCTACACCTCATTCATTCATTCATTCACGCGTGACAGTGCAAGAACGTGTCTCCGACTTGTTTTGGATAGTGATAAGCATGTAGCCATGAGCTAGATTAAGCAAAAAAGCTGTACTATAATATTCTAACCCAACTCTATATTTTCCTCAGTTATGAAACCAAGGTTTATCGAACCAATAGGAATATCAATCCTCAATCGTCTTCAGCGGCTGCACACAAAAAAACAAGCAACTTACACCCAACGCCGGCAAGAGGGTTGTCAATCCCCTTGATCTTGTTATTTGCAAGCAAGTGAGTTGTGTAAATAATAGTAAAGTGCAAAATACAATAAAAGATAATAAATAACAGCAAGGTAATGATAGCGTTTGTGAATTTATAAGTGAATAGACCCGGAGGCCGTATAGTTCTCTAGTGGCATCTCTCATAGGCAAATCATACGGCGGGTAAACAAATTACTGTTGGACAATTGATAGAAAAGCGAATAATTATGCGATGTTCACGACAATGATCATGTGTATATAGGCATCACGTCCATAAGCAAATATGCCGACTCCTGCCTGCACCTACTACTATTACTCGACTTCAAGAGCGCTTCTATGCTTGCCTCTCTACGTATTAAGTTCATGACAAACGAAGTAATGCTTGAAGAACGATGATATGATGTAGACAAAGTAAACTCAACTAATATGAATAAATCCCATCATTTTATCCTTAGTAGCAACAACACAAAGACGTAACTTATCCCCTTCTGTCACTGGGACATATAAACTCGTCAGGTTGAACCTACTACAACGCACCACTCTCACCGAAGAAATATCAATCTAGTTGGCCAAACTATCTCAATAGATCGGAACCTTCTTCTTCTACCTCGTGATTAGGTCTTGAATCCTATTTGTTCTTTTTGTGAAATCATTAATGATTAATTAATAATCTCTCTCTCTCTTCCTCGTTCTTGTTTTTTTTTTTTTTTTTTTTGAGAATCTCTTCCTCGTTCTCGTGGCACACGAATCTGAAGCAGGCCGAGGAAGCAATGAGAAAGCCCAGTCTGCTCTAACCGCAGAAGAAAAAAATGAAGAGCCACGGCCTGGACGTACACAACTCACTCGGGCCTCAAAACCGAACCAACGCGACGGCCCACTGCCTACGCTGCTTGCTTCAATTCCCAACCAAAACAGCAACCACTCAAAAAAAAACCCAACCAAAACAGCAGAGGAGTCCGGCTGTTGACCCCGCCGCCACCAAATTCACCACCGTCGTCGCCGCCGCCGCGGCCGCCGCCGACGCCGGGGCTCCCTTCTCCTGCTCCCCGCTGCCCACTCCCATCCCCTCAGGTAGGCCTTGCGCTCCCCATCTCCTCGTGTCTCCCCCTTCTTTTCTTGGTCCATTCCCCTTCCATTTAAATCGATTATCACGCCTGCGTCTAATTACTTAATTAGGTAGGTGATTTGGTGCATGCGTTGGGTTGAAACAGCGATTGAATTCCAATTTCCAAGCCTACGGAGTAGAGCGGTCCCTCCCTTCTTCTGCCTCATGATTAGGTCTTGAATCCTATTTGTTCATCAGTCAATTCCCTATGCATATGTGCATATCAAACATATCACACTGCTCATTAAGCAATTTGCAGTAGCTTCTGGCAGCACAAAACGAGCAAAATTGGCTGCTGCTGAAGCAATTGCCCTGTTTAGTCTTTTCTTTCTTTACAAAAAAAGACAGAGCTTTGTACGTCACAGAGTTATGCTGTTACAATCTCGCTCCTCACATGTTAGATTTTTCGCATCAGCAGTAGGAGGATATCAACAGTAATGCTCAAACACAAATATATGGTTGAGGCATTGTTTTGCACCTATATTATATCGTTGAGGCATTGTTTGTATGCACGCACATCAGCGGATGCTGTTTAGCTGTTTGGACTATATTCTGTTGCATCCACACAGCAGCGTCTAGAATATCAATCATTTCATCATACTCCTCAAACTGCATTTGCTTCCTGGTCTCATGTTTTCCCCTCTTATCTGTTACCCATTTTCAGAAACAATTAATTCAGATGAAAACCAATGGATCATCTGCCAAGAGTCAGGAAATCGGGTAAAAAAGAAAGCGGATGAACCAAGATGAACGTACAGCCAAGTACATCGCATGGCATGCCTCTGGATACCAAGGCCACCATCCGCAACAGAGGCCTACACGGAATGGCGGTTCACTCAACCCCTCGCTAGGGAGGGGAAAAGATTTCCATGTTTCAGGAGATCGATTCTTTCTGACGACCAACCCATACCAACAAGATGTAGAAAGTAGGTACATTCAGGACAAAAAGAACGGGGTAATCACTTGTTTGGTCTGTGGCGAGGAAGGACATTACAGTTGCAACTGCCGTTTCAAGGACCAAGAGCACAAAATCGTTTGCACAGTCTGTGGCAAAAATGGCCACTGCAGCATGTGGTGTTGCCAGCAGAACAAGTCGGAGAATCGCGCTTGCACACGCTGTGGAGAGATAGGGCATAGTACCAGTACACATGGTCTCGGTTGCTCAAGCTGTGACGAGTATCATGACGATGGAGAGTGCCGACTGAGCGAAGTTAAATGCTTTATTTGTGAATCTCAGGATCATTATCTTGCTCAGTGCCCCTTGAACTTCCAAGGTGCTCTGCGCCGTGCACTATCAAAACAGGGCAACACATCATCTGCACCTGCCAAGTGTTCCGCAAAATCAGAAGGAAAAGTACTGACCGCCAACAAGTCTACTCCAATATGCTTTACATGCCATGAAGAAGGTCACTTTGCCTTTCAGTGTCCTCATAACAGCCCCAGCCAGTCCGAAGAATTTGAAGAGAGCAACACCATAGCTACATCCGCCAGCCTGTTCAAAGAATTAGAAGAACGGGAACCTGGTACTGGTACTGCTAAGCAATCATCAGAAATGAAGCCGATATTGTACGATCGATGTTGCCCCAAAAAAGCAAAAGTACTGACCCCCAACAAGTCTAGTCCAATAGTTAGAACATGTAAAACAAAAACACAAGGGAAGAAAAGGATGTGCTTTACATGCCGTGAAGAAGGTCACTATGCCCATATGTGTCCACAGAGGTTCGGAGCTATATCTGGCAACACGTCAAAAGAAGTAGAACAGAGCAGCACTATAGCTACATCCTCCAACATGTCCAAAGTATTGGAAGAACAGGACCCTGGTACTGCTAAACAATCATCAGAAATGAAGCTCGTTCGATGTCTTAGCTGTGGTCAGGAAGGACACAGGGCGAGGAGCTGTCCAACACGAGTGCTTATATGCTCGACATGCAATGAAGAAGGCCACAAAATCAAGAAATGCCCTACTGCTAAACAATCATCAGAAATGAAGCTGACATCGGTTGTTCGATGTGTTAGCTGTGGTCAGGAAGGGCACAGGGCCAGGAGCTGTCCAACACGAGTGTTTATATGCTCCACATGCAATGAAGAAGGCCACAAAGCCAAGAAATGCCCTCAGAAGCACCAGAAGCGTTAAGACTGCTGCACCAAAAGCTATCGCGTAAGCAAACAGCGATACACACTATACATGCCGTTACATTTTCAATCACGCCGAGAAGCAGCTGTGAAAGAGATGTTGACACTAAGATGCAGCCAAGGAAGCTCGGTAAGATGCTGAGCTGAGCCAGACCTCCACCTTTGATCAAGAAGTTGCTGCACAGTTAATATCTTTTTCTGTGATGCTCTAGCCGTTTGAAAGTTTTCAAGGATGGGTCTATTTATATTATGTGTTTTCGAATGTCTTCTATGAAGTTGGTGGTGCCAATTGAAAATCTGATGAAAAGACATTCCCAAGGCTGCGTTCACAACTGCCTGGATTGTGCAAGTTACTGGCATGTTCCTTGGTTTAATAAATGCTTATCCATACTAAATGAACTTGACGAAAAAGTGTACGAAATACATCTGGGTAAGTTGCGGCAATATTCTGCAACATCTGAAGAATGTATGGAACATCTGAGTTAGTACTGGAAAGTTTCGTAAACACCATGAGTTGGTACTGGAAAAGTTTTGGAACCATTTAAATGCTGAGTTCATCAGGTGTGAAGTCTGATGGTAAGTTGCCTTCTTAGGACAAGATATGTCTGCAGATGGAGTTGCATTGATACTTGGGAATGCCAAGATTTACCTGTTTTTTTTTTTAAAGACGTGTCGGTGATTTGGAAATAGTTGTAACCCTGGGGTTCTTCTGGTAGAGGACCTAGTTACGTTTTTTGGCAGGAGCACACATAACAAACTTAGGCAGATGAATCATTAATACCAGTGTTGGCAGACTGAATGTTTACTAGTTTTGCATTAACTAATAACCTTCATTTACTGCAATTACGTTCTTTCAAACGAATACTCTGCATAAGTGTTATTGGTGTTGAAATACATACTGCTGTTGTCTTCTGAAAGATCCAAAATAAGCTCTCCATATAACCTTTACATAAACATGCAATTGAATAATGACTTGGCTAAGAGAAAAGGTTACTCATTGTTGCTCAGTACATGGATGATCGATTGCTGGAACATATATAATATTGATCCCTAGTTACATTGCGGTTAATTTGCCGAGCTGCACTTTACGGCCCTTGATCTGAAGTGACTACATAATGATATAATCATACAACTCCAATCTAACTGAAAACATGGAAATCCTACATTATGCTTGTATATATGAGTTATCCCAAGTTTCATTGCCTGTTTAGTCAAAGAAGTTTGAACACTGGTCTGAGAAATGTAGGAGTATGGTACAGCCTGTTAGTTAGCAGCTTTTGCTTATAAACCGCCAGATTTTGACAGCTTGTAAATTGTGGCAGTTACCTTGTAATGTAATTTAGGTATACAATGTTTCCGAAGGATGGGGCGCGTTTGAACAAGCTGAACCAACATTTGAGCACATTGCCTGGGCGATTGACTGCTTTGCTTGGTATGACTTATATTCTCAATGTATAGCATTCATTCGGAATAATTTGTTGCTGAAGAGAAAAGGTTACTCTTTCTTGCTCAATGCATAGACATTGATTGCTGGAACATATATAATGTTGAGCTTGAGCCCTAGTTATATTGTGGTTTTCAGCTACTACATAACGATATAATCATACAACTCCAATCTAGGAACCGTGTAGGTGTAACTGAAATCATGGAAATCCTACGTTGTACTGTACTTGTATATTTGTGTATCCCAAGTTTCATTGCTTGTATGGTCAAAAAAGTCTGAACATTGATCTGAACTGCCTGTTAGTTATTCCCTCTGTCCCATAATATAAGACGTTTTTTGACACTGTGTTTGTCCCATAATATAAGAAGTTTTTTGGCACTATAGTTATAGAGTGCCAGGTTGTCACAGCTTGTAACTAGTGACTGTTACCTTGTAACTCAATTTAGGTATAGGGCAAAACTGAAGGAGCTAGTGCTCAAAATTTTACACTTCGCCGCTGAACCATTAATCGTCTACAGAGTGAACAAACTGACATTAATTTTCAAGAAAAAACAATAGGTGTGCTCACTAATTGCAGCTACACTACCAAAATAAAAATGCATTGCTGAATGGTAAACCACACTTCAGCAGTGGTTTAGACGATTAGAACAAAACGAGACCGCACTACAGTTCGATATGAAGAAATTATAGATGTGCATGCACCTGTTGTTCAGTAGCTCACCAACTGGTCTATGTTACTTTCAACTGCTGTTCTCTGCTTAGTTTGCAGCATTGCAAGGCGATTTTGAGTCTAGTGTCCGGTTTGCTGATCAGTGGCACCTCTATTTACAATGTTCATTTGGAACAACTTGGTTTCATACTACTATATTCCCATCCGTGTTCTCTTGACAGGACACAATCCAATGCAAACCTTCCCAGCAAAAATATGCAAGGAATCTGCAGGACCCCTTTAGGTACAGGCAGCAACAGCCAACCATGCCATAAATATTTATACGCATCTTACATTCATTGCAGCAATGATGAATTATCGCGATTGGTTCCATGTTGATGTATAGTTATGCCAAGTGCTGTTATCTCCAATGATGTGTTTACCCTTGTTATTTGTATCATCCAGTTCAAGGCAGCGCCATCCAGGTTGGGCGTCGGCTGATCGATGGAGACCACTGCGAGGATTCCTCGGCGTGCTTTGGCTATATCGCTGCGGTGTCACCTCATGACCACCTCGACTTCCTTGCTAATCCACACTTTGCCAGCGGCCCACGCGCCGCTGATGCCGTTTCCTGGCGCCACTGGTCCCGAGTTACTTCAAGAGGGCACCCCTCTGTTAACCCTGCAACCGATGACAAGGAACCGGCCGAGGCTGCTGAAGCGGGAGGGAAGACCCTCCCTCTGCCTGACAGGAGGGCCTTGGCGGAGCTAGGTTTTTCTATATGGGTGTACAGAGTTCACAATTTTACAAGTTTCCTAACAGTTTTCCGATGTATTTTATTTATTTAGTTCATGCCTTCTTATCTAGATTAATGGGTGTATATGTACACCCATGTCCCCTTGTGGTTCCGTCCATGCAGGGGCGGACCCAAGTTTGGGCCAAGCCCCGGGTCCTAGGCTGGCTACAGTGTCCAATATACTATATACTGCAGGTAACGTTAATTCTTCACGCCCAGGGCCACTGCGTCCATGCAGGAGGCCCGGGTGCCGTCGACATGCTACGGTAAAGGCTACTAGTAGAACGCCCATGTGTTGCCATGGATTTTTAATTTTTTTATGCACCTATGAATACAATGCATATCAAATTTTGTATGTATAGACTTTGTCTGATTGTGGATATACTGTATATTATATTTCACATGTATAGAAAAATAATTGGAATCTATTTCACCTGCATTGCAATGTATACATAAAAAGCAATGTTCCATATAATTTTATATGTTACAAACTAAGATCTACTTGATGCGATTAAGATATTCTCTTATAAGATCGTACTTCAGCAAATGTAATAAAAATTTATTTCTTAGCTCATAACCATCCCACACAAACAATATATAATATATAATTAGCATGAAGATTTAATCGAGTTAACATATACCTATATATTTAATCGAGTTAACATATACCTATATAATTAGCTCCAAGGCTCCACACCGATGCCGGAGCGCGCATCGCCGCAACAGCGAAGCCATAGTAGAAAACGAACCACAAGGCGGCGGCCGCCGCCATGCCCTCCTCGATTGGGAAACTTGCTTCCAGATCTGCCGACAACCGCCACACATAAGCCACATGGAAGAGATCTGGAGCACTTTTATTCAGTGCCACCATCATAACCGTCGAAACTGAAACAACGGACGATTGAAAACCTAGCCCTAATCTATCTACACGCCATGAATGAGACGAGAAGGTTCCCCCACCCTCTTGCCGCCGGAGCGGCCGACGGAGAACGGTGGTAGATGAGTCGCCTCCCTTTCGCCTCTTGTGAGAGCAAACAGAGAGAAGGGGAACGAAGACAGTTCCCGGTCAATTTTTAGCCCATCAAATGTTTTGGATTGCAAGCATGTGGTGATGCTTCAACCAATATTTCTTCAGCAGTTTATAGATCTTGCTTCAAGCGGTGAGTGAGTATTGTGTTTTTTAAAGCCAGGTACGGCTAGGTGTTTCAAGGTATTTACTGTTGGTTCAAATTCAATGCAAATATTAATCTCCAACAAGCTGCATACAATCAAAGGAAGTAGTCTTCTAGCATGATTTTTTATTGTAATTTTCTTAGTAGTCGTTCTACATCCAATTGTTTTTGCATTATACCGAGTACTATTATTTTCCTTTAATAATAAATAATTAGGTCGACGCCTTTTCTTATCTTCTTCTTAAAGAGGACATACGTGATACTGAAGCCCAGTTTACTCTTCCCCGCCAAAATAAAAAAATAGAAATATACGGTGGCGTTTTGGGGCCCGGGCTTGAGATGGAGCATGAACAGTAAGGCCGCAAAAAATGGAAAAGAATTATTTTTATGATGCAAGATGCTCAAATGCGCGATGTTCATGCAAAATTTCATGAAGTTTGGACATTCGAAAAGCTCGCGGCAAGATGACAAAATTCGGGTATGTAAGAAACATTTGAAAAACAACATTGTTCACGCAAGATTTTGTATTTTTTACGGCGTGCTCTTCGAATGTCCAAACTTCATGAGATTTTGCACGAACATTACGCACATGCGTATCTTACTTGTATTTTTTTTTACTTTTTTTGAGTCACAGATTTCTTTTGGATTTTTTTTCTTTTTTCTAGTCATAGTTTTTTTTTTAATTTTCTACTAATGTTTTATTTTTAATCACTCACCGGGCTCATCTGAGCCCGGACACCGAAGTGGATTATCGAAGAAGCCCAGTCTACTCTAACCCTACTCAGGCTCACAATCCGACTGAAAAAACTCAGGCTCACAATCCAAACCAACCCATTCTTCAGGCCAGGCCTAACCAAACCCGAAGCAGAAAACAAAGGCCCAAGCCCGGCCCGGCCCAGGTGTCGGGCCTAGAATTCAGGCTCAAGCCCGACGCATCAGCGTAAAAGCCCGTCAGGCCTCTTTGTTAAACCGCAAAAATGGCTGGCCTGGGCCTGGCCTTTGGGCTTAAAACCTAGGCCCAGGCCCGGCCTGTGGGCACCACCGGGCTGGGTCGGATCAGGCCGGTCGGGCCGGGTATCCCATGACCATGTATATCCTCAATTCCTCGTCCCCACTCGTTGCTGCTTCTATTTTCCCATTCCCAACAAAACTTCAGAATCAGAACCGAAACGCAAGGCGGCACTCCGGTTGCTGACCCCGCCGTCGCCGCCGTCGCCGTCGCCGTAGCTGTAGCCGTAGCCGGGGTCTCCCTTCTCCTGCTCATCGCTGCTCACGCCCCATCAGGTATCTCACCGTGGATCTCACTCATCTTCTCTTGATCCAATCCCCTTCCGTTTAGATCCTCAGAATAAGAACTGTAGCTGATTTGGTGCGTGTGTTAGATGGAAACAGAGAGCGAATTCCAAGCCTACATAGCAGAGCAGTCCCACTGAGCCCTCTTCCTCTGCCTCGTGACCAGGCCGGCCTTCAATCCCACCATGTGTTCATCAGCCACTTTTTTTTTCTTCTTCTTATGCATATCATATCAGCACACGCATGTTGCACGAATGGTTAACGATTCCCCAGCAAACATTATACTCCCTCCGTCCCAAAATAACTGTCTCAACTTTGTACTAACTCTAGTACAAAGTTGTACTAAGCTTAAGAAACTTATTTTGGGACGGAGGGAGTAGTATGGTAGTCATGAATAAATAAATAATGAAAAATCAGATTTTTTGCTTTACCTCGGTCTTACGAAGATGTTTACATAGTACAGTAGTATACACAGTTTTCGATTCTGACACCATAATAGTTAACCTGGCCTGTTATGTGATGTAAATTTTGCTTTTCTTCAAACACCATGTGTTTTGTCAGAATTATTATTAATATAGCTTCGTTCTCCCTAGAGCACTGGCAGCAACCGCATCATGAAAGGGTCGAGGGAAGACGATCCGATATGCGTCAGTGAAAGCGAAGGTAAAGTTCCAATATACAAGTGCATGTCGTGTATTGAAAATAATTGTTCCCTGTCCTGAAGGCATGAACGGGTTGTGCATTGTATAGGTTTCAGACTCTTTGAACCTTCCTGCATGCTCTTATAACAATGATGTGAGATTTGTCTGACTCTTGTATGGTTAACTTTTAAGGAACCGTTAACCATTCATGAATGTTTAGCCCCTCTCTTCACATGTTAGATTTTCAGATCGGCAGTAGGAGGATGTCGACACCTGTGCTCAAACAGAACTACGTATATAGTTGAGCCCCTGTATGAATGTACATCAGTCGATATTGTTTAGTTGTTTGGGCTATATTCTTTTGCATCTATACAGTGACTTCTACAATATCATTTTTATCCCACTCCTCAAACTAGATTCTTCCTTGTCTCATGTTATCCCCTCTTATCTGTTATCCCTGCTCAGAAGCAGTTCAAATGGAAACCAACGGGTTATCTCTCAAGACTCAGGAAATCGAGTCAAAAATAAAGTGGGAGACAGCCGCAGACCTCAACCGCCGCTTTTGCAGTAACCAACATGAAAGTCCATGGGAAGGCGGTACAGCGAAGCACGTCGCATGCCATTCCTCTGGGCACCAAGGCCACTCTTCGCAAGAGTGGCCTCCATGGACTGATGGTTCGCTCACTACCACACTAGGAGAAGTACTGACCCCCGACAAGTCTAATCCAATATCCAGAGCATGTAAAACAAAAAACTCAAGGAAGAGAAGGATATGCTTTACATGCCGTGAAGATGGTCACTATGACCGTCAGTGTCCTCAAAAGTTAAGAGCTATACCTGCCAACCCGTCACAAGTAGTAGAAGAGTGGCCTCCATGGAATGATGGTTCGGTCACTACCTCGCCAGGGAGTAAAAGTCCATGGGAAGGCAGCACAACGGAGCACATCGCATTCCATTCCTCTGGGTACCAAGGCCACTATTGGCCTCCATGGAATTATGTTTTGCTCACTACCTTGCTAGGGTGGCAAAAATATTTCCGTTTTTGCAGTAACCAACATGAAAGTCCATGGGAAGGCGGCAAAACAGAGCACATCGCATGCCATTCCTCTGGGTACCAAGGCCACTATTCGCAAGAGTGGCCTCCATGGAATTATGGTTCGCTCACTACCTCACTAGGGAGGCAAAAAGATTTCCGCTTTTGCAGTAGTCAACGTGAAAGTCCATGGGAAAGCGGCAAAACTGAGCATCAGGACAAAATGAACGGGATAATCTCTTGTTTGGTCTGTGGCAAGGAAGGACATTACAGTTGTGACTGTCTTTTCAAGGATCAGGAGCACAAAGTCATTTGCACACTCTGTAGCAAGAATGGTCACTGTAGCATGTGGTGTTGCCAGCAGAACAAGTCGGAGAGTCGCGCTTGCACCCGCTGTGGAGAGATAGGGCATAGTGCTAGTACACATGGTCTCAGTTGCTCAAGCTGTGACGAATATCATCTGGATGGAGAGTGCCGACTGAGCGAAGTTAAATGCTTCATTTGTGAATGTCAGGATCATTATCTTGCTCAGTGCCCCTTGAACTTCCAAGGTGCTCTGCAGCTTGCACTATCAAAACGAGGCAGCACATCATCTACACCTGCCAACTGTTCCGCAAAATCAAAAGGAAAAGTACTTAGAGCCGACAAGTCTAGTCCAATTTGCTTTACATGCCGTGAAGAAGGTCATTTTGCCTTTCATTGTCCTCAGAACAGCCCCAGCCTGTCCGAAGAATTTGAAGAGAGCAGCACTATAGCTACATCCGCCAACCTGTCCAAAGAATTAGAAGACCAGGACCCTGGTACTGCCAAACAATCATCAGAAATGAAGCCGATATTGTATGATCGATGTTGCCCCTCAAAAGCAAAAGTACTGACCCCCAACAAGTCTAGTCCAATAGTTAGAACATGTAAAACACAAATACAAGGGAAGAAAAGGATATGCTTTACATGCCGTGAAGAAGGTCACTATGCCCGTATGTGTCCGCAGAGGTTCGGAGCTATATCTGTCATCACGTCAAAAGAAGTAGAAGAGAGCAGCACTATAGCTACATCCTCCAACATGTCCAAAGTATTGGAAGAACAGGACCCTGGTACTGCTAAACAATCATCAGAAATGAAGCCGACATCGGTTGTTCGATGTGTTAGCTGTAGTCAGGAAGGGCACAGGGCCAGGAGCTGTCCAACACGAGTGTTTATATGCTCCACATGCAGTGAAGAAGGCCACAAAGCCAAGAAATGCCCTCAGAAGCGCCAGAAGCGTTAAGACTGCCGCACCAAAAGCTATCACGTAAGCAAACAGTGATACCCACTATACATGCCTTTACATTTTCAATCACGCCGAGAAGCAGCTTGGAAAGAGATGTTGACACTAAGATACAACCAAGGAAGCTCGGTAAGATACTCGCTGAGCTGAGCCAGACCTCCACCTTTGACCAAGAAATTGCTGCACAGTAACTATCTTTTTCTTGTGATACTCTGGCCGTTGAAGTTTCCAAGGATGGGTCTATTTATATTATGTGTTTTCGAATGTCTTTCTCTATGATGTTGGTGGTGCCAATTGAAGATCTGATGAGAAGACACTCCCAAGACCGCGTTCACAGCCGTTTGGATTGTGCAAGTTTACTGGCATGTTCCTTGTGTTAATGCATACTTGATGAACAAGTCTGCAGGATAAATCTGGGTAAGTCGCGGTAGTATTCTGCAATATCTGAAGAATATCTGAGTTGGTACCGGAAAGTTTCGTAAACACACTGAGTTGGTGCTTGAAAAGTTTTGAGAAGGCCGTTTAAATCCTGAGTTCATCAGGTGTGAAGTATGGGATGATGGTATTCTCTGAACATGGTACCGTCTACTCAAGCCTTGGCTGCAGAAATATGCAAGGATTCTACAGAACTGCTTCTGATACAACACCGTAAACCATGTCATAAATATTTATATGATGCCTTATAGTTCTTAACAGCAGTCGTGCTAGGAATAAAGAGGTAACCCTGATTATGAATGAATAAAGAGGTATGTTTTGAGGTAAAAAAAAAGATATCAACTAGTTCCACCACGGGTGATCTTCTTACCCATAACAGAGAAAGCCGCGACCTAAAGAATAAAGCAAAATACTAGAGAGAAAACAGGAACAACTACTTAGCGAAAGCATATCCATGCATGTCGGTTGGCCGGTCATCCTCGTTGCCGGGCGCCTTATGGCATGTATTGCAAGGCCAGTTGAGAATCTGGTTTGTTGATGGTGTAGCTGGAGAGAGTGTGGATGATCGTGAAAGGACGGTCGGCGACGAGGACAAACTGCTTGCCCCGCTAGCTTCACGAAACCAACGGCTTCAGAGATCCTCTCCGGCCGCTTTCCTGTCACTGATGTCACACCTGTATATGCAAGCCGACGAACCCATATGCTGAGCGTAGTAGACGCAGTTTGCATGCCTCGATGGCACGGTACTTATCGACATCCACGGCCAGGCTCCTCCGGTGGCCAACGAATATGGCAAATCTATTGACAGTCTGCACAATCACAAGCTGACGTGTCGCGGTGTCAGAATCTGATAACACAAGGATATATAGTCGATTGTACGTGGCTTGAAGACGAGCAACATGTGTCCAGCCGTACCAACTAGAAGACCCAGGTCGATTGTCGTTTGCATAATCCGAGAAGAACTTGACAAGATCAAAACGATAGGTCCCCATCCCCATCAATCAATCAAGTTGAATAAAACAGGAACCACGCGCGGCAACTATAGATGAAACGATGTGCGCGTAGACACCACCACCGTACCTACGGCGGCCTTCAGTAGGAAATCATAATCTGGCATAACCCTTGGACTTTACGCAAAATAATAATAAATGTTATTATTGTTTCGTTGTAGTGAGTATTGTAGGAATACAAAATAGGCACGAAATAGAACCTTCAAAATACAAATGGTTACATCCATGGCACCTATAGGTGATGCCGTTGCTTCTAGTAATACTAGTAGTTCTTGTTGTTGATGACTCTGCAGTTCTTCCTTGTCTCGTAACGTGTACTGCCCTCGGCAGGGAGGTTGCTGAGCTTGATCATGGCGGCGGCGAAGTCATTGTTCCACTTGGTGGCATTGTTCATGTACTCGGCCAGATCGTCCGCGGCGTCGCTGTCCGTGCGCATAACCCAGTCGGACTTGAAGAGCACCCTGTTCTGAAGGTTGGCGTGGTAGTAGCTGTTGTCCAGGGCACCCTTCGCTGCGGTGTTCACCCCCGTGGGGTCGTACCCGGCGGTGGTCTGGAAGCTTGAGCTCATGTCGCGGATGTTGTTCTTCTCGATCGGATCCGACGTACCTTGGCTCTTCTTCTGGGCCTCGACGTCCTTAACGAGGGCCTGTTTGTAGCTGTCGTCAATCGGGGTCGCGGTTGCATCGTTGAGGCGGTCTTGGAAAGACGAGAGGTGGGAGACGCCGATGGAGTGCGCGCCGGAGAGGATGACGAGCTCCTCCTGGGTGAAGCCCTTCTTGGCGAAGTTGTCCTTGAGCTGCTGGAACTCGAAGGTGGACTGCGGGAGGATGGCGTCTGCGGCGGCGGCCGATGAGACGATGCCGTCCTTGCGCCCCGAGGGGACGGAGTAGGCGATTTTGCCACCGCTCAGGTATCTGGCCGCGTCACGCGCGGCGAAGACGACGATGTCGGCGCACGAGACGCTGTCGCCCACCTTGTACTTGATGGTGTCGATGAGGCTGAAGCCGTCCAGGCCGATGTTGTTGACCGCCTTCTTCTCGGTATTGGTACCGGATGGCGTCTTGTCCAAGAGCACCGATCCATCGCAACCCTGCACATTAACACGTGCATGCATGCATTCATCATCGATCAAATGAGCCAGGACTAAGGGCAGTTCCAATGCATTGTACTATCTAAAACTACTTCTATATCATATGCATTTTCAATGATTTATACTCCCTCTGTAAAGAAATATAAGATCGTTTAGATTACTACGGAGAGTTCAGTTTCATTAATGCATTTTGTGAGAGAGCAAATATGAGTTGTGTCTTTGTGCTAAGAGTTATACTATTAGATTAACATACGGTAACTCTATCTTTCCTTCTTATATTACATAGAGTGTCACGTCCGATTTTTGCTAATGTGTAAATGATTTAAGACATAGTCCAAGGTGAAACACGCAAACCCGTAAAAAAACATGAAAAATCAAATGATGGCAACTTACATTAACCCAGCAGTCGTGGAACACGAGACGGACGAGGGCGGCGCCGATGCCGGGGTTGCTCTTGATGGCCTTCTCTACCTCTGTCCTCACGGTGCCCTCCACGTCCACGTAGGCGGCCTGTGTAGCTCCGGCAGTACATGCCAGCAACAGGCACAGCGACAACAGGGCGGCGCCGGCGTTAACCTTGGCCATCTTAAACCTCAGTTGGAGCTCTCCTAGTTTGTGCTAAGTTAAAGTGCTGTGGTGCTGCCTGTGCTTAGATAGCTTAAGGTCCAGGTGTATATATAGCACATTACAGTGCACCGACGATCATGGATAATATAGCTCCTATGCTTAGCTTGCATCCACTCATGAAGATGGACCGGCAAGATGGCGTTATTTGTTTATGCTGCTGATCCAAGCATATTTGAGTTGACAGGCTTGCGCTTAATTGACCGGAAATGAAGGCCGGTTATGGCATGCAACTACGGCACGCGTGCTGTCGTTACTCTACACACTGGTCAATGCAAGCGCCAACTTGCAAGGAATTTTGCTTGTCTTTGGTGTTTTATACTAATTGATCGATCGTGCTGGGGGTGCAGTTTCCATCATGAGAGAAGATGCATGTGCAAATGTTATGTTAGTAGTCGCTGCCATGTTGGAGGCAACTAACTGAGCCGAGTATACATCTGCGTTGCCTGTTACGTAAATGATATTGATATTTGTGGCAGCAACAAGATATTTACAACTGGAGGGTGGATTAGGCAAGTTAGGTAGTATCAGAACATGTCTGACTTGGACATATCCAAAACTTACACTAGTTAGTTAGTTTAGGTCATCATACGCGGCAGTGTTTAGCGAACCGTCGGTGCGGGTTGATGCGCGATTGGGGGAGGAGGGCGTCATCGCACACGCAACATAAAATGTGTGCCAAGGGGGTTGGTTGCACACTATTTAAAACAAAATAAAAGTGTGTGATAACAACACAATGGATGCCATGAGGCAACCATAACACATGTTTTTTTGAAAGTGGATACGTCGCTTTTAGCCATACGAAAAAAAATGTTCACGGATACAAAAAATGTTCATGTATATTTCAAAAAGGTTCATGCATGTCCGTTAATTTTTTATCTTATATAAAATTATTAATTAGGTATTTTAAAACAATAAATATGTATTGTGTAATATAAAAATATTCATCATGTTTTTTTAAACATCATTGTGTATATAAAACATGTTCGTCATGCGTTAAATATTTTTTGCATGTGCTATGTTTGCTAAATTGAAATATTTCGTCGTGCATTTAATTTTTTTCCTCGTGTCATTTTGTAAAAAAAAAATCATGTCTTTAAATCAGTGTCACATGTTAAGAAATTGTACATCATATATTTGAAGCATATCCATCATATATTGAAAAATCATTGATCGTGTTACGAAAAATGCTTAGCATGTTACAATAATTGACGACATGTATTTAAAAATATACAGGTAATTCAATTGTTTTCAAACTTTACAAAATGTTCATATAGAGTTGAAAAAGTGTTCACATATTTTACATAAAATGTATGTGTGTTTGTAAAAAATATTAATGATTTTAAAAAATGGAACATTTAAATAAATATTTGTTTAGTTTGGAAAACAATTAATGAAAATGGAACATTCTGAGAACAATCGATGATCGTTTGTTCAAATATGCGATGAACATTTCTAAAACAGATGTACCATCTTTGAAATATGCTATGAACATTTTCAAAAGCAGCACAAACATTTTTTAAACCATGATGAGCATTTTTTAACTAACTAAACCTTTTTTGAAAAATGCATGAATATTTATGAAATGCATGAAAAACCTTTCTTAATAAATGGTGATTATTTTTTGTGAAGTAAACACTAAATGTTTTTTAAATACAAGATGACAGTCTTTCCGTATGAGGTGAACACTTTTTTTGGTAGACGATGATTTCTTACAACACGATGAACTTTTTTAATACAGATGAACATTTTTTAAATACACGATGGACCTTTTTTGAAATAGGCTCAACATATTTTTTATGTGCGACGAACGGTTCTGAAATATGTGACACATTTTTTAGAAGACAGTGAATAATTTTAAATAAACATTTAGTAACAGCTTTCACAAATTTTCAACAAAATGTTCATATATTTGCCAAAGAAACAATATATATAGATCAAAAATCATTTTATGTAAATTTCGTGTAAAAATAAAAAAAGAATATGCAGCCGCCGCCTCCCCTAAGAATATTAGGGTTTCTTTGCCTCCCGCCGGCGCCGGTGCTAGTCTGCCTCGTCTCTGGTGGCTTTAGGGCCATGGGGGCGCAGTGGATCGTGGCCCTTGCCAGTGGGAGGGCACCGTTTTTAGATGTGATTTGAGTTTTGTTAGGGTTTGTGTCCTGCTCAAGAAGGCGAGACGGTGACCAGCGGCGGTGCCAGCACTCCAAGCCTGTGGGGTCAGCCTTTGTAATCTGTGGGGTCAAAGTAGGTACTAATAGCTAGGGGTCAAAGGATTATCAAAAACCTGTGGGGTTGGCTGACCCCACAGCCATAACGTGGCTTCGCCACTGACGGTGACGGCTCCTTGAAGCTGGAATAAGGTTCTCCCCGCCTAGCCCCCATTCCGGTGGTGCATCTAGCATCATCGGTGGGCGTGTGGAGGTGTGTCTCCGGTGGATCTGCCTGTGGTGGATTTGCTCAGATCTGTTCGTTGTTCGTCTATGTTCGTGTGTCTTCAGGTTGGATCTTTTCAATCTACGTTACTCTTCATCGGCGGCGGTTGCTGTTTTGGTGCGCTGGTTCTATGGTGCCTTAGCACGGCGACTTCCCGACTGTCTACTACAACAAGTTTTGCCCGGCTCCAGTGAGGGAAGGGCGGTGACAGAGGCGCGCCTTCGGCTCGATTCAGTGCTTGTAGTCGTCGCTAGATGCTTTATGAATCTGGATGTAATTTTTATTATTTCTGGTATTCGTTGTACCACCATGTTTGAAGATGAATAGATCAGATGTTTTCTAGCAAAAAATAAAAATAAAATAAAAAAGGAATAAAAATGCCCTTGAATATTACAAATAAGAAAAGGCACAAAAATAAAAACGGTAAAACAAGAAACAGAATTAAACAAAGAAGCAAGAAAGAGGGTCAGTTCTTTTGCTAGCTTCTAAAATAAGCTGGAATAAATTGCTTCCTACCCAGCTTATTCTAGAAGCTCAACCAAATTTATTTTTTTAGAAGCCTACTAATTAAGACTTGACTAGTAGGCTTCTAGAAAAATATTTTTGATTGGGCTTCTAAAATAAGCTGGGTAGGGGACAGCTTATTCTAGAAGCACAAAAAAGGCACCAAAAGAACTGGCCCAGAAAAAGGACCAAAAGTGAAACCAAAAGCCCAAGACCATAAAAAAGATATGAAAGAGACAGAAATACACAAATGAACTAGAAACAGAAAGAAGAAAAATGAAACATGAAGAAGAGACGAAAAAAGAGACATCAACGGGTGAAAAAACGGATAAGGAAAATGAGAAAATAAAATAAAAACGCTTATTGTACAGTCAGACCTGTGTGGATGAGCCCTGGAAAAATGGAGCCAACATTTGGCTCTCCAATGGAAGTTATATGCGCATTTTTTTAACAATTTCAGAAAAAACAATTTAATTTGTTTTGGAATCAAATATGATCAAGTTTTGTACTCATATAAAAAGTTTGGCCAAGGAATGATTCCCATTGACTTCTGGACAATAATATACAAATTTTGATGGCAATATAGCAAGAACAGTACATGTATAAATCGTTTTTTGGCGGATCTTTGACCCAGGATATAATGAAAGCAATTTCCCGGTGAATCTTATTATACATGTACTATACTTGATTATGTTTGATTCCCAAAACATTTGTAGTTCAACTTTATTTTGAATTACGAAATTATTTTTTAATATAGGGTGCACTAGCACCCGTGCTTCAAAGTGACTTTTTGAGTAGTGCAGGAGCTATTTATCGCTTAGAGCGAGAGAGAACTCTATCTTGCCATCAGCAATCCCGGAATAGCCAAGCCCAGCAACTTTTTTCCTGCATGCAGGTAGCGCCGTCCTTATTTTTTGCTCACTCGTTTCTTTCGGTTCGGTGCGATTTGCTCTGGTTTTACCTTGTTCCGCTCTTTCATTTCGGTTTTATTTTAATTATTTGTTTTTTGTTCTCCATTTGTTTTTTTGTTTTATTTTGTTTGTAATTTTTATTCTATGTTGTACTTTACTGGTTTTGTTTGGGTTCTTCACCTATTTGCTTATTTTAAAAATACATGTCTACTTTTTCAATACATGTTGTAAGTTTTTTATATGCGCTAAACATGTTTAAAATAAATGATGTATATTTTTCAAATACAAATTTTGAATATTTTTTAGAATACAAGTTTTTTTAATATATATTTAGATTTTTTAAGTGCATGAAACATTTTTGGAGCACTACTTAAATATTTTAAGCATTCTCCAAAAAAAAATGCATGCGTGCAAAATTTCATGGTGAAATAACATTTGTGGAGGTGTGGGCAAAAAAAAACAAAATCAATGTTTCAAAAAAACTGTTTTTGGAAGCATTTTGGAGCATCAATTTTGTTTCTTTTGTCCACACCTCCAGAAATGTGATTCCGTTATGAATTTTTGCACGCATGTAGGAAAAACATCAATGTTTCTTACCACAAAATTTCTTTTTTTTTAACTATTTTTTCGGATTTTACTGTTCATCCGAGAGCTCACAATAGCACTTTCGGTTATAATGGGCATGACTACTCGAGAAGGACTGCAGGCATGCGATGTTTATTGCTATCGCTAAGAGCCAGATACAACAATGTGATCCAACTAACATGTTTATTTGTTGCATTAGGAAAGATGTTCACAATTGTTATGCATGGTCATATTGAGAAAGAAAAGGAGGGTTTCTAATTTTTAACCTTTACTTTGACATTTTTACGATAATTTATTACCATCCGGATTACCTCATTTAAGGAAGGTTTTACCTGTTTTATCCTTTATAAATTTTTGAGAGGGACCATGGGTCCTCGCCATGCAATGGTTTTCGCACAGTGGTGTCCCTCACACGAACCGTCCGAATAGCTTAGCCAGTCATGAATATTTCTCAGGTGTACATACACACTGCATCGTTCAATTGGTTCCGCTAAACAGTTATGCGGATGTTTGGGATGAGTACAACTTAGCTTAGGGACACGAATCGATCCATGCACGAGGAAAATATACAAGGAGGAAGACCGCAATGTGTCACGCCATATACCAAACGGCCGAGGCCCACCTAGCAGATAACTATTACATTTTAAATTTTAAATGGGACAAAAACTGGCGAAACCATCGCTAATTGGGATACAAACTTGTGGGACTTTTGTTAAGTGGGGTAATCCTGTTGAGCACATATAGTGGCATGTATAGATTGTTTCTTATACATCAAGCCCACCTCCTTTTTCCTTGTATAGATTGAGGTAGATGCCCACATTGAACATCATATATACGTGCATATTGCACCGATCAATACATCCTGCATTACCACAACTCTTTACAAATCCGATGAGAACTGATAAATGGGGTAACTAATTAGCTTTAAAAATATAAAGTAGGGAAGTAAAAAAATTGGACTTCACTCTACGAAAAATTACACAATTTTACACACTCACTATAGTACTAATATATTTCGGCACATCTTTCAAAATCACTAAATGCGAGTGGATACATAGTTCTGTCCGTGTCTGCGGGCCTCGGATTACAGAAGAGATGTCGAAACACCGTATGCATCTTCGTCACTGCCCTGAGACTGACAGCCGACCTTACTGTTCCTGTACACCGCGTAGATAACCAGCTGGATGCCTCCCAAGAAGCAGCCTATCCCATTTGGGACCTGCATTTTCATTAACATTCCACTTAAAGATCACTAACATTCTTCCGTTTTCATTAACCTAAATGCTAAGCGTAAGACTTACCCCGAGGAAGACGTCTCTGTCGAGTATGGCATACGTGGCCCAGACGCCACCGTTGAGGAAGAGGAAGAAGGAGAGGAAGAAGGGCATGTACTCCACGCTCCGTGACGCGATCACCGTTCTCTGTTCCCGCCACAAATTTACACACGTTTCTTAGGAGCAGTTTCCACGGTCGAAAGAGACTTAATTAACGAACAGCAACGCAGCTCCAACTCCGTCCATCCAAAGCGACGTGGAACTGATAACCAGGCCAACGAAAACACCCCGTGCCGGCCAGTCTGCCTTTTTAATCAAGATCTTGGCCCACTTAACATGATGAGTACAGTAGCATCGTGTACCCTTCATTCATTCATTTACGTTTTTTTTTTAACACTATTCATTCATTCATTTACGCTTGACAGTGCAAGAACGTGGTTGTCTCTAACTTGTTTTGGATAGTGATAAGCACGTAGCTATGAGCTAGATTAAGCAAAAAAGATGTACTATAATATTCTAACCCCAACTACTATAATATAATTAACAAATATCTCCAATGATACGATGCGGCACGAAGATATCGATCGATCAGCCAGCTACTGTGTTATAAGTTGGATGTTTCCTCTGAAAATAGTAGTTCCGCGTCCAATCAAACAACCCGAATGAGATCTTCCCGCCAAAAATAATAATAGAAAATTCAACATGCCATCCATGCTTTGTATAATGTATGTAATGTGGCGAATATATTCGGCAAATCGTGTTTCCACCTATGATTTTTTTCTTAAAGACGACTTACACATGTCTATTATATCCGTGTACGTTTACTGCATCTATATTTGTTAAATGCAGGTGTATAAGTTGACCTACATCTATTTATAGCATATCTCTTGTCTGGACGCAGCGTGTACACATACCGTGCAAGAAAGTGTTAGCTAGTGGAAACAGTATAGTACTTTGACCGAAACCTTGCATATCCCAACCGAATGGCTGTCTCACGATGTGTATGTATGTATATGATTAGGGATGATCTAGAAGTACTTTCCCACGTCGAATGTAAGATCTAATTGAATAATAATAAGGAATTTTGAGCATAAGTATGAACAGGAATTTTACTAACAAAATGTAGGTTGTATGTCACAAAAATACCATTGAATTCGTATTTGAAAGATGTTTCCAGTAGTATAATGTTTGCAACAATATATAACTTCCAAGAATAGTTTTATGGGTGTTGGTTAATTATATCTAGAGAAAATTGCAACCAATACTCCTTAAAATTGAACTGTTTTGCTCTTTGCATTCTCGCAAAGTGAATTATTTGCTAGGATTTAATTATTTAAAAAATAATTTTCATTATAACTGCATGGGCGAAAATTAGTTGTGTATGCAGCGCAATTACCCACGCCCTATCCCATGGCCGCCAGTCACTAGAACAAGAAAAGAAATAGAAAATATTTCTGAAAAAATCACCGCAATAAAGTATATATTAAACCTAAACAGATAAGAAAATACGATGACATATTTATTTGTTGGTGTAATATGGCCTTACCACGGCGGCGAGTGGGGACCCGTACATGAACACGCTAAGGCAAGCACATATCAATCCAATGACCACGATTTTCATGTCAAGCCCACCAACGGCAAATGTTGTGGCCGCGAACATGACCCCGAAAAACCCGATGTCCAGAGCTGCCACCAACTTTGCGGTTTTAACCTTCAAAGGGGAACATGATATCATTGATTGGAAACTTTGAGATGGCTGATTGTGTTTTCATGCGATCATCCATATAAATATATAGTAGTAACTATATGACAATTGCATGGTCGAACTATATATCATAAAATTGCCAAAAAGAAATATGGTAATGAAACAACTCTTAGAGTAGCTTGAGAAAAATATCAAAAATAGCAACAAGAACGCAACTGAAATAGGACACCAAATAATTAAGTGGGTGGAAAGGGAAAGAATGCGATTCAATGGCAACAATTAATATGAAAGATATGTTGCGACTAAAGATAGTCACTAATTAAATAGTTTAGGGTACAAAATTACTTGAACAGTACCCTTTTTGTTCACTTAATGGGGAAACACACAACTAACTCGGTCGAGCCGAGCTACTCCATTAATGGGGAAGCTACTCCTATAGTTCCCTTAAATAGATATAGTTTGGGATATAAATCCTGATCGTACTCCTAGCTATCTAGTAGTACAAATTCAGGAGTAATATAAATTGCTGTCTAAAGATACAAATGGGTTATATTTGTACACAGTACGTGTGGCCTCACGTACCCTTTTGACATTGTCGGCGGCGTAGACGAGGAAGAGCACGACGTAGATGGTCTCCATGACGGCGCCGAAGCCGTTGACGGTGGCGATGAGCAGGCCGTCGGGCTTGGTGAGGCCGTAGTAGAGCCATAGCAGCGTGTTGAGTAGCGTAAGCACGTACGGAGCAGCCTCGAAGTCCTCCGTCGACCTGCTCCTCACGATCCTCCAGAACGTCGGGCTGCACCACCATACATGTGTGAATACTTCAGCAATCAGCGATGCATGTAAGCAACAGCAGAAACAAAATCCGTCGGTTGATCAACCTTGTCAAAAACAGAAGAAGAAGAAGAAGAAGAAGAAAAAGAAGAAGAAACAAAATAAATGCTTCTGTAAATGCATGCATGATCGGATGCTCTTCTTACATGGGAGAAACGAAGACCAGAACCGAAATGATGTTCCCTGCAACACGCAAAGAAGCTCTATGGTCAAACAACAAAGAACAAATAAATGAGAGAGAGAGAGAGAGAGAGAGAGAGAGAGAGAGAGAGAGAGAGAGAGAGAGAGAGAGAGAGAGAGAGAGAGAGAGAGAGAGAGAGAGAGAGATCCATGCATGCATGGGCATACCTATGACGCCGATGATGAACAGAGTGGAATTCATGGCGCGCAGCTGCCAGCCGAGAAACCCGGTGGTAGGGAGAAGGAAGTATAGGTGCATCAAACTCGACGAGGAGGTCGAAATTAAAGGACGATGATCTCCAAACAAAAAGGGCATCCATCCTACTTAATGAGCAGAAAGCACAGCCCGATCAAGCCTGCGCTGCTGGATGAGAGAGACAGGCAGTTACGAATTAATTAGAAGCTGGGCCTGCGCTGCTGCCTCGTGCAGCGCAAGAACAGTATAATATGTGTAGGACGCCACCGCCCGATCCAGTTGACCGAAAGGCAGAGATCGACGTGCTTATTTCTCCCTTGTTTTCTTGCAGATACGTAATGATCTATACCTTTGCAATTATCTTCATGAATCCGCATTTGATTTCTTTGTCTTTTATCTACTGTACTTGCAGTACTTCGTCCCCCTTTTCTTTCTTAAGACCGTTTTTTTCTTTTTTAAGAGAAAACTTCTGATCTATTCTTCAATATTATCAAGGTAGTGCGAATAACATCAAAAATAGAAATTACATTCAGGTCCGGACCACCTAGCGACAACTAGAAGCACTGGAGCGAGCGAAAGGTGGGCTGCCGTCATTGCCCCTCCCTAATCGGAGCCAAGCAAACATTATTGTCGTAGACAGTCGAGAAGTCGTCATGCTAAGGCCCTATGGCACCAACGCATCAGAACAATAACCAACACCGATGAAAAGAAGCATTGATCGGAAAGATCCAACCTACAGACGCACAAACAAGACGAACGAAGACCGGATCCATGCGGGTTCACTGAAGACAAATCTCCACATGCCCTCCGACGATGCTAGAAGCACCACCGAGATAGGGGCTGGGAGCGGAGAACCTTCTTCCATCTCGAGGAAGCCATCGCCGCCTTGTCTTTCTGAACATGGCGCAAACCCTAATAAAACTCAAGACAACACCTAAAAATGAAGCCCTCCCGTCAATGAGGGCCGCGATCCACCGTGTCGCCATGGTCCAAGGACCATAGGAGACGAGGCAAACCGGCCGTGGCACCAACGAGAGGCAGGGAAACCCTAACTGAGTGCCTTGGTCGCAGGAGCGAAGGGGTACGACACATCACGTTGGCTTCCATGCGTGGTAGACTTCGGCGCGGCATGGCGAGGCTCGTCGTCCCCCCTACAGATAATGGGTGTAGCGCGGCCGTGTTTGGCCTCTTGATACCATTCTTGAATTATTTATTTATTCGGCAACTCAATTCAGCACATGCACGCAAGATTGTCTTTAAAAAAAAGGAATATATTAATATCAAGCCGATACCAATTACACCAGCCTCTGCACAAACAAGATGTCTAAAAATATTCAGGATGCACACATCCAAAAAAATAAAAAATAAGTCCCTGCCACAGTGATCAATCACCCGCAGTAGCAACACTCTAACCTTCACTAGCGACATCACCCGAACTATAAAGAAGGTTCTTCAAAAGCATCATCTTAAAAAAACAATGCTTAAGGATTGTCGTTGCGTGATCAAAGATTATAAGATTGTCTTACGACAAGCCTATATGCATTGATAGATGTAGAGAACATGGATTATCCTTCTTTTTAGAAAAAAATGGTTGTCTTACCGTGCCACCGCGTGGAGGTTGGCCCGTTGGTGGATGTGTGTCATTTGATTTCTTTGTCTATCTACTGTACTACCTTGGATAGGGCCAGATCAGCATAGGCCGTTGGATCTAGTAACATAGAACAAGATGGAAAACTAGAAGGTTAGTGGATAAAAAAGATGGATTTTCTATTTTGATGCCCCTGTTTGGTTGCAATTTTGCCTCTGGCAATTAACATTGCTCACTTTTCCCCTCCTTACTCCACCAGCTGCTTACAAAAACCCAAACGGAGCACTTCCGTCCGGTCAAAGCCTTTGACGTTACCTCCCGACTAGTGGGGACGCATAGTATCCTAACAGGTGGGGTCGCTCCACTCTCTCTCACCAAAGGGGTGACGCGGTAGAATCCTGACGTGTGGGATTGAGGCAACTTATGACATGTGGGGCCGCTTGATACCCTGGCAGGTGAGGTCTGGCCACTCTCTCCCCATAGTGCTGACGTGGTAAGATCCTGACTTGTGGGACCGAGGCAGCTTATGACAGGTGGGGTCGAGGAAGCTTATGACAGGTGGGCCGACGTTGTATATGACAGGTGGGGTATATTCGCTCTATCATTTGTCAACGGCCGACCACACACATCCCCGAGCACCTTCCCCATAGAGCAGCCATAACCATGGTCGTAGCTTGTCCGCATCGCTGGATCTGATTCCGGCGCCGACCAGCGGCTGGCGACGATTCACGTCCACCACCACACCAACATTATTTCTCTGCCCGCATTGTCCCTCCAAGCCACCATACCGAACGCAGAGCTGCTGCCCCACCCTTTTCCCCACCATCTAGATTTCCTCCACCGTCGAAGACAACCACCGAGAACCACGCGACATTTCTTAGTAAGCTCTCAGATCCTTGATACTTCCATTTTGCATCATGATTTCATATTGATATTTATGTTGTTCTTGGTTATTATTCCACTTTATGATACAATTCTTATGCCTTTTCTTTCTGAATTCACAAGGTATATCACAAAGAGGGAAATTGTCAGAAACTGGAATTCTGGACCTGAAAACTAAGAAAAAGGCTGAAAATTGACTGGACCCCAAATGACCTGAAACTTCACGAAGAATTTTTGTGGAATATATGTGAATTATTGGAGTAAAAATATACCAGAGGGGGGCACTTGTTGGTTCCAAGCCAACAGGGCGCGCCCACCCCTCCTTGGCGCGCCCTCACTACTAGAATTCGCAAATAGCCCTAGGGCCTGATACCCTAAGCAAAGGCTCCAAAACACTAGGGAAAACATTTTCCCTAGCGTATACTCTAGGGAAACCGCCCTAGGGCCCCAGTGGTGGGGGAATCCTTATTTCCCTTGGGTCCCCAGAGTACACCCTAGGGAACATCTGGTGTCCCTTGGGTTTTCCACTCTAGGGGAACTGGCGACAGGAGGCAAGCTTCGCTGACGTGTAAAGTAAGTTTCCTTTGGGTTTACTGCGCCCTAGGGAAACCTTCCATAACGGGAACCACCGTTACCCCATACAACCCCTTGGGTCTACGAACCCTAGGGAATCATTACTTATAAATATTGCAATAAATACACTCACGTTTGCATAAATATATTAATTTTTAACAATTGCACATTTTTTTTGAAATGATAGCACAAATATATAATAATTGCACATAATAGCTCCACAGAGTTGAAGACACAGAAGCACATAAATTATATATTTCAACATCATCATTTTACATGACAACACCCAGTGTGCTCAAAAGTACCCCACACTTCACAAATTCTGATCCAACTAGGATTGTCACATACACCATTCATCATGTTAGTCACTGATCCAAGAGATCACGACCATCAGAATGTGCATGCCCAAAAAGATAAGTCTCAGGATGCACTTAATTAAGTAAGCCTGTCCTAGTAACAACCATTGGCTTCCAATTAGTCATCACAAAAAAATTATGCCACTTCCTTCACCACCGCAAAGAGATATCTCAAAATGCAGGTAAATTGTCACCAGGTGGGGAGAAATTTCCAACATCTACACCATTAGCATCATTACCATGTGCATCAAAGAAGCCACCAAACATTTCAACTTCCGCTCCACGCGACGTATTATCCATACTTTCAGTACCATTAGCTGATTCACCAGTGGAGGGCTGCACAAACATCATTTTTAGAATCCCGGAGTATCAAATTTCAAATAATGAGGATTAAAGCTATCCTTAGTTGACTCGACAGCAAGTAAGCTAGATGTCAAACTAGGCAGTGATGGTGGATTTGCATTCAAAAGAACATATGTACATACCAGTTCTGGAGAAAAGATAGGAGACGAAGTGGTTAATGTTGGAAAAGCTGGAGGTGGGGGTATAACAATACTTGGAATCTCAGGCCCAGGAATTCCTTGAAGAGACGCGATACTCTAGAAAATTTGTTACAAATCAAAAAGTTATATCAACTGGTTAAATAGAAATAAGATGATAGCACAAAAGAAAGATACACACCATAAGAAACTTGTGCAAACCACCAAGGGTACTCTTCACTGTAGTCTGGACAGATTTCCCCCAATCAACCATACTTTGTGCATGTCTCTTCATTAACTCATTTTGTTGAGCAATCCTTTTATCATGTTCTAGTCGTTGGCGCTTTGATGAAGATGAAGAGCGATTGATCTGCACCTCCCTAAGAGCCTCTCTACCCTCCACAGCCTCATTAAATAATGGTCACTTTCCGTGCGGCTTCCCGCCACCAGCTTCATAAAGAGCTTGTGGTTCAACACGAGAATGCTTCCAATCATAATCCTCACCATGCATGTTCACAACCTTCTCTTTATACAAATCCTATGGATGACAAACAATATGCAAAGATGGTTCAAAAATAATGTAGCACAAAAGGAAACATAAAATCAGTATCAAAATACGGATATTATACCAAGCATTTCGTGGCTTCGGTGCTATTTAACGCATCATGATTGTTTGGATCTTTCCCTCTATGCGTGTACATCCATGCCTCAATCTTAGATACCTCTCTTCCTTCTTTCTTAGACTAAGAAAATAAAAGCTAAGTTACTACATAAAAAACATACTTAATTTATTCAGAAAGTTAGGAGGGTACCAGTTTTTGGCACACTGTTGTCAGCGAATTAGATCCACCTCTCTGGGCCTTGTACTTAGAGTTGAGGCGATTATCACGATTTTTCTTGGATGTCGCAATCCATTTATCATCACACCATCCATCAACTAACACCTCCCAGGAAACAACAGTGCACCACCATGGTTTTACAGCCATGTACTGATGTTTTTCAAGATAGTGTCGTCCAGCGAATTTTTCTTTCAATCTGCGATTCTCAACTTTGTAATAATGGTCCTTTACAGCCTGGATGCGACCATAGTACAGGACACTAGCCAAAAGTAGGTTGCAGCACCTACCAATATGAAGCCTTGAAGTTGCTTCATACTCAGCCTCATGCCTAAACCTCAACTGCAATACAAATCATAGAAAATCAACTATTACTTATATTTACTATAGCAGTACACTTTTAAACAAAAGACCAAGACCTGTTACCCAAAATTCTTCCTCGATTTCCTCAGCCTTTGGACGACCCCGTCACTAGGCTTTAGCTGATAGTGTTCCCATGTTGATGCAAACACAAGTTCTCCTTTTTGCTCCACTAAACCAGGATGATGTGTCTTTAAAAGGATCGTTAGCACACCATTTGGCTTTCTCACATTGTTTCTGGGTGTAGGTAATTCTAACCAGTGCCTAGGACAAGAAAACAGAAACAATTCTTGGCGCGTGTATAGCAAATTTAGGCATTAATTTTATTTTTTTGGAAAGAAAATCGGTAATCAACTAACATCTCAAAATGACATACTTGAATATCATCATCCATTTTGTATATCTAACCCTCAAAGAAAATAATACTTATTTTCGCCTATTTCACTAAAACACATATATTTTCCATCAAATGTGTGCATAAAAAAATGATGGATTAACATATATTTCGAGGGAAAATGATAAATCAACTTATATCTTTCTTTGCACCCAGGTTCATGTTATCTCCGCATGTATTTTTTCCTTGTAGATTTTAATTTTTTTGTGATGTTTTATATTTTTTATAAGTATATTTAGAATAAAACTCTTAGGTATAAAATATATATCCAAGTGTGCGCAAATCTCCCTAGAGTTAACACTAGAAACCCTAGGGATACTTGACGCCGTTAGTCACACCATTGAACCGTTGATTGCCTGTATATCCAAGTCCCTAGAGTTCTCTTTCTGCACCCTAGGTATAGTTTTTCCCTGAGGGTTAAAAAGACAAGCCCTAGGGATAGCTGCCAGCAAGGCATCGGTATGGTCCCACGCATGAAGTATCCCTTGGGTACGGCGCTGGACCCTAAGGAAACAATACTTTACCTTGCGTGTGTAGTTTGTACCCTAGGGAGCCTTTATGTCCCTAGGGTGCCTGTTTTGACTCTAGGGAAGCAGTTTAGCCCTAGGGCTATTTGCAAATTCTAGTAGTCCTGATGGCTTGGGACCACCTCCCAGGTGCCCTGGCCCCCCCTCTTATGCTATAAGATGGCTTTTGACCTAGAAAAAATAATAAGAAATTACTTTTAGGACGAAGCGCCGCCGTCTCAAGGTGGAAACCTGGGCAGAGGCCCTTTTGCTCTCCGGCACAGAGATTCTGCCGGGGAAACTTCCCTCCGGGAGGGGGAAATCGAAGCCATCGTCATCACCAACGCTTCCTCCTTCGTGGGAGGACCAATCTTCACCAGGACCATCTCATCTCAAACCCTAGTTCATCTCTTGTATTCAATCTTTGTCTCAAAACCTCAGATTGGTACCTGTGGGTTACTAGTAGTGTTGATTACATCATGTAGTTGATGCTTGTTGGTTTATTTGGTGGAAGATATTATGTTCAGATCCTTGATCGACATTATTACACCTCTGATCTTGAACATGTTGATGATGTGTGAGTAGTTACTTTTGTTCCTGAGGACATGGGAGAAGTCTTGTTATAAGTAATCATGTGAAGTTTTTGATGATATGTGTGTTGTTGCTTCCTTTAGTGGTGTCATGTGAACGTCGACTATATGACACTTCACCATATTATGGGCCTAAGGGAAGGCATTTTGGAGTAATAAGTAGATGATGGGTTGCTAGAGGGACAGAAGCTTAAACCCTAGTTTATGCGTTATTTCATAAGGGGCTGATTTGGATCCAAACGTTTCATGCTATGATTAGATTTATCTTAATTCTTCTTTCTTAGTTGCGGATGCTTGCGAGAGGGGCTAATCATAAGTGGGTTGCTTGTTCAAGTAAGAACAACACCTTAGCACCGGTCCACCCACATATCAAATTATCAAAGTAATGAACGCGAATCAACTCAACATGATGAACATGACTAGATAGAAATTCCCATGCGTCCTCGGGAGCGCTTGCCTTATATAAGAGTACTTTCAGACATGTCCTTTGCTATAAAAAGGATTGGGCTACCATGCTGCACCCTTGCTACTATTGTTACTTGTCACTTGTTACAAATTATTTTGCTGCAAAACTATTTATCATTGTTACTCACAGCACTTGCAGAGAATACCTTGCTGAAAACTGCTTCATTTCCTTCTGCTCCTCATTGGGTTCGACATTCTTACTTATCGAAAGGACTACAATTGATCCCGTGGGTCATCAAGACTCTTTTCTGACGCCGTTGCCGGGGATTGAAGCGCCTTTGGTAAGTGGAATTTGGTAAGGAAACATTTTCGGTACGTGCTGAAATTTACTGTTGCTTGTCACTATGGATAATCTGTAGGGTAACGCAGCACAAAACAAAAAAATTCCGACCTACGCACCAGCCCAGGACCACTATGGAGACTGCATACAAGGTTTGATCATTTTCGTTACCGACTCATAGCGCAGCGGAAGTAGAGTCGATGACGATCGGCAGTGCAGGTCCCCGCAGCTAGGATTTACAACCTCCCAACCGCGAGGATGTACTCCCTCGCCTGCTCCCCGGACGGATCTCCGGGCAGCCCTTCGGGAGGCCTCGGGACAGTCCCTCGGATAGTCCCACCGGACGGATCCTCGGACAGCCCTTCGGGAGGACCTCAGAACAGTCCCTCGGATAGTCCCACCGGACGGATCCTCGGACAGCCCTTCGGGAGGACCTCAGAACATCGGACGGTCACTTGGACAGCCCTCCGGGAGGCACTCTAGAACTAAGACCGAAACTACGATCTCTCTACAGAGTTGCACACATACGGTGTCATCTATCCGGCAGGGCTTCGCCATCCAGAACTAGTTCCCACCGGAACACAGACAGCCTTTCGGCTCTACGAAACTATTTCGCTGGGAGGGAGAGAGAAGCCAGATAACATCAGATGGCATGTGTATGTGAGAAAGAGTAAGTCTTTAGGCAGCCCACTCCACCCCTATTTATAGGACAAGCCCAAGGGTGGCTTCTCCAAGAAGCCAAGTGGGAAAATACCAAAGGGCCCTCAAGGTGGCTTCTCCAAGAAGCCACCCAAAAAGCACTTTCACTATTCACGACGACATTTTTCAGCGTCCGTTCGAACTGAAAATATTTATGTGGGCTTAGAACATTTCCAATACCCACTAAAATAATTTTCAACGCGAGCCGGAACAATTCCGGTTTAGTGATTTTCATCTGCGAAAAGCATCTGAAGCGGTTCCGGCAGCTCCGGAACATTTCCGGTTTTCATCCCGGAAAATTCCAGAAAGTTTCCAGAACGATTCTGGCACCCTCCAAGAATTATCAGGCATGTGCCGAAACCAATTTGACTTTATGGTGTACTCCGAAACAACTTTTCGGTTTAGTGATTTTCATCTGTGAAAAGCAACTAAAGCGGTTCCGGTAGTCCGGAACATTTCCGGATTTTGTCTCTGAAAAATCTCAGAAGTTACCGGAACAATTCGGGTACTTTCCAATAATTTCCAAGCATGTGCCGAAACCAATTTGACTTAATGGTACACTCCGATACAACTTTTTGGTTTTACCGAAACTCTTCCGGTGCTCTCTCTTCGGAACTCTTCCGTTGTCTCCGAAACTTTTTCGGTGAATTTCTCTCAGACTCCCTGTCTAGTATTCAACAGATAGATGACCCTTAAGCGTGTGACCCTATAGGTTCAGTGAAGCATAGACATGACCCGGAACCCCTTCCGATCAATGATCAACATCGGAGCCGTGGACACCCATATTGACCCCTATACCCACACGAATGAATATTCGAGTGAACCTCCAGTTGCTGTGTGCTATTCCTGTTGCTTCGCGATATGTTACAAATACCCGAGGTGAGACATGTTGGCATCCCCGTGGATCAACAACTTGTCCACTATGCCAGTTACCTCGTTACCGGTATTGTTCTCTTTTCTCGTTCCCGTGTTCCGGCATCCCCGTGATCAAATCACAAAGTGTCTGGCCAGACGATGATGGATACCGTAACACCGAGAGGGCCCAGAGATATCTCTCCATCGTCGAAGGAGCAAATCCCAATCTTGAGCTATCAAGTTACTTGACATACTTTTCCATGAACCCGTAAGCCGCCGTAATAGCCACCCATTTACGGATGACGTTTAACAAACCCCAAAGTTCATGAAGCAAGCATGAAGAAACTCGATACTCTCATGGTCTAAGGAATCATGCAAACGTTAACCATCTCTGTGTTATTAACCATTAACTTATGACGAATATATCTCATAGCATAACATCAATTCGGGTCGATTCAACACAAATGTTCTTCTAACATTGTGCCCTCAAAATTGCCGGCATAGCCATGCCCATGATCAGGAAAATAGGATCATCATGCAATATTTGAGCTAGTCTTAGAGGCCAGACTTGGAATACATTTTACCATTTATTATTCCACATGTGCATATGAGTCTTCCTCCGAGCCTCGTGGTTATTGTAGACTCGAGAACCATAGCAGTTATAGCATGGAACATAAACCTAATTATGAACAAGGAGATAATCAATAACATTTATTATTGCCTCTAGGGCATATCTGCTACAGACTCCCACTTGCACTAGAGTCAGTAATCTAGTCAATGATAATGCACTTTACACCTATGGCATACTGGTGTAAAATATGCTTCGCATGTGGTATAGCCTGATGTCCAACGGATCTGACGACTTCAGCTCCGTGTGTAACTTTGCATATCCTCGCGTTTTCACGCTTTCACAAAATTCATATTTTGTGTGGACTTGGCTTTGCATATGTGTGAATCATTGGTCGAAACATGATTCCTCAGACTGAGCTATGGAGCAACTATCTGCAATAGTGTCCCATTGACCAAAGCCATCTTGGAACCATACTAAGTTCATGAATGAACTATATGATTCAACATCTTCTTTGTCGCTTCTAAAGCGTCAACATACTTAGCCTTTGTTATAGAATTCGCCACAGTATCTTGTTTGGAACAATTTCCAACTACCGTGCCACCATGTTGTGTATTACACAAAACCCTTAACTTAAATCGAAAATCGCATGGAGCATTGATGAAGACTGTATCGATGTAATTACTTACAACGAGCACTTCATAATCTCTGCTAGCGAGAAAACATGTCATCAGTACTGCTCTAGTACTCAATGACATCTTTCACTGTTGTCCCATGATCAGTACTTTGATTACTTTGGTATCTATACTCGCAACAACTTTGGAGTATTGGACATATCTGGTTGTTTTACATACCATGGAATACATGATTAATCCAAACACAAGAGTGTGTGGAATCTCCATCATGTATTTTACTCATCAGTGTTTTGGGACACCGAGTCTTGCAAAAACTCTTTCCATGTGACTTCGGCAAGAATCACTCCTTGGCGTTTTAAATGCTAAAAAGTTTTAGCATCTTGTCAATATGTATTCATAGCTTAGCCCCATTAGGTAAATCTATCTCCATAGATCATCATGCCTAATATTGAGGCTATTTAGCCTAAGCACTTCATCGAAAAACTATTTTCAAACGAAGTCCTAATTCGTGTCAAGAAATTTATTTCTAATTAACAATGTGTCAAGTACACAAGGTTTTTAGAAATATTATTATGCTCCCACTTACTTTCTTGAATCACAAGCATCTTCGATACCCATTTGATGAAGTCAAACCCCTTTGACCATTCCATCAAAAACGAAGATTCCAACTCCACTTTGCTCTCTTCTGTCCATCGCTGGAACTCTGAAGTTTGCATACTTATTAGCATCCTCTGGATCAACAAATTACTTTGGACTGTATCACATACAAGTCCTAGGTTTCATTTCCATCAGATGGAAATCCTTTTGTCATCCATGTTTCATATCTCATGATTGAAATATGTATTAATTGCTAGTTCAACCCGAACCAACTTCAAGCATCGCTACGGTGAGACAATCTCATCGTAGTCAACTCCTTGAACTTGTTATTGCAACAAGTCGAGCTTTATGGATAAAACATTTTATCCGTATCAGTTTTTAGTTCCATAAATATTCGTTAGACTCTAAGTCTTCCGAAAGGTGTATCAAGATTTTAATCTCGAATCACTTATATGGAAACTATCTCGGATTGTATTGGCATTTAGCCAATTCCGGAGTCAGGGCCCATCAACGCTTCCTTGTGTATCGTAGGTATACTGTTATCTAACAACAATATCTCGTATGCGCACCTGAGAGGTTTGCACGAGTTTTTCCTACGTGGTTCAGCTGCAAGTTCGACCGAAGTCCATACATTTTATTGTAGAGACTTCCGTATCAGTCGCAGTAGGAAACTCTGGAATTACTTCCAAGGTCTCTTTCCTTTAATCTGATGACGAAGACACTGTTTATCTCATCAAGTTGTACTGTTCTCCCACTCACCTTTTTGAAAGAACCATTTTCTTCAAAAAGCATACCATTCTTTGTGGCAAACCTATTTGCCTCGGTATAGTGGTGGGGGAATACCCAATGACTTGGGATAACCTACAAAGTAGCACTTGTCTGATTTGGAATAGGTTTGTAACCTTTTACACAAGCCCCATATTTCAAATGTTAAGAAAAGATATAACATGGTTGGGCGTACCATACCATGGCGTCATTTCAACAGGCCCGATGGAGCTCTTTTCAGTGTAAAAGCCGCAGTCTCTAAAGCATCACCTTAAAAGGGATAATGGCAAATTTATTTATGTCATCTTTGATCTTACCATGTCATAAATGGTTCGATTACATCTTCACGGACTTTCCACTTGCAGTGGTGTTCCGAGAGGTGCAAGTTATGAAACTCTTTTCACAACTCATCAGACATTCGCTAAACTTGTAACTCAAATATTCCTTTCCGCAATCAAATTACAGAAACATAATTTTCTTATTACAATAACTTCTACTTTATTTTTGAAAACCTTTCGAATGATTTCAAAAGATCCAGACTTACGTCTCATCAAGTAAATATCCATATATCTACTTGAGTCATTTCTGAAGATACATAAATCCACTACTTGCAATAACATTTATTGGACTACACACATCATAATGTATGATAACCAATATGTTCTTTGCTCGTTCCTTATGGCCTGTGAACGGTATTTCAGTCACTTCACTTTTCATAGGAAAGTTGCAAGTGTCAGATGATTCAAAATCAAACGACTTCAAAATCCATCATAATGGAATTTTCCATGCGGGTTTCTCCAATGTGACCAAATGCAGTGCCACACTTGTGTGGTATTCTTTTAGTCTTGCGACATTTAGCGTCAGTGTTATGGATGTATCATATTTCCATCAATATTCATAACATACATCCCATCTAGGATGGAAGCATGGCCCTTCATGTTATTCATAATACTGAACAACAATTGTTGTTTTTATGAACAACTCTTTTGCAACAAACATTGTGCAATGGGCTAGAGTGTATGAAACTCTAAAATGAATTATGAAAGTAAACCCAGAGGTAATGTATTAATATCAATATTCATAACATACATCTCATTCATAATGAAAGTATGGCCCTTATGTTATTCATATCACTGAACATCAAAAGTTCTCTTATGAACAACCTTCTTGCAAGATACCTTATGCAAAGGGCTAGAGTGTGAAACTCTAAAATGAATTATGAAAGTAAATACATAGGGAATACACCGATGGAAGGCATAGTAACATTTACTATGTTCCCTACGTGTATCTAAACCTCATTCCTGGCTAGTCTTTCAGGCCATAGTAGTTCTTACATCGAGTTGCAACAGAATGCAATCGAGCGGGTATCTTTGTGATTAACTCACAATACCCAAGAATTAGTGATTAACATTTTTAACCATAATTCCCAAGAACTATATCTTTGACCAGCCTTCTATACATCAAAAACTTGTATGACATTCATACATGAGCTGGATATTCCAGTCTTCTTTCCTTTTGCCATTATACTTCTAACAGTTTAACTTTTAGTATTTCTCCTACTCTCAGAAGAAGCATCCAACTTAAGAGTGGCGTTAGCCCCGGACTTCCTAGGCGTGAAAGTCTTACTAACACCCTTCGAACACTTCCTTTCTCTTTAAGTTGTTGTTTTATTCACCTTTCATCATATGACAGGCGTTCTCCTGGATCCCTCTCTTATCAGTCTAATGCATAGTAAACTCCTTTACTAATAGTTTGCAAACAAACATTTCTTTGGATATCTCATATCTTTTAGCCTTTGTCTGTCTCTGAAAATGATTTTCAGATTCCATGAATATCACATAACTATCCAAACTTTCGAAGTTCGGGTCTCATGGAAGCAAACATATTGCACTTTGACTGAAAAGGAATTCTAGCTTTTGGATCGAAGGACGAGAGTCACATGATCCATAATATTAGCGGGAGAATACCGAAAGCATGCGATAGGACAAAGTCCTTCTCGGCACTCTTGAGGACAATCCTCACATTACGTTACCAACCGTAAAGTTTTAACCAGATATTTAACAGCTTATTCAATTTTAATTGGGAAGGTGAAAACGCGAGCCATTATTCTACAACTATTATGCAAATAACACTTAGACAGTGTTCATAATTAATTGCACTGAGAATTAAAATAATTAATTCTACAGTGCGCTCGCACTCAAATTAATATCTCTCATAATTGATTGTGAGTGATACAAGACCCGCATTTAAATTGTTCGCCATTGGTGTAACACCACTGATGACGAAAATCTCAACCGGTAGGCCAACTTGCCAATTACATCTCTATGTGACTCTCGTTCATCTTTCGATGCGTGTGTTCCGAGCTCATGACGGTCATGCATGAACGTCAAGAAAACCAAGTGATCTTGCTGCGAGGTCTCAACTCACCCGCCTCACACTTCACTAATCATTTGTACCCGTGTGACACGGCGCACCCCGAAAAGATAGGTGCCGTGACGGTGCTACACTTGGGAGAACACTAACTACTTGATATTTTTGTGAGAGATCACCCTAATAAAAAGCGACTACCGCGCAATCAAAAGGGTGCATCATAAGGGATAAACACCTTAGGCAATTCATAATAGCATGATATGGTATAGCCCTTTCTGACGGAGAAGTCTTTCATTTCTTCGTCTTCGGCATTCGCGTTGGTGTTCACCTTCGCGAAGATTGCCACCACCTTGTCGATGCACCAGATAATATTGCTATCTCTATAGCTAATAAAATAAGTGCATTACTTAAGGTTGACACGCAAGTCATTAAAGTGACAATCATATGGCTCCAGCCATCATGCCGAATCATGACACGCAGGTCATGTTAATATTACATCATATAGTCATCTCATGCATAATCAAATTAATATGAGCACTGCTATACCACATCATATGCACATGCAAACCATCCTGCAAAACCAAGTTAGACGCCTCTAATCGGTTCATGCAAAATTTTATTTTACGTGGCTTCTAAGGTTTCGAAACAAACCGAAGCTACCAACGTCCATCATCAAGCATGATAATCCCAAGTCGCTAGATTAACATTGCGGGGTGTATGAAACACGAGATAATAAAATCTCGAGCCCCATACTAAACTTCGTCATACGCGTGACCCCGTGCAGATCACATCTGCATTGCCCTTTCGTCTGCGAAACATCCATGTTTCTTTAACTATGGTGGAACCCAAAGAACTGTTAGCACTGCATTTATCTGTCAATCAGCATACTCAGGAGCAGCATGAAAGGATCGCGGATTGCCAGAA
The DNA here is from genome assembly GCA_039707655.1 of Elymus sibiricus. NCBI lineage: Eukaryota > Viridiplantae > Streptophyta > Magnoliopsida > Poales > Poaceae > Elymus > Elymus sibiricus. The sequence goes on along the minus strand of CM077671.1, from coordinate 56,380,620 downwards.
CTTTGTGAGATTCCACCATGCCGTCAAGATCAGGACTACGCAAATTCAGGGGAAGCAACAGGAACATCGGGTAACAGATTTCATCTGCTACCCGCACAAATAATTTTCAGTAATAGAACTCATCTACTACCTAATTATATTGGGCAACACCCATACATCTCTATGTATTCTAGATCGCAACCTGCATCTATGCATAACCTGGTTCTTGATGCCACTGTAGGGTAACGCAGCAGAAAACAAAAAATTTCCGACCTACGCACCAGCCCAGGACCACTATGGAGACTGCATACAAGGTTTGATCATTTTCGTTACCGACTCGTAGCGCAGCGGAAGTAGAGTCGATGACGATCGGCGGTGCAGATCCCCGCAGCTAGGATTTACAACCTTCCAACCGCGAGGATGTACTCCCTCGCCTGCTCCCCGGACGGATCTCCGGGCAGCCCTTCGGGAGGCCTCGGGACAGTCCCTCGGATAGTCCCACCGGACGGATCCTTGGACAGCCCTTCGGGAGGACCTCAGAACAGTCCCTCGGATAGTCCCACCGGACGGATCCTCGGACAGCCCTTCGGGAGGACCTCAGAACATCGGACGGTCACTTGGACAGCCCTCCGGGAGGCACTCTAGAACTAAGACCGAAACTACGATCTCTCTACAGAGTTGCACACATACGGTGTCATCTATCCGGCAGGGCTTTGCCGTCCAGAACTAGTTCCCACCGGAACACAAACAGCCTTTCGGCTCTACGAAACTATTTCGCTGGGAGGGAGAGAGAAGCCAGATAACATCAGATGGCATGTGTATGTGAGAAAGAGTAAGTCTTTAGGCAGACCACTCCACCCCTATTTATAGGCCAAGCCCAAGGGTGGCTTCTCCAAGAAGCCAAGTGGGAAAATACCAAAGGGCCCTCAAGGTGGCTTCTCCAAGAAGCCACCCAAAAAGCACTTTCACTATTCACGACGACATTTTTCAGCGTCCGTTCGAACTGAAAATATTTATGTGGGCTTAGAACATTTCCAGTACCCACTAAAATAATTTTCAACGCGAGCCGGAACAATTCCGGTTTAGTGATTTTCATCTGCGAAAAGCATCTGAAGCGGTTTCGGCAGCTCCGGAACATTTCCGGTTTTCATCCCGGAAAATTCCAGAAAGTTTCCAGAACGATTCTGGCACCCTCCAAGAATTATCAGGCATGTGCCGAAACCAATTTGACTTTATGGTGTACTCCGAAACAACTTTTCGGTTTAGTGATTTTCATCTGTGAAAAGCAACTAAAGCGGTTCCGGCAGTCCGGAACATTTCCGGTTTTTGTCTCTGAAAAATCTCAGAAGTTACCGGAACAATTCTGGTACTTTCCAATAATTTCCAGGCATGTGCCGAAACCAATTTGACTTAATGGTACACTCCGAAACAACTTTTCGGTTTTACCGAAACTCTTCCGGTGCTCTCTCTCCGGAACTCTTCCGTTGTCTCCGAAACTTTTTCGGTGAATTTCTCTCAGACTCCCTGTCTAGTATTCAACAGATAGATGACCCTTAAGCGTGTGACCCTATAGGTTCGGTGAAGCATAGACATGACTCGGAACCCCTTCCGATCAATGATCAACATCGGAGCCGTGGACACCCATATTGACCCCTATACCCACACGAATGAATATTCGAGTGAACCTCCAGTTGCTGTGTGCTATTCCTGTTGCTTCGCGATATGTTACAAATACCCGAGGTGAGACATGTTGGCATCCCCGTGGATCAACAACTTGTCCACTATGCCAGTTACCTCATTATCGGTATTGTTCTCTTTTCTCGTTCCCGTGTTCCGGCATCCCCGTGATCAAATCACAAAGTGTTTGGCCAGACGATGATGGATACCGTAACACTGAGAGGGCCCAGAGATATCTCTCCATCGTCGAAGGAGCAAATCCCAATCTTGAGCTATCAAGTTACTTGACATACTTTTCCATGAACCCGTAAGCCGCCGTAATAGCCACCCATTTACGGATGACGTTTAACAAACCCCAAAGTTCATGAAGCAAGCATGAAGAAACACGATACTCTCATGGTCTAAGGAATCATGCAAACGTTAACCATCTCTGTGTTATTAACCATTAACTTATGACGAATATATCTCATAGCATAACATCAATTCGGGTCGATTGAGCAGAAATGTTCTTCTAACATTGTGCCCTCAAAATTGCCGGCATAGCCATGCCCATGATCAGGAAAACAGGATCATCATGCAATATTTGAGCTAGTCTTAGAGGCCAGACTAGGAATACATTTTACCGTTTATTATTCCACACGTGCATATGAGTCTTCCTCCGAGCCTCGTGGTTATTGTAGACTCGAGAACCATAGCAGTTATAGCATGGAACATAAACCTAATTATGAACAGGGAGATAATCAATAACATTTATTATTGCCTCTAGGGCATATCTCCTACATAATCATCCTTTAAGTGGTTTGTTCGGGGTATCTTCGCCTCGAACGGAAGTGGGAAAAGCCGCTCTCCAACCTAGTGAACTTTCTGAAAATATTTATTATGAGATTCCTTCGGGTATGTTAGAGAAACTGCTAGCTAATCCTTATGGAGGAGACAGTACAACTCATCCTGATTTGCACTTGATATATGTAGATGAGATTTTTGGATTATTTAAGCTTGTAGGTTTATCCGAGGACAAAGTCAAGAAGGAGATTTTCCCTTTATCTTTGGAGGGAAAAGCATTGATTTGTTATAGGATATTGGATGATATTGGATCATGGGACTGGAATCACTTGAAGCTGGAATTTCATCAGAAATTTTATCCTATGCATCTAGTTCATCGCGATCGGAATTACATATATAAGTTTTAGCCTCGTGAAGGAGAAAGCATCGCTCAAGATTGGGGGAGGCTTAAATCTATGAGGTGTTGGGGAACGTTGCATGGGAAACAAAAAATTTCCTACGCACATACAAGATCTATCCATGGAGATGAGCATCTACGAGAGGAGAGATCGGATCCACATACCCTTGTATATCGCTAAGCGGAAAGCGTTAAGAAACGCGGTTGATGTAGTCGAACGTCTTCGCGGTCCAAATCGCAAGCCTTCCCGCGATCCAATGACGATCTAGGGCCGAACGGACGACACCTCCGCGTTCAGCACACGTACAGCTCGATGATGATCTCCGCCTTCTTGATCCAGCAAGCGAGGGCGGAGAGGTAGATGGGTTCTCCGGCAGCACGACGGTGTGGCGGCGGTGGTGGTGGAGTTGATCCGGCTGAGCTTCGCTAAGCAACGCCGAGTCAAACTAGAGGAGAGGCAATCTAGGGGAGAGTGAGGGCTGCACCGTGGCTTAAGGTGGTGGCAGCCCTCCCTCCCCTCTCATATGTTGGAAATATGCCCTAGAGGCAATAATAATTTAGTTATTATCATATTTCCTTGTTCATGATAATTGTTTATTATCCATGCTATAATTGTATTGATTGGAAACTCAAATACATGTGTGGGTACATAGACAACACTGTGTCCCTAGTATGCCTCTAATAGACTAGCTCGTTGATCAAAGATGGTCAAGGTTTCCTAGCCATAGACATGAGATGTCATTTGATAACGGGATCACATCATTAGGAGAATGATGTGATGGACAAGACCCAAACTATAAACATAGCATATGATCGTGTCAGTTTATTGCTATAGTTTTCTGCATGTCAAGTATTTGTTCCTATGACCATGAGATCATGCAACTCACTGACACCGGAGGAATACCTTGTGTGTATCAAACGTCACAACGTAACTGGGTGACTATAAAGGTGCTCTACAGGTATCTCCGAGGGTGTCTGTTGGGTTGGCATGGATCAAGACTGGGATTTGTTACTCCATGTGACGGAGAGGTATCTCAGGGCCCACTCGGTAATACAACATCACAATGAGCCTTGCAAGCAAAGTGACTAAAGAGTTAGCCACAGGATCTTGTATTACGGAACGAGTAAAGAGACTTGCTGGTAACGAGATTGAACTAGGTATAGAGATACCGACGATCGAATCTCGGGCAAGTAACATACCAAAGAACAAAGGGAACAGCATACGGGATTAATTGAATCCTTGACATAGAGGTTCGACCGATATAGATCTTCGTAGAATATGTAGGAACCAATATGGGCATCCAGGTCCCGCTATTGGTTATTGGCCGTAGAGGTGTCTCGGTCATGTCTACATAGTTCTCGAACCCGCAGGGTCTACACACTTAACGTTTGGTGACGATTGGTAGAGTTGAGTTATTGTGTTGGTGACCGAAGGTTGTTCGGAGTCTCGGATAAGATCCCGGACATGACGAGGATCTCCGGAAGAGTCCGGAGGTAAATATTGATATATGTGATAATAGTGTTTTGATCTCCGGAAGGGTTCCGGAATTCACCGGAAGGGGTTCCGGATGTTTACCGAAGTGTTCGGGTGCAGCAACACTTTATATGGGCCAAAGGGGTAAAACCCACGAGGTATTGGAAAGTGCAAAAGGAAGTTTTGCTGCTGCCTTAAGCGGTACTACCGCTGGTAAGGCAGTACTACCGCCTAAGCGGTACTACTGCTTGTGTGAAGCGGTACTACCGCTCAAGCGGTACTACCGCTCACGAGCGGTACTACCGCTTGTGCGCGGTACTGCTGGAATCCGAGTTGGACTCTTTCCGTGCGGGCCAAACCGACCTTGTGCGGGCAAAACCAACCTTGTGGAGGTTTTCTCTCCAAGTTTAGACCCCTGGGCTCAACATATAAATAGAGGGGCAGGGCTAGCACACGAGAGACATCAGGATTTCCCAAGCCGTGTGCTGGCAACCCTAACCCTCTAGTTCCTCTCGTCATAATCTCCGTAGTGCTTGGCGAAGCCCTGCAGAGATTGTTCCTCACCATCATCACCACGCCGTCGTGCTGCCGGAACTCATCTACTACTTCACCATCGCTCGCTGGATCGAGGAGGTGAAGGCGTCATCAAGCCGTACGTGTGTTGAACGCGGAGGTGCCGTCTGTTCGGCACTAGTTCATGATCGGATCGAGGGACGACTTGCGATTTGGATCGCGGAGACGTTTGACTACATCAACCGCGTTTCTTAACGCTTCCGCTTAGCGATCTACAAGGGTATGTAGATTCACTCTCCCTCTCGTAGATGCTCATCACCATGGATAGATCTTGCGTGTGCATAGGAAATTTTTTGTTTCCCATGCAACGTTCCCCAACAGTGGTATCAGAGCTAGGTCTATGCGTAGATGAGATCTTGAGTAGAACACAAAGGAGTTTGTGGGCATTGATGTTCAGATTGCTTCCTCCCTTAGTCTTTTCTTGGTTCAACGGTATTGTGGGATGAAGCGGCTCGGACCAACATTACTCGTACGCTTACGAGAGACCGGTTCCATCGCTAACATGCAACTTGTTGTATAAAGATGGCTTTGCGGGTGTCTGTTTCTCCCACTCTTGTTGGATCGGATTTGACTGAGGCGGTCCTTGAGAAGGATGAATAGCAATTTGCATATCACCGTTGTGGTTTTTGCGTAGGTAAGAATCGTTCTTGCTAGATACCCGTAGCAGCCACGTAAAACTTGCAACAACAATTAGAGGACGTCTAACTTGTTTTTGTAGGGTATGTTGTGATGTGATATGGCCAATTACATGATGAGATATATGTGATGTATGAGATGATCATGTGTTGTATAGAATATCACGACTTGCATGTCGATGAGTACGGCAACTGGCAGGAGCCATAGAGTTGTCTTTAATTATTTTCGCCGTTTTGCTTTACTTTATCGCTATGAGTTAGCAATAGTCGTGAAAGCAACAATCGGCGCGACAACCTCATGGTGACACATTGATGGAGATCAAGATGATGGAGATCATGGTGTTATGCCGGTGACGATGGAGATCATGCCGGTGCTTTGGAGATGGAGATCAAAAGCACAAGTTCATGGCCATATCATGTCACTTATGATTTGCATGTGATGTTAATCCTTTTATGCATCTTATTTTGCTTAGGACGACGGTAGCATTATAAGGTGACCCCTCACTTAAATTTCAAGATAAAATTGTGTTCTCCCCGAGTGTGCACCGTTGCGAAAGTTCGTCGTTTCGAGACACCACGTGATGATCGGGTGTGATAGGCTCTACGTTCGCATACAACGGGTGCAAGCCAGTGTTGCACGTGCGGAACACTCGGGTTAAACTTGACGAGCCTAGCATGTACAGACATGGCCTCGGAACACAAGAGACCGAAAGGTCGAACATGAGTCATATAGTAGATATGATCAACATGAAGATGTTCACCATTGAAACCACCTCAACTCACGTGATGATCGGACTTGAGTTGGTGGATTTGAATCATGTGACACTCGAATGACCGGAGGGATTTCAATTTGAGTGGGAGTTTTTAGTAATATGATTAACTAAACTCATTATCATGAACATAGTCAAAATGTCTTTGCTAATTATGTTGTAGATTACTAGCTCGCGCTGTAGCTCCCTTGAATTTTTATATGCTCCTAGAGAAATAGAGTTGAAAGATGATGGTAGCAATAATGCGGACTGGGTCCGTGATCTGAGGATTGTCCTCATTGCTGCACAGAAGTCTTATGTCCTTAATGCACCGCTCGGTGCGCCACCGCCTCGAGCGTCGTCTGTAGATGTTGTGAACATCTGACAGGCACGTTCTGATGACTACTTGATAGTTCAGTGCGTCATGCATTACAGCTTAGAATTGAGGCTCCAAAACGTTTTGAACGTCACGGAACATATGAGATGTTCTAAGAGCTGAAATTGGGATCTCAGGCTCGTGCCCGTGTTGAGAGGTATGAGACCTCCAACAAGATTCTTTGCCTGCAAGATGAAGGAGAATAGCTCAATCATTGAGCATGTGCTCAGATTGTCTGGGTGCAACAATCGCTTGAATTGAGTGGGAGTTGATCTTCCAGATAAGATAGTGATTGATATAGTTCTCCAAGTCACTGTCACTAAGCTAATAGAGCTTCGTGATGAACTATATAATGCCAGGGATGGAAATAATGATCCCCGAGCTATTCGCGATGTTTGACACCACGAAGGTAGAAATCAAGAAGGAGCATCAAGTGTTGATGGTTAGTGAAACCACTAGTTTCGAGAAGGGCAAGGGCAAGAAGGGAAACTTCATGGATGGCAAGCCAGTTGCTGCTCCAGTGAAGAAACCCAAGGTTGAACCCAAACCCGAGACTAAGTGCTTCTATTATGAGGAGAACGGTCGCTGAAGCGGAACAACCCTGGATACTTGGTAGATAAGAAGGCTGGCAATGTCGACAGTAGTATATTTGATATATGTGTTATTGATGTGTACCTTGCTAGTACTCCTAGTAGCACCTGGGTATTGGATACCGGTTCGTTTGCTAAATGTTAGTAACTCGAAATAAAAGCTGCGGAATAAATAGAGGCTAGCTAAGGGTGAGGTGACGATGAGTGTTGGAAGTGTTTCCAAGGTTGATGTGATCACCATCGCACGCTCTCTCTACCTTCGGGATTAGTGATGAACCTAAATAAATGTTATTTGGTGTTTGCGTTAAGCATGAACGTGATTAGATCATGTTTATTGCAATACGGTTATTCATTTAAGTTAGAGAATAATGGTTATTCTGTTTACATGCATAATACCTTCAATGGTCATGCACCCAATGAGAATGGTTTATTGAATCTTGATCGTAGTGATACACATGTTCATAATATTGATGCCAAAAGATACAAAGTTAATAATGATAGTACCACATACTTGTGGCACTGCCGCTAAATGTCATATTGGTGTAAATCGCATGAAGAAACTCCATGCTGATGGATCTTTGGACTCATTCGATTTCGAATCGGTTGAGACATGCGGACCATGCCTCATGGGCAAGATGACTAAGACCCCGTTTTCCGGTATGATGGAGCGGGAAAGTAACTTATTGGAAATAATACATGTTGATGTATTCGGTCCAATGAGTGTTGTAGCAGGCGGTGGATATCGTTATTTTCCTACCTTCACTGATGATTTGAGTAAATATGGGGATATTTGCTTAATGAAACACAAGTCTGAAACATTTGAAAAGTTCAAACAAAATCAGTGTGAAGTTTGAGATCATCGTGATAAGAAGATAAAATGTCTACGATGTGATCGTGGAGGTAAATATCTGAGTTACGAGTTTGGTATGCAACTCAAGACAATGTGGAAGTTGTTTCACAACTCACGCCACCTGGAACGCCATAGTGTGATGGTGTGTCCGAACGTCGTAGTCGTGCTCTATTGGATATGGTGTGAACTATGATGTCTCTTATCGTTTTATCACTATCGTTTTGGGTTATGCATTAGAGACAACCACATTCACTTTAAAAGGGGCACCATCTAAGTCCGTTGAGATGACACCGTATGAATTTTGGTTTGGCGGAAACCTAAGCTGTCATTTCTTAATGTTTGGGGCTGCGACGCTTATGTGAAAAAGGGTTTTTCCTAATGAGCTCGAACCCAAAGCAGACTTATGCATCTTCATAGAATACCCTAAACATAACAGTTGGGTAAACCTTCTATCTTAGATCCAAGCACAAAGTGTTTGTTGCTAAAGCGGGTCCTTTCTCGAAAAAGAGTTTCTCTCGAAAGAATTGAGTAGGAGGAAGATAGAACTTGATGAGGTTGTTGAACCTTTGTTTCAACCAGAGAGTAGCGCCGCGCAGAAAGTTGTTTCTGTGGAGCCTATGTTAGTTGAAGAGGAAGTTAATGATGATGATCATGAAGCTTCGGATCAAGTTACTATCGAACCTCGTAGGTTGACAAGGACGCGTACTGCTCCTGAGTGGTACGGCAACCCTGTCTTGGAGGTCATGTTGTTGGACAACGATGAACCTACGAGACTATGGAGAAGCGATGATGGGCCTGGATTCCGAGAAATGGTTAGAGGCCATGAAATCCGAGATAGGATCCATGTAAGAAAACAAAGTATGGGCTTTGGAAGTATTACCTGAAGGGCGATAGGCCATTCAGAACAAATGGATCTTTAAAAGGAAGACGGACGCGGACGGTAATGTCACCGTCTATAAAGCTCGACTTGTGGCAAAGGGTTTTTCACAAGTTCAAGGAGTTGACTACGATGAGACTTTCTCACCCGTAGCGATGCTAAAGTCTGTTGGAATTATGTTAGCAGTTGCTGCATTTTTCGATTATGAAATCTGGCAGATGGATGTCAAAACATCGTTTCCTTAACGGTATCCGTGAGGAAAGGTTGTATGTGATACAACCAGAAGGTTTTGTCAGTCCTAAGGATGCTAAAGTGTATGCAAGCTCCAGCAATCCTTCTATGGACTGGAGCAAGCATCTCAGAGTTGGAATATACGCTTTGATGAGGTGATCAAAGTTTTTGAGTCTATACAAAGTTTATGAGAAACTTGTATTTACAATAAAGTGAGTGGGAGCACTATAGAATTTCTGATAAGTATATGTGGATGACATATTGTTGATCGGAAATGATGTAGAATTTCTGGAAAGCATAAAGGGTTGTTTGAAAAGGAGTTTTTCAAAGGAAAACCTGGAATGAAGCTACTTAAATATCGGGCATCAGGATCTATAGAGATAGATCAAGACGTCTGATAAAACTTTCAATGAGTACATACCTTGACAAGATTTTGAAAGAGTTCAAAATGGATCAGTCAAAGAAAGAGTTCTTGCCTGATTTGTAAGGTGTGGCGTTGAGTGAGACTCAAAGCTCGACCACGGCAGAAGAAAGAGAAAGGACGAAGGTCGTCTCCTATGCCTTATCCATAGGCTATGTATAGTATGCCATACTGTGTACCGCACCTAGTGTGTGCCTTGCCATGAGTCTGTCAAGGGGTACAAGAGTGGTCCAGGAGTGGATCACTGGACAGCGGTCAAGATTATCCTTAGTAACTAGAGGACTAAGGAAATATTTCTCGATTATGGAGGTGTTAAAGAGTTCGTCGTAAAGGGTTACGTCGATGCAAGCTTTGACACCTATCCGGACGACTCTGAGTAGCAGTCAGGATACGTATAGTGGAGCGGCCATTTGGAATAGTTCCAAGTGGAGTGTAGTAGCAGTGTCTATAGAATGACATAGAGATTTGCAAAGTACACACGGATCTGAATGTTGCAGACCTGTTGACTAAAGACCTCTCTCACATGCAAAGCATGATCGAACCCCAGAACTCATTGGGTGTTAGATTCATAACAATGTAAATCACATGGTGATGTGAACTAGATTATTGACTCTAGTGCAAGTGGGAGACTGTTGTAAATATGCCCTAGAGGCAATAATAATTTAGTTATTATCATATTTCCTTGTTCATGATAATTGTTTATTATCCATGCTATAATTGTATTGATTGGAAACTCAAATACATGTGTGGGTACATAGACAACACTGTGTCCCTAGTATGCATCTAATAGACTAGCTCGTTGATCAAAGATGGTCAAGGTTTCCTAGCCATAGACATGAGATGTCATTTGATAACGGGATCACATCATTAGGAGAATGATGTGATGGACAAGACCCAAACTATAAACATAGCATATGATCGTGTCAGTTTATTGCTATAGTTTTCTGCATGCCAAGTATTTGTTCCTATGACCATGAGATCATGCAACTCACTGACACCGGAGGAATACCTTGTGTGTATCAAACGTCACAACGTAACTGGGTGACTATAAAGGTGCTCTACAGGTATCTCCGAGGGTGTCTGTTGGGTTGGCATGGATCAAGACTGGGATTTGTTACTCCGTGCGACGGAGAGGTATCTCAGGGCCCACTCGGTAATACAACATCACAATGAGCCTTGCAAGCAAAGTGACTAAAGAGTTAGCCACAGGATCTTGTATTACGGAACGAGTAAAGAGACTTGCCGGTAATGAGATTGAACTAGGTATAGAGATACCGACGATCGAATCTCGGGCAAGTAACATACCGAAGAACAAAGGGAACAACATACGGGATTAATTGAATCCTTGACATAGAGGTTCGACCGATATAGATCTTCGTAGAATATGTAGGAACCAATATGGGCATCCAGGTCCCGCTATTGGTTATTGACCGTAGAGGTGTCTCGGTCATGTCTACATAGTTCTCGAACCCGCAGGGTCTACACACTTAACGTTTGGTGACGATTGGTAGAGTTGAGTTATTGTGTTGGTGACCGAAGGTTGTTCGGAGTCTCGGATAAGATCCCGGACATGACGAGGATCTCCGGAAGAGTCCGGAGGTAAATATTGATATATGTGATAATAGTGTTTTGATCTCCGGAAGGGTTCCGGAATTCACCGGAAGGGGTTCCGGATGTTTACCGAAGTGTTCGGGTGCAGCAACACTTTATATGGGCCAAAGGGGTAAAACCCACGAGGTATTGGAAAGTGCAAAAGGAAGTTTTGCTGCTGCCTTAAGCGGTACTACCGCTGGTAAGGCAGTACTACCGCGTAAGAGGTACTACCGCTTGTGTGAAGCGGTACTACCGCTCAAGCGGTACTACCGCTTGTGCACGGTACTGCTGGAATCCGAGTTGGACTCTTTCCGTGCGGGCCAAACCGACCTTGTGCGGGCAAAACCGACCTTGTGGAGGTTTTCTCTCCAAGTTTAGACCCCTGGCCTCAACATATAAATAGAGGGGCAGGGCTAGCACACGGGAGACATCAGGATTTCCCAAGCCGTGTGCCGGCAACCCTAACCCTCTAGTTCCTCTCGTCATAATCTCCGTAGTGCTTGGCGAAGCCCTGCAGAGATTGTTCCTCACCATCATCACCACGCCGTCATGCTGCCGGAACTCATCTACTACTTCACCATCGCTCGCTGGATCGAGGAGGTGAAGGCGTCATCAAGCCGTACGTGTGTTGAACGCGGAGGTGCCGTCTGTTCGGCACTAGTTCGTGATCGGATCAAGGGACGACTTGCGATTTGGATCGCGGAGACGTTCGACTACATCAACCGCGTTTCTTAACGCTTCCGCTTAGCGATCTACAAGGGTATGTAGATTCACTCTCCCACTCGTAGATGCTCATCACCATGGATAGATCTTGCGTGTGCGTAGGAAAATTTTTGTTTCCCATGCAACGTTCCCCAACATCATATATATAGGGGGAGAGGGAGAGGGGGTCGGCCCCCTAGGGTTCCCAACCCTAGGGGCGGCGGCCAAGAGAGGGGGCGGCGGCCAAGGGGTGCCTTGGCCCCCAAGGCAAGGTGCCGGCCCCCTTTAGGGTTCCCCCCTCCACCCTTCGGCCGCATGGGCCTTGTGGGAGGGGCGCCCAGCCCACCAGGGGTTGGTGCGCCCCCTCTCACAGCCCATGGGGCCCTCCGGGGTAGGTGGACCCACCCGGTGGAGCCCCTGAACCCTTCCGACACTCCCGACGAAATCCGGGCAAACTCTGAAACCATTCCGGTGCCCGAACATCAACTTCCTATATATCAATATTTACCTCCGGAGCTCCTCGTGATGTCCAGGATCTCATCTGGGACTCCAAACAACCTTCGGTCACCAACATACATAACCCAATAATACCGAAACATCACCGAACGTTAAGTGTGCAGACCCTGCAGGTTCGAGAACTATCTAGACATGACCGAGACATCTCTACGGTCAATAACCAATAGCGGGACCTGGATGCCCATATTGGTTCCTACATATTCTACGAAGATCTTTATCGGTTGAACATCTATGTCAAGGATTCAGTTAATCCCGTACGTTGTTCCCTTTGTTTATCGGTATGTTACTTGCCCGAGATTCGATCGTCGGTATCTCCATACCTAGTTCAATCTCGTTACCGGCAAGTCTCTTTACTCGTTCCGTAATACAAGATCCCGTGGCTAACACTTTAGTCACTTTGCTTGCAAGGCTTATTGTGATGTTGTATTACGGAGTGGGCCCTGAGATACCTCTCCGTCACACGGAGTAACAAATCCCAGTCTTGATCCATGTCAACTCAACAGACACCCTCGGAGATACCTGTAGAGCATCTTTATAGTCACCCAGTTACGTTGTGATGTTTGATACACACAAGTTACTCCTCCGGTGTCAGTGAGTTACATGATCTCATGGTCATAGGAACACATACTTGACATGCAGAAAACAATAGCAATAAACTAACATGATCATATGCTACGTTCATAGTTTGGGTCTTGTCCATCACATCATTCTCCTAATGATATGATCCCATTATCAAATGACAACTCTTGTCCATGGCTAGGAAACCTCAACCATCTTTGATTAACGAGCTAGTCCATTAGAGGCTTACTAGGGACACATTGTTGTTTATGTACCCACACACGTATTTGAGTTTCCAATCAATACAATTATAGCATGGATAATAAACATTTATCATGAACAAGGAAATATAATAATAACCATTTTATTATGGCCTCTAGGGCATATTTCCAACAATCTCCCACTTGCACTAGAGTCAATAATCTAGCTCACATCACTATGTGATTTTACATTGTAATGAATCTAACACCCATATAGTTCTGGTGTTGATCATGTTTCCCTCGTGGAAGAGGCTTAGTCAACGGATCTGCAACATTCTGATCCGTGTGTACTTTGCAAATATTTATGTCTCCTCCCTCGATGTAATCGCGGATGGAATTGAAGGGTCGCTTTATGTGTCTGGTCCTCTTGTGAAACCTTGGTTCCTTGGCTAGAGCAATGGCACCAGTGTTGTCACAGAACAGAGTCATTGGGTCCAGTGCACTGGCACAACTCCAAAATCCGTCATGAACTGCTTCATCCAGACACCTTCCTTCGTCGCCTCCGAGGCAGCTATGTACTCCGCTTCACATGTAGAATCGGCTACCACGCTTTCCTTGGAACTGCACCAGCTTACCGATCCCCCATTGAGAATATATACGTATCCGGTTTGAGACTTAGAATCATCCGGATCAGTGTCAAAGCTTGCATCGACGTAACCCTTTACGACGAGCTCTTGATCTCCTCCATAGATGAGAAACATTTCCTTAGTCCTTTTCAGGTACTTTAGGATATTCTTGACCGCCATCCAGTGATCCACTCCTGGATTACTTTGAAACCTTTTGGCCATACTTATGGCAAGGCTGACGTCTGGTCTTGTGCATAGCATTGCATACATGATAGAGCCTATGGCTGAAGCATAGGGGATGACACTCATCTTTTCTCTATCCTCTGCAGTCACTAGGCATTGAGTCTTACTCAACTCCACACCTTGCAACACAGCCAAGAACCCTTTCTTGGACTGATCCATTTTGAACTTCTTCAAAACTTTATCAAGGTATGTGCTCTGTGAAAGTCCTATTAAGCGTCTTGATCTATCTCTATAGATCTTGATGCCTAATATGAACGCAGCTTCTCCCAGGTCCTTCATTGAAAAACTCTTGTTCAAATATTCCTTTACGCTTTCCAAAAATTCTATATTGTTTCCAATCAGCAATATGTCATCCACATATAATATTAGAAACACTATAGAGCTCCCACTCACTTTCTTGTAAATATAAGCTTCTCCATAAACTTGTATAAACCCAAATGCTTTGATCACCTCATCAAAGCGCTTATTCCAACTCCGAGATGCCTGCACCAGTCCATCATTGGATCGCTGGAGCTTGCAAACTTTGTCAGCATTCTCTGGATCGACAAAACCTTCTGGTTGCATCATATACAACTCTTCCTCATGGAAACCGTTGAGGAACGCTGTTTTGACATCCATCTGCCAAATTTCATAATCGAAAAATGTAGCTATTGCTAACATGATTCTGATGGACTTAAGCATCACTACGGGAGAGAAAGTCTCATCGTAGTCAATTCCTTGAACTTGTGAAAAACCCTTTGCCACAAGTCGAGCTTTATAGACGGTGACATTACCGTCCGCGTCCGTCTTCCTCTTAAAGATTGATGTCTACTACGCAACCTTCTTCTTGTAGACTCGTGTTGGGCCTCCAAGCGCAGAGTTTTGTAGGACAGTAGCAAATTTCCCTCAAGTGGATGACCTAAGGTTTATCAATCCGTGGGAGGCGTAGGATGAAGATGGTCTCTCTCAAACAACCCTGCAACCAAATAACAAAGAGTCTCTTGTGGCCCCAACACACCCAATACAATGGTAAATTGTATAGGTGCACTAGTTCGGCGAAGAGATGGTGATACAAGTGTAATATGGATGGTAGATATAGGTTTTTGTAATCTGAAAATATAAAAACAGCAAGGTAGCAAGTAACAAAAGTGAGCAAAAACGGTATTGCAATGCTTGAAAACAAGGCCTAGGGTTCATACTTTCACTAGTGCAAGTTCTCTCAACAATACTAACATAGTTGAATCATATGTAAATCCCTCACGTGCGACAAAGAGTTCACTCCAAAGTCACAAATAGCGGACAACAAACGAAGAAATTATTGTAGGGTACGAAACCACCTCAAAGTTATCTTTTTCGATCAATCTTATGAGCTATCCCTATAAGTGTCACGAACAGCCCTAGAGTTCGTACTAAAATAACACCTTAAGATACACATCAACCAAAACCCTAATGTCACCTAGATACTCCAATGTCACCACGAGTACCCATGGGCTTGATTATACGATATGCATCACACAATTTTAGATTCATCATGTTCAATCCAACACAAAGAACTTCAAAGAGTGCCCCAAAGTTTCTACCGGAGAGTCAAGACGAAAACGTGTGCCAACCCCTATGCATAGATTCCCAAGGTCACGGAACCCGCAAGTTGACCACCAAAACATACATCAAATGGATCAATAGAACATCCCATTGTCACCACGGATATCCCATCGCAAGACATACATCAAGTGTTCTCAAATTCTTTAAAGACTCAATTCGATAAGAAAACTTCAAAGGGAAAACTCAATTCATCACAAGAAGATAGAGAGGGGAAAACTCCATATGATTCATCTATATTAATAAAGCTCGCGGTACATCAAGATCGTGTCATCTCAAGAACACGAGAGAGAGAGATCAAACACATAGTTACTGGTACATACCCTCAGCCCCGAGGGTGAACTACTCCCTCCTCGTCATGGAGACCGCCGGGATGATGAAGATGGCCTCCGGTGATGGTTTCCCCCTCCGGTAGGGTGCCGGAACGGGCTCCCGATTGGTTTTTCGTGGCATCAGAGGCTTGCGGCGGCGGAACTCCCGATCTAGGTTTCTTTCTAGGGTTTCTCGATTTATAGGAGTACTTGGCGTTGGAATCACGTCAGGGGGGGTGCTCCAGGGACCCACAAGCCAGGGGGCGCGCCCGAGGGGGGCGCCCCCTAGGCTTGTGACCTCCTCGGGACTCCTCTCCGGTATCTTTTTGCTCCAGTTTTTTTTATATTTTCCAAAAATATTCTCCGTAAATTTTCAGCCCATTCCGAGAACTTTTATTTCTGCACAAAAACAACACCACGGTAGCTCTGCTGAAACAGCGTCAGTCCGGGTTAGTTCTAATCAAATCATACCAAAATCATATAAAATTATTGTAAACATGGCATGAATACTTCATAAATTATAGATACGTTGGAGACGTATCAAAGATCCATTTATTCTGAATGGTCTTTCGCCCTTCAGGTAATACTTCCAAAGTCCAAACTTTGTTTTCATACATGGATCCTATCTCGGATTTCAGGGCCTCTAACCATTTTTTGTAACACCCCAAAAATTTTGATTTGATTTTTTTCCAAATTCTTTATTTGATTTGAAGGAGGTTATTTAAAATTTTCCAAAAGACTCTCCTTCTCAAAACTTTTAATGACCAATCTTGGTAAAGAGCTTTTCTTGAATTCTGGTCTTGAGGGTTTTTCAACATGTGTTGGTTCAACACAAATACTATTGGGATATTTTGTTATTTCTTTTATTAAAAAGAATTTCTATGAAAGGGGATTTATTCTTTCCTATTCAAAAATACCCATATGCTACTCTCTTGCCATGACTTGCATTTCAAATTTTCTTCCAAAACCCTCGTCCCTACTTTGGGTCAAGCCAAGCATCCATTTCCAGCAAGTTTCAACCTCTTTTAGATTTTATTTCTATTTATTTCTTCCTCAAATCATTTTCTGTCTTTTATTTGGACCTCTCTGGTTTACAAAGGAAGTGCCATATTCCTTTGAGCTTTGACCCCAAGAAAATTATCCTAGCTTCTCCTTGATACCCCCAACCTAGATCCATCAAGAGCTGCTGGTCCACAGTTCAAATTTTTCAAAATTTGTTTACTGCAAGTTTGGACCAAATTTGCTATTTTTGGTGAAATTCATTCTTTTCCTTTTCCAAAAATTCTGAGAAAATTCAGGAAGCCTCTGGATGCATCAAGAGGCCATCCCTCCAAGTTTCAGCTCCAGGAAAATTGCCCACGTGGGTCAAACATTTCGTCGAGCAGGCGGCCGAAACTGTTCCTGTCAAGTTTCAGAGTTCAATGTTTAGCTTCAGAGTCAGTGTCGTTTTCTTCAGAGCTTCGGCGTCAATCTCGCCAGTAACTTCAGTGGCGCCATGCTCCCTGTTACTCCTTCTTATCTAGTGGCCTCGCGGTCGGTTGGCGTCTTCCCCTGGTCGCCGGTGAGCTGGCAGGGGTACATCGTCCCCGTGAGCGGCGGCAGCAATGCCCGTTGCGGGCGCCAGAGAGCTCAGCGAGGAGCGGCGCCGTCCAGCACCGCCCACACCACCCAGAGCCTCCGCGTGGCCATCCTCTTCACTGTGCGCGCCGCAGAACCGTCGCCGTGGCCTGAGAAGCACAGAGCGCGCTCTCTGCCGCCGACGTGCCCGTGAGCACCGTTCCGTCGAACCGTGGAGTATCACCCAAGTTAGATCCAGCTTAAGCCAAAAATGGAGCCGGCAGACCAATCCGAAGCTGCCCCGTCGCCAGAACTCTCCGTCCGATCACCTCCTCGCCGTAATTGCTCGCCGGAGTAATCCCGTTTTCGGCAACCGCCTCGGGCCGGCTATAAATAGAGGCCCCGAGCCACCCATCGACCCAGAGCCTCTCCACCTCTCTCAGAACCATGCCACACTCATCAGAGGACCTTGGGAGGGTCTTCTTCCTCGCCTCCGGCCGCCCCGATCCGCTTCGGGCTCCGGCTAAATTCTCTTTGGTGAGTGTGCCCCCGCAGCCCAACTTCGGTCAGCAACATACTAGTCCACCATCTCTTCTAACCCAAGCTTCAATTCGGTGTTAGCAGCTCTCCTCGGCGAGATCCATCATCGCCCGATGCCGCCGTCCGCCGAAGAGGAAGTGGTTGCCGACGTGGTGCTCCCCGACGCCTCCTTCCACCACTCACCGACGTGGAATAGTCTCGTGAGTGCAACCATCCCCTTGCCCTCCTCTGGATCGCCGTCGATCATCGCCGGCGTTCATCGTTTGCTTCTGTCGCCGGTGGGATTTTTAAACCTGACAAGAGGGACCCCCTCGTCAGCCTCTCTTTTTCTATTCAAACCGTTTTTCTGGAAACGCCTTCGGGCAGAATATGTTTTCTTCTGGAGTTGGAGTATTTCTTCCGAAACGTTTTCGGTTTTATTCAAACTACCCCCTGGAAAACTTTCTGTTTCTAATAGATTAGTCCCTGGACTAAAACCTTTATATCTTTTAAACAAAAGATGATTTGGAGTTGATTCTTTTTCTGTCATCTCTATTTTTCTGTCTAGTTTTTTTATCATATTTATTTGAAAAATATTTGGAACAATTTTTATGCACGCATGGTATTTACGTTAGAATTCGATATTTCATGTGACGTAGATACCGAAGGAGGTGACGGTGCCGTCAACTTCGCCGAGCTAGACTCCGACTACTCCGAACCAGGCAAGCATGTTTGAACCTTTGATATGATGAGTGTTTTTCATGTTTGCTTGAGTGGTTATTCTCATGACATGTTATATAAGCATATGATGAATGTTATATTTCATGCATGTTAAGTTGCAAGTGAGCTACAAACTTGATGTGATCAGGAAATATTGGACAACCTAGTCATGTGGTGACATGATAGGTTGTATGCTGGTATTGTTGGAGCATGCCGGTATTATCAAAGAATTTGCTTAACTCCAGTGTTGACATAGATCGAGTCTTGTTCCCGTTCGCCTTATTTTCGTGCTGCCACATGTTTTCTGCAAAGAATACGGTTTAGTAAGTTGCAAACCTCTTTCCATGTACACACCAAATAGAGGGGCCGGTATGAGGGTTCCATGGCCCTGGATTAAAGCCCGTCATCCGGTCAGGGGGCATGGGTGTTTCCGGTTGGGACCGAGAGGGGGTCACCCCTTAGAGCGCGCGATATAAATTTGATCCCATGCTATTCGAGGTGTTGGCCTCCCCGTCTTAAAGTTTTTCTGGAACGTTGCCTAGGGTGATACCTGGCATCGGGATGTGAAATGGGTGTGTACTGGATTGGTGTGTTTTCTTCTAAAATACCATAGACGGAACTAGTCCTTTGTGACTACTGAAATCCGTTGGCTGTGGGTAAAGAGTACAACCTCTGCAGAGTCAAAACTATTCGAGTAGCCGTGTCCACGGTCAAGGACGTTGGTTGACAGGTCAAGTGTCGTTCTCAGTGTTAGTCTCTGGAGAACTAAATTGTTAACTGAATTTGGCTGAATATTATTCATGTGGATGGACTAACATGTTTAGTATTATGTACCGAGTATTCCTTGGGATCGTGCTACCTCCCGGATTACTCACATTTGAATGTTGATATAAGCCCTTTATGTGATGTCGCTCAGACGTCCGACTCTGGCATTCCTGTTATTTACTTTTGATATAAGCCCTTTATGTGATGTCGCTCAGACGTCCGACTGTGGCATTCCTGTTATTTACTTTTGATATGAGCCCTTTATGTGATGTCGCTCAGACGTCTGACTGTGGCATTCTCGTTATTTATTTTTGATATAAGCCCTTTATGTGATGTCGCTCAGACGTTCGACTGTGGCATTCTCGTTATTTATTTTGATATAAGCCCTTTATGTGATGTCGCTCAGACGTCCGACTGTGGCACGTACTGTTATTTACTTTTCAGTATAAGCCCTTTACGTGGTGTCGCCCCGACGCCCGACTGCGGCATGCGAATTTATTTTTACCTTTCAAGGCGTCGCTTCAGACACCCGATCGGTCTTCTTCTATTTTATGAGGATTTAGGGAGGACTACCGCCCGACTTCCTTTTTATTTATTTTTGCTATGCAGATTTAATGCCCTTGTGTGTATTACTTTTCTGCTCGTGTGCATCATGTTTGGATTTGTTATATCTTATGTCCAAACTGTCTTGCGAGTACATTCAAAGTACTCACCTGGCTTGTTGATTTGGCCAGATGTTGACGAAGGCGATCTTATGGATGAAGAGTACGATAGCGAGTCCGACGCCTAGAGGAGTCCCAGTCAGTCCCTTGCGATCCTGGAGTTGGTCACTTGTATTATATACGCTTCCGCTACCCAAATAAGATCATCGAGCCTCACTCCGACGCTTGATGAGCTGTAAGATATTGGAGTCATGTCACCCACTTCACTGTGACATTTTCACCACCGCTTTTTTTTGCGAGTCAGTAGTTATGCCACCATATCCATTGTGACATATCCGCCTTTATGTGTAGTATTGGTGTGCTTGTAAAATTGTTGAGCAGGCTTAGCTCAACCCTATATTATATTTAGTACTACTGGATTTCTGTATCAAGGATTTGTCTACCAGTAAGAAGGACTTTCTGTACTGGTCTGACTGAAGGGGCGATTTTTCAATAAATGTTTTATTGGAAAACCGGTCCTGACAACCTTGGTATCAGAGCCAGGCTGACTGTAGGAAGCCACTAGGTGCGATCGCTAATCGGTTATTAGCGTAAGAGTGTTATTTTAGCACTTTACAAATTGTAGCAATTTTTCTGTTAGTCATCATAAATTTATGATTTGACTATCTGGAATTTTTGTCTACTTTTGTAGATGGCTGGCCGCGACTGTGAGTCACAGGTGTTCGCCAATGTGCCTGAGGGGTTTATCAAGCTCCTCGCCTTCATCGCCAAGATCGTGATCGGGCCATCGACTCGTCCGGAGTTCACACTCTACCAGCACAAGCTCAGCGACAGCGTGTCTATGCACCAGGCTGCAGTGCAGTTCAAGGGAGGGCGTTCTGAGTCACGCCACTTCCGTTTTGTTGGGAGGGCCATGCCTACGGAGAGGCATGCCATGCAGATGGCTGCCCGTGAGGCAATTGCATGTCTCCGGGATGCTCTTCCTTCGATGAAGGCTCGTCGCTACCGCTACCTCCCATGCCACGTGCCATACACTTGTCACTATGCATTTGCTTGCACTAGGGGAGAGAGAGATGATGCTATTGAGATGCTTGTTGAGTATCTCAAAGCTCTTGAGGCAGCTTTTGATAACCTCGTGGACGACTTTGTGGCTGCTCGTATGGACTCAGTTCAGGGTTGTGTCGCCAACAGGAGGGAGCTCCTCCATACAGCACCACCACTGTCGTACATCTCGTCCTCAGCATCTTACACACCTGCCATTTTGGCCACCGCACGCCGCCTGCCTACCACTGAGGAGTTTGACCAAGTCATTGCTCCTACCCCAGTTAGTGCTGCACCGCCTGCCGCACCCGCTCCAGCTCCACAGCCCAGTACTCCGCGCCTAGAGCCTATTCGTGAGGAAGAGGTTGAGTCTCCAGCGCCTCTGGGACTTACCCTCGGCAGGCCGAGGGAGGTATTTACCATTTCCGACTGAGCGCGCCGAGCAGTGTTGTGATGTAGCAGCTTGTATGATATGTTTATATGTATATAGGCTTGGTGAGAAGTAGTTTGTATGCGCATCATGTAGGAATGCGGAGAAGTGCACTAGCCTAAATAACATGTCAGGAATGTGTACGCACATCCTGAGTGATGTACTGTATAATTATGGCTTGCTTGTAAGATATGTACTGTGCGGTCCTTCTCCATGCGCAATCAAATATTTTCTTGAAAAATCTTGGAGTATTTAATTTTCTGCCTTTGCAAAATTATTTATTTTTGCCACACAGATTTTCTCATGTGTTCTGCAAAAATACCCCAGAGTGGAAAATGCCTCATCCCTGGACCCGTTCCATGCCAAGTCCGCCAGAAGAAAATTATGATACACAGACAGGTAACAATTTCACACAGGGATAGTCAAGTCAGCAAGACAGTGAGGCAGCATTTTCTCAAGTATGCCGACTTTATGAGCAAAGCCAGCAGCAGCATCAAGAAATGATGAGTCGTATTATCAATATGGGAAATCACCGCGAACCATACCCGTAGCATTTCAAATTGTCTGAGCTACAAAAGACACGTCCCCCAACTTTCTCTCACACTGATAAACCTCTTGAGGCCGATGATTGGCTTCGAGACATTGAGAGGAAATTAATTATTGCACAATGTTCGAACCATGAGAAAGTGCTCTATGCACCTCATTACCTCACAGGAGCAGCTGCATCGTGGTGGGAAAATTTCCTACACATGCACCCCAATGAAAACAATATCACCTAGGAGGAATTTAAGGAAAACTTTCGTGGGGCGCACATTCCCAAAAGTGTTATGAAGATCAAGAAAAGAGAGTTTGATGACCTCAAGCAGAGAAGCATGTCAATGACTGAGTACAATAGTCAGTTTACTCAACTATCTTGCTATGCAAATGAAGAACGTATGACTGAAGATAAAAAGATGGAAAAATTTCTGGACGGCCTTGCACCAGCATTAAAATGTCAGCTGGTCGTTCACACCTTCCCCGATTTCAAGACACTTGTGGACAAGGCCATTACACTGGAAAATGAGCGCCACAGCTTGGATGATATTCGCAAGCGCAAAAGGGACAAGACTGCTCATTCTCGCAACAACAAGAACCAGAAAGATTTCCAGAAAAATGGGGCGAACAAATCCTGAACTAATGCTCCTCGCCCAAATAAGAATTTTCATGCAAGAGACATGGAATTTACATACCGCCCAGGCGTTACCTGCTTCGCCTGTGGAGAAGAAGGACACTATGCCAAGCAGTGCCCAAAGCCAAGAAACTCGGCTCCCAAGCCGAACAACAATGGAAATAATTCAGCTCCCAAGCGCAACAACTTCAACCCCAATAACAACCACAGGAAGGGTCACGTGAACCATGTGACCAAGGATGGAGCCCAGAATGCTCCGGACATCGTACTCGGTACGTTTCAATACCTGCCATGGTTTTGTTTGATTCTGGAGCCTCTCACTCGTTCATTTCCAAGAAATTTGCTTTGCAACATGATTTTCCGATTCTTCCTTTGGAAAATTCAATGACTATCAAGTCCCCCGGGATTAAGCAAATCACTCAAAGTTACTGCCAAGGTGTGGTTATTGAGATTGAAGGATTGAAGTTTTGGGCGAACCTCATTGTATTAGAAAACAAGGGACTGGATGTTATTCTTGGAATGGATTGGCTGACAACAAATAAGGGTTTTATTGATTGCTACAATCGGACCGTGATTCTCACTCATCATCACGGAAAGACAATAAAAGTTGCAGCACTAGAAAGACCAATATCAATCCGACCAAGATTGAACAAGGTGGATATTTCAGAATTAAGTAAAGTTCCAGTGGTGTGTGAATTTCCTGATGTATTTCCCGAAGAGCTACCAGGTATGCCGCCAGACAGGGAAATAGAGTTCATCATTGAACTAGCACCTGGCACCACTCCCATTTACAAGAAACCATACAGAATGGCACCAGCCGAGCTGATAGAATTGAAGAAGCAAATAAAAGAGTTACTAGAAAAAGGTTATATCAGACCCAGCTCGTCACCATGGGGTTCACCAGTATTATTTGCCAAGAAAAGAGATGGGACACTGAGATTATGTATAGACTATCGAGCACTCAACATGGTCACCATCAAAAACAAATATCCGATGCCACAGATAAATGATTTGTTTGACCAACTCGCACAAGCCAAGGTTTTCTCAAAAATTGATTTAAGGTCAGGGTATCATCAATTGAAAGTACGGACAGAAGATATCCCTAAGACAGCATTCACCTCCAGATATGGGTTATAGGAATTTACAGTAATGTCGTTCGGACTGACAAACGCCCCCGCATATTTTGTTCACCTCATGAACAAAGTGTTTATGAAATTTATGGACAAATTTGTTATGGTGTTCATTGATGATATTTTAGTATATTCCAAGACACCAGAAGAACATGCTGAACATCTCAGAATTGTACTAGGAGAATTAAGGAAGCATCAATTGTACGCCAAATTCAGCAAATGTGAATTTTTGTTAAAACAAGTTGGTTTTCTAGGCCACGTACTAACCCAAGAAGGTGTTCCCGTGGACCCAGAAAAAGTCAAAGTTGTACTGGAGTGGAAACAACCAGCCAACGTAACAGATATACAAAGCTTTCTGGGAATGGCTGGATATTATAGAAGATTTATTGAGGGATTTTCCACCATAGCAAAACCTATGACACAGCTACTCAAGAAAGATAAGAAATTTGTGTGGACTGAAGCATGTGAGAAAAGTTTTCAAGAGTTGAAGAAGAGATTAAAAATAGGCCCAGTATTAATCGTGCCGAACATACACAAAAATTTTGAAGTATATTGCGACGCGTCCAGGAAAGGCCTCGGATGCGTATTAATGCAAGAAGGCAAAGTAGTCGCCTATGCTTCCAGGCAACTACGTCGGCATGAAGAAAATTATCCTACTCATAACTTGGAATTGGCAGCTGTTATTCATGCACTCAAAGAATGGAGGCACTTTTTGCTTGCGAATCGTTGTGAAATATATACGGACCATAAAAGTCTCAAATATATTTTCACACAGCCAGAACTAAATTTACGACAACGACGCTGGTTGGAATTAGTGAAGGATTATGATGTTGGTATTCACTACCATCCAGGCAAGGCAAATGTCATGGCAGATGCTCTCAGTCGAAACCCAAGCTCGAATAGCGGCAGTCTACAAAATTTATGACCTGAGCTTCAGCGGGAGTTTGCCAAACTCAACATGATTTTAGTAACAGAAGGTACTGTGGCGAATTTGGAAATTCAGCCCACCTTGATGGAACAAATTAAAGAAGCTCGGCACAGACACCCCAGCATCGAAGGCATAAAAATAAAAGTGAGTATGGGCAAGGCCTCAGAATTTGTCATAGACGACAAGGGAATATTATGGTACGGAGACAGGCTATGCGTACCAAATATAGAGGGCCTCAAACAACAAATTTTGACCGAAGCCCACACCGCTCCATATTCAATCCACCCAGGAGGAACCAAAATGTACAAGGACATTCAGAAAAAAAATTGGTGGCAAGGTATGAAAAGGGATATAGCCACATTTATTGCATGTTGTGATTCCTGTCAGCGCATTAAAGCCGAGCATCAAAAACCAGCAGGACTATTACAGCCAAACAAATACCTGAATGGAAGTGGGATGAAATTGGAATGGATTTATTGTCGGACTACCTCGGTCACGACACGGAAATGATGCCATATGGGTCATCACAGATAGATTAACCAAAGTGACACATTTTATTCCAGTAAAGACAACCCACACCACTCAGAAGCTTGCCAGACTTTATCTCGCGCGTATTGTTTGTTTGCATGGAGTTCCAAAGACTATAATATCTGACAGGGGCACTCAGTTTGTCTCCAGATTTTGGGATCACCTACAACAAGCTCTGGGAACTCAGCTGGTATTCAGTACAGCATACCACCCGCAAACTGGAGGACAGACAGAACGTGTGAACCAAATTTTAGAGGACATGCTGAGAGCATGTGTTCTCACCTATGGAACCAGTTGGGAAGAAAGCTTACCGTACGCCGAGTTCGCATACAACAACAATTACCAAGCCAGTCTACAAATGGCACCTTTTGAAGCTTTGTATGGGCGAAGATGCCGTACTCCACTTAATTGGTCAGAGACCGGAGACAGCCGTATCTTCGGCCCAGACATGCTCAAGGAAGCTGAAGAAAAAGTCAAACTAATCAGGGACCGACTCAAGACAGCCCAGAGCAGACAAAAGAGTTATTATGATCAAAAACACCGTGAAGTCAGTTTTGAACCGGGTGAATATGTGTACCTACGAGTATCCCCTATGAGGGGCCTGCAAATATTCAAACTTAAAGGAAAGCTGGCACCACGATTTATTGGACCCTTCTGTGTAGTTGCACGAAGAGGTACAGTGGCCTACCAGCTAGACCTACCTGAAGAACTGTCAGACGTCCATGACGTGTTTCACATTTCACAGTTGAGGAAATGTGTGAGCAACCCAGAGAAGCAGGTATCTCATGAGGACATTGACGTCCAACCAGACCTTACATACAGGGAGCGTCCAATCAAAATATTGGAGGAGTCTGAAAGGAGGACCCGTCAAAAGACAATTAAATTTTTCAAGGTTCAGTGGAGCAATCACACCGAGGATGAAGCAACATGGGAAAGAGAGGATTTTCTTCGGGCAGGGCACCCACACCTATTTGAGGATCAGCTGAAATCTCGGGGACGAGATTTTTCCTAAGGGGCTAGGTGTTGTAACACCCCAAAAAATTTGATTTGATTTTTTACCAAATTCTTTATTTGATTTGAAGGAGGTTATTTAAAATTTTCCAAAAGACTCTCCTTCTCAAAACTTTTAATGACCAATCTTGGTAGAGAGCTTTTCTTGAATTCTGGTCTTGAGGGTTTTTCAACATGTGTTGGTTCAACACAAATACTATTGGGATATTTTGTTATTTCTTTTATTAAAAAGAATTTCTATGAAAGGGGATTTATTCTTTCCTATTCAAAAATACCCCTATGCTACTCTCTTGCCATGACTTGCATTTCAAATTTTCTACCAAAACCCTCCTCCCTACTTTGGGTCAAGCCAAGCATCCATTTCCAGCAAGTTTCAACCTCTTTTAGATTTTATTTCTATTTATTTCTTCCTCAAATCATTTTCTGTCTTTTATTTGGACCTCTCTGGTTTACAAAGGAAGTGCCATATTCCTTTGAGCTTTGACCCCAAGAAAATTATCCTAGCTTCTCCTTGATACCCCCAACCTAGATCCATCAAGTGCTGCTGGTCCACAGTTCAAATTTTTTAAAATTTGTTTACTGCAAGTTTGGACCAGATTTGCTATTTTTGGTGAAATTCATTCTTTTCCTTTTCCAAAAATTCTGAGAAAATTCAGGAAGCCTCTGGATGCATCAAGAGGCCATCCCTCCAAGTTTCAGCTCCAGGAAAATTGCCCACGTGGGTCAAACATTTCGTCGAGCAGGTGGCCGACACTGTTCCTGTCAAGTTTCAGAGTTCAGTGTTTAGCTTCAGAGTCAGTGTCGTTTTCTTCAGAGCTTCGGCGTCAATCTCGCCAGTAACTGCAGTGGCGCCATGCTCCCTGTTCCTCTTTCTTATCCAGTGGCTGCGCGGTCGGTTGGCGTCTTCCCCTGGTCGCCGGTGAGCTGGCAGGGGTACATCGTCCCCGTGAGCGGTGGCAGCAATGCCCGCTGCGGGCGCCAGAGAGCTCAGCGAGGAGCGGCGCCGTCCAGCACCGCCCACACCACCCAGAGCCTCCGTGTGGTCGTCCTCTTCGCTGTGCGCGCCGCAGAACCGTCTCCGTGGCCTGAGAAGCACAGAGCGCGCTCTCTGCCGCCGACGTGCCCGTGAGCACCGTTCCGTCGAACCGTGGAGTATCGCCCAAGTTAGATCCAGCTTAAGCCAAAAATGGAGCCGGCAGACCAATCCGAAGCTGCCCCGTCGCCAGAACCCTCCGTCCGATCACCTCCTCGCCGTAATTGCTCGCCGGAGTAATCCCGTTTTCGGCAACCGCCTCGGGCCGGCTATAAATAGAGGCCCCGAGCCACCCATCGACCCAGAGCCTCTCCACCTCTCCTCATAACCACGCCACACTCATCAGAGGACCTCGGGAGGGTCTTCTTCCTCGCCTCCGGCCGCCCCGATCCGCTTCCGGCTCCGGCTAAATTCTCTTTGGTGAGTGTGCCCCCGCAGCCCAACTTCGGTCAGCAACATCCTAGTCCACCATCTCTTCTAACCCGAGCTTCAATTCGGTGTTAGCAGCTCTCCTCGGCGAGATCCATCATCGCCCGACGCCGCCGTCCGCCGGAGAGGAAGTGGCCGTCGACGTGGTGCTCCCCGACGCCTCCTTCCACCACTCACCGACGCGGAATAGTCCCGTGAGTGCAACCATCCCCTTGCCCTCCTCTGGATCGCCGTCGATCGTCGCCGGCATTCATCGTTTGCTTCTGTCGCCGGTGGGATTTTTAAACCTGACAAGAGGGACCCCCTCGTCAGCCTCTCTTTTTCTATTCAAACCGTTTTTCTGGAAACGCTTTCGGGCAGAATACGTTTTCTTCTGGAGTTGGCGTATTTCTTCCGAAACGTTTTCAGTTTTATTCAAACTACCCCCTGGAAAACTTTCTGTTTCTAATAGATTAGTCCCTGGACTAAAACCTTTATATGTTTTAAACAAAAGATGATTTGGAGTTGATTCTTTTTCTGTCATCTCTATTTTTCTATCTAGTTTTTTATCATATTTATTTGAAAAATATTTGGAACATTTTTTATGCACGCACGGTATTTACGTTAGAATTCGATATTTCATGTGACGTAGATACCGAAGGAGGTGACGGTGCCGTCAACTTCGCCGAGCTAGACTCCGACTACTCCGAACCAGGCAAGCATGTTTGAACCTTTGATATGATGAGTGTTTTTCATGTTTGCTTGAGTGGTTATTCTCATGACATGTTATATAAGCATATGATGAATGTTATATTTCATGCATGTTAAGTTGCAAGTGAGCTACAAACTTGATGTGATCAGGAAATATTGGACAACCTAGTCATGTGGTGACATGATAGGTTGTATGCTGGTATTGTTGGAGCATGCCGGTATTATCAAAGAATTTGCTTAACTCCAGTGTTGACATAGATCGAGTCTTGTTCCCGTTCGCCTTCTTTTCGTGCTGCCACATGTTTTCTGCAAAGAATACGATTTAGTAAGTTGCAAACCTCTTTCCATGTACACACCAAATAGAGGGGCCGGGATGAGGGTTCCATGGCCCTGGATTAAAGCCCGTCATCCGGTCAGGGGGCATGGGTGTTTCCGGTTGGGACCGAGAGGGGGGCACCCCTTAGAGCGCGCGATATAAATTGATCCCATGCTATTCGAGGTCTTGGCCTCCCCGTCTTAAAGTTTTTCTTGAACGTTGCCTAGGGTGATACCTGGCATCGGGATGTGAAATGGGTGTGTACTGGATTGGTGTGTTTTCTTCTAAAATACCGTAGACGGAAAAATGACATGTCCTAAAGATATTAAAGGTATAAGAAGTTTCCTCGGTCATGCTGGTTTCTATAGGCATTTCATTAAAGATTTCTCAAAGTTTTCTAGGCCATTAACCAATCTTCTTCAAAAAGATATTCCATTTGTTTTTAATGATGATTGTTTAGAAGCCTTTGAAATACTTAAGAAAGCCTTAATTTCTATACATATTGTTCAACCACCTGATTGGAATTTACTATTTGAAATCATGTGTGATGCTAGTGACTATGCTGTTGGTGCTGTTCTAGGGCAAAGAGTAGACAAAAAATTGAATGTTATTCATTATGCTAGTAAAACTCTAGACAATGCACTAGTGGAGAAATGACTAGCCACAACTCTTGGTCGTGGTGCGCCATTTCTCACCAATACCAGCACTAATATTGTCAAATAGTGTTAATGTTGGCTAAATTTGAACGCCATAGATATTCGATTAGTGCTGGCGTTGCACGTTAGCCCCGGCGTTGCACATTAGGCCCATTAGGCCCACGCCAGCACTAATCTGTCTAATCCCCGCCTCGCGCCCTACTCCGCACTCTCTCGAGCCCCAACTTCGTCGTCCTCCTCTCGATCCCCGCCATCGCCCCGCCCGAAACGCCGCATCGCCCGCCGCCGCCCGTCGCCGCCCCTCTGCTCAGATACAAAAGGTACATCTCGGTTGGTAACAGTCCAGCCCTACATCACAAAAAAAATCTTGCATTGCATGATAGTCCTGTGGGAGGCACTCAGGGTTTCCTGACACTTATAATAGGATACATTCCTTATTTTGGTGGGTTGGTATGAAACATTTCATTAGAAATATAGTATAGTCCTGCATTGTTTACCAACATGCCAGACCTGAAAGAGTCAATTATCCAGGTCTGTTATCTCCATCACTAGTTGCTAAATAGGTTTGGGATATTGTTATCATGGATTTCATTATAGGTTTGCCTAGTTCATGTCCATTTGACTGTATACTATTGGTCATTGACAAGTTCACAAAATATGTTCACTTCATGCCACTAAAACATCCCCATTCCGCTCAAAAAGTTGCTGAAGTGTTTTTCGATAATGTGTACAAATAGCCTGGGATGTCAGAATTCATTGTGTTAGATAAAGATCCAATCTTTACAAGTACTTTTTGGCAAACACTAGTCAAAACAACTAGTTCTTTATTAACATGAGCTCAACTTATCACCCATCCACTAATGGCCAAACAGAGCGAGTAAACCAGCAAGTAGAGTTCTATTTAAGGAGTTCATCAGTGCTCACCCTACAAAATGGAGTAAATGGCTCTCAATATGTGAGTTTTGGTACAATACTAGCTGGCATTCAGCTGTTGGTAAATCTCCCTTTGAAGTGTTGTATGGACATGCTCCTAGGCATTTTGACATCTCTGCTTTTGAGTGTGTAGCTCATGTGGACATCCATCTTTGGCTTCTCGACGGACAGGTAACCATGGAATCCGTCAGGCAACATCTTGTCAGAGCACAACAAATAATGAAACATCAAGTAGACAAGAAAAGAACAGAGAGGCATTTTGGTGTTGGTGATATGGTATTTTGGTGTTGGTGATATGGTTTTTGTGAAACTCTAACCGCATGTCCAATCTTTGGTCGTTCATAGATCAAGTCATAAATTGGCGTTCAAGTTTTTGGGCCTTATAATGTGCCTGAGAAGATTGATGAAGTGGCCTATCAATTAGAATTACCTCCTGGCAGCAAAATTCATCAAGTATTCCATGTTTCCTAGCTGAAAAAAGTTATCCAGCCTGATTGTGCAATTCAAAAGGTATTTCCCTCTCCCTATGCTCATTTGCAAGTGCCTGAGAGCATCTCCAACAGGAGCCCAAAAAATGCCCCGCGCTGCAAAATTTCCTGTTTTAGCGCGCGGGCAGCAAAACCGGGTGCTCCAGCGGCCGCCCAAAAACCGCGCGCGCGGCATAAGTGCTTCCGCGCGCGAAGCGAAACGGCATCGCGCGCCGCTTATTTGGCGCGTCCACTCCCGCGCGCGGAAGCACTCGAGCGCTCGCGCCTCGTCTCCCACCTCCCTTCACCCCAACGCTCGCGCCGCCGCCGCGCCACCCATTTGCTTCGGTGACGCCGACGGCGTCTCCCCGACCTATCCCCGCGCTGCTGCAGCTTCCTCCCCCTCCCTCTAGTCGCCGCCGGCCCTTGCGCGTGCCATTCCTCCGGCGAAAAGCGCTCGGCCGCCCACCGCCGCTCGGCTCCCACAAGGTGTTCGACAGAACGCCCACAAGGTATATATTGCTCAAACTACACATTTTTTACATTAACTTTTATGCTTGTTGTTCGTAGTTTTTATAGACTAGTTTAAATTCAATATTGTAGATGAGTTCATCATATAATTCTTCCGAAGAAGAATTTGATATTGAAGAGGAAGAGGACCTTGCAATCATCGTAGCTATGCACATCAATAAAAAACCGAAGCACGGTGGCTCGGTTATGGGTCGGCAGAAAATTTGGAGGGACAAGATCAATGCCGACAACAGATTGATGAGGCACTATTTTGTGAAGAATCCCACATACCCCGAGTCGTATTTTCGGTGCCGTTTTAGGATGAGCACCGGGTTGTTCAGGCGCATTGCAGAGAAACTAGCGAGCCATGATAGTTTTTTTCAGCAAAGGAGGAATGTCGCCGGAGAACTCGGGCATAGCACCTTTCAAAAGGTGACAGCCGCTTTGCGTATGTTAGCATACGGTATTCCGGCTGATCTAGTTGATGACCACTTGGCCATGGGTGAGAGTCAAGCCATCATGTGTGTCAAGCGCTTCGCAGTCGGAATTGTGCAAGTGTTTGGCCCGGAGTATTTGAGATCTCCCAATGCTGAAGATGCCGCAAGGCTTTTGGAGATGAACAAAGCTCGTGGGTTCCCAGGTATGCTTGGCTCAATAGATTGCATGCATTGGAGTTGGAAGAACTGTCCTAAGGCATGGCATGGACAATTCCACGGCGCGAAAAAGGGTTCCACTATAATCCTTGAAGCGGTGGCCGATCAAGAGACTTGGCTTTGGCATGCCTGGATCTTTGAATGACATCAACGGTTGTTAATCGGTCACCACTCATGAATAAGATTGCAAATGGTGATCTGCCACCGATACAGTTCGTAGCAAATAGCCATACATACAACTATGGCTAATATCTTGCGGATGGCATCTATCCAAAGTGACAAACATTTGTGAAGCCGTTGAAAAAACCGCAAGGTAAGAAAAATCTAGATTTTCACAATGCTCAGGCGACGGTTAGGAAAGATGTGGAGACAGCATTTGGGATTTTGCAAGCCCAATTTGCTATTGTGAGAGGACCGGCTAGATTTTGGGATCAAAAGATCCTTTGGTACACCATGCACGCTTGTGTGATCATGCATAATATGATCATCGAGAATGAACGTGGCCAAAATTTAGACTACCCTCAGTACGAGCTCTTGGGACATCCCGTGCGAGTGCGGCGGAGTGCTGCGAGGGTGGCCCGATTTGTTGCCTCCTATCATGCTATTCGGCGTGCCGAAACGCATGATGATCTTCAGAACGATCTCATCGAGGAGTGGTGGGAATGGAATGGCCGACAAAATGCATGATTTATTTGGTTGTTTGATGTTGTAGGTTTGATGTTGTATTGTTGAACTATTTGTTATACTGGATTCTAAACTATTTGTTTGAGTTGTAATAAAATTGAAGTATTTATTGTTGATTTTCTTTATGTGTTTGATCTTCTGATTTTATTTTTGAAATGCATATGTTGTTTGTGTAGGGCGCGCGCCGTGTATTTTCAGCGCCTGCTGGAGCGCCGCGCGCGTGCAAAATTTTGCGGCGGCTGCTGGAGCCAGCGCTCGGCTGCGCGCTAAAGTCGTATTTTGCGCGCTGCGCGTTGCGCGCCTGTTGGAGATGCTCTGATAAAATTCTTCAGAAGCATGTGCTACAAAGTGAGAAGTGTACACTGGCGGAAGGGCTGATGTAGTGGAGTAACTCATCTCTCGAAGAAGCGACATCGATTCGCTTCGACAGAGAGGATACACCTGAAGAGCCATCGAACGAACAGTTTTTTTCAGTTGTCAACAACAACATGACAGCTACAGACAAGGCAACGAACGAAGGCCCGAGTCTACAAGGCCCAAGAGAATTCCTCAGTGGATTGCTAGCCCAAACTGTGCCCATTATGCGGTGTGTACGATAATGCATATAGCTGTTTGTTTTCTTCTTTCTCCGTGGCTAGGATTTGGGCGGCTGAGGCCGTGGCTCGATCTCGTGTGATCGGATAGAAGTGAGGGAGGTTGGGAGGAACTACTGTTCGAATTGAAACTCTAGATCTAATCCATGGCGTTTGTGAGTTAATCTGAGAGGTTAGCTTACACTAGCCAATCCAGAACGTCTATGTGCTCCCAGCCAGAACGCGTATGTATGTATGTATGAATTAGAAGATTTGTTAATTGTTAAATAAATGTGATCATTTTTGCAAGTTTTGTGATTGGCCATTAGTACATTCGGGTTGTTGCAGACATTTGACAACACAACCAGTTTTCTAAATCTGGGTAAATAAACAGTTTGCTTCCGATTCTGAGAATCTATAGTTGTAGCTGATTTTAGGAATCCAAGCCATAGCTGATTCTTATGAATTTGTAGCCCAAACAAAGGGAGCTAAGCCATGGTCTGCTATTACTACAGCCCCTACCCCTACCAAATGGAATCATTGTTTACTGGTGGTTTCAACATAAGACTGAGAGACTTCGTGTAAGAGCCTGCCTTAATAGGAATGATAGACTACTCATATCATCGAAGAATTCCTTCTTTTTCATAAGCTCGTTCGAAAAGAACTTCAAAGTAAAGCGTGTTTGGTTTGAAGCGATTCTAAGATGGGTGACCGAGCGGAAAGTTGGTCTCGGATGCGCACGAGTGAGGACAAGGTGCACAGGAAAGACTAGTGTTGGTATGCGCGGTCAGTCTAGATCCCGTCAGGCATAACGGCCGGGAACCGGTGTCTGTGGCCGGGGCATTACGATTGATATCAAAGCCGATCCTCGCGGTTACATGGATATGTGCTGGTCAAGTGCACGGGCATGTGGTGCATGGCGCGTGTGGCCCATTGTGGCACCTGGCATGTGACATATACCGGACTGGACGCACACATACGTGTGCCAAGAGGAAACGTTCCTGATGGGTTGACGATGACGTCGGTTTTTTTGAGTGAGGGTGTATGTAATAGTCTGACTTAATAGGAATGATAAACTACTCGTATCAACGGAGAATTACTTCTTTTTTGGGAGCCCATTTTAAAAAAGAATTCCAAAGTTAAGCGTGTTTGGCTTGTAGTGATTGTAGGATGGATGACGACCGAAAAAGTGGTCTCGGATGCGTAAGAGTGAGAACAAAATACGCAGGATAGACTAGTGTTGGTCTGTAGGGTCAATCTATATTCCATCAGGTGTAACGACCGGGAACTGATGGCTGTGGCCGGGACGTTACTGTTCGATATCCAAAATCCAGTACCAAAAAGACAATTCAGCGTAACTCGTGTCATCTTGACAAGTACCGGTAACCAATTATGGAATCCATTATTACTTGTTTTTCTAGCAAAAGTCGACTGTTGGTTGATCAAAAGAGTGATTCTGCCATGAAAAAAGTAGTGGAGCGGATTGGTTTCTTGAGCCATCGGCTACAGCTCACCGGAGAACTATACTCTAGCAGCTTACTGTAGGATTGTTTGTCCAAGTCTATGATCCTGTTGGTATCTTGGCAGCTACTGCAGTTGCAAATGTTGCATACAAGCCAGTGTCAGATCCAAATCAGAACAACATGACCTCATGGGACTCAGTGAAGACGAGATGCTCGTTGGAGCAGTTTCATCTAAGATTTCAGTTCATATGTTTTGATCTCTCGTTTTTGGAAGTACTCCTTGCTCGAGCTAGCTCTAGAACTCATGAAAATGACTGAAAGATATTTTTGTATCCGAGAAAATACTCTGGTGGGAATAAATGTTATGCACCAAGTTAAATATTCCGTCATTTCAAAAGAGAACAAAAAAGTTAAATACTCCGAGCGTGACGTCGCCTCAAGCACGGCTCTAAGCTGTGCACGTCTTGGTTCGTTACATATGTGTAACTCGATAATTTTTCTTTCTAAAAAATTATTTATATTTAAATTATCCGAAATATATAAATATATTTCAAATTTTACTTACTCAATTTTTAAAAAAGTTCACCGTAATCGTACAAATGTTTAAAAAAATGTTCACATAATTTTTAGAAAATGTCGCCTACGATTCAATAAAATGTATGTGATATTTTACAAAAATGATCACGCGTTTCAAATATATGATCGTGATATTTTAAAAGATTTTTATACAACGTAAAATAATCTGCATGTACATTTTTTTTTTAAATCTTACCATGTAAAAAATATTCACTTGTTTCAAAAATATATTCGTCAAACTTGTTCAAAAAAATATATACAATGTCGAAAGAGTTTACTTAAATTGAACAAAATGCTTCACCCAATTCAATGAAATATTTGTAAAAATTTCAAATATGTTCACTCATTTTTTTAAATATGTTTGTGACATTTTTTTAAAATGTGAAAAAGTTTGCGTAAGTTAAAAAAGTTACTTCCTCCGTTCCATCATGCAGGACGTTTCTTGACACTGGTGTAGTGTCAAAAGGCGTCTTACATTACGGGACAGAGGGAGTACCATTTAAAAAATGTTCAATGTGTATTTGACAAATGTTCAACAAGTATTTCAGCAAAATGTTCAGCATGTATTTTAAAAATATACAATATGTATCTAATTTATTTAAAACATGTATAAAAATGTTTAATGTGTATTTGAGAAGTAAATAAAAAGAGAAAAAGGAATAAAAAGGGACCAAAGAAAGCATGAACAGAAAACAGAGAACTTGCAAAAAGAAACACTAAAAGAAAAGAAAAACGTCCCGGAACTTTCCTCAAACTGTTGAAACCTGACTAGAAGCTTAGAAAAAATATGTGAAATGGGCCAGCCCGCTTTAGGAATCGCTATAGGCGTGGATATGATCAAAATCACTAGTTAAGGGGGTACTTTTTGCAAAGGTCCCTCTCACCTTCCTGGAGGATGACAAGTCGCGCATTACATGTGCATCACTTGTCTCAACCTGAGAGTTTTCTTCTTTTTAAAAGATTTTTTTATTTTATTTTTTTATCTTTTGAGCCGTATGTCCAAATTTCAAATCGTTTTCACCTTTTGATTCATCGCGTGGATATCTTCGAAACTAGATCCCATGTTAACAGGTTTCGACGAACTTTTTTTCATGAAAAAAAAAACGTAGCTGGAAACACTTTTTTTACATTTTTTTTCCTTTTCGAGAGGCACAGTTGTGCTTTTCGCAGAAACAAATATGTGCATCCACCATAAGCATATGTATGCCTCTCCTGAAACAAAAATAAAAAAAATGTTTTTTCCTTTTTGCGAGAGGCACAACTATGCCTTTTACACAAGGAAACATGTGCCTCCACGAGAAGAAAATATGTGTCTTTCGTGAAACCAAAATAAAAACACTTTTTTTTCCTTTTTAAGAGGCACAACTACATAAGCAAATTTGTGTCTCGTGGAAGCAAAAAAATATGTATATTTTTTCTTTTCCATGAGGCACAACTGTGCCTCTTGTAGAAGTAAACATGAGCCTCCACGAGAAGCAAATTTGTGCCTCTCATGAAAGAACAAACCTCGTTTTTTTTTCCTTTTCGAGTGGCATAGTTGTCCCTCAACTGGAAGCAAATTTATGTCTCTCGTGAAAATAAAGAGTAATGTGTTTTTTCATGCAATTTTTTTAAAAAAAATTCTCTCCAAAATCTTAGAAAATGCAGAAGAAAACTTAAAAGCCAAAAAAAATCTAAACACCAAAATGTGTATGGAAAAAATAAAAAAAATCCCGATAGAGGACCAGCATGTAACACGTGGCAGCAGTTGAGAGCACGCCAAGTGACACTCACCAAACATGACCCTTACGGAGCTCCCGCAAAGAGTACTCGTTAATTAGTTGCGCTCGAATATGATACACCTCTACAACACCTTTAGTGCCAAAACGCACGCTTGCACTCCCACGATTGTAAAGTGGGCCACGTCCCATTAGCTCTGGTCACGTTGCATTCGCTAGGCGACGCTCACTCCAGCAGCGTAGTTATGTCCCTAAAGAAGTCGTGTAGTTCTCAAAAAACAATTGGCTTCAAAATCTGTATTAAATAGAATTGAAAATGTTCATATATTTGAAAAAGATCATGAATTTAAAAAATGTTTGAGAATTTTTAAAAAGTTTATGAACTTTTAAAAGTTTGTGAATTTGAAAAAGTTTCAAAACATTTGAAAAATGATATTGAATTTTTAAAGTTCACAAACATAAAAAATGTTATCGAATTAGACGAATGCTCATGATTTTAAAAAGGAAATCATGAATTAGAAAAAATGTTCATGAGTTTGGAAAAATTGTATGAATTCAAAAAAAAAAAAAGAGAAAAAAAAAGGAAATTTATAGATACATTGGGGATGTATGAGTAGTCTCCCACATCTGGATTTCAGCACCAATGACGTTTGTTGCTTTACCATATGCAAGCATCCTAAAAGCAATCGTGCATTTCTACAGAAAAGAAAAGGAGAGTTGTCTGTAACAATTCTTCCTTAGCTTAAAGTAAGTATCATATTCCTCCTTGACATTCACTACGTGCAAAAACAAATGTTTACTCATCCGAAAGCGTCGCCAAACAAAAACCTCATGGTATGTTGGGTCTAGTTTGAAGTAGTCGTTGTAAAGAAGCCGTGCTCCAGCGATCCTATCCTGGGGAACAACTCACCAGACCTTTATCGAACCCTTGAAGCTCAAAATGTGTTCCACTTCCTTCTTCATATTTGTATCCGATGAGTCGATGAACTCTTTGTATATGAATTTGTCAAGCTCGTTTTCTCACAGCACGGCCGAGACAGAAGAGAGGAGAGGGAGACATGGGTCGGGTTAGGTTGGGTTGATTTGGAGCGGATTTGGGATGCGTCCAGACGTCCTCATATCCACCCGACATATGGGATGAGTTTGACGGGTGTTGGACAACCCGGATGTTTGGAATGGCTTTGGGAAGTAATGTTGGTTGGCGTTTTTTTGTTCCGAACATGACTGGGTTGTCAGCCCGGACAATTGGGAGAGTTTGAGGGCATGGTTATAGATGCTCTGAGAATTGGACTTTACTCAAAGAAGATTACATAATTTTACACAATCACTAAACATGAGTGGATACATCGTGCTGGCCATCTTTGTTGTCCTTAGAGCACAGAAGAGAAGCCGAAGCATCGTACTCCGCTCCGTCACTGCCATGACAGTGAAAGGCGACCTTACTGTTCATGTACACCGCATAGATCACCAGCTGGATGCCACCCAAGAAGCAGCCTATTCCATTAGGGACCTGCATGCAGACGTACAAATCAAATAAATATCATCGACATTGTTTTCATTAACCTAATTAAGTATATAAGGCATGTAAGTACTTAATTACCCCAAGGAAGACGTCTCCGTCAAGTATGGCATACGTGGCCCAGACGCCACCGTTGAGGAAGAGGAAGAAGGAGAGGAAGAAGGGCATGTACTCCACGCTCCTTGAGGCGATCACCGTTCTCTGTTCCCGCCACAAATTCACACACGTTTTTCATGAGCAGTTCCACGATCGAGAGAGAATTGTTATTAGCGGAGCAGACAGACAAAGCGACGTGGAAGTGACAACCAGGCCCGCGAAAACGATAACGGCCCGTGCTGGCCGGCCTTTTCAATCAAGCTCCTGGCCCACTTGCACGTAGCTATGGCTGAGAGTGGGCATGCTAATACATCGTTGTCCGGATGATAGTGATGTGCACGTAGCTGTGAGCTTAAGAAAAGAAATGTTTGTGCTGTAATACGCTTATGAAATAGACTTTCGTCCCGCTTTATAGATAAATCAACGGCCGTCCTGATACGCTAACTAATAATTATTCGCTAGGTCCATACAGCACAAAGATATCTGTCAGCCAGCTACCGTGTTAAGTTGGCTGCTTCCTCTGAAAATAGTAGCTCAGCGTCCAATCAAAACAACCCACATGAGATCTCCCCGCCAAGAAAATAATAGAAAATTCAACATGCCATCCATGCTTTGTACTACTACTACAGTGTAATGTAACAGATATATTCGGCATATGGTGTTTCCACCGATATGATTCTTTTAAGATGACCTTCATGTCTATCATATACTCCCTCCGTCCCAAATTAAGTGACTCTATATTTGTTAAATGCAGATGTATAAGTTGACCTACACATATGTTTTTTTTATGCATAGCATATCTCTTGTCTGGACGCAACGTGTACACATACTACCGTACAAGAAAGTGTTAGCTAGTGGAAACTGTATAGTTTGACCAAAACCTTCAATAACCTAACTGAATGGCTGCCTCGCGATGTGTGTGTATAATGTAACTCTATGTATCTGATTAGTCATGACTCATGAACTGGTAGTGCTTTCCCACATCGAATAAAGATCCGGTTGCATAAAATTAAGGATCTTTTTTTTTATAAATATTATTTGGTGTATATCTCATATTGTATTATAGTTTCGTGGAGGATTGCTAGTACATTTTATTTTCAACTCCCTCTGTGAAAATATCGTAGTTTTAAATGGCCGGTTATAGCCCGCTATAGCTTTTTAAGCATGGTGCTGCTAAATGGTACTCATGTACAATACGCCACTAATAGTTGTCTATAGCCGGAAGCGGCGATTTGGCTCCCGAGCTCAGCTGCACCTGCGTTGACGAAAAAAATCAAAACAAATACTAAAAAATTCAAAAAATTCCAATTTTTGTTTGTGTGGTAGATAATTTGTTGCGTGAGGTCCGCTCCAAATTTGAACTCATTTGGGCATCTGAGCAGCTCTCGACAAAAAAGACAAATCGGGTCAAAACAGTGTGTGAACAATAAACCTTTTTTACAGAGCCCGATTTGTCTTTTTTGCCGAGAGCTGCTCAGATGTCAAAATAGGTTGAAATTTGGAGCGGACCTCACGCAACAAAATATCTACCTCACAAAAAAATTGGAATTGTTTGAATTTTTCTAGTATTTGTTTTGATTTTTTTTCTGACCGGGAGCAGCTGAGCCTGGGAGCAGACTTGAATTTTCGTCTATAGCCCCGCTATTTGGCATAGCCTGCTATTTAAAACACTAGAAAATATAGAAGGCCACCTCAAAAATTTAAGCCTAACTTTGGCCACATAATTTACTTACACAATATTGGTTTTATGTTGCAAAAACAAATATACTATTTGACTCATATTCGAAAGATGTTTCTATTGGCATAACTTTTGTAGTTTTTGTTTCGAAAAGGAGGGTTTAGCCCCGGCCTCTGCGTCATCCGATGTGCACATCCATACTTTTGGAGTACTAAACAACTTGAAAGAAGATGTTTATGGGTGTTGGTTATATCTAGGATTATTTTTTGCGCGAACATTGCAGCTAGTACTCCTTAAAATTGAGTAATTTGACTCTTAGCATCGTCGCAAAGCGAGTTATTTGCTAGGATTTAATTATTTAAGGAAAAAAAAATCAACTACATCTATCTTGTAGAAAAAAATTGTCCACATAGTGCAGTTAGGCACACCATATCTCAAGACCTCTCTATGTCAATCACAGGAACAATAAAAAGAAACATAAAAGATTTCTAAAAAAATCATCGCAACCCAGTACATATAAAAACATAAATAGCTAAGTGAAGTATGGTGATCAATTTATTTGTTTGTGCAATGAACTTACCACGGCAGCGAGTGGGGATCCGTACATGAACACGCTAAGGCATGCACATATCAAGCCAATAACCATGATTTTCATGTCCAGCCCACCAATGGCAAATGTTGTGGCCGCGAAAACGATGCCGAAAAACCCAATGTCCAAAGCTGCCACCAACTTCGCGGTTTTAACCTGTAAAATTAATGACATTCCCACAATCGAACTATATCAGAAAATTGCCAAAAAGAAATACGATAGTGAAACTACTCTTAGAGCAACTTGAGAAGAGGTCTAAAAATAACCACATTAACACAACTGAAATAAGTCGGCCGAAAGGGAAATAATGCGACTGAACAGAAGCAATTCATATGAAAGATATGTTGTGAGTAAAGGTAGCCACTAATTAAATAGTTTAGGTACGAAATTGCATGAGCACCCTTATTGTTCCCTTAATGGGGAAGCAACTAACTTGGTCAAGACAAGCCACTCCCCTCAATGGGGAAGCTACTCATATAGCTCCCTTAATGGGGAGACGTTCAGTTAACCAAACAGTTTAGGGAATGTAATCCTGATTGTACTGCTAGTAATACAAATTCATGTGTTCAAAAAAAAGTACTACCTCCGATCCGAATATATTGATGTAGCCTGTAAAATTAATTGACGAACCTCTATACGATGTAAAATGGACATCGTATAGAGATTGTGTCAATTAATTCAGATCAGAGAGAGAGAGAGTAGTGCAAATTTAGGAGTAAATTGTTGTCTAAAAGTATACAATGGGGTTATATTTGTAGACCGTGCGGCCTCACGTACCCTTTTGCCTTTGTCGGCGGCATAGACGAGGAAGAGCACGAGGTAGATGGTCTCCATGATTGCCCCAAAGCCGTTGACGGTGGCGATGAGCAGGCCGTCGGGCTTGGTGAGGCCGTAGTAGAGCCATAGCAGCGTGTTGAGCAGCGTGAGCACGTACGGCGCCGCCTCGAAGTCCTCCGTCGACCTGCTCCTCACGATCCTCCAGAACGTCGGGCTGCACCAGCAATTAGCCATGTAAGCAAGTAAGCAACAAGAAAAAGAGAAGAAATGCTTCTGTAGGTAAATACATGCATGAACTGCTCGGAAGTTCTTCTTACATGGGAGAAATGAAGACCAGAACCGAGATGATGTTCCCTGCAACACGCAAAGATCCAAGCTGTATGGTCAAACAACAAAGAACACACACACA
Source organism: Elymus sibiricus (assembly GCA_039707655.1). Classification (NCBI taxonomy): domain Eukaryota; kingdom Viridiplantae; phylum Streptophyta; class Magnoliopsida; order Poales; family Poaceae; genus Elymus; species Elymus sibiricus. The sequence goes on along the minus strand of CM077671.1, from coordinate 56,338,454 downwards.
CACACACACACACACACACACACACACACACACAGGGAGGGAGAGAGAGAGAGAGATTCATGCATGCATGCCCATACCTATGACGCCGATGATGAAGAGAGTGGAATTCATGGCGCGCTAGCCGGTAAACCCGGTGGAAGGGAGGAGGAAGAAGAGGCGCGTCAAACTTAGTGAGGAGGACGAAAGGACGGCCTCCAAGATAAAGGGACATCCATCGTACAGCACAGCCCGATGGAGCCTGCGCCCCTGTGCTGTATGAGAGAGACAGGAGGCTAGGAGTTAAAGCTCTGGTCCTACGTACTCCTGCCTCGTGCAACACGAGACCACGGTATGACTTGTGAGCAACGCCACCGGCCGATCCTGCAGCGGACCAAAAGGCAGAGAAAGATCGGCGTGCTTATTTCCCCCTGCCTTGTTTTCTAGCTCTGCAATCGTCTCCGTGAATCTCCATTTTGATTTTTCCATCTTTGTCGACGGTGTTTGGTTCCTTTTCGTTCTTTCTTGAATCTTGAGGCCATGTCTTCAACTGTTTGTGAATGTGTTTGTTTGTGTTCTTCTGTTCGCCTTCAGTTTGGTGTTTGAGACTATGATCTGGATGCAGTTTCACGATGTGAGTCTGTTAAGGCTTGCTATGAGCCTATTGTTTGTCCTACGAGATCTTATAGACTGATCACTGAGAGGCTTGTGCTTGCTGCTCTACTGTTTTGGTTTCTGCTTAAGCCAAAAAAACACAGAAACTGATTTAGCTAAGGTCCCTACAAATGGAATCACTATTTATTTACTGGTGGTTTTTCGCCATAAGCCTGAGAAGACTTTGTTGTCCGAAATCCAATACCAACAGACTATTTACGGCAAGTCGGCGTCGTCTTGAGGAAACCAATTGTGGACTCCATTGTTACTTGTTTTTCTAGCAGCAAAATTCGTCGGTTGGCTGATCAAAAGAGTGGTCCAGCCATGAACAAAGCATCGGAGGGCTATACTCTGGCAGCTTACTGTAGGGTTGCTTGTCCATGTCTCTGGTCCTGTTGGTATCTTGGCAGCTACTGCAGCTGCAAATGCTGCACACAAGGCAGTGTGAGATCCAGATCAGAACAGCATGGCATCATGGGATTCAATGAAAGGTGAGATGCTCATTTGGGCAGTCCCACCAAGGGTCATTTGGTTTGGGGCTTATGGCTGGGTGTGGGAATAAGACGCCCACTCCCCAGCTTGTTTTAGAAGCCCAATCTAAAATTTTACTTTAGAAACCTATTAATTAAGGGTTAACTGGTAGGCTTCTAAAATAAAATTTAGGTTTGGCTTGTAGACTAAGAGCAACTTCAATAGGCGCGCAAAAAAAGCGCGTGCGGTCAAAACCGCAGTTTTCGCGCTCCGGAGGCGCAAAACCGTGGCGCGCTAAAAAAAATTCGCGCGCGTAGGAAAAGCGGCCGCCAGCGAGCCAACTTTGGCGTGCGTTTCCGCGCACGCGGGGTCGTTCGGCGCGCTCCGGAGGCGCAAAACCGTGGCGCGCTAAAAAAAAATCGCGCGCGCAGGAAAAGCGGCCGCCAGCAAGCCAACTTTGGCGTGCGTTTCCGCACGCGCTCTATATATTCGGCGCCGCGCCCGTGCTCCGTCCACTCCATCCCACTTCTCCACTCCTCCTGCCCCGTGCTTCGCCGCCGCCTTTTCCCCACGCCTCGTCGCCGCCGCACCATGCCGCCGCGCCCCCGGAGCATCTCGGGCTTCCGCGGTGTCCGCGAACGCCCGTCCGGCATGTTCTACGCCGAGATCAACTCTGGCAACACGCGCCTCGGCCTCGGCACGTACGAGACCGTCCATGAGGCCGCCCGCGCGTACGACGCGGCAGCGTGGGAACTCCGGCGGCCTCGTTCACAGATGAATTTCGACGACGTCTTCATGGCCGAACCGGCGCGGCAGGTCGCACCTCCCCCGCATCTGGCCACCGAGGCGGACCGCCGCGCCGCGCGCAGTCGAGAGCGCCGGCTGTTGATCGCCCGGAGGGACGAGGACGCCATGGCGGAGTGGCGCCGCCAGCACCCGGAGGATGTCATCGCCGAGCATAAGTTCTACGCGAACAGGAGGGCGCAACGAGTTGCCGAACGCCTAGACAAGCGTAGGCGCAAGGCATTGGCTATTTCCCACATAGAGATGCCGAACGACCCCTGTGACCCGAACGACGACCGGTACGTGGACGCGTTTCTTACGACGTCCAATGACACCACGAAGGAGGAGGATGAAGAGTAGTCTAGGCGCATTTTTATTTTACTAGTGTTTTTCATTTGTATAGTATGAACTGCATGTGGTGTTGGGCTTGATGTATGGTATGATCTTATCGTTAATTTTTGTTGTTTGATCTTTTGATTTTATATTGAATAATTTCATAGCGTTTGGCTGCTCGCGTGCGCTGCATTTTGCAGCGCCTGCTGGAGCGGCAACGTGGCGCCCCATTTTGCGACGCCTGGCCTTGCCGCGCGCTAAAAAAAATGTATTTCGGCGCTGCAAAACTATTTTGTAGCGCGCTTGTTGAAGTTGCTCTAAGCTGAGAAGGAGGAAACTTATTTCCACACCACTCATAAACTTCAAAAGAACTGGCCGCAAGAGCATCTCTACCCGAACTCGTAAAAGAGCTTAGCTCTTCAAAAGATTCGCTTTTGAGGAGTTAAGGCACACATAACCAAACTCTTATTTGCTTTAACTTCTATTTTTCTCAGAAGAAGTGCCTCTTGTCTATCAAATTTGAGCCGCTGAATTCACGTCTCACCAAAAGATTCTCTCTTTCCCGTGCAATCTGCCCATCATTCCCGGCTTTCCTATAATACGTTAACTCATTTGCTCAACATTCTTAGACACCTCTATCTCTTGCTCGGCCGCCTGCACGCCGACACCGCCCTGCCGTGTTCCTTGCCTCTAGCAACCACCCCGCAGGCTGACCGGCACCCCGCAGCCCGGCGAATTTTTTCCTTCACTTTTTCATATTTTCCATCATCTCCGGCCATGGCGGTGCTCCTCCTCATTGTCCTAAGCTTGGCGACGCTCCTTCCCCGTGTCCCTGGCCATGAGGAAAGCTGCAGCACGCGCGAAGGAACACCAAGGAAAAACTCACTAAAAAGAAACTACGAGGGCAAAGTGGTCGTCGTCGCCATCGTTGATTCCGATGAATCCTTGCATTCCGAACCATGCCATCATGCCACTAGGAGAAGGATGAGGGGAAGAACCCATTCAGATGAAGAAGTGCCCAAGCCACGGCCCGTAAAGGACGAATTTCAAGCCTCTACCAATTTACTTTTGCGAAGCATCTATCTTGTGTCCTAGCTAGCTCATGGAGATCATCTAGTGGTGAAAAGTCATCGTTGGCCACGTGAAAGAAAGAAGAAGGAAGAAGAAAGAAGAACGAAGGAAGAAGGAAGAAGAAAAGGGAGAGAGACTTTCACGTGGGGTCTAGTTCGTTTGAGGAGAAAGTTTGACTGTTTGACAGTTTGGTTAGGTTCGCGTTTTTTACTCCTCAAATTCGAGGAGTTAAGGTTTGAGGAGGCGCTTGAAGAATTAAATTTTGGATGTTCTGTTAGAGATGTCCTAAGACTTCAGGTTCATATGTTTTGACTTCTGGTTGTTACATTTACAGCAAAGAACTACTGTAGTACTTACTAAAGCTAGGTGTAAAACTCATGCAAATGGGCAAAGGGTAATTTTGTACTCCCTCCGTTCCTAAATATAAGTCATTTTTAAGATTCCACTATTAAACTACATACGGATGTATATAGACACATTTTAAAGTTAAATTCACTTATTTTGCTCCGTATGTAGTCTCATGTTGGAATGTCTAAAAAGACTTATATTTAGGAACGGAGGGAGTATCTGAGAAAATGCTCATGTGGGAATAAATTTTGCATGGAAAGAACGTCACTCGCAATTCAAGCCTGCTTAAAGAGGATCAAAGTAAAAGACTGTGCTACTGAGTTCTCGATCCAGTATGTATTCTTCATGCTTTCCTAGTTATTTCTGATACTGCAATGTTATGTTCTAACTTAAACACTCCCTCTGTCCCAAAATAAGTGTCGTGGTTTTAGTTCTTCCAAAAGGAACAGAGGGAGTACTATCAGGCTGAACTCTGCATTTTACTAGTGTTTATTCAAAGTGATTCATAAACCTGAGCAAGAGTGGCAAACTACAAGATTAGTTTCTTGACATCTTATTGAACTTGGAGCCAGTCCAACTCAGTTTTACACTGCACTATACCGTTAGAAGCCAAAAAAACAGAAGGAAGTACTCACACATTTCAATGTATATCATTGCTAGGCTTGGAATCATCGTCTTGTTTCCGGTATCAGCAGCAAACAAATGAAGACAAGATCAGAACTCCGGTAGAGAACAGAAGAGTGAGTTGGCGCTGGAAATCGGTGGATAAAGCCTCAACTGGAGACAGAGTGATGGTCCCTGTGACGGATCTGATCAATACTTACAAGGCCTGCGCCTCAAAACACCCAACAAGTCCAGCAAACGTTTGGAATTTCCTCCGAGTTCGGTCCGAGTCTCACAGGTACATCAAGTTCAGCAAGTTCTTGCAACCTTTCTGGTTAAATTTTGATCTTCTTTTGATCTTTTCGGTCATCCTTCCAGCAACTTTCCGAGACAGTTGGAATGGTAACAAAACCAGTTCACAAAGAGCAGCTGACGACTGTTGCAAGCAGCATGACCTGCACAGGTAGCTTGCATGGCTTCAAGGGATATGGTTACAATGCCACACTCCAGTCCCTGAAGAAGATTCAGGCACCCTTCATGAAGGCTATACTCTCTTGTTAGTCCTCAGTTCCCTTTTATATTGAACACCTCATTTTGATGTGCCAATTTGCAGAGCCCAATGCAATGCTGTGAGGAGGATGCAGAGAAGGTCTACTCCGATGATAGTGTTGTGTCCACCTGCTCTTGAGACAATCCTTCACTAATTGGGACTGGTTCAGCCTTCAAAATCCACTTGAATGATAAGAGCACGGTACAATGACAGTTTTAGTTGCATGTGTCACTCTCGTTTGTGCAGCGCACAAGTTACACTCCCCCTTCTCTTCTGAACTTCTTATCCTTTACAGTCGGTGGGCAATGGAAACCTTGGAGGGTATGTTTTGTATGAATTCCTTGCAGCAGTAGACATAGCAGGAGCCACCAGAGATAACACAATTGGTCCTTACTGCTTGTTGCTTGTATGATGTTGACAACCTTCACGAAGATGAAGTGTTATGTTTGGGAGGAAATAGTCCAATTTCTTGGACAGACAGGCCAAAACCAGATCCCCTGTTGCGTGATCTTCAGAACAGAATGGCTGGACCAGAGCACCAAACAAGGCAACTTCATAGTAACTGGAGCCCAGTTGCAAACTGGCAACATGATAAACACATTGTCACGGTATTGACTGGCATTGGTACATGGAACTGGGTCAGTACTAAAAGGGAAGTTTACAAGAGAATGCGGCCTAACAGTAATCGGAGCTCATATGCAACACAGCAAGATGGTAACCCAAGTTGGATGGGAACAAGAAGACTGGTGATCATGGCCCAGGTGGTGGAAGAGTAACAGAATTAAATCGAACAGATCAACACTGTGGAGTTAGTAATAGTAGGAACTGGAAAGACCAGAAGAACAGGAATACTGGACAAAGAGGGAGTTCTAATTTCACACTGGTGGAACAACAACAGATACATGCACAAGTCGATCCAATCATGAAAGAAGTAAAGAGGATCATCCGTGAATCAAGGTATAGTTTCTAGCATAATGCAACTTAAAAAATATTATTCACAAGTACTGAAAACTAGCTATAATCCTTCAGGTACTAAGCTGACATATAGGTGGTAAGATAAGCGTTGGGTTTAAGTTTGAATATCACAAAGTTTAGGTAACTCCAGTGATTGAAGAATGCACCTGCTCTTGTAGACACCCTTGCTATTTGTTTGTATTTGTTTGGGGAACTTTTGTTTTTAGACCTTATGTGTTTGGGTCTCTTTCAATACTTTGGAGTGATGGCATTTAGCTTTCTGAAGAGAAAGACATGTTTGTCGTCAAAGATATTCTTGAGTACCAACCGGAGAAGGAAAAGACGCTGGCAGGACATGACAACTACATGATGGTGAGCAGCTTGCCCGTCTGTTTCCAATGAATCATAAGAACCAAATAGAAATGTCATGGAAATTATTTCTCTGTTTTCAGATTGACAAGCATCAGCATTTTCATAGCAGCGGGTGCTTGTGCACCGTGCTCTATGATCGCTCCTTTACAGATTTCTCCTACAAGAAGTGCCTAGGGAACTTGATCAGGATTCACTACCGACATGATGCAAATACATTCTGCAGAAAGTAGTTCCAGCCCAGGCTTCCAGTGGTGAACCGTAGCATGTTTATTTTAGCTCAAATAGTGCTTGTTTTTAGTAGTGAAACCTCTAAACCTCCCTAAAAATGGCCACATACAAGACTTCTGTGGTTTCAGATGTCCACAAAAATATATAATAGCAAAACAAATCATAGGCGCGCATCGTGCCATGAAATATACACTTGCAGAAGTTCATGCAAAAATATGACCATCAATTAACTGTAGAAAATAAATAAATGTATACATACAGTTGTAGTATAAGGAACACTTGAATTGCAGGCTTTCACGAGCGGTGATCCTGCGGTCCTCGAGTGCTGATTTAGTTTCCACTTCTGGTCTTCATTTCGGTACTCCAGAGGTGCAAGGATGCAATATTGACGACCATGTGCATGTAGTAGCTTGGGAGTGGTCATCACAGACTCTACAGCGTCCTTGTTGATGGTACTGACAGCATCAACAGAAGCAGGGACATTGTTGTCCTAGAGGGGGATGCGTCCATGGATAGAGGACATACTATTTGAACCACCTGAAAATATGGAACAATAGTATCAGTGTAGCACAGCACACAATCTGATTGGTGAACATTGCAAGTAACAATAATGTACACCCTCCGTTCTATAATTCCTGTCGTGGTTTTAGTTCAAATTCTTGTCGTAGTTTCAGTTCAAATTTGAACTAAAACCACGACAAGAATTATGGAACCGAGGGAGTATGTAACACCAATATCTAAAAGACCCAAAGCACTTGGAGGACACAATTAATACACAGTATAGACTAGTTCTTGAATGTTCAAGGTGAAAAAAGACATTAACGGAAAGTACACTTTGGGGGATTCTCATGATGTTGTGAACTAAAAGTTTGTCTCAAACAGCAATGTTGACAGAATTGGTTATAGATTTCACTTTTCAGCAACAACTTTACATCGTGCCAAACCAAGCCAAGGCATTTTCCTTCTGAACAAGGTGTTACAACCCGTGTTCCATTCCTGTGCAAATTCTGCCAACTTAGCATTTGATAATTCATCATTTAGATATAGGAAAACTCATAAAGTCATAATGAGGAAAAGGAAACAGGGTTACAAGGACAAGGATAATGCGATCACAGGATAACAATGCGAGGATCTTAATTTGGAATCTAATCTTTGAGAAACTGGCATTCTTGTAGATGTAGTTATACATGTTTCATATTTATTTATTTTTATTAATCGGGTGAGTACAAGCTAGGCAAGAAGGTTTACATATCCAAAGGTGAAAGCTCCTCTTAGAAGTAGAATTTGGTATGCAAGCATCACAGGTATCAAGAACATACCATTCACCTTCAATATCAAAGCTCCCAAGTTTTGTACTAATACTTCTGGCTACTGAAGATGGCTTAGAACAATTCATTCAAGCAATTCGTGGTCCTCGTTAACACCGTAGGCAAAAATCCTAGCATCTCGACACTCCTCACCAAACATCATGCTCGCTGCCACTGTCAACCAGCCCCTCCGCCGCAGCTTTCTTCACCCAAAACTCCTCCATGGCATCCGCTTCAGGATCATCTTCGTCGTCGCTCCCCTCCATTCCACCTCCATCACCCGCCTCATTCCAGTCTTCCCCAGTGACACTTTCTTCAAACAGGTCCCCGAATTCACCATCCACCTCTGATGAACCATCTGCTACATTACCATCTTCCTCATCATCCTCATCACTATCGCCGTCAACCGGAAAAACACCCTTCTTTCGAGCCCGTCTGATCTTCTTGCCCTCCCGGACAAGCTCCTCCAGCCGGTCCCTCCCAACCAGCATGCCATCCTCCACCAGAAGCCTTCCGTCGTCGTCGAACGCCTCCACCAGGAACGCCGAATGCCGCACGCCCTTGATGCTCACGTAGAACAGCTCCGGGTGGCGCACCAGCAGGGCGCGCAGCCGGTTGGGCAGCCCGAAGTCCCTGCGGAAGTGCGTGAGGTGGTCCACCAGCGTCCGCTTCTCCACCGTCATCGCCAGCACCTCCCGCACCACCGCGCACGCCCGCCGCTCCGCCGTCTCCGCGCTCGCGCCCTCCTCCAGCGGCTCGAACGGGGAGACCTCGGGCAGGCTATGGAATCGCAGGAGGTAGTCCCGGTGCGCGCGGCGGAGGTTGAGCCCACGGCGGAGCGGGAGGTGCGGGAACCTCCGCGGCCGGTCGATGAGGCGGTCGGGCCGGACGGCGGGGCGGAGCGGCGGAGGGAGCGGTGAAGGGGGCGGCGGCGGGGGGTCGACCAGCTGGAGCGCGTGGCCGTGGGAGGTGTTTGCGAAGGTGAAGATGTCCGGGTGGCGGGGGCAGAGCGTGGCGCGGAAGTCCATGGCGAGGCCGAGGTCGGGGGCGATGTGCGCAAGCTTCGACACCAGGAGGCTGCGCCGCGGGGTCATGAGGAGGAGGCGGTGGACCTTGTCCGCGAGGCCCGGCGCGAGCTCGGCCCCGCGCAGGGCGGCGAGGTCGGCGGCGAGCGCATGGGCGGCGGGGGTGAGCGCGACGGCGAGGGTGGAGAGGGAGGGCGAGAGCGGGCGCGAGATGGGGGCCTGGAAGAGGCGGAAGAGGGTCGGGTAGCGGAGCACGAAGGGGACGAGCGGGCGGCGGCGCGGGAGGCCGAGGAAGCGGCGGCAGCGGAGGAGGACGCGGAGCGGGAGGAAGCCGCGCGGCTTGGAGAGGAGCAGGGTGAGGAGCTTGCGGGCGAAGCGGAGCCGGCTCGCGCGCGCCGCCTGCCGGTCCAGCGCCGGGCAGCGGACCAGCTTCGGCGGCGGCAGGGGCCTCGCCGGCGCCGGCGACGCCGCCTTCGTGGCGCACCGGACAGCGAGTGTGAGGGGTCTGGGAGTGGTCGGCGCGGCGGTTGGGTGGCGGAGACGGCGGGGGTGAAGTGGGGAGAGGGGCTGCGCGGGGAGGAAGGAGAGGGAGGAGGGCGCCATGGCGGAGTGGATGACTGGTAGAATTTTTTTGCCGCTGAGGATGACGCGAGGGGATGCGAGAAAAAAATCTGTCTACTGGCTCTAACTAACTGCTGTAAATTTTGATCCTCAAAAAAAAAACTGCTGTAAATTTTCATAATGTTCTTATGAGAAAACTTATTCTGAATTACTCCCTCAAACTCATAATATAAGGTCGTTTTGCAAGCTAAGATCAGTTTGCAAAATAATTTTAATTTTTATGAAACGAATGAAGTACAAGATATAAATGATAACAAAAGAGATCCCGACTAACAATCGGTTTTCCATTATTTAAAGCGTTATCCAGTTATTATCGCAACCATCCGCCGACACCTAAATTTTTGGAGGCGCCCACACCTATTATCTATCCTTCTCCACACCTGTTGGTCAAGAGTCTATCCTTGATTTGCCACCATCACCGACACCCGCAAATGTGCAGCTCATTCCCCACTTACGTCACCCACCGTTACCTCTCCGCTGCTGGCGTCCCGCCCTTATCCAGTTCAGTGGTGCATTCTCTCACCAACATCGACGTCTCTAAGAGAGTGTTCTTCCCCGGGGCATCATCATTTGATGCCCCTCCTCCAATGACTGACAATGCTTCATCGCACGAGGCCGTACTCCACAAGCTCCGTGTGCGTGCTAGGAGAACCCAAGACACTGCTAAGGACTTGTGCCGCGAAGGAGTTTGCAACCTATACACACATGACAACCAAGGCGATGCATGCTAAGGCCGCTCGCCTCTCTGTTGGCGATCTCGCCAAAGCTTTGCCAACGCCATCAAGGGCGCCGCTCTCGACATCGCCAATGCGCCTCCTGCATCGGCCTCCGCACTTGCCTTGGTGGCTCAGATATGTGGCGCCTATTATGAAGATATCGAAGTTGTTCGCAATGCCAACGAGGAAGACGGTAATGATGCTGGTGCTGGTGTTATTGAAAAACCATGATCACATGCTCTCCTCAATCAGCCGACCTCTACCTGTCATCGTGTCGTCGCCTCATATTCGCCGCTTTCTCCTGCCAACTGTGCCTTTCCAAGTTGTGCTCCACTTCTGGTATGTCTCCCGAGTTCTGTAAACTCGCCCTCGATTCCTAGCTACTTCTAGACATGTCCTCTACATCGATCCGTCTTTAGTTTCATTAGGTTTAGGCCTATGTACATCTTAATTTCAAGGTGCAAAATCATGTCTATATGAATCATGTGACTCTAGCAATCTATTCTTGGAATGTAAGAGGACTTGATGAAGATTAAAAAATGTAGTGATATTCGCTCCGAATTAATCTCTGTTAACCCTCACTTAGCAGTTGTTCAAGAATCAAAATTAGACACCATCTCTGACTGAAAACTTGTATCTTTCCTGCCACGCGCCCTGGACCAAATGGTATATGTGTTGTATCGGTTCTCCTGATAGTCTTTGTTTCGGCTGTGAATTTTGTCGTATTTTGTATGATGATGTTAACGTCTCATGTAAAAGAGTGTGTACGGGTAGGGTGGAAACAGTGAAGGATGGGGATGGTGTAGTCAGCCACGTAGCAAAGGAGGCTGGTGAGAAAGAAGAAGACTTTGTGCAGGACAGGGGGAGTCCGTTGGAGATGATGGCGCGCCGGCGGCCTCCGGTGAGGAGGTCCACCGAGCCAAATGAAAATCCTTGGTTGGAACTATCGTGGGATGCTCGCTACTACGGCAGTTCGAGAGCTCTTGGACCTCCAAGGGCGCATTCAGGCAGATTTAATTTTTCTTTCAGAATCTCACTTGAATAAATGTAAAGCCGATGAGCTTCGTCGTGTCCTAGGTTTTGATTCCATGTTTGTAGTAGAGAGTGATGGTCGGGCCGGTGGCCTAGTCTTGTATTATCCCAAAATGAATAAAGTCGAGTGAAATTACATGTCGCCTAATTTTATTGATATTTTGTTCATGAACGAGGATGTTGTACAGTGGCGTTTCACGAGTTTTTACGGCCATCCGAACTGGAGTGATCGCAATTTGTCTTGGGAAGATATTCGTAACCTCTCACAAAAGGGTAATCATCCATGGGTGGTCCTAGGGGATTTCAATTAAATTTTGTATTCTTCAGAAAAGGAGGGTGGTAATATGAAACCAAATGCAATGATGAAGAATTTTCGTGACTGTCTCACAGAATGTGGATTGGATGATATGGGTTTCATTGGAGACCCCTTTACATGGAGGAGGGGCGAGATCAGGGAACGCCTGGACTGAGCAGTATGTAACGTAGAATGGGCACGTAAATTCCCTCGGGCAGCGGTTATTAATGAAGAACACCTACATTCTGACCATCGCCCGCTCGTCTTGGATATGGATTATTTTGACGGTAATATGTTTGCACAGTCGACAACAAGTGCTAAAAGGTTTGAAGCCAAGTGGCTTAAAGAAGAGACTGTTGATGAAATTGTTAAGGCGGCCTGGGAAAGGGCAAAGTTGGCCGGAGTTGGTCCCTCGCTAGCTGAAAGAACCCGAGCAGTACACGCCGACCTACATTATTGGGACCGCGAAACATTGAAGGGTCCAAAGAGGAGAATCAAAAAATTGGAAAAAGAACTAGAGAAACTGAAGCGTGGTCCTACCACAGCTGATTCCCGTTCCAGACAGAAGGAAATTACTGTTCTCGTTGAGAACCTATTGGATCAAGAAGAAATTTTCTGGTTACAAAGAGGTCGAGCAAATTGGCTGATGCATGGAGACCGGAACACTTCCTTTTTCCACAATGCAGCAACGGCTAGGAAAAAGAGAAACAATATTAAGAAGCTCCTTGATGACTCTGGGATCTGGCGGAATGACAATGAACTAAGGGACCACATTACAGAATATTTTAAAAAGCTTTTTTCCTCAGATATGGAGCAATCTAATCAGGAGGTTTTATCCTTGGTCTGGAGGAGAGTCTCTACTGATATGAACAATGCCCTTCTTACCCCGTATACGGCTGATGATGTCTGCAAAGCTTTATTCGATATTGGGGACCTCAAAGCCCCGGGGCCGGATGGTTTGCACGCTGTTTTCTATAAAAGATTCTGGCCGATGTTAGGAGACGATCTAATCGAAGAGGTGCTGCAAGCGGTAAATTCTTGTACTATTCCGCCAGGATGGAATGATACTGCAATTGTGATGATACCGAAAGTAAACTCTCCAGAGAAAGTTACCCAATTTAGGCCTATTAGTTTGTGTAACGTGGTGTATAAGATAATATCAAAAATGATAGCCTCTCGTCTGAAGGTGTTCTTACCTGACATTATTAGTCCAACCCAAAGTGCTTTTGTGCCTGGAAGACTGATTACTGATAATGTGTTGGTGGCATATGAGTGCTTCCATACTATTAAGAAAAAAAGAGAAGGCAAAGAAGGTTTGTACGCAATAAAACTGGACATGCACAAAGCTTATGATCGGGTTGAGTGGCCTTTCCTTAAGGAGATTATGATCAAACTTGGATTCTGTGAGAATTGGGTGAATTTTATTATGCAATGTGTATCCACTGTTGAATATCGTATTCGGTTTAATGCGGAGGAAAGCAAGAGTTTTAAACCTACCAGGGATTTGAGGCAGGGAGATCCTCTATCTCCTTATCTCTTCTTGTTATGTACGGAAGGTCTGACTGCTTTGTTAACACGAGCGGAGGAAAATGGAAGCATTTCAGGTGTTAAGGTGTGTAGAGACGCACCTCCTGTTACAAACCTTCTCTTTGCTGATGATTCTTTAATCCTCATGAAAGCAAATGTGCAAAGTGCGGAAGCGCTGAAATCAGTTCTAGATTTGTATTGCATGGCTTCAGGGCAGATGGCCAGTGTCGATAAATCTAGTATCTTCTTTAGTCCAAATACGAGTGTGCAGATCAGAGAACAAATATGTACAGCCCTAAACATCATGACAGAGGCCCTCAATGACAGATACTTAGGATTGCTAGCCAATGTGGGATTAGATAAAACAGATTGTTTCCAATACTTAATTGACCGTATTGTTAAGAAAATCAGTGGTTGGAAGGAAAAGCTTCTCTCGGTGGGAGGAAAGGAGATTCTTCTTAAAGCGATTGTTCAATCCATACCCACCTATGCAATGTCGGTCTTTAAAATTTCTAAAAAAAATTGCAAAGGAATTATTGACGCGATGGCGCATTTTTGGTGGGGAGATGAGGACAATCAAAGAAGGATGCATTGGATGGCTTGGTGAAAATTGTGTGTTCCAAAGAATCAAGGAGGAATGGGGTTTAAGGATATACATTGTTTTAATTTGGCTATGCTTGCTAAGCAGGCTTGGCGACTTATCGAGAATCCAGATTCCCTTTGCGCTACTATTCTGAGGGCTAAATATTATCCTGATGGTGATTTATTTAACACTAATCTAAAGAAGGGTTCGTCTTTCACTTGGCAAAGCATTATGGCGGGCTTAAGTTCCCGGAAGCGTGGGCACATTTGGCGAGTGGGGAATGGCCAGAATATTAACATTTGGGAGGATGCATGGATCCCTAATTGTGCAAACAGGAAAATTATCACTCCTAGAAGAGGTCAGCTATTATCAAAGGTGGCAGATTTGATTGACCCTATTCTTAATATTTGGGATGAAGATCTCCTTAGGCAAACGTTCTGGCCTATTGACGTTCAACATATACTCACGATCCCTATCTCACATCATGATATGTCAGACTTCGTCGCGTGGAGTTTTACACAAAATGGAATGTTTTCGGTACGGTCTGCTTATTCTGTGGAATGGGAACATCAACATGGTACAAAATTAAGGCACACAAATGGTATGGGACATACCACGGTTAATCCAATTTGGCATAGATTATGGAAACTCGCCTGCCCAGCAAAGGTTAAAAAAATTATTTGGCGTACGTTACATGGCACCCTACTGTGTCAGGTTGCGTTAGCCAATAGGCATGTGAAAGTCTCGCCCAATTGCCCTGCTTGTTCGGATGGACCAGAAGATATAAAACATTTGCTATTTCTCTGCAACAAAGCAAAGGAAGTGTGGAGAAGACTAGGGATGGATGATATTATTGATAGAGCTTGTCAAGTAGATCGTGCGGGTGAAGCGGTTTTGTAGTATTTACTTTCAATGTAAGACAATGATTTTTATATTTTAGGTGTCCCAAATGTACGTGAAATGATTGCTATTTCAGCCTGGTACTTGTGGTAGGAAAGCCGTAAATTGGTTCATAACGAGGCCACGCAGATTGCACATCAGATTTCAATGGGTATCCGGGTCCTCACGGCCAGTTTTGTTACCGCTTGTTCGCAAAAGGTCTCCATGAAATGGTCTTGTCCTCTGCGAGGGTTTCTTAAACTTAACGTTGATGCTTCTTTTGACCATGATTTACTTAGGGGCACGATGGGAGCAGTCCTAAGAGATGACAAAGGTAGATTCATTGTTGGGGGCAACGGTAAGATTGATTGGTGTGCGGATGTACTGATGGCTGAAGCCCAAGCCTTAAGATTTGGTCTGTCCCTGGCACAAATGATAGGATGCAACCGTATTATTATAAATTCGGACAATATGGAGGTGATTGATACAATGAAGAAAGGAGGAAGATCGTCGGGAACAGCGGCGGCAGTTTTTGATGATTGTTTTCATTTAGCTTGTGATTTTACTATTTCTAGGTTCGAGCATTATAATAGAGAAGCAAATAAAGTTGCTCATGAACTTGCTAGATTGGCTAAATTTTCGTTTATGTCTAATTGGTTTGAGGAGCCAAATTCTGAAATTGTACCTTTCCTCATAAACGATGTAATGGTTATTTCAAATGAATAAAGCTCAGGTTTTTCAAAAAAAAAAACTAATAATTGAATCCCACTCTCACCTCAACTTCTTCACTACCTTGATGATTTCCGCACTCGCTTTCACATAGAGATAACGAACATCTACGCCCTTCCCGCCCAAGCCAAAAATAAGAATTTTTCGATGAACTCAAATGGATCTCGATTAATGACGATGTTGGAAATATGCCCTAGAGGCAATAATATTGTATTGTTGTATTTTATATTCATAATTAAGAGTTTATATTCTATGCTATAACTGCTATGATCCTGGAATATGCGATTCAATCGAAAAACTCATATGCACATGTGGAATGATAAACGGTAAAGTAAGATTCCTAGTCTCGCCTCTAAGACTAGCTCAGGAATTGTGGGTGATCACGTTTTCCAGATCTTAGAATATCGTTAAGTGTAATGATGATCCTAAAACAATATTGAGAGTATAACGTTAGAAGAACGATCATATTGAATCAATCCAAACTTGTTTGTTATACTTTGAGATAATATCGTCTGAAGTTAATTGTTAGAACATAAAGTGTTAACGTGTGATTTAGTTTCTTAGACCATGAGAGTATCTAGTCACTTCTTACCGTACGATGAGCTTTGGGGTTGCTCAAACGTCATCTGTAACTAGGTGATTGTAACGACAACTTACATGTTCTTTGGAAAGTTTGACAAGGGACTAGATAGCTCAAGAGTGGGATTTGCCCCTCCGGCGATAGAGAGATATTGTTAGGGTCCTCTCGGTGTGACAACATCCATCATCGTCTGTCCATACACCAGTGACTATGTCATGGGGATGCCGGAACACATCAATGAGAAAGAAGAACAAAATCGGTAACGAGGACAACGACATAGTGAGCATGTAGATGACTCAAGAGGATACGGATGCATCTCGGGTTTTGTAAAGTATCGCAAAGCAAATGCAATGTCACACAGTAACCAAAGGTTCACTCGAATATCATTCGTGTGCTCATAGGGGTCGATATGGATGTCCAGTTCCGCTATCCTTCATTGAACGAAGGAGGTTCGTTCATGTCTATGAGTTACCAAACCTACGGGGTCACAAGCTTAAGGTAATCATGATTTGCGGAGTGTTAGTAGTGCGGGAGTAATGAGAACATATTTGTGAAATTTTCTCGTTAATATTCGAAATAGTTTCGAGAGGATCCGAAAGCGTTCGGGGTCACCGGAAGGGTTTTGGAGACTATCGGGCAATACCGGGTATTACCGATAAATAATATATAGGTGAAAAATATTTCCAGATATGTTAAATTAATAATAAAAGGCTATTATAATAGTTAGAAGGCTTTTATATTTAATTTAATATCAACGGGTTTTAAAAGGTCACGAGGTGGAAGGCATGTGGCCCAAGTGGGAAAGGCTCCCCCTATTTGGAAGGGGGAGGCCGAATTGGAGGGGAAGTCCCCCTCCCGTTGGCCGACTAAGGGAGAAGGACTTTCCCTCCCCTTGTAGCGCCCCTCCTCCTCACCTCAACCTATATATACTATAGGTTTTGCACCCTTTGAGATACACAACTTTTGAAGTCTCCTCTAGTCTTCTAGTTCTACTTCTAGTTCTAGTTGATCAATTAGAGTTGGACTTAGATCCTCTAATCCTCATAATTAGAAGTCCAATGTGGTTCTAAACTCGTCTCTCTAATTCTCTGGTGGCGATTAGCTTTGGACAACGAAGTG
Organism: Elymus sibiricus; assembly: GCA_039707655.1. Lineage (NCBI taxonomy): Eukaryota > Viridiplantae > Streptophyta > Magnoliopsida > Poales > Poaceae > Elymus > Elymus sibiricus. The sequence continues at coordinate 56,321,698 of CM077671.1, read as the reverse complement.
TTGCCGGATCGTGAAGACCGTACGCTTGCAACCAATTAGAAAGGTGATAACCCACAAGTATAGGGGATCACAACAGTCTTCAAGGATAGTATTTCATCCAATTTATTGATTCGAGACAAGGGGAGCCAAAGAATATTTATGAGGCTTAGCATTTGAGTTGTAAATTCAACCACACCAGGAATGATATCTTTCTGCAGCAAAGTGTTTAGTAGCATAGTAGTTTGATAGTTTTGATAGTAGAGGTGGCAGTAAGAGTAGCAGTTTTGTAGTAATTATAACAGCAGAACAACAGTAGCAACATCAGTAACTTAGCAAAGACAATATAAGTGAAGTGTAGGCATTGGATCAACGATGGATAATTTTATGGATGGCATTCATCATGTAACAATCACAACCTAGAGCGACACAAAATTAGCTCCAATTCATCAATTCAATGTAGGCATGTATAGTTATACGTGCTTATAATAAGAACTTTCTTAACATGTTTTGTCCAACCCTCCCATGGCAATGGGGTCCTAATGGAAATGTAAGGGTAATTAAGTTCTCATTTTAATAGAGAACCGGAACAAAGCATTAACACATTGTGAATACATGAACTCCTCATACTACGGTCATCACCGGAGGGGGTCCCAATTGCTGTCACTTTGGGGTGTATGGATCATAACACATAATAGGTGCATAAAACTACCAAGATAGGATCCAAAACACTCTTATATTCATGAAAAATAATAGGTTCAGATTTGAAATCATGGCACTCGGGCCCTAGTGACAAGCATTAAGCATAGCAAAGTCATAGCAACATCAATCTAAGAACATATTGGATACTAGGGATCAAGCCCTAACAAATTGACTCGATTACATGACAAATCTCATCCATCTCCATCATCGTCCACCAAGCCGACGAAGGAATTACTCATTCTGATGGTGAGCATCATGAAGTTGTTGATGAAGAAGGAATTCATCAACTCATAATAGGAGATACATCATATAGTTCAATTTCCATTAACAATACCCATGGTCACTATCAAGATTGGAAACTCACATTATCAACGGAAGAAAGAGAGAGGACTCGTAGCTACAGCTACAAAAGCTCAGCCCCGAGAGGTTAAGAGAGGATTACTCCCACATCATCGTTGGAGCAACAAGGGGTCAATAGAGAGGTCGATTATGATGAATTCTCCCTCTCATGCCAGAAATGGCAGCAAAAGAATTGCATAAAAGTATGTCAAGGTTTTTTAAGCTTACATAGAGATATGGCGCAGGGATTATATCTCGCTTTAAGCAAGTGCTATTTTCCGTCTCACTGAAGCGAATGCTTCCGCACTACAGCTATTGGGCCGACCTGTTAGCTCACGTTTAAAAAAGCGATAATAAAAATAGCATAAACCAAAACTCGAGAGCAGGTCTCCTGGCTATCGAGCAAGTCTCCTAACCACTAAACGAGGTTAAGCTTCGTGAAGACTACAATGCCACGACCTAGTTTAGGCGCTTTTGAGTGTTTTTTCGTGTTTTTTTATCTTCCTTTTCTAATCGGTTTTTCTTGTTTTTTTCTTTAATTCGTTTTTATTCTGTTTAATTGGGTTTTCTATCTTTTTTTTTCTATTTTTCTTTTTCTTTTTCATTTTTGGTTTTCCTTTATGCCTTTCATTGTTTTTATCGGTTTTCCTTCTTATTTGTTATTTCTTTGTTTCTTTTGCTTCTCATTCTACATTTTTCGTATATGTTAAGAAAATTTTCTAATACATGTTTTAACATTTTTTGGAAACAAATTTAACAGTTTTTTAATATATTCTAAAAACAATTCTGTACACTTTCTAAAAATAGTTTTTCAAATAATTGATTAACATTTTTCAAATACAAGATTAACATTTGTTGAATACATTGTCAACATTTTTTCTATATATTTTTAACATTTTTTCAAATGCTTCATTGAGAATTTTTTAAATATAATATTAACATTTTTTAATACATGCTTCACATTTTTTATACATATTTAACATTTTCCAAATGATTGATTAACAATTTTAAGGACTTGTTCAACATTTTTAAAATGCTTGATTAACATTTTATATACATGGTAAAAAATCTCATCATTTTTTTTCATACATGGTGAACATTTTTTCATACAAATTTAATATTTTTAAATTCTTGATTAACATTTTTTAAAAACTTGTTCAACATTTTTGCAAATGCTTGATTAACATTTTGATATACAATTTGTTCCATATATTTTTAATACATACTCATCATTTTATCTAAAGACATTAACATTTTTCAAATGCTTGATTAAATTTGTTCAAATACTTTTCAACATTTTTTAATCATTAATCAATAAACCTAGTAGATAATGCTCAAAAAAATATATATTGTTATTTCATGTTTTTGGTCCCGGGAATATCTTTTTCCGTTGCATCAAAAGCGGCCAAAAACGATGGCACTTGGCACTGGACGCACTCGCCAGAGCTAAGAGCATCTCCAGCCGCGGCCTCAAAGGACCCCCCCAGGCCACTTTTTTATCGCCGGTGGGCGAAAAAATCCCCAGCCGCGGCCCCAAGACGCCGATTTTCGCCGGTTGGGGCCTTTTTTTGGGCCGACGAACCCAGGCCGAACCCAGGGCGCTGGGGGTCTCCTAGGCGCGCCGGCTGAAGCGAAAAGGCGGGTGGGGCCGAGGTGTCGGCGAGACCGGCTGCCACTTCCCGCCACTTCCCCCTCCTTTTCCATCTATCCCGCCGTTTCGCCCGCCGGTTCTCCATTTCCCTTTCTTCGCCGCCATGCCGCCGAAGAAGTACGCCGCCCCTCGCCAAGCCACCGGCCCCGCCGTCGCCAAGCCACGCAAGGCCCGTGCGCCGATGGCAAGACCGGCGGGGATGACGAACGCCGAGTGGAAGGCCGACGTCGCGCGAAGGGAAGCGGTGATCGCCGATCGCCGCAACAGGCTCCTCATGAAGAAAGCCCGGGACGCGGCGGCGGCGGCAACGACGGTTGAGCAGGAGGTGTCGTCTCGCCGCCCGATCTTCCCGGGGAGACAGCCCGCGGGCCCGTTCCCCCAAGGCGCTGGCCATCAAATCGCCCCGGGCGACCTGCACTTTCCTTCGCTGACCTTCCCTTCGCCGGCCTGGGGGTACGCTCCCTCGCCGGAGTACGTCGACGGCGACGCCCTTGGCGGTTTCAACCCCAACATTACCTTCCCGCGCACGCCCGCCGGCCACCCCAATGCCCAGTACGGCTACGTGCCCTCGCCGACGTACTCCGGCTCGTCCGCGACCGCTCGGCGTGGCCCTCTTCCTTTCGCGCCCACGCCGCAGTACGGCAACGCCGAGGCCGAGATGGAGGACATAATCAACACCGGCTCCACCGCGGCCGCCTCGTGCCCCGGGTTTGGTGCGGAGGGCACCGGCGACATGGACGACGCCGAGGTCGACCCCGAGGAGGAGGAGGCGGACGAGGAGGAGGCGGAGGAGGAGGAGGAGGAGCTCGAGGAGGAAGAGCCGGTGCCCGCGCCGGCGAAGGGCAAAGGGAAAAAGAAGAGGAAGCCGAGATCGGCCAACGGCAAGCCGGGCGAGCCCCGCATCAAGTGGACGTCGGTGGAGGACGTGTGCCTCGCCGAAGCATGGAAGCTGGTCAACATGGACCCGATCACCGGCGCGAACCAGAACACCGAGACGTACTGGAAGAGGATCAAGGCGGCTTTCGACGAGCGCAAGTTGGTCGACACAGAGTTCGCCGGCACGTACATGGACCGCGGCACCAAGGCCATGTCCAACCATTGGGGGGGCATTCAAACGTCGTGCAACAAATGGCACGGCATCCAGGAGCAGGTCCATGCTCGCCCAGAGAGCGGCGCGAGCGTCGAGCAGCAGGTATGTTCGCCTCCTTTCTTTCGTCGAACACTTGGCCTGCGTCCTCCTTCGCCGCCGAACGGTTCTTTTTTGGGCGCAGATGGTGCGGATGTTCGAATTGTTTCGCCGGGACGCCGGCTTCGACTTCAAGTTCCTCCATGTGTTCACCCGGATCGAGTCGTGCGAGAAATGGGCCGAGGTTCGGCATCAGCTCGCCAACAAGGACGGCTCGCTCAGCCCGGACGCGCCTGTTCCAGGGGCGGCATAAGGGCGACCTGACGGGAACAAGAAGGCGAAGAAAGCCAGGGACGACGCGCCGGCGGCCGAGCGCCTGCAATCGTCGATCGAGCAGTGCATCGCCGATGCAAAGGCCCACTCTGCCCTGAGAGAGGAGAAGACGGAGGCGAGGTGGTCGGCGCTGTTGACGAAGCAGGACGCAAAGCTCGACCTCCTCAGGACCAATGTCGTCGCGAAGAAGCGCAATACCGACTTGGCGTTCCTCATGGGAGGTGTCACGACGGACATGGACCCGCTGGTCAAGGCGTGGTACCTGGCGGAGTGCGACCTCATCCTCAACCGCATGCCGACGTAGCCACCCGCACCGCCCACACCGCCGCCGAGCCCGCCGCCCGCGTCTCCGATGTTGGAAGTACCCGCTACGCCGGCCGAGCCCACGCCGACCGCTACGCCGACAGCATCGGCAGGCGACGGGGAGCAGAACGTTTGAGGAGTTCGCTACCGTTTTTTTTTGTACGCCGGACTATTGGCACGTTTCGCCGAACCTGTGGCGATCGCCGGCCGATGGCATGATGACGCCGAACTATGGCATGGTCGCCGAACTGTGGCATGATCGTCGAACCCGCGGGAAATGGAAAGTTCAAAATTTGCAGACGCTGGCCCGATCCCCGGGGGCGCGACTGAGAAGCCGAGCCCCCCAGGCCGATTTTAGCGCCGGCTCGCCCCCAGGCGGCGCTATTTCGGGTCCCGGGGGCCAACGTCTGGAGATGCTCTAAGCGCACATCACTATACCCCGCTGTTTCTATCGTACGTACGCATCACCTCGACTGGTTATGCTCCGGGCCAGCGCCGCGCACAACGATGGCCACGCGAATAGGAGCTGCCCAGCCCCTGAAACGCAGCCGATGGCCATGAAACGCAGCTAACATTCTCCTCACTCACCTGCAAGTCAAGCACGCCCTCACCCAACCCAACTAATAACCACCCTCTAACCACTAACCTCTATATATCTACACACTGATTGCTTTCAAGTTTCAACGGCATCGCGAGGATACTGTGGCTGCGGTTACACTTCACATAAGCAGTGCAAAATCGATCGTCGACGGACCGACAAGATTTCAAAGCGCCCATGCTGCCGCCGTCGACGCTGTTCGCGGTGGGGTTCCTGCTCTGCCCGTTCCCCGCCTTGGTGCCGTCCGGCCGTAACCTCACCGCGCTGCTGCCGGAGCTCTGCGACCTCCTCGGCTCCTTCTACAGCCACGTCCGGGACGACCTCATCCTGCCGCTCACCGTCGTGGTCACGGCCCACCACCACCGCCGACGGTGGCGCTCTTAGAACTTTACCTAAAAACTTACATCTCAGTTCTCTCGTATAGCCTCTTGGATGTATGGTTATGTGTATATGATGGTGTCCTCGTTAGTTCTATATAGTAACATGTATCAAATGTGCTAATTGGTGCTTCGTAGTTCTCACTATGGTTTTGTTCTGAAACTGGTACACTTTCCTTTTGATTGTTTCGGTACGTACGGTTTGGTAGGTTCTCCTAACAAGAAAATGACAATCAATACCATGATATATTTATAGCAACGAACTAGCGCATATGTCCGTTCGTTGCAAGCAACGGATTAACAGAATTATAGACATTATTCTACTGACAAATTTGATCACAATACATGTACGAATTCAATAGAATTTTTTTAAAACATTCTTCAGCTAAGTCGACAGTGCATATAATACCCACATCTCAATCTTCGACCAAAAACACGGAGATAGCAAACTCCTATAACTATAGTGAAAACTACAATATGACAGAGGCTGGGGGCTTCGTTCCTCCTTTTTCAAAAAAAAAAAACAATATGGCAGCCTACTTGAAATTATATTGCATCAATTTCTACACACTCGTTGCTCCAAAAAGATTGAGATAGTCACCTCACTGAAGTCACCTTCCAATATGAATTCAGTCAAGGAGAAAAGGTCATCAGTCATTTTTGTGCATCTATATATGTCATCTTTATAAGCCTTAATTTGGATCAAAATCCAACCATGAACCACCCTTGTTCGAGGGCCAGTTCTTTTGTAGCTTATTTTGGGCTTCTAGAATAAGCTGCCCCCCCTCCCCCCCCTCCCCCAAACCTAAATTTTATTTTAGAAGCCTACTAGTTGACCTTTAATTAGTAGGCTTCTAAAATAAAAAAATTAGTTTGAGCTTCTAGAATAAGCTGGGTAGGGGGCATCTTATTTGGCTTGTGTTAGGTTCCTCTCCTCTCAATCTAGGGTTCTAGCTGGAATTCAATAAATAAGGGAACATGGCGTGTTCCATTGCTGTTCCTCCCAACCTCCCTCCCAACTTATTAATTTTACAAGACACTCAATGACTAACCATTTTCATCTGCACGACCTCTGGTTCAACTTCTCGTCCCAGAACAACCTGATGTGCGTGTCCGACCTCGCCGCCGCTTCCGAGACGAGGCCGCCCGTGCTGAGGGGTGAGTGGGAAGACATCACGCAGGCCGAGGGGTGGATCCCGATGGCGTCCTACCTCGTGCCACTGGGCTCCCGAAGGTTCTTGGTCGCCAAGTTCTTCGAGACTAGAGAGTGGCAACATTTCAAAAATGGTGGCAGGGATTTTGGAAAATGCGACAACTTTGCGGTGTTTGCCGGCGTGGAGCTGTTGCCCAAGGCCGTCGAAGGGTTGACCATGATCAAGCACCGGTCCAAACGTTACTCCCACGTCTGCGCCACGCCGGATTGGGTAATTTGACGATCCCATTTCCATGCATAGCTATCATGCTAGTTGCTAGGTATTTCGTTCGTTTTTTTCCGATACATGTTTGTGAGACTGTTTCGCAAAAGAAAAAACATCCAGTTATAAATTTGCGCGGTCGTTATCATCGCACGCTCGATTCCACCGATTTTTTTTTCTCTCGAAAATCATATACGCCAATAGTAAATCGCTAGTGTTTTTTTGGTTTTTGGCTACACAATATGAAAAGAAAATAAAAGTGCTAGAAAGGGGACTTAAACCCAGGTCTATTCATTGGACATTGAGCCCAACATCCAACTAAACCACCTTTAGTTGTTGTCTATTGTATATAAACAAGGTTATTTGAATCTTTCTTTTTTTTTGTCATATCAGCGATAATAATATTTTTTGCTTGGTAACTTTGGCATGACCAGCGTGATAACTATGACTTGAGCAACATGATAACTATACTATGATAAGCCTGATAACTACATTATGAGAAGGTTAATGACTATATCATGAGAAGCATGATAACTTTAGCATGGGGTAGTGGTAACTTCACACTGGGATTGTTTCGACAAAAAAAATTCCTGGATGAAAGTTACCATGGTGTTTAAACTTAAGATATTAGGTCTGCGGTCCGTAAAATTGCCATAAATTTACATGGAAATTGCGGGAGAAATTATGTTTCAATATTTTTTCCTCGAAGTCAAAGTTATCATGGTGGTTGAACGTAAGTTATGAGGTCCGTCATGCATAAATGACCATTGCTATTTACACAGTAGTTACCGGGACATGTTTCAACAACTTTTTTCCCATGGGTAAAAAGTTATCAATGTGTTGTATGTAAGTTATCGGGTGTCTGTTGCGTAAATTACCATGCTATTTACACTTAAGTTATCATGGTATATTTCTGCAAAAAAAATCGCCTATGGTTAAAAGTTATCAATGTGTTTATATGTAAGTTATCAGTTCTATTGTGTATAAATTATTATCTTATTTACATAGAAATTACCAGGGTATGTTTCAACAACTTTTTGTGACCGGATAAAAAGTTATCAATTTGTTTGCATGTACATTATCAGGTCTACAATGCATAAATTATCATGATATTAACACAAAAAGTTGTCTGGGGATGTTTCAACAAAAACAATTCTCCCGCTGAAAGTTAACATGTCGTTTGTATGTAATTACACATGAGTTATCGAGGGTATGTTTAGAACAAAAAATAATAATCTCAGCTCACAATTATCATGGTGTTTATGCGTGAGTTATCAATTCTTTAATTCATATATTACGATGATATTTAGACATAAATTATCGGATGTATGTTTTAATAAAAAAAAATCCAGGACAAGAAAGTTATACGTCTGGGCTAAGTAAGTTATCAGGTCTATTGCACGTATATACCAAGTTATTTATACATGAGTTATCAAAGGTGTTTTTCAAGAAAAAAAATCTCCGGCTCAAAAGTTACCATGTTTCGGCTAAGTAAGTTATCAACTCTGCGCTGCGTATATTGCCATGCTATTTACACAGAAGTTACCGAAGGTATATTTTACAGTAACCTGTATTACAGGGTCGAAAGTTACCATGATATTTGTACGTGAGTTATCAGCTCTGCATTTGTAAATTATCACGATATTTACACAGTAGTTACCGGGGGGTATGTTTTCAATAGAAAAAAGATCCGGTTTAAAGTTAACACCCTTTTTGCATCTAAGTTGTTAGATGTGCGATGCGTAAATTATCATGCTATTCACAATACAAAAATTATCGAAGAATGTTTTAACAAGTTTTTTAGGGTGAAACTTACCACATCTGAGGACTTAGGTTTGATTCTCACTCACTGCAGCAATTTTTGTTCATTTAAAAATCTGTGGAAAATATGGTAGAACGTATGAGATGCAGGCCTTAATTTTTCTCAGAAAAATCATTCGAGGGCAGCGACTCGATCCATATTGAATGGGAGCAGAATCCGTTTTTACAAATGTACAAAATCAACTTAACTACTAATCAACCACAAAAACTACTCAGAGCAGATGGTTACTACACTACGTTTTCACCCCGGAGGTTGAGGGATTGAATCCTAGTTTTGTCATTTTTTGGCTTAGCGAGGTTCAAGGTTCAAATATCACTGTCATGTTAGGAAATCTCTCCCGAGTAATGCTAACGATTTGCAAGATAAAATTGTGAGATGCTGCATTACAGTAGTATACACACATAGTTAGGGTCAGCGTGAAGGTCGGAATTGAATTACAGTAGTAAAACCGGGACGTACCAACGTACAATCTCCAGTCCACCTTTAATAATAAAGATATTTATGTCCATACAAACAAACCTTATCAAAACATATTGCAACCGATTCCTTCATCACCACAGTATCGCTATTTTCCTGCCGACTAGAAAATAGCTTTCTCGTTTATTTTTTGGATACAAAGAAAATTTCATATTATCTTGCCTCCCCTATAGATTGATCTGTCCTAAAAATTTGGAAATCTCTCCCGAGTAATGCTAACGATTTGGAAGATAAAATTGTGAGATGCTGCATTACAGTAGTATACACACTTAGTTAGGGTCAGCATGAAGGTCGGAATTGAATTACAGTAGTAAAACCAGGACGTACCAACGTACATTCTCCGGTTCACCTTTAATAATAAAGATATTTATGTCCATACAAACAAACCTTATCAAAACATATTGCAACCGATTCCTTCAGCACCATAGTATCGCTATTTTCCTGCCGACTGGAAAATAGCTTTCTCGTTTATTTTTTGGATACAAAGAAATTTTCATATTATCTTGCCTCCCCTATAGATTGATCTGTCCTAAAAATTACAATTGTGATTCTTCAGCTATTTTGATTGTGTTGATTCTTTTTCAAGTATTCAGTTGATCTTCAAGGTTCAAATCTCACCGTCATGTTGGTTTCATTACTGAATATATATATTCACGTGGGAAATCTCTCCCGAGTAATGCTAACGACTTGGAAGATAAAATTGTGAGATGCTGCATTACAGTAGTATACACACTTAGTTAAGGTCGTCATGAAGGTCGGAATTGAATTACAGTAGTAAAACCGGGACGTACCAACGTACAATCTCCAGTTCACCTTTAATAATAAAGATATTTATGCCCATACAAACAAACCTTATCAAAACATATTGCAACCGATTCCTTCAGAACCACAGTATCGTCTGGTTCATCCATGTTTATGATCGGTAGGAGCATCCATATCCATATTGGAGCACTCCATGCATGCCCCCTTTCTTGTTTGTCCTGTATTTCTAAAAAAAGCATGATTGCAAGATAAGGGGAAAATATTATGAAATTTTCTTCAAACATGCACCAAAAAGTATAAATAAATAAATAGGTGATCTTCGACAATTTATTTGTCTCAATGTACAAACATCACGCCTCAACATATAATAATTTATGAAAAAATGTTCTATCTCAACGTGTGCAATGGTGAACCGAAGGGAGCCGGAATACGTCATTTTTCATGCCAAGGCTAGGGAACGATCATGAGCGAATAAAATCAACGGCGGCTATTATTTTTTATCATGAGCTTTTCAGGTCTAGCCTGACGGCAAAAGAAAATGGAAAAACAATATAAACATTTTCCAAATAGATTACACCTCAACAGACAATCATGTATGCAAATAATTGTCCACCTCGACGTTCAACCATCCATGAGAAAGAATAAGTCTACTATGTCACTTATTATATCGGTTTTGCTGAAACTCAGCTAGCTGAGTTTTAGTTATGGTCGTAGTCACGCCGTGAGCCGTCGGATCGTTTTGCGTTGCGATTCGTTCTTTTTCGCAGGCCAGCAGTGTGCGCGCCCCGTTTAGTGACCTGCCTGCGGCCCGGTTAGCTTTTGTGTGCCCGTTTTTAGTGTACAGCCCAGGCCCGTCTTGTGTTGTCTAGGGTTGATGTGTCTCCGGTTTGCTCTGTCTCCGGTCACTCTGTCTCGGTGAGCGAAAGAAGGGCGGCGGCGGCCACCGATGCGCGAAGGAGATCGAGAGCGGCGGCGGCCACCGATGCGCAAAGGAGATCGAGAGCGGCGGCGGCCACCGGTGCGCGAGTTCGGCTCAGCTTGGATCCCGACGTAAGGAGTCTTCTCCCATTCTTTTGATTCTTTTTCCTTTTTGTTTTTTGAAGTAGGTGTTGTTGAAGAGGACCTTTTGCTGTTCCCGCCTAGAACAAGATTTAGTATGTTTTCATAGTGCATATGACTGATCTGAGAGGTAGGGTCTGTAGGTTTCCTGAGTTGTCCCCTAGGAGATTTGTAGGCTGTCTTCTCCCTTGCAGGTTTTGCTTGATTTTTTCTAAGCTTTTGTCCCCTGGAAGATTTGAGAGGTACGGTTTGTAGGTTTCTTGAGCTGCCCCCTCGAAGATTTGTAGGTTGACTTCTCCCCTGCAGGTTTTGTAGGCAGTTTTTGCTTGATTTTTCCTAAGCTTTTGTCCCTGACCTAATTCATAGTGCTATCCAACTTTTTTGTGCCTGTATGTGTGTGTAGTTCAAAATTTTGTTTTTTAGTTTCCAGGGGTTGTTTTTCAGAGCTCTGTGTGAGTAATGAGAGTGATTTTTTCAGTTTATAGGGTTGTTTTTAGAGCTATCTGTCTTAATAATGACAGGGATTTGAAATCAGCAATAGTGGAATGTAGTGAATGAGGGAGATTCAAAACAGTAAAAGAGGGAGACTGGAATTAGTTGTTGGAGGGCATTTTTGTTCAAGGATGTGTAGATGATGATGTACGTCTTTGAATGCTCTGTTCTTTTTTGATTATGTACATAATAGCATAACACTCTTTGTTTATTGCTTTTTTTTTGTTGCCAATGTGGGGTTTTGAAGGATGTAGTGGGTTTCATTTTTATGATGATGCAGGGTCAAAATTCAGTTGATTACTTTATTTTTACAAAAGGTTTTTGTTTGAGGCACTGGTTGCTTCAACAAGTAACAAATAAGCAATCTGTTTTGTACTAAAATAGTTCCTGATGTTGTAGTTTCACATTTTTGTCGATTAGTTTCTAGTCCGTAGTGGAATCTCTAAAAGGTCATATATTTAGGAACGGAGGGAGTAGCAGAAATGGATTCTCTCAAATAATAAGCAAAAGGAAATGGATACTAATACACCTTTTTTCTCAGGGTGCTGCACTGACCACAGTTTATACTAATGCTGTTTTCATACTATGGCTTACATCTGCTATGATGGCTTGTATATTTGGCATGCTGGAGACCTACCTTTGGCCTCTTGCAGTTTAGTGGGGAGTATAGTAAATTTGGATATGGCTTGTATCAGGGGTCGGGGAACTCTTTCGTGCTCGCTAATTAGCACGTACTAACTGGTGTTTGCAAATTTTGTTAGCTGACTTTATGGTTTGTTCTTATTGACCGCATTAGCCGTCGGATATATTTTTGATGCTGCTATTCGTACTTTTTTGGGCTGGGCATGTTGTCTCTGGTTGCTGCGGCCCGTTTTGTCATGTGCTTGTTTTTGTCTCTCGTTTTTCTGTTCTCTTTGTAGTTTCAGTTACCCGCCCCGTTCCGTTGCCTTTATGTTTTTTCATAGATGTTTTTTTAGCGCCAATAATTGAATTCTGAGTGTTGGTGTATTAGTAGAATAGCGCCGCCATTTTTTTTGTTTTTGGTGTATATGAGGTAAATGATGCACCAGTGGTGACATGAATAGTTAGTGCTTATTTATTTTGGTAATCTGAATGTTTTCTGTATCTACATTCAGATTACATCATATGAGTCAATAATGTGTGCCTACCTTGGTTTCCATGTTTGTTTGTCACTGTCATCACATGAGCTATAATTGTAGCGGTAACTTAGCATCTATTATGAGGCTTGCTGGTCATTTCTGAAGAGTTTCCTAATCATTTCCATGTTTGTTGATCAATGTGAATGTTTTTGTAGTGTTCTTTTAGATGAACTTGTTTTAGTTCAATCAGAGAAGGTCTTTGAAATTTTTTGAATCTACTCATATTGCGTACAAATGGTCAGTCTGATTATTTTGTGTTAGCTTCAATATTATAACATATGAAATGTTCTTTGGTTCGACCCATTGTTTTTAAGGCGTCCGTAAGGCATCGCCTAGGCGACGCTTAGGCGTCAGGGCACCCTGCAAGCTCAAGGCGTCCAGCTTGCCTTAGGTACCTGAGTAAGGCGTCCGCCTTAAGCTTTAAGGCGTCTGAAGCGCTGCTAAGGCGTCCAGGTTGGCGCCTTGGTCCATATTGGACGCCTTGAACTTGCCAGCCAGGTAGGGAAGTAGTTTTAGGCGGGAAACAGAGATGCTGTTGGCGCCAACAGGTAAGAGGGGGGAAAGAGAGAGAGAGAAACAGCCCCCAATCCATACGCACCTCCTCCTTCTCTGGCTCCTCTCCTCCAGCAGATCTGGTCCCTCCTCTTCAGCAGCTCCTCCTCCCCTCCTCTCCAGCAGCTCCTCATCCTCCTCCTCTCCAGTAGCTCCTCCTCCTCTTCAGTACAGCAGCAACCAGCAACAGGCAACAGCAAGGAGCCAACTGCCAAGATATACCTCCCCCATCCTCAACTCCTCTCCCTTCCCCTTCTCCCCCACCCTCCTCTGCTCTGTTTCTTCCATGTTCAGTTGTTCATTGCTTGCTACTTTTCAGCTGTTCATTGCTTCCTGCTTTGCTGGTTGCTCACTGCTTTGTGCTAGCTGCTTTGCTGGTTGCTCACTGCCTCTCTTATAGTGGTTAGTGGATGCCTGGATAGTTAGAATAATGCATGATTACTGTTGGGGAGAACAGAAAGTGCAAAGAGGATGGATGCTATATGGCCTCTACAACCAGCAGCAAGTGCAAGATGTGTAGTGTGTATGTCTAGTTGCCTACCAAATTCTACTTCATTCTGCTGCTTAGAACTCTCTAAGGCGTCCGCCTTGCCTTATGCCTTACCGCTTAGGCGGTGAGGCGCCCCCCCAGCGCCTTGCCTCGCCTTACCGCCTTAAAAACATTGGTTCGACTAGATAGTGTCTGAATGTCTAGATTGTGATTATTATAAGTAAATCTCTTTATTTATTATGTTTTTATTTTTTAAGTTTGCCATTCATATTGTGAGAACAACACCACAGAGAGATGGGGAGTTTATGTCAACAATGGCGCGGAGACCTTCACAGTAATTTTTATTATCTTATTTCCCATGCTACTTAATGTCTCTATTTGTGTTTTGTGCTCCTTAATTTTTGCTAACCTTTTTGTTTTCACCCTGTCTTTTGTATTTTGTTGTCTTTTTCTGTAGAACATGCCATGCACTATAAGGGACAATCTAAGGCACATAGCTGGAGGGTTCTTGAATTTCAAAGCACACGGGTGAAGGTATGTATTGGATGTGTACAGAGGGCACAAGACCACAGTGATGGGCGGCAATGATTGGGCGAAGTTTGTCATGGACTTCAATCTTGGGGCCGGTGCATTTGTTGTTTTTGACACATCTAAGCGGTTGGCTGAGGCGTACGTAGCCCATCTTGGTTTTGCGCATTTCACAAATGACGGGGACCCAGACGAGGACATTGTTGTAGATGAGGACAAAGTAGACGAAAGTGCTGGTGTAGAGGTTTTCAACATTGAGTCAGATGAGGAGGTCTTAAATGATGAATACGAGGAAGTAGCTGCTCCAGAACTTTTGTACACACAGAGATGTGTGCTGAGTGATGATGAAGGATCAATGTTGGATCTGGTTCTTACCATCAACGACGGGTACATGCAAACATAAGTAGCAACCTGATACTAACATAAGTAGCAACCTGATGGATCAATGTTGGATCGTTTTTTGTTCAGTCTCACAAACACAAACATAAGTAGCAACCTGATGGTAAATGTCATGTATCCTTGCTATTTTCTTCACTCTCTCTTCTTCTTTCTAACTTGTTTTTTTCTGTGTTGTGTGTATCATCATTATGTAGAAAATCCCAAGGAAAGTGGTTGAACCACTGAACTTGCCACCAGAGGGTGTAGCTGGCATTTGCCTTGGAGCTGGAGAATGCATGAACGTTGCATACCACGCTGATTGTGGCGGCCAAATGGTTTTCAACAAGCAATAGGGTGTATTTGCAACCCAGAGAAACCTTCAAGAAGGCGATGGCGTTGTTTTCAGTTTCAAACCTAGTAATGGAGGGGACATGAACTTGATATGTGTTGTGCACATTCTGAGAATGCCAGCAGTATAAAAGAAGGGGTTCTTAAAGACAGCAAGTTAGTATTTCTATATGTGCCTTCCTTCATCCCAAATGTTGAGGACAAATCACCTCCCAATGTAGTGATTTTGTTTTTTTTCTGTTAATCAGCAGTGTCTAAGCAGCATGCGACTTTAAAACTCTTTTGTTTCGTGAATCTCGACTAAATGTACTATGTATGGATTTCTATATGTAATGTGATATCCTGTGTGTCGTTACTTCTGTATTTTTTCTACTATATAATGTCATATCCTGTGTGTGATTACCTCTCTTTTTTTGTGTCTGTTTCCGGGACTTTTATTTTTGTTTGTGGCCTTTTTTCCTTTTTTCCTTGTTTTTTTACCATAATAAAAAATTTCTTTTAAAAATAGGCATTACACTTTCTCACAACGAAAGCCAAAATGGGGAGGAGTTTATTGTAGTTCAATTTTTAGTTATTACCAATCATATTTTCAATTCGTTATTCACCCAAAGGAAGTACTGTAATGAGGATACATCATCAGAATTAAAAAGTGACCCACTTAATGACAAACTTCCTTCAAGCTGACCTAAAAAGAAGGGGCTTGTAAAAAATGTAGGGTAGTTTGCCCCTACTACATGTCTTTTATTTTCTAGGGGAGTTTTTGTCTCTTTTTTAGGCCTATTTATGTGGTTGTCCAAACTGATAGACTTCCAAGTGGTTTCCCGCAACCTCAAGTCTTTATAGGGTTTTTTTCCAGCAACTACATACTATGGGGTTGTCCCATATTTGGATGCCATTTTCCATGTGTTTAATGCAACTGCATGCCTATTATGGGGTTGCCGCAACTGCACGCCTTCTACGGGGTTGCCGCAACTGCACGCCTTCCATGTGTTTGTCGCAACTGCATGCCTTCCATGAGTTTTTTTGCCACAACTTCATGCCTTCGATAGGGGGTTGTCGAAAATGAATGCCTTCCACGTTTTTCTTGCCGCAATTGCACGCTTTCTACGGGGTTGCCGCAATTGCATACCTTCGACGCCGGGGCACCGCAATTTGCATTCTATAACAAGAGTTTTTGGATTTTTTTGCATTTCTTCTTTTCCTAGTGTGTCTTGTATCAAAATAAAAGGGGTTCCACGAGGTTTGGTTGAATTATGAGCCTTTTGTGGGGGTTTTGTCCCAAATTTGCTGCAACTGCATGTGTTCCATGTTTTTTTTGCTGCAACAGCATGCCTCCCATGTGGTTTGCCTCAACTGCATGCCTTCCCACGGGGTTGCCGTAACTGCATGCCTTCGACGGGGGGTTGTCGAAAATGCATGCCTTCCACGTTTTTCTTGCAGCGACTGCACGCCTTTTACTTGTTTGCTACAACTGCATGCCTTCCACGGGTTTGCTGCAACTGCATCCCTTCAACAGGGGTGTCGCAACTGCATGCCTTCGATGGGTTTTGTCTCAATTGAAACCTTTCAAAAGGTTTTGCCGCAACTGCATGCCTACGATGGGGTCGCCGCAACTGCATGCCTTTGACGGCAGGGTGCCACAATTTGCATTTTCATAATGAGAGTTTTTGGATTCTTTGTATTACTTTTCTTTTCATAGTGTGTCTTGTATCGAATAAAAGGGCTTCCATGAGGTTTGATGGAATTATCAGCTTTTTCGTGGGAGTTTTGTCCCAAATTTGTTGCAAGTACATGCCTTCCACATTTTTGCTGCAACTACATTTCTCCCATGTGTTTTTGGTGCAACTGCATGCCTTCAACGGGGTTGCCGCAACTGCATGCCTTCAATGGGGATTGTCGCAAACTGCATGCCTTCCACGTGTTTTGCTGCAACTACATGCCTTCAACGGGGTTGCCGAAACTGCATGCCTTCGATGGGGTTTGTCGCAATTGCATGCCTTCCACATTTTTGTTGCAATTGCATGCCTTCCATGTTTTTGCTGCAACTGCATGCCTCCCATGTGCTTTGCCGCAACTGCATGCCTTCAACGGTGTCGCCGCAACTTCATGCCTTCGATGGAGTTTGTCGTAAACTGCATGCCTTCCACGTGTTTTGTTGCAATTGCATGCCTTCAACGGGGGTTGCCGAAACCGCATGCCTTCGATGGGGTTTGTAGCAACTGCATGCCTACCACGGGTTTGCTATAACTGCATGCCTTCAATGGGGTCGCCGCAACTGCATGGCTTCGATGGGGTTACCCGCAACTACATGTTTTCGGTGGGGTTTGTCGCAACCGCGTGCCTTCCACGTGTTTGCTGCAACTGCATGTCCTCCACGTTTTTTTTGCTGTAACTGCATGCCTTTCCATGTGCTTTTGACGCAACTGTATGCCTTCTTCGGGATTCCTGCAACTGCATGCCTTCTACGGGGTCGCCGCAATTGCATGACTTCAACGAGGGTTGCCGAAACTGCATGCCTTCCATGGGGTCGCTGCAATTGCATGCCTTCGACGAGGGTTGTCGAAACTACATGCCTTCCACGTGGAGTTGTCAAAACTGCATGCCTTCCACGTTTTTTTTGCCGCAACTGCATGCCTTCCACGTGTTTGCTGTAACCGCATGTCTCCAATCTATTTGCCGCAACTGCATGCTTTCGACGGGTTTTTTCGCAACTGCATGCCTTCCACGTGTTTGCCGCAATTGCATGCATTCAATGGGTTTGCGCAACTACATGCCTTTCGACGGTGTGGCGCCGCAATTTCCATTTCACAATGAGAGTTTTTGGAATTTTTGCATTTCTTTTTCCCCTAGTGTGTCTTGAATCAAATAAAAGGGCTTCCATGAGGTTTGATGGAATTATCAGCCTTCCGTGGGACTTTTGTCCCAAATTTGCTGCAACTGCATACCTTCCATGTTTTTTGCTGCAACTGCATGCCCCCATGTGTTTTTCCGCAACTGCATGCATTCCATGTTTTGTGCTGCAACTCATGTATTTGGAATTCTAGCAGGGAAAACTATCATTAGCACAAGTGATGACGGAGGCAAAGAAGAGTTTCTTGCGTTGTTTGGTCTGTCTGATGTCCCAACAATAAAGTTTTTTGGGAACAAGATAATCAAAGAGGAGGATATATCATATGACCAGTTTATCCGTTGTTTCATGGTCGTTGCCCTTGCAACCTTCCTATGCCCAACATCGAACACCAAACCAAGCACGAAGTATATGGGAACACTTTTGGATGTTGGCAAGATCAAAAACCTAAATTGGTGCAAGTTCACACAAACATGGTTGATGCAAGCAATCAACAAGTATCAAAAAGATAAGTTGAAACAAGACAAGACCACATTAACTCTTGGTGGAAGCATCTATTACCTGGCGGTATGTCATTTTTACCGCTCTGCCAATGTTTTTTCTTCATTCACATTTTTGTTTCTGCTGTCTCAACGTTTTTTCTGTTGTGTCTCAGGTCCGCTGTCTATACTTTATTGATTTTGGGCCTATACAACTCCAAGCAACAATGCCAAGGATTTATGTTTGGAAAGGAAACCTAATAAAGATTTTTAGCGAAACACTCATGGACAAAAATGGAGCATATGAAGCTTGCAATGTAAGGGGTTCTCTTTTTTTTTGTTATATTTGTCAGAAATTTCGACAAGATTCAGCGTCAAATCCCCTAATATTGCATCTGATGAGATTTTTTTTCTATTTCCACATAGGTTAAGAACGATTCTGAAACTTGTTATGGACAAGAGAACCACAGATGGGCTAGCACAAAGAGATACTCTTACCTCAAGGCTGCAATACAAAGAACTGTCGGGGATACACTGAACGAGAAGGTGTTGTTTTTAGTTTTCAGAGTTATTTTGTTTTGAGACAAGCTAGTTTTCTCTGAATAGTACATCGTGAAAGAAAGAGTTGTGTGAGAACTAACTTTTTTTTTCGCTATGTTGTCTGTTCTGACAGGCGAAGGAAGATATATATCTATCATTCCAACACCACATGAAAGACGAAGGACCAAACACCTGCTCCAAAGTAAAGAATTTGATCCTGGAAACTCTAGGAATAGTAACGACAGCAACATGTGCTTCTGAAAAGACATTGAAAATTGATTCAAGTGGTAACCAGCAGAATTCAACAAACAACCAACATGATTCCGAAGCAACTGTTAAAGTAGATTCTAATGGACAATATGAAGAAGAAGATGAGGGTAAAAATTTCTAACACATTTTTTCCTTCTACTGTCATATTTAAGCATTTTTGTTTTTGACTTTAAGAACACGTGAACTTTTAGGGAAAATTGTGCACATACATGCACAGATTTAACGTTTTCCCACTGTTTTCATCTGATGTTAAACAAATTTATTACCAAGGAAAAAGGGAAGACTTGTAGCTCAAATACAAGCATCAACACACCAAGTGTCACACAACAATTTAGTTAAGGAAACTACATTAAGCTAGCAATCAAGTGGATCTGTTGGATCACACATTAGGCAAAAAGTGAACTTCACAGGGGATGAACCAAGGATAGATTCATATGCACGTGTATCTGACCATGTAAGTTGATTTTTTTGCATATTCCCTTTTTATGGTTATTTTTTATTTGTTCTATCACTATTGCAATTCAATTCGATTTTTATTTATCGCTAACTGCATCTGTCTTTTCTATGACTGCACTTTTTGTTTCACAATAGCACCAACAACGCAAGAGCAACAGTAAAGGAGAAGGAGCAGGATTGAAAGAGAGACTGATCGAAAATTGTGAAGCAAATTGTGAAGAAGAAATAGCAAGGAAATTCAACACACAAGGTGCAGCATCATGGAGCAAAGTTGACGTGGAGAACAAGCACAACTTAAAGCATGCAACAACGGGAAGCACAAGAAGTTTTGATTACATGCTTGGCCATCAGAAATTGGATTCTAGTTCATTTTTGCAGCAAGAACAAGGTGTCACAGCAATCACTACACCAATTTTTGATTCTAGTTGACGTGGAGAATGAGCTGCATTTTCTCCTCGGGGTCACGTGACATCGGGAGGAAGACAAAGGCAACAGGCCGAAGCCACTAGGAAACGCGCTGGCACAGAAAACGGGCAACAAGCCGAAGCCCAAACAGGAAAGAATGCAGCTCGGGACAGAAAACGGGCGGGGACAGAAAACAGGCTGGGACAAAGGAGAAACGGGCTGGACACAAAAAAGATGACATCACCTCACGTCAGGTGACTAAGACCATAGAGAAAACTCAGCTAGCTGAGCTCCAGGCGCTCCCTTATTATATTCTATAAATACCTTGCAAATAATCGAATACAATAGATCATATATGTTTTCTAATTCAAACTCTCATATTAGTAATACAAATATTCAAGTCCATACAATTAATAAACCTTATTAAAATATGAGCCTCCGTTGAGTGTCATCTAATTCATTCTATGCTTATGGATTGGTAGGAAGCATCCACACTGCATTACGATTCGGCCCGGTGATATCTTTGCACGGATCATGCACTTCATGTGTGTCCCCATTCTCGTTGATGTCGAAGACTCGCAGCACGTTGTCTCTACACAACCCCATCCAATAGACGCGGTTGGGTCTCAGCCCGGAGGCGGCCGCATAGCACCACCCACCAAAATACTGAGGGCACATGAGGAAGGCCCGGTCGCCGATGTCGCGGACCCTGCGCCACCTCTTCCCCGCCAAGTCCATCTTGTACACGCCGCAGCCGCGAACGCTCGTGGCGCCACCGACGTCGTAGTGCAGGAAGGCGGAGACCAGATAGAGCTCGCCGGCGAGCTCAACGAACAACGGTACCATGGTGTTGGTCCTCGGGGGACGCTCGACGGCCGGGACCGGCACGGAGCTGAAGACCGGTCCAGGGGAGAAGTCGAGCACGCCGAGCTCGTCGTGCGACTGGAAGAAGTAGAACCTGCCTCCGACCGCCGTGAGCCGGGTGATGAACTTCTTCATCTGCATGCTGCTCCTGCGGCTGACCGCCGGGAACGTGACGCTTCCCACGTCGTACTCGTGCCTGACCCATCCGCGTTTGTCGGGGGCGTCACCGCCGACGTGGCAGTACCATAATGTCGTGTCCTCCGGCTCGACGGCGACCACCGTGAAGCCGGCGGCGTTGCCGGTGGTGGGCTTGCAGGAGAGGGAGCAGGAGGAGAGCAAGGGTATCTCTTGCTCCGGCGTGAGGGGCGGCAGGTGGATCTTGTCCGAGGTCTGAGGGCTCCAGAGGAAGGTGGCGAGGGTGGAGGGGTCGCACGAGAGCACCCACCCGTGCGGCGTCATCCATCTCCGCCTGTTGCGTAGCAGCGCGTGGGCGTCGTCGTCGCATGCGTGCTGCTCCGGTTTGGAGATGTCGAGCAGGGTTGTGCAGGGCTCCCCTCCCGCCCCGTCGTGGTCGACGACGAGGCACGGCAACGGCACCGGCACCGGCACCGGCGCCGAGAACTCCATGTCGGCGTGGCCGGTCGATCCTGCAGATGTCGTCGTCGCGATCGATCGACTTCTCTCGAGTCTGCACGAGTTAACAAACACGTCCTTGAAGGTGCGTGGTGTTGAATACGTGTTGGACTTGGACCCCGACTCGAATCCCTCGTCTGCATACGATCGGAGTCGTCCAGAGTTCGTCTCCTGCCACATGTCGATAGTGAATTGCAAAAGCACGTTTTCCATACTGGTGTGTCTTTTGCCCTCGATGGTGAGGATATATACTTCCACCGTTCCAAATAAATTATTTTTTTAACTTCGCCGAAGATCAAACGTGTTTAACTTTAATTTAGTCTATGACGGAAAGATGACTACCTGCACGTCTTAAGGGGAGGCCCTTGGACCCACGACAACGATGCTCTCCTCGTGGCGGCATATGACGGAAAGATGACAGCATCGGAGGTCCCTATCGAGACCCTGCCCATGTGGGCGAGGATTTTTGATTTGCCATTGCCGATGATGGACAACATATTTGGCAAAGAGGTGGGGAAAAAACTTGGTGTGATGAGGATGGTACACACGGACAACAAGGGGAGAGCTTTTGACGATTTCCTGCGAGTCAGGGTTGAGCACATAGTCACCAAGCCACTTCGCAAATGGATAGTGATTGAAGATATTAGTGATCCGGAGAGAAAGAAGAAGAGATGCCCGGTAAAATATGAACGTGTCCCACACTTTTGCTTCTTCTGTGGTTTTATTGGACACACACGGAGTTCTTGCCTGATCCCAGAGGAAGAGAAGATTGTTCGGTTCAGTACTGAGCAGCGTGCTTCACCGTATAAAATGTTTGAGCATAGAAGCTTCTATATGCCCGGTGAACAGAGCAAGGCCAAGCGCAATCTTCAGTTCACCTCGCCATCGGCGTCTGGTTCGAAGTGTGCCCCTCTGGTTGATTCAGGAAACGGTGACCATCAGCAGGGTGTGGAAAACATGACAGGGAGGACAGCTGAAAAACCAAACAGTAGTGATGAAGAGCGTACGATCACTGATCCCATGGTCGCTCAGGTCGTCAGGGATGTAGTCCAAGCTGTAAACAATCTGGGCATTGACGAAAAAAATGCAGGTATGAGGAAACAAATTGGAGAGGGCGAGGGGTGTGTTCAGGTGCAGCATGCGGCGAGGAAGGGAACATGGACTAGGCAGGGCCGCTTGGATCAGACTGGACGTCAGCGCCGTGGCCCTACTCGGCCTCTTACACATGCAGCAAGGAGGAACCCAAGTGTAGGCCAGGTCGCTGTTGTACTCTCTGCAGGCATAGCTGCACGTACAGCGGCACTGTTGGCACAGCGCCAGGAGATAGCATAGGATGAGAAGAAAGGAACAGAGGTGGGCGCTGCTGCACATAGCAGGGTGGAGCATGCACATCAGGGGCAGGTGGTCAAACACACAGGAGGTCATACGCATGCAGAGTCCCATCAAGCATCTAGCGAGATGGACTCTACAAAGCTGTTGTATGCAAATCTTCCAGGGGGCGATCTAGTAGTGGATATGCATGCTCCAGGAGATGGGAATGCAGGAGTGGCAGCAGGAAACAAGCTAGCTGGACTTGGCAAGCGTGCTGGGGAAGACCTTGATCCAATGCAGATGGATGATGGCGGAAGCATCCGCTTCAGTTTTGAGAGCAGCAAGCGAAGCCGTGGAACCTGGTCGATGGAGACAGTAGCTCAGTCTGAAGGCAGGGAGAAGGAAAATGAAGTGGAGGCAACCAGCCCGGGGGCCGCTGGTCAACTGACAGGCACGGAGGAACGCGCCTGTCAGGAGCCATGACTATCCTTTGTTGGAACTGCCGAGGATTGGGCGACCCTCGGACAGTTCAGGAACTTACTCGCCTCGTGCATGCTCATCAACCAAAGCTCCTATTCTTGTCGGAGACGCGTCAAAATAAATTCGTAGTCGAAGGTTTACGTTGGAGGTTAGGTCTTAAACATGTAGTGTCTTTTCACGAGTCAGGGAAGGGGGGAGGTCTAGCCCTCTTCTGGCATGAGGATGTCAAAGTCGAGTTGTTTAATTAGGGAGTCGAGTCATTGATGTAATTGTTCATGAATGGCCAAAAAATAATAAATGGAGATGCACGTTTGTTTACGGTGAGCCTCGCACACATCTTCGATGCCACATGTGGACCTTGCTAAAAAGAATAAAACCTATGCTTGATGGTCCTTGGCTAATGGCCGGAGACTTTAATGAAGCTATGTACCAAAAAGAACATTTTTCTGAAACGAAAAGAGGGGAACGACAAATGATGGATTTCCGAGAAATCTTATCACATTGTGACCTTCATGATCTCGGATTCTTTGGAACACCGTGGACTTACGACAACAAACAATCTGGTAGATGAAATGTCAAGGTGCGCCTTGACCGTGCGGTGGCCTGCCCAGCGTGGTCAAACATATTCCCGAACTGTCAGGTAAGACATCTGGTCTCTTCGCGTTCGGACCATACACCTCTGCTAATTAGTCTTACACATAAATCGTTTGGGAGAAGCTCTGGTCGTCGATGCCGTAGATATGAAATGTTTTGGGAAAAGGAGAAAACACTAGCAGATGAAGTAGAGGTTGCTTGGAATATGCACAGGTAGGCAACGAACCTGGGAGATGTAACATCAAAGTTGGAGGGAGTGATGGACGTGCTCCACGCATGGAGTAATAAAACAGTGGGCTCGGTCCCAAGGAAGATAGAAAAGACACGCAAGGAACTGGAAGCTATTATACACAGCAATAATCCGAATAAACACACGATCCAAAAGAGGCTAGAAAAGGAGCTAGATAGTCTGCTAGAGAAGGAAGAGTTATTCTGGAAACAAAGATCGAGGATGGATTATCTCCGTGATGGTGACAGAAATACGGACTATTTTCACCGTAAGGCAACTTGGAGGAAAAATAAAAATAAAATTAGCCAACTTGAGAAGGATGATGGTAGCGTTACAGATAATACTCAGGAAATGGAGGCGCTTGCTACATCCTTTTTTCAGAAATTACACACAATTAATCAGGGAGTACAACCTGAAATTATTTTAGATAAAATTGAGCCGTTAATCACAGATCAGGTAAATGATATGTTGTGTAGTGAATTTTCAGATGAAGAGATCAGCAACGCACTGTTCCAAATAGGCCCCCTGAAGGCTCCTGGTGCGGATGGGTTCCCGGCTAGATTTTATCAAAGGCATTGGGGTACCTTGAAAAATGAGGTGATCAAGGCAGTAAAAGAGTTTTTTAGGTCGGGCGTCATGCCGGAAGGAGTCAATAATACTGTTATAGTGTTAATACCGAAGAAGGAAAATCCGAGCTCCCTAAAAGACTATAGACCTATCAGCCTATGCAATGTAGTATACAAAATTGTTTCAAAATGTTTGTGAATAGGTTGCGACCACTGCTCCATGATTTGATAGCCCCAATGCAAAGTGCATTCATCCCAGGGCGAATGATCACGGACAATGCTCTGATTGCGTTTGAATGTATCCATAGCATTCAAAAAAGTTCTGATGCAAAAGGAAAATATTGCGCCTACAAGCTAGACCTCGCAAAGGCCCATGACAGAGTTGACTGGAAATATCTAGAAGGGGCGATGAGAGCACTAGGATTTGCCGACAAATGGACACAATGGATCATGACTTGTGTCAAAATAGTGAAATACTCCGTCCGCTTCAATGGGAATCTACTGCAGAGCTTCACTCCTGCATGTGGTTTGAGACAGGGAGATCCACTTTCCCCTTATCTTTTTCTCTTTGTCGCTGAGGGGCTCTCACGTCTTATACATAGTAAGGTTGAAACGGGTGAATTACAGGAGTTGAAAATATGTCGACAAAGCCCTGGTATTTCACACCTTTTATTTGCGGATGACAGCGTATTATTTTTTAAAGCAAACAGTGATCAAGCCAACAAGGTGAAGAACATCCTGAACAACTATGAGAGAGCCACTGGCCAGCAAATCAGTCCATCTAAATGTTCCCTGCTCCATGGAAACAAATGCCCACAAGAGGATGGACAGGAAGTAATAAATATCCTCAATGTAGTGACTGTGAGTTTTGAGGAGAAATACTTGGGTTTGCCGGTTCCGGAAGGGCGTATGATAAAAGGAAAATTCAAGACAACTAAAGATAAAGCGAGGAAAAAAAATGAATGATTGGACCGAAAAATATTCTTCCAGTGGAGCCAAGGAGACAATAATTAAATTTGTCGTTCAAGCGATCCCCACCTTTGCAATGAGTGTTTTCAAGTTCTCAGCAACCCTTTGCGACGAGCTCATGCACTTGACCAGAGAATTTTGGTGGGGAGATGATAAAGATCGTCGACATATCCACTGGTCGAGTTGGGAGAAACTTACAAAACGGAAGAGCCAAGGAGGTATGGGATTCAAAGATCTTAAAGTTTTTAACCAGGCTCTCCTCGCTAGGCAAGCCTGGCGACTTATTGCATACCCCGACAGTTTGTGCGCGAGAGTACTTAAGGCAAAATATTATCATGGGGCTGATTTGCTAGACACGGCGTTTATCCATAATGCGTCTCCTGGTTGGCAGGGAATCATGCATGGTTTGGAACTCCTTAAAAAAGGATGTATTTGGCGCATCTGCAATGGAAATAGTGTTCGCATTTGGAGAGATAATTGGATCCCAAGAGGAAACATGAAAATAAACACAAATCCGACAAACTCTCTTACCCGTTGGGTAGCGGACCTTATTGACCAGGAGAGGCACTCCTGGAAGGAAAATAATGTTAGGCGTATATTTACGCGCGAAGATGCAAATGAAATTCTGAGTATTCAACTCCCAAATTACGAGGAAGAGGATTATATTGCTTGGCAGCCAGAAAAGAATGGAATTTTCACTGCCCGTAACGCATACCGGCTAGCCATGGACGAAAAGAATTCTGAAATGTTTGGGTCCAGTAACAATAGGGCAGGGGATCGTACAATTTGGAATAATATATGGAAAACAAATGTCCCCCAAAAACTCCGTATCTTTACATGGAAACTAGCAACGGAATCACTAGCGGTTCAAACTAACAGATTTCGACGCATCCCGGGTCTCACCCCGATTTGTAATGTATGTGGAGCCGATGATGAAACATGCTTTCATATGGCACAACGATGCACATTTGCAAGAGCCCTTTGGCACGCGTTAAAGGATGTATGGAACCTTCCCCCTGAGCATGACATAAAATACACTGGAAGGGATTGGGTCTTGGCCTTGCTGGATAAGGTGAGTGAAGATCAAAGACAAAAATTTATGCTATTTTGGTGGCGTGTTTGGCACCATAGAAATGATGCGATCTTCGGGAAAGGTAAAGCGAAAATTTCTCATTCTGCTCGTTTTCTGCAAAACTACCTTGTAAATCTCCACATGATTGCGAACGGAAATTCTGAGATAGATCGAAAAGGAAAAAGCCTATGGTTAAATTACCAAACGTGCAGCAGCATGATAATACACAGGAGAAAGGATGGCAAAAGCCAGAGCTTGGGTGGGCAAAGGTTAATATTGATGGAAGTTTCTTAGAGGAAAGTAGGAGTGGGGCGTGGGGTGCTGTGGTTCGGCATCATGATGGAAGAATTATTTTATCAGCATGGGATTATATACCGCGGTGCAATGGAGCGGACTGTGCAGAAGCCTTGGCTTGCCTAGAAGGATTGCGGAAGGCGGTGTCGTGTACGGATCTACCGTTAATTATTGAGACAGATTGCAGTTTGGTGGCAAAGGCGCTCGTCCACTTTTCTCATGATAGATCGGAAGTTGGAGCAATTGCGAAGGAATTTCAAGCCATCAAACAAGGGATCAGAGAAGTTAAAGTATGCAAAGTAGATAGAAGGGTCAATAGTTTAGCTCATAGTCTTGCCCAGTTCGGACGTAGAGAGTTGCGTGGTGGGGTTATGCAAGGTACAGTGCCAACCTGCGTGTTGAGCGTGGCATTGCGCGATTGTACGGACAATGTTTCCTCCAATTAATTAATACAACTCTCCATTTCAAAAAAAAACTTTAATTTAGTCTATAAAAGAAATTCCCTTTCGCAAGGTGACTAGGGCCTTCCTACTCTCGAGCTCAATCGGCAAACCCGTGAATTCATCTCCCCTCGGCTGCCGCTCCGTTGGCTGGTGACGGGGAGAGGAATCACGGTGCCTTGGCTCCGGCTAGTAGATAGGTAAGGTTTTAGTCATTGCATGGATGACGGTGCTTCTCCATCGAGCTATATCCTCCTAAAGTTTGCCCGTCGGGATGAATTAGACGGACCTCCGATGTAGATTTCTATCAGATTGCTCCTCGTATGCATTAATAGTGAGAATAACTCTTTTAGATATACGTACTAGATTCATTTTAGGAGAGAGGGCAAGCCATCACAACTAAGTTGTCAAATTGATTGGAGCTAGCAGGTTATGACTAACATACAAGACTTACAGGTGTACTCACTGGCGATAGCAAGTCTCTCTATCAGAGCATATGCTGGAGGAACGGCTGGGATTGTCTGACCTCTGACATACGTCACCTGGCTTGGTGTCCCTGACATGTGGGCCTGCTGGGCGGTGGCGGATCCAGGAATTAAACTTAACCGGGACGAAATAATGAAGGCCTAAAGTTTTTTAATGTACGGATGCAAGTCCGCCCGAACAAAACTCATAAATTCAAATGTGGAGCTATATGCACTAAAAAATCAACAAACTAATGGTTCAAAGTTTGCCCTTGCAAACTACTACATCTTTTCATTTGCGCCAGTTATATGTTGTGCCGCAGTTGGCACCCACGCAGGCCACGCTAGGCATTGCATCGGGCACTGCTTCTCATTGTGCCATTAGCCAGGTTCCTAGCATCCAATGAGGTGGGGCTTTGTGTCTTAGAAACGGTGCCGGCAGGAGTGGACGTGGGCGACAACTAGGTTAGGACTACTTGAAATCTGGTCAAGTGGTCTTGACAATTGTCCACTTTAGCCGCACCCGGAAGCGGTGCGGTCCGTCTGGCACCCCAACATCGGGGTGGCGGCGCAACCCCTTCGGTGGCGCGTCTTCCCGTGGCATCAGGTTTCGAATCGGAGGTGAACGGAGCCATGCATCACAACCCATCCAGTGTTATGAAGCGCCATGCCCGTCGTGCAAGGCAGAGGATGTGGGAGGCAGTTGTAACCCTTTCGACCGAGGTTGCAGAGGCGGAGTCGCACACCACCGTGGAGTGGTGACCCATACCCCCCTTGCCACACCCACATTGATCATGGGAGATAGTTGACGACGCCTCGTGCCCTGTGTGGGACAGTCCATGTCCCATGTCCTACTCTTTCTTACCGGCAACCGGATCTTTACTTCACGGGTCTTACGGCCGCCGGACATGTGCATGAAAGGGAATAGCCAAGGACGGGCGCCAACAAAGATTAGACTAGATTTTACGTTGCATGTAATTATATGGATTTGAGAATTTGCTAATAAGGCACCCTGATCGATGATATTTGAGAGGTGACTAGTCACTGTCCGCATACACGTTCGTGCTAAATCCAGCTCTAAATAGTTTTGTGAGAGGCATGTCCGCAAAAGTTTAGGGGCCGGAGTTGTTAAGTTCGACTCTATATACTCATACAAGAAAATAGCTTTGATGTAGTCATCCATCTCGAGGAGAGATATGCTAGGACATTTAAGTGCTAACTGACCTTCAAAAGATAATTGTTTTCTATTCGTCTCTTATCTCACGTTGTTCCTCTCCCAAACAAATCACTACTACATACTGAGATTGATAAATTAGCACGTATTTGAGGTGTATATTAGGGCTACCCGGGGCGGCCGCCCATACTTGCCCACAGTGGCGCCGCCCCTGCTGTTGGGTAGATGGTCCACATGTCAGCCACCCAAAGTCAGGGTGGTCTACTTGAGAGGTCTGCGCCCACGGGAGGAGCATTGTCGGTGCCATGTGTCCGTGGCAGAATTAGTGATGTCATAGTTGTCATTAGGGATGTAGAGCGGCGCCCGATCCGCTTCCAGTTCAAAACGAGAAAAATCTGTTTTAGCTAGATTAGAGTGCGTTAGAGTAATTTGTACTAGCTGGGCGCTTTTGCGGGACTTCGCGAGACGCCGCTCTACACCCCTAGTTGTCATACAAGCAAGAAATGGTGATGTTGTTGATAGCACTGAAGTAGGTCTACATTATAAAAACAAGATGTGCACAGAAGCAGCAACTCAAGTATTCGAGCATCTCTATACTCGTTACACCAAGGATGATACCTGGGCAAACCTAAGAAATAAATTACTGTGCGATGAATCTCGGTGGTAATCCCTTTTATCAATACACGAGTATCCCTGACTTGATTTTTTACCTCATTCTAGTTATGTTAAATTCATTACTGTTGCAGATGATCAGAGCAATTCTCTGTTGTGGAGATGAAACACATACAGGAAAAGACGAAATTGACAAACCAGAAACTTACATAGCCAGTGCAAAGGAGTTAGCTCTTCTTCTATACTTCTCCGCATTGTAATGAGCAAGACGAGGAGGAAAATACAATGTTGTCATCCTTATTGTCCTTTGTGGGATAGTCTACGACATGTTCATCAACAAATTAGGTCGAGGCACGACCTTTGGTTATCTAACCTTTTAAACATGATCAAGGAGATGATACTGAAAACAAGTGGCCACACACGGTTAAAACTTTGTCACGGTAAAAGGCCATCACAAAGATGGTCATATGAATGATGTAACACAGTGGCGGCAGGTTCATCAAACAAGTGGATCTTACGAGTTTGATAAATGCGCTCTCTAGTGCTTCGAACATTCAAAAACTCGACTACACTATGGTTTTCAGCTCCACCCCCAACAGTTTTGAAACCACATCGAAGCTTGTCAGGTGTAATCACGTGTCCCTCGTGAAAGAAGCAAAACAATTGTATGTCATGGTGCCACCTGCCTCTGTGATTGGTTGATTTTAGATTGGGCCAAGACTCTTCGTATATATTCATTCACTGGATAGCTATTGTTCGTTTTTAATTAGGTCGCTGCAAATGTGTGATCAATCTCCTCGTCGTGAGAAAATGTTATGTATTGTTTGTGTTCGTGATTATGATCATTTAAGTGAAGAATTGATGGACACCCAGCCCCAGCAACAGAAGTGTGTCTCCGAAATCTCAAGTATAAGAACTACCCAGTATTGGTGTGTTTGTGAAACAACTACAATTACTCCATTTATTTTCTTGCAGCACGCTACTTTGACGTTCATTTATAGATTGGCTGACGTTTTTTTTTTCTAAATATAAGTTAACAACACAACTACGGTCGAAGTCGGTAGGCGTAGAAGTTGGTAGCGGCTCACGCAACACCTTTTAAATTATTTGCTCGACAAAAACAGTTGAAGTTCTCTTGAATGTCAACAATATACAGGACATATAGTGGAAGCAGCACCAAATCAAAACAAAAACTGAATACAAGATATGAATCAAAGATAACAATGGTAAAGGTCAGTTTCATAGACAACAAGGCAAAAGAAATTCACCATCGAGATGGGAGACAAGAACACAACCAGCATCACCCCCTATTTATGCAAGATTTCGCTTTATGCAAGATTTGCCAGCAATGATGGTTTTCTACGGAAACAACATGACACAGAAAGAGATGTCAAGTAACAGTCTCAAACTGACCTCAATAGCTCCCCTTAGCAACTTGGCAGGGAAATCCTTTGCCCTTCTTGAAGTCAGCATTCAACTCATACTCCTTGTACTTACCATCCAACTGAGTACAGGTAAATTAGTTACCATTTGATATGCAGCCAAAGTGAAAAATTGAGTAATAATGTGTTAAAAATAACTAGGATAGACAAGGGAAACAAAAGTGGCAGAACTGTACTCTGAAAGACAAGTACATGACTGATATTACATTCATATCCTGCAAGGAGCGTGTGCGCAGAATTCACACCTGCAGCAAACTTTCGGTGAACTTTGCCACAAATAGCAGTAGGAGGACCAAGTTTTGGAAAGGTGCCATGAAATGGTTCTCCTCAGTCCTCACAGAAGATGGGACATCAAGGTCCAACCTTGTTATCAGGTCACTCACCTGCACAAAGACAGCCATTTCAGCTAGTATTTAAAAGATGGATGATATTACAAGCATAAATTACTTTAGTCAGAACATACATTTAGCGATGTGAACATGCAACCAAGGGGGAAGAAAAGAAACGAACCTGCATGGCCTGACCCTCATTTTAAAGAACTTGCTGGGGTTCGAAAACATTGCAGCCCCATGTAGCTTTTGCTCCATCTGGTTATCCCACCTCTTGTCAACAATTGTTAGCACTTGACTTTGTAGGCCTGGCCTTTGTGACAATGCATCCGTTATGTGTGTCTTCGCAACATCCATGGCTGCCCAAATTTCGGGCATTGCTGGACTGTCATCACCATCAACAATCCTCAAAGCAACAAGAATGGGTTGTGAAGCTCTCATGCAGTTCTCCACCGATTGCCAAAACGTCACAGAGAGCACGGTATTTTCAGCCATCTTCCCTGGTGGGGTGAGCTTCAACTTGTTTGCATGCCATTCTGTGCTAACAAATAGTGCTTTCAAATGTTGGCGTTGTTTCCACATGCTGGCCAATGTGAGGAAGGAGGTTGCAAAACGAGTTGCTCCAGGCCTTACAAGATCTCTCTTGCCATTCAAGGTTCTCATTTGATCAAGAATCCTACCATGGGCATAAATAAATCTGGTTGTTTTCTTTGCTTTAACAATGCAATCACTGAACTCTCTTATCTTCCCAATGTCCTCTAGCATAAGATCCAAACAGTGAGCAGCACAAGGTGTCCAATACAAAGATGGATACTTATCCATTAGAAGTCTCCCGGCTGCCTTGTAGTTGGAGCCATTGTCGCTAACGACCTGGATTACCAATTCAGGCCCAATTGCCTCAATCTGTTCACTCAATAATTTTGCTACCAATTCAGCAGTAACAAACTCGGAAGAAACATTGGCTGTCCCTAAGAAGAATGTACCTTCAGGACTATTGGCGAGAAAATTGATCAAGTGTCGCCCACTCATGTCCGTCCAACCGTCGGACATGAGAGTGCAACCATACTCCTTCCATGCCAATTGATGCTTGGCCTTCAAAGTGTCAGTCTTGAGCTTTGCCTTCTCAAGTAATGGAACCCTCACATCATGGTAAGAAGGTGTGATATAATCTGATCCATACTGTCCTATAGACTCCAATAGGATCTCCCAACTTCTCGAATTGATAATATTGAGTGGAAGGCAATTCTCATAGAGAAAGTCAGCTACATGACCATCTACAATATCTTTTTGTTCTTTTGTCTTTGTTCCATATTCCTTGATTTTTAACTGAGTGCTTCTTGTGCTATGCCTCTCAGCAACCACCTCCTCTGGTGTCTTCCTAACCTCATCTGCAATTGACTTGCTTTTCCTCTTTGCCGACACCGGCGCCGTAACAATAAAAGAAGACTTCCTTTTCGTGGAGGCTGCGGTGCTGTTCGACGCCCTTGAACTTGCTTCTACCTCCTCCTCTCCTCCATCTCCATCAGTTGCTTCAACTTCATCCCCATCAAGTTGCATGGCTTTGAACTTGGTTGAGTTGGTCTTCGTGTACAAATGCATCTCTTTCCTGATCTCATCGGTTGCTTTTAGACATATTTTCACCTCTGTGTAACCCCCACCAAGGTGCTTCTTCATCCTTAGCACTCCAGAAGTGATGTTTTTGCCACACAAAACACACTGGAGTGTCAATTTGTCCTGCAGATCAGGCCAAAAGGCATATTTCCATGCTGGGTCCTTGCTCCTACGTGGCTTCCTTGCAGGATCCTTCGATGGATCGTAATGCTCATCGGCTTGAGCTGCAGCTGCTGCTGAACACACTACTTGAGCTATGTCCGGTGTTGTAGACATTGTAGCTCAGACCTCAGGACCTGGAAATTGAAACAAGCAAAGTGGAGTCACTGAGGCAGAGCAACACCAGCAGCAAGCCAAGAAGAAAGAGGAGAAAGGAGGCACTGAGGCTCACCTACCTGAAGAGGAGAAGAGCAGGAGGGGCCGGCGGCGCGAGGAGGGGCGCGAGACGAAGGAGCAGGAGGGGCCGGCGGCGCGAGGAGGGGCGCGAGACGAAGGAGCAGGAGGGGCCGGCGGCGCGAGGAGGGGCGCGAGACGAAGGAGCAGGAGGGGCCGGCGGCGCGAGGAGGGGCGCGAGACGAAGGAGCAGAAGGGGCCAGCGGCGCGAGGAGGGGCGCGAGACGAAGTAGCAGGAGGAGCGCGCCTCCAGCAGCCGGCGACGGTGGAGCTTCAGATCCGCGACGTGGGGCCGGCGACGGTGGAGCTTCCGGCGGTGCGAGGAGGGCTCGACGGGCGCGTCCAGCAGCCGGCGGCGCGTCCAGGTGAGGAGCGGAAAGAAATTAGGTCTCCCGCGGGATGAGCCAGCTTATTTATACTAGTCCAGTTTTTTGAGTCGCTCGACTCGAACACGTCGACTAGTCGATCCACAGCTCGACTCGTCTTTGTAGTCTACACGAGAAAACGAGTCGGCAGCCACTTTGCGACTCGTAGACTAGTCGAGCGACTAGTGTTCGACTCGTAATCGTTGCACCAAAGGCTGGTAGTAACAGCAGCATACACATTTTCATGACCTCCACCTCAGCATATGGTGTATCAGTAACCAGATGAGAACCATCCACGACCAAAAACCGAAGTACTCCCTCTGTTCCTAAATATAAGTCTTTTTAGAGGTTCCACTAGGGGACTACATACGGATGTATATAGACATACTTTAGAGTGTAGATTCACTCATTTTGCTCCGTATGTAGTCTTCTAGTGAAATCTCTTAAAAGACTTATATTTAGGAACGGAGGGAGTAGTTTGCATGGTGTATCAGCCAAGAGCTTGGAAGGATCATGCTCTTTCAGTGATATATCATTTAGAGAACTTACATAATTCATGTATGTTCATACAATTTGCAGTCACAATTACAACTGAAAACCCCCTATATTACATAGTCCTTCAGTCAGATATTCCCGTAGTGAGGATTTCTCGTAGTCCCTCATTTACATACAATGAATTAAATTCCAGGGGTTGTGCACAAAATAATATGGTCTTTCTAGCATTTTCTCCTGAAATATCTCTAAAATCAGCATAATAGGGTTCTGGAAACAAAGAAGCTAAAAATATGCTGAGGGATGAAATCCTCACAAAATGTGCCATTACAAGCTAATCCCTTAATTCCACAGAACAAGGTATATTGTACACACATTACAACTCCCCTGAAGCATACAGTAGTCAATGCCTTTCTATTCAAGGGTAACTAATTCATTGCTACATTATTTAAGTAGTATGCGCTTCTGCTCGGTTAGCATTGGAGGCCTATATGTTACTATTGCCACAGGCACACAAAAATTCCCAGAGTGGTGAACCGTGCAAATTGTCCCAGTAGGAATATATGTAAGCTGCAGGGCACCAGAAACATTTGACTGATATAAGAAACATGACTAACAAATTCAATTTATCAAAAAATCAGAGCAGGTGTTCTAAGATTCCATGAACTGATTGTTGGGGTGTTCAAACAAGATTCCACTAACATTTCTCAAAAGAGGCCAAAAGGAAAAAGAAACAAAAATAAACGAGCATACATGGACATAAACATATTGGACTTCTGAAACAGTTGAACCCTCACAAGAAATCTTAGTATTGATAACTCATTCAAAGCAGCGCCATAAACCCGACAACAGAGAAATTTGATACCATTACACATTAGTCTATGCAGCCTGGATCACTCCTTAGCATCAAGCGTCGGCAAGAGACTATTTACTGCAACCTGTGAAGCTTCAATCCCACCTTAACATCAAAACATCGGGTAAGAGCATATTTACTGTGGTGGTAGGTTGCTGCTGCCACCACCTAATCCTGCTTTCTGTCCCAATTCTGCAAGTTGCTGAATAAATTCCACTCCATTGAGAATCTCCGTTGCTCCATATATGACATGCTTTGAAGGCTGTGAGCGTTGCCCTAGCTCAACTAAGCTCCTATACTCAATGTAATTTCCACCACCAATCATGAAAACAATTGCTTCTCTGAAGGGTCCTCTAAACTGCCCACCAGTTCCTGACCTAGGGGCACGTGGATCGAACAATAGGTAGTTGTCCACCTCTGGGTTTGGTTTCCCTTCCATGAGGGCTTCAACAGTCCTAGTCAGAGCCAGCTGCCTCCCATCCGATAAGAGATTCTTCACGCCTGCTGTCACTGCACTGATGGACTGTCCGTAAAGCTTCTCTGCCCAATCAACTATGTTGCTCCTGCTTGCTGTGCTTGACGCAGCAGCAAATTGTGTGTTCAACGACTTTATCCTCTTCACATACTGGAATGCAGACATATCTACTTCCGACTCCCGCAGCGCAGCCTCAACCTGCTCAAGTTCAGATGCCAGTGGTGACTCAAAGGATAGCAGGTAGGTGACGGCCAGCCGGAGCTTGTCCTCCTTGGTGCCCTTCCCTCTGAGGAGACTCAGCAGCATGTTCCGATCCACAGTACCATTCACAAGCATATCATTCTCGCACTCATAGTATCCATCCAGAGACCTCTCCTTGATGTGCCCAAGCAGCGCAGTTGCAATATTCGTGTGTTTATCGATCATCTTCTTCCGTTCGGTCAGCTCAGGGAGTGAGTTCACCGCATTCATGAGGTGCTTGGTGTTGCCAATAAGATCTGTTCCATCAAACTCAACCCCGTCCCTACCACCGCCCGTGCGCTGGTTCACCTCGTCTACATCCTGCTTGTACTTGGCGAGCTGCGCTTCGATCTCCTCGGCCACTTTGGGAAATGGCGACCAGCTGTTTGCCATCCAAAATGGGTCAGAGTCATCCAGATCATACTTCTCTGTTGGCAACCTCAGCTTGTTGAGCTTGAAGCTGAGCACGTCATGGACCAGCGGGCGGTAGCTCCAGTCGTGCTGTATCCCCACCGACAGCTCGAAATTCCTGTCAAACAGGCAGAGGACCGGGCGCTGGAACGACGAGGCGGCACTGGATGCGGCCTCCGTGAACAGGTTTGGCTTGGCCAGGAGGTGATCCCGAAGGCGGGCGTCCAGCGCAGCGGCCACCATCTCTGCCGGCCCGCCGCGGGCGCACCTGATGATGGGCACGGCGCCGAGCGTGGCGACCACGCAGAAGAGGCCAAGCGCGACGGCCTCGACGAGCGCGGTGATGTCGGAGTCGGCGGCGGCCGGGTCGTTGAGGGCGACGTAGGCGCGCGGCTGGGCGAGCGAGAAGAGGCCGTCCTCGAGGCAGACGAAGTCGAGGTACTGGTCGGCGACGCGGGCCACGCGGTGCGCGGAGCGGGACGCGGCGGTGGCGGCGGCGAGGCGGTCGAGGACGGGGCGAGGGACGGACGTGGAGAAGTTGACGTGGAACGAGGCGTAGAGCCCCGCGGCGGCGTCGGCGGCGATGCGGTCGGCGTTGGCGGGCGTGGGGCGGACCAGGTAGACGGCCGGCGCGTCGGCCACCTGCTGCCGCGCCTTGTCGATGTTGAGGTGGAGGGTGACGCCGTGCTTGCGGAGGTCGCCGACGCGGAGCACCGGCGAGAGGAGCGGAGGCGCCGTCCATCACCAGGATCTTGTACGCCTCCTCGTCCCCCTCCCCGCCGCCGCCGCCGTCCGAAGACGGCTGCTGCTGGTTCAGGTGGAGCATCCGCGTGATCAAATCTGGATCACAAACGCGGCAACAGAGTTGTTTGTTAATCAGGAGGGGACAGCCGCCGGCGGTGATGGGCGCCAGGAGGGGGGAAGGGTGCTTAATCAGGAGCTTACCGAGCTGCTTCTTGCGGAGGCTGAGCGCCATGGCGGTGCTCCGGCCGGCGACCACCGCGGCGGATCGGATCTGGGAGGGGAGGTGCGGTGGGGCGAAGGGAGGGGAGTCGGGAACAGAGAAGACAACTACCAGCAGTTTGGCGAGTGAGATTGTTTTGTGGGCCGCCACCTCATCAGGGGTCCACATGGCAGCCTCGTAGCTCTTTCTTTTTTATTTCTGATGATGAAATCCACCCTTTTTATTGAATGAAATTGAAACCACAACAAACTTAGTCATGAAGGAGCTCGCCAGCAGTCCAAGTGATTTGACCACACGAATACAAACATGGTTCAGCCATACAACTCCGGCGTGTATTACGCAGAGATCCGTTCCGGCGATACATGCCTCGGGTTCGGAACCTTCGACACCGCCCACGAGGCCGCCCGCGCATACGACGCGGCGGCGTGGCACCTCGGGCGGCCTCGGTCGTAGATGAACTTCTCCGACGTGTGGACGTGCCAGCGGGTGCAGGATCTTGCGCCTCCCCCGCTTCTAATCACGGACTGTCAGGGTATTAGAAACAGGGGTATCCATTACCCTTGACTTGTGCGCGGGCAATTGCGACAGGATCCTTGGGCCGAATTGGTAGACAGAAGATTAAAAGCTGGGAGCCCCGGCAAGACGCTTGCCGGGGTGGTTCGCGGAGCCCCGGCAAGGCTCACGCCCGGCAAGACCTCACCATCCAGTCGTCGCTCCAGCTCAGTGGCCGGCTTGTCGCCTAGCTATTGTCTTGCTAGATGCGTGTCAGAGCACTCACGGCGTTGGGCTTAAGCGGTGGTGATGGGATGGCCCCTTTTTCAGCACCCAAGACGCTAAGGGACACCTCAACAGAGCATTAAATGCCCTTGTCCTAAGCCGTCAGAATTAGGTATGATAAGCACTGTAGATGCTTTACACCTCATGTATACCCTGTACGCCATTGTTGGTGACCCCTTCGAGAGTATAAAAGGAGGCCCAAGGCGTCGCTACAGGGAGGATCTTCTTTGGCCAACTTTGCATGTGTAGCTGTTGTTTACTGTAGTGCTCCTAGAACTTGGCCTAAGACATACGTAATACAACCAAGCAGGAGTAGGGTTTTACGCATCCTTGCGGCCCAAACCTGGGTAAAATTCCCGCGCGTTGATTGCTCGATCTGCTCTCTGTGCAAACCCTTCTCCCTGCCGAATCGTTAAGGGGTCCCTGTGATCCCATAGGTGTCGTTTCTGACATCTTTGGCGCGCCAGGTATGGGAGAAGAAGGTTGCGTAGACCTGATCTAGTGTTCAGCACGCCAGTTTCATCATCATCTCCATCGCCATGGCCCCCAAGAAGAAGGGTTTCACGGCGGTTGGTCCCTCCACGTCTACTATACCTGCAGCTACACCGGCAGGCGACAATGTGGACGTGGGTGGGACAGGCGGAGGTCTTGAACCTTCGCGACGTTCTGGCGATCATAGCCAGGCGAGCGGCGTTGTCCGTGGCGGCCACGGCAACCCACACGCCATCGGATCGAGGGACGGACCTGTGCAGCCTGCAGGCGGCGCAGTGAACTCCAGAGGTGGAAGGGCGCCTTCCAAGACACCCACATCGGCGCATGCACCGCGTCCTTCCCAGGTCGTGCATGATGAGCAGCGTCTCGATGGTGGTGGTCATAGGCGTCCTCATGGCAAATCCCCTGAGCATCATTCTCGGGATCCGCAAGATCTGCATGCGCGCCAGCATGCAGGTGGAAGCGGCGTACGGTTGCAGGACCGTGATGTAGCTCCTTCTAACACCGTTAGGAGTCAAAGCACGTCACGTTCCTCGCACCTGTCGCCACCGCATACATCAACGGAAGTGCTGGCACGAGCGCAGCTGCTCTTGAACTTCCCTCTTGCTGCGGACAAGCTCGACGAATGGAGAGCCGCTATTCAAAGCCTTGTCGGCTTTGCTGATGACAACAGGCAGCAGCAGGCGGAGCCTTCGCGGCGGAGGTCCATTGAGCCGACGCGCGCCGGAGGTGAGAAGACTGGAGGCGGTACCACGACCGTACGCTCCCTTCCACGACAACAACAGCGGTCGCTGACGCGACGGACCGCGACCTGTGATGATGATTCCACAGCGTCGTCTGATCCGCGGACGCGACGCGATCAACGCCAAGTTCTTCGGGAACGGAGGAAAGAAGACGCTCGAACCACCATCGAGCGATGGCGGGAAGCGCGTCACCAGTCCGACAAGCGTGCAGGGCCCACTGTCGACAAGCCTGCGCCAGGGTATCCTGTCGACCTGCCCTATGAGGTAGGTTGTCCAGCGTTTACCCGTGAGCTGCAGCGAGTCCAGTGGCCCAACTCCCACACGTTCAAGCCAGAGGTCCCGGAGAAGTACGACGGCAAGACTCACCCGTCGGAGTTCCTGAGCATCTACACCATTGTGGCGCAGGATGCCGGAGCTCGCGACGACAAGATCCTCGCCAACTACTTCCCGTTGGTGCTCAAGCCCAACGTTAGGTCGTGGTTGATGCATCTGCCGGAAGGTTCCATCTCTTCCTGGGCAGACCTGTGCCACGAGTTTGTTGGTGCCTTCACTGGTGGTCATCAAGCTCCTGGCCAGGAGAGTGACCTGCATATCATCCCCCAGAAGGAAGGCGAAACCCTGCGCAAGTATATTCAGAGATTCAGCCGCATACATCACAACATCCCAGACGTTCATCCTGCCGCTGTTATTAGCGCGTTTCATCAAAACGTGCATAACCGCAGGATGCGCGAAGAGCTGGCGATGAACAAGGTCAGGGATGTTGCCGAGCTTTACGCTCTGGCGGACAAGTGTGCTCGGGCTGAAGAAGGGAGGAGACTCCCCGACAAGGATGCTGGCACAGGGGCCGATTCCGAAGAAGAAGATGACGCTGCCCCGACAAAGAAGGGCTGGCGGCGCAATAGGAAGCGCAAGGGCGGCAAGGCCGTGCTTGCTGTTGAGGGGACCGGCAACCCCGACACCGCCAAGAAGGCTAAGGTTGATGGCCCCGGCAAAGATGTTGCCGGGTGTCCCTCCTGTCAGGCCTTGGCGGCTGCCGACAAGCCGGAGGGCTCCGGCAAGCAGTATTGCAAGATCCATCGCACCAAGGGCCACGACCTCCAAGACTGCCGACAAGTTGAGCAGCTTGTCGAGAAGCAGAAGGATGAGTATGAGAGGCGAGATAAGGATAAGGCTCAGGATGGTGCTGAAGGGTCCGGCAAGAAGCGTGGTGGCCAAGGAGGTCACCGCGGCAAGGCCAAGCAACAGAAAGAGAAGCCCGCCCGAGGCCGCAAGAAGCAAGAAGGGGATGATGGCGACAACGACGAAGACGAAGAGTCTAGTGAACAAGAATTTCAAAAGGCCACAGACATGATGTGCGTTGACGGAGGTGCTTCTTTGCATTCTTCCCATCGCTAACTTAAACAGTGGGTGCGTGAAGTGAATGCGACAGAGCCAGCTGTCGACGCTCAGAAGCCATTGAAATGGTCCAACACGCCTATCATTTTCGACATTGAGGACCACCCTGATCGCACAACTACGGTCGGGTGTTTGCCGCTGTTGGTCTCACCAACGATTCGCAACCTCAAGGTAACGAAAATGCTAGTTGACGGTGGGGCCGGCTTGAACTTGATATCGCCTGAAGTGATCAAGAGGTTGCGAATTCCTGATGGAGACCTTAAGGAAACAGGCACATTCCAGGGGATCAATCCAGGAAGGAGTCAACCGAAGGGCAAGATCACACTGCCGGTAACATTTGGCAGCGACCTGAACTTCAGGACTGAGAAAGTAGTGTTCGATGTTGCCAAGATTCCATTGCCATATAATGGAATCCTTGGTCGCCCAGCGCTGGCCAAGTTTATGGCGGCATCACACTACGCCTATAATACGCTGAAGATGCCTGGGCCGATGAGTGTCATCACTATTAACTCTGATAAGAAAGATGCACTTGTCTGCACCGATCAACTCTACCGGGAGGCAGTTGCAGCATCTGCCGCCAAGGCACTTGCTCCTGCCGCTGAAGCTCCCGGGGGGAAGAAGACCGGTAAGGCCTCTCGCACACACTCCGGCAAGCGCGCCTCCTCGGAGTGCTGCGCTCCCTTCGAGGACGTGTCGGAGAGCTCCACCGGCAAGAGCAAGAAGTCCAAAGCAGCTCCGCCAGCGACTAAGAAGGTGCCCGCCAAGGAAGATGGCACGGGAGGAACTTTCACCATAAGTTCCACCCTTGATAGCAAATAGGAAAGCGCGCTCGTTGCCTTTCTGCGGGCAAATGTCGATGTGTTTGCATGGCAACCGTCTGACATCCCCGGTGTTCCCAGGGAGGTAATTGAGCACCACCTTGCCGTGTGTCCCCACGCGAGGCCCGTCAAGCAAAAGGTTAGGAAGCAAGCTTTGGAGCGGCAACAGTTTATTGCTGAAGAAATCAAGAAGTTGGAAGCGGCAGGTCTGGTCAGAGGAGTGCTTCATCCAACATGGTTGGCTAATCCAGTCGTGGTGCGTAAGGCAAATGGGAAATGAAGGCTATGTATTGACTATACAGATATCAATAAAGCTTGTCCAAAGGACCCTTTCCCCTTGCCGCACATCGACCAGATTGTGGACTCCACTGCCGGCTGCGACTTGCTCTCATTTCTTGTGCCTACTCCGGATACCATCAGATCTTCATGTTGAAAGAAGATGAAGAGAAGACCGCATTTATCATCCCATGTGGTACGTACTGCTTTTTGCGTATGCCTTTCGGGTTGAAAAGTGCCGGTTCAACTTTTGCAAGAGTAGTCCAGATTGGTTTTGAGCCTCAGCTGCATAGAAATATGGAAGCCTATATGGATGACATAGTGGTCAAAACCAAGGACAAGGCAACGCTCATATCAGATTTGGAAGAAACGTTTGCAAATCTGCGCAAGATCAACTTGAAGCTCAACCCTAAGAAGTGTGTGTTCGGCGTTCCATCCGGCAAGCTTCTTGGGTTCTTTGTGTCTCACTGTGGAATTGAAGCAAATCCCGACAAGATCAAAGCAATTGAGCAGATTGAAGCACCAAGACGTGTTAAAGATGTGCGTCGTCTTGCCGGCTGCGTTGCTGCTTTGAGTAGGTTTATTTCCAAGTCTGCTGAGCGTGCCCTGCCGTTTTTCAAAATTTTGAAGAAGGCAGGTCCAATGAAATGGACTCCGGAAGCGGAGGCAGCGCTGCAAGATTTGAAGAAGTACCTCTCCTCTCTGCCAGTACTAGTCGCTCCAAGGCCACAAGAGCCGTTGCTGCTATATTTAGCGGCAACGAATCAAGTGGTAAGTGTTGCGCTGGTGGCAGAGAGAGAAGCCAACGAAGAAGTAGTGGCAGCGGCAGGACCGCCAAGCGACATGCCGGAATCTCTCCCGGCAAGGTCTGGTGTCGACAAGACAGAGCTTGCACAGTCAAGCGAAGCAACACAAAAGAAGAAGATGGTGCAGCGTCCAGTTTATTTCATCAGCTCCCTTTTGCAGGGAGCTAGGTCAAGATATTCTGGTGTGCAGAAGTTGCTCTTTGGCCTCCTTATGGCCTTGAGGAAGCTGCGCCACTACTTTCAAGCACATGACATCACTGTTGTCACCCGCTTCCCATTACAACGGATTTTGCAGAACCCAGACGCGACCGGCATGATTGTGGAGTGGGCATTGGAGTTGTCAAGCTTTGGTCTCAAGTTTGAAAGCACTTCAACCATTCAGAGCAGAGCTTTGGCGGAGTTCATTGCAGAATGGACCCCAACACCTGACGAAGAGATCCCAGAGTCAACTTTCCCCGGCAAGGAAACGAGTCAAGAGTGGGTTATGTATTTTGACGGGGCTTTTTCGCTGCAAGGCGCCGGTGCTGGCGTGCTGCTTGTTGCACCCACCGGAGAGCACCTCAAGTACATAATTCAAATGCACTTTCCCAGGGAGAGGTCGACGAATAATACTGCGGAGTACGAAGGACTGCTTGCCGGTCTCAGGATCACGGCAGACCTTGGAATCAAAAAACTCATCGTCAGAGGTGACTCTCAGCTCGTGGTCAAGCAAGTGAACAAAGATTATCAGAGTCCATTAATGGAGGCGTACGTAGATGAGGTGAGGAAGTTGGAAGAGCGCTTTGACGGCCTGCAAATGGAGCACGTTCCTCGTGCGGAAAATAGTGTTGTTGATGGCCTGTCAAAATGTGTTGCCCTTAAGTTGCCTGTGGAACCAGGAGCTTTTGTGCTCCGACTGACTCAACCATCCGTGACACCATCGATGGGACAAGAGAAAAGAAGAAAGTTGAGCTCCAGCAAGTATTTTCCGGCAGACCTCCCAGAGGCCGCCGACAAGGGTCTTGCCGGAGACAGCACCAAGCTTGCTGGTGAGCAACATGCTCCAGCGGAGCCTCAGGCCCTTGCTGTAGAGACAAACGCTCCTGCCAAGCCTGTCGGGGAGCAACAGGTAGCGGCGGGACCTCGGACCCCCGTTGTAGAAACAAATGCTCCTTTGGCAGAAGATTCGCCTTTAGTCCTTGTTGTCGAGCCTCAGGCTCCAGCATGGGCACAGCAAATCGTATGTTTCCTTCAGACAGGAGAGCTTCCCGAAGAGCAGGAAGAAGCGGAGAAAGTAGCTCGTCGGTCCAACATGTACCAGTTTGTGGACGATGTCCTGTACAAAAAGAGACCGAACGGTGTGAAATTGAAGTGTATTCCTCGGGAGGATGGACTGGAGCTGTTGGCAGAGAT
This sequence comes from Elymus sibiricus, assembly GCA_039707655.1. NCBI lineage: Eukaryota > Viridiplantae > Streptophyta > Magnoliopsida > Poales > Poaceae > Elymus > Elymus sibiricus. The sequence goes on along the minus strand of CM077671.1, from coordinate 56,277,836 downwards.
ACATGGAGGCATATGTGGCTCTCACATAGGATCAAGAGCTCTTGTCGGCAAGGTTTCTTTTGGCTCACTGCCCTCCAGTATGCGACTGCACTAGTAACTAAATGTGAAGCGTGCCAGTTCCATTCGAAGAAGCTACATCAACCAGCTTAAGCTCTTCAAACAATCCCTCTCTCCTGGCCATTTTCGGTCTGGGGGCTCGACATCTTGGGCCCCTTTCCCCGTGCGACTGGGGGCTTTAAGTACTTGTATGTTGCCATCGACAAGTTCACAAAGTTGCCGGAAGTGGAGGCGGTGAGGAAGGTGACAGCACAATCAGCCGTCAAGTTCTTCAAGGGAATTGTTTGCCGCTTCGGTGTGCCTAATAGGATCATCACCGACAACGGTACGCAGTTCACCAGCAACACCTTCATGCAGTATATCCAAGACCTTGGCGGCAAGATTTGATTTGCTTCTGTTGCTCACCCAAGAAGCAATGGCCAAGCGGAAAGGGCAAATGCTGAGGTGCTGCGTGATCTCAAGACAAGAACTTTTGACAAGCTGCACAAGTGCGGAAGGCGCTGGATCGATGAATTGCCAGCGGTTCTTTGGTCAATCAGGACGACACCAAATCGAGCCACCGGCCAGACACCCTTCTCCCTGGTATACGGGGCAGAAGCAGTTCTCCCCACGGAACTCATATACGGGTCACCTCGAGTGCTCGCCTATGATGAGCTCGAGCAAGAGCGGTTGCGGCAAGATGACGTGATGCTCCTTGAGGAAGACCGTCTTCAGGCTGCTGTCAGAGTTGCACGCTACCAGCAAGCCTTGCGCCGCTATCATAGCCGCAAGGTTCATGCCCGAAGCCTTGAGGAAGGCGACCTTGTTCTTCGGCGCGTTCAGTCGGCCATGAATTCAAACAAGTTAACACCGAAGTAGGAGGGCCCTTATCGGGTAGTACGAGTCACCAGGCATGGTGCAGTCCGTCTGGAGACCGAAGATGGCATTACAGTGAGCAATTCCTGGAATATCGAACATCTTCGCAAGTTCTACCCATAAGGCGCGGTCGCCGGAACCCTCGGCAACCACCTTTTGTACAAGTCTTGCCACAGAAGCATGTAATCCTTTGTACAAAGCCGGGCACAGATCCTGTGCGTAGTTGAATAAGACTTAAGTGTTCTGCAATTCCTATTGATTTTCATGTTTATTTATATGCATGCTTATCTGAGATATTGCGTTACACTTATTCCCGGCAAGTACTAACGAACCGCCAAGGTTCCGTATCTTTATTTTCTCTTCTTTCTTTTTCTCAAAGAACAGAAGGTTCCCTCGCACGCAAGTTTGCCGGGGGGATAGATGGTATGGATACCGATAGGCGATGTTCTACGTTCAAGGTTGACGTCTTGCCGGAAGGAGTACAGCAACAAAAGATAAGTTACAGAAACTTCAACCAGATTTTTTGTTATTCTCCTTGAACGATTTTGACTTTTGTATGGAAAACCTGCGTGCGAAGGAACCTTGCGCCATCGGTTGCGCCTTTGTTTGTTTCGAGTCCGCTCAACAACTCAAACGGCTGCACTGAGGACGCTGAGGGATCTTGCCGGCAGCGGCACCGCCAGCAGGCTGCTAAAGTCCCGCACCTAGCACTCGCGGCAAGGTTGCGCGTACCGGCAAGCCTCCAATAAGCATAGGGGATACATCATACAAGGAGAAATTAAACAAGGGGAATAGCATATATCTACCCAGAAGCATAGCAAGTTATATTACATCATTTCTTGTCACAATTCTAACATAAAGCGAAATGTTTTTGACATGGAATGGCGGTGGCGAGAAGTGAACAAGAGGAGCAGTCAATCTCGGCGATCGCCTTCAATCCTCTTGACTTGGCTTACCTTGTCGACGATGGGCGCGACAAGCTCTTCAAGCGCCTTGATGTCTGCATCCTTTGGCAAGCAGTTGAGGGAGAGGTTGATGCCGGGGTTCTTGTGCACCACCTTGATGAGCACCTTCTGGAGGACAGCCCGGCAGAGCTTGCGGGACTCGTTAGCCAGATGGGCTTTTTGATCTGCGTGGAGTTGCTCCAAGGCTTCAAGCACGCTGTCGAAGAACATGTGAATCTTGGCGCTCATGGACACCCTGTCATCAGAAGAGTACTCAAAGCCTTGCAGGCCCATGGTGGTTAGCTGTGCGTCAAACTTTTCCGCGACGTCGACAAGCTTGTCGGTCCAGATTTGCACTCCGCGCGCGAAGTTATTGTGCTCGACAGCAGTGCTCTTGACCAGCTCCTCCTCATCCTTGAGAGCTTTGACCAGGGTCATCTCACGAGCCTCTGCAGCCTCAAGAGTCTCCTGCAATGTGGTCAGCTTCAGCTGCAGATCAGCAATGGATTCTTTGGCAGTGGAGAGTTCCTTGGTCTTGTCGGATGCGGCAATCTGCGCCTCCATCAAGCTGTGAAGAGCCTTGTCTCTTTCAGTTGTGTGTGTTGAGAGCTTCTTGTCGTGGTCCTCGAGATCTGCTTTCAGCTTCTTCACCTTTTCGGCAAGCTCGTCCTTGGCAGCCTCTACAGCTTTGGCGGCATCGATGGCCTCCTTCAACTTGCCGGCGTGATCTACAGTAAGAGCTTCGAGCATCTCCTTGTGCCTATGCTCCAGCTCCTGGGTCCGCCGCGCGACAAGCTTTTCGATCTCCTCATCCTTGGCGCGGAGCTTGTCAGCAAGGGCCTTCTCGCGAGCGGCAAGCTCATCATCGTGAGCCTCGAACCCGACGCGGAGCTCCCTCAGGTGTGCTGCTTCTATAGTAGCCTGTTGCTTGGCGTCCTCCTGTGCCTTCTCGATGTCGGATTGCTTCAGGAGGAGCTTGTTCAAGTTCTGGTTCAGCTGCTCTTGGCCTGCCTTCAGCTCCTTGAAAGCCTCATGATACCAAGCTTGGGTCTCCTCGACGCGCTTCTGGAAGTCCGCTTTTGTTGCTGCGACGATGGCTGCCCGGGAGTCCAGCTTCTCTTTCCGGGCACAGTGAAGAGCCTGCAGCTTCTGGTAGTTGCTGTTCATAGCTTGGAGGAGTTTCTCCTCCTCAGACTTGCTGCTGCCGGTGCTAGGCTCATTGACAATTTCGAGCCCGGCATCGGCAACAACTTCCTCGAGGGCCTCTCCTTCGATTAGCGCCCCGATGTTTGCCGTCCCTGGAATGCTCACGAACAAGTTATCGCCAACCTTGAGGTATCTGCTCAAAGGAGGAGCTTCGGATGTTGGCGGCTGCTCTTCGGCAGCCGCCTCATCGACGGCTGGGGGCTCCGGGTCTGGTGCAGTGCCTGACGCTCGTGCGGCAGGAATGTCGCCAGTATGGCCGGCCGGGCTCCTTGTCGGCCCTCTCAGTGGACTCCTTGGTGGCCTTCTCTTGTGCGGCCTTGGCGGCCTCAGCGGCAGTATTCCTGGTGGCTTCGGCGGCTTCGGTGGCCGCGCTCTTGGCGGCCTCCTCGGCGGCAAGCTTGGCGGCTTCGGCAGCGGCATCCTTGGCAGTCTCTTCAATGACGGCATCAACATCCATGTCTCCCGCCAAGGGAACGTCTGAGGGTCCAATAAAACAAAGTAAATATCAGACTGAGGAGGAAGTTCAAGAAGACAAAAAGGAAAACAAAATAACAGGTACTCTGAGACAGATGGTTCACCTGCGTCGGGCTGTTGAGCCGTGGGTCCTCCGCCCCCGGCAACATCGATTACCGGCGTAGGGCTGCCGGTGCCTCCGCTTGCCGGCTCCTCCTCATCGCGATAGAGCGCGCTGGAGGAAGTCCTTGCCGGAGACGCGTTTCTGGGCGGTGTAGTTGACGGAGGCGGCACATCAGGAGTGACCTCTGACGGTTCTCCTTGCCGCTGCTCTCCTCCTACATGCCTGGAGATATCAGCAGTAAAGATGCACACCCCGGCACTCGCCAGTGGAAAATGAGTAACAGACTCACGCTGGGGGCTGCGCCGGGGGCTGAGTCGAGGACTGCGTCGTGGGCTGGGCCTAGGACTAATGTTGACCATCTCTGGCGCACCTGTGGCTCCCATCAATAGCTCCTCGCTCGCTGAGGTCCTTGCCCTCTTCGCTATCCTCTGCGACAGTGTTTCTGCATCCCTACAGAAACAGGCCAAGACAAGATAAATGAGTTGAAGTAAAATCATAAATTCGAAAAGCAAGTGCTGCGGCAAGATCCTTACTCTTCATCTTCTCCCGAGCTAAAAGTAGAGAGGTCGAAGTCGACTTCGACTTCCGTCATGATGCTCGTGGGAGGGGGAGGAGGGGTGCTCCTGGGTCGCTTGGCTGCAGCCTTGCCGGCCACTCCTTTGTCGGAGGATGTGCTACTTGAAGAGGGCTGGTGGACTGCGATGCCGGTTGTGGCACTTCGGAGAACGCGCCTACTCCTCGTCTTTAGAGCTGGGGGCCTCCACGTGTTCCTCCTCCTCCTCCTCCTCGACTGGGTCTTCGACAGAGGAACCCCCAGTAGCAGCGCGGCTATGCTCTTCAGCAGATTCACCCTGCCCGGCAGGATCTTCATCCGGCAGCATCTCCTCTTCGCTGGTCTCCCTTCCTGCGAAACCAGCGCTGCTGGCCTCTGCGGCAAGACCTGCCTCCTCCACCCTGCCGGTGATGTATGCTATTTCTTCTTCAGTGGTGTCGCGGACGAGATCTTCTTCTTTGAGGATGGGCCTCTCAGTTAGATTATCAAAAAATTGTTGCACCTGATCTTCGGGAGGCTCTATCCAGGACCCATCAACACTATGGGCATCCAATGCCGGCATCATCGCAATAATTGGGCCCAGAGAGGAGTTGTTGCATAGGGGAACTATGCTTGCCGGCAGCTTGCGCACCACCTCACCCCTGAACAATTTCGGCAGAGGGATGCGTGCTGCATGAGTGTCAGATTGTTACCCAGCCCAGGACGCAGCCTCATGATGTCTACCGCATTCTTGAACAGCCAAGCCGGCCTCCCTTTGTTCTGCAAAGGGGCAATGCACCGGCGAAGGAAATCGGCGCCTACCATATCTATTGTGAGCCCGGCATTTCTAAGGCGAAGAATTCTGGTAATCGTAACTTTGAGCTTTGCATCCTCGGCATCGAAGGCGCTCCAGTCATTGTTGCATACTATCTTCGTCTGCCGCGGCAAGCAGAAGGTTTGGACTTCCGGTTCTTCTGTCTCCCGGACCCAGCACCATCTACCTCGCCATTCCTCCCACTTCTCGATGAAGGCCCCTTCAGGGTAGACCTCCTTGGTTCCTGGTCGAGGAATCCAAGCAATGGAACCAGAGAAGGCATCGCCCTTTTGGATGGAAGGGACGAAGTAATGGTGGAAAAGAGCTGTGCTAGGGTGGACTCCGGCAAAGTTTTCGCAAAGATGAGCGAAAATGGACATACATGTCACAGCGTTCGGCGTAAAATCCAGGAGTTGGAAGCCGTAGGTGTGCATAATGTCTTTGAAGAAATCAGAGAAAGAGGGGCAGAGTCCGCAGTAGAAGTAATCAGCAAAGAAGTAATATCGGCTTGAGCCGCCCTGAGGAGAACCTGAACTGACGGCGATGGCCGGATGCACTGTCGTCTCCACCGCCCACATGAACTGGTACCGCTCCTTCAAAGTTTCCTTGTCAAGCCCCGACGCAAAGACGACGTGTTCCTTCTGCATCTCCACCATCCTATTCTCCGCGGCGGCGGCGTCTGCCTTCTTGCCTCTGCTTGCTTTGGGCGGCATCGTGGCTATGGGGGACGGAAGATGGGGGCGGAGAAGGCATGGAAGCGGCCGATGAGCGGGGAAGGCTCTGCTTTGGGCTAGAGGAGGAAGATGACGACGGTTCCCAATATTGGAAAGAAAGAGAGGTAAATGAGCCATGCCCCCGCAGATTCCTTTTTATGGGGAAGGTGCGGGGCTGCCTCTTTACTAAAATACTATTAAAACGTTTCGTGAGCGTGCTGCTGTAAACTGCCGCGCCGCGCACGTCCCCCACGACCCACGTTTAATGCGCGTCGTGGGTAGCGCAGTAAACAGAATAATTGCGGTGAGTAACTCCTGCCACGCGCACCCATGCACTATTTTGGGCCTAGCCCAACAACGCCTTCGCCCGTATGTGGCCCATGCCCGGGGGCTCCTGGTGTACTAGTGCAGGGACAGTTGAAGCCACGCCTGCGACAAGGCTTGCCGGGGTGCTCGCGGCAAGGCCTGCCGGGACACACAGGCAATTGAAGCTATATGTGTGGCAAGGCTTGGGGCCGACGTGGAATCATAAAGTAAAGAACGCCGTACTAGGGGTCGACAAGATGGCAATGGAGCATTCACAGAAGATGGTGGCGGCGGCAAGAATGGATGTATGGATCGAGCATCGTACCCACAGTACCCTTTATGGGGAAGTCTCGGGGGCTGGCTCTTTATTGCATGGCGTGGCGCTTTCTTCTTGAGCCCGCGACCCTTGTTGACATCCTGCCCTGTTCACTCGTATTGCCGGCAAGACCGTGGCCCAGCAAGAATTGCCGACAAGTACAAGATCCGGCAAGGTTTCCCGCACACACTCCGGCAAGCGCGCCTCTTCGGAGTGCTGCGCTACCATTGAGGACGTGCCAGGGACTCTTGTCGGGGGGATAACAAAAACAGAAATGCATGCAAAAGACGAAGGATTGATAGATTGATACCCAGTGCATTTCTTCTTGAGTATACAAGGACTACATTGGGCAAGATCTAGTACATGAAAAGAAATTTACTACAACGATGCGACGACCGATCCGGAAACAAGGTCTCGCGGATGGAACAACAGGACCTAACTACGGTGCCAAGCGTGCCTAGTCGGAGTCCTCGTTCTTCATCCCAAAGACGCTGTCCTCGTCGTCGCTGTCGCTGGAGAGATCGGAGTCGCTGTCGCTCGAACTCTCGGCACAACACTCCAGACGGACGCCGGTCGCCCCGAAGAACTTCATGGAAAGGGTGGTGGAATTGACGAGCTTGAAGTAGAGCAGCTGCCCAGGGGTGAGACCTCGGGAGCGGGCGAACGATTTCCACCCCCTGGTCAGGAACATCGCGCTTCCAGGGGTGAGGTCGACCGCCACCCACCAAGGGCCGTTGCTGCAGCCGTCCGCTCGGAGCCACAGGCCACGAGGCTGGCTATCTTCCATGACCCTTGCGAAAGGGTCAGGGAGGCGCAACCAACTCTGGTGCCGGTGGGGGAGGACCATGACGAACTCCTTCGCCTCTTCTCCCGCATGGATTCCTACATGAGGCTACGGGAGGAGCATGCTGCTATGACCGCCGCGCCCTGCCGGAGTTGTCCTTGCGCGGTGGCGCGACGCCGTACGGCCGCGGGAGCTTGAGCCCGCCATCGTCACCACCACGTGCGTCGGAGTCCGTGGGCTGCTCCTTGTGGCGCTACGGGAGCCACGGGCGCGGCCACGTCCCCTCACCATCCTGGAGCGGCGCCTCGGTGGAAGTGGCAGAAGATGGGGGGAAGAAGAGCTGAGCAGCGCAACAAGGTGGAAGACTGCAGATGAGTGGGGTCTTCCTTCTTTCTCGCCCCCCTTTTATAGGGCAGAGTGCTAGGGGAAGAGAGAGACCGACTCCTCGCAATCCGAGACAACACGCGTCACCGAAGGCGCAGTCAAGTTAGAAGTGGGAGCTTGACGTTTCCCATTCCAAGAATGAAGGTGGGCCGCCTCGCTTCGCTACTTCCCAGACCTGCAGTTACTGCGCGTTGTGGGGAAAAACTCTCAACTGTTATCATTACTAAAGACCCTGGCCATGTGTGCCCGCACACTGTTTTGGGCCTAGCCCAACAGCGCTGCGCACGCATGTGTGGCCCAGGCCCGGGGGCTCCTGTCAGGGTATTAGAAACAGGGGTATCCATTACCCTTGACTTGTGCGCGGGCAATTGTGACAGGATCCTTGGGCCGAATTGGAAGACAGAAGATTAAAAGCTGGGAGCCCCGGCAAGACGCTTGCCGGGGTGGTTCACGGAGCCCTGGCAAGGCTCACGCCCGGCAAGACCTCACCATCCAGTCGTCGCTCCAGCTCAGTGGCCGGCTTGTCGCCTAGCTATTGTCTTGCTAGATGCATGTCAGAGCACTCACGGCGTTGGGCTTAAGCGGTGGTGATGGGATGGCCCCTTTTTCGGCACCCAAGATGCTAAGGGACACCTCAGCAGAGCATTAAATGCCCTTGTCCTAAGCCGTCAGAATTAGGTATGATAAGCACTGTAGATGCTTTACACCTCATGTATACCCTATACGCCATTGTTGGTGACCCCTTCGAGAGTATAAAAGGAGGCCCAAGGCATCGCTACAGGGAGGATCTTCTTTGGCCAACTTTGCATGTGTAGCTGCTGTTTACTGTAGCACTCCTAGAACTTGGCCTAAGACATACGTAATACAACCAAGCAGGAGTAGGGTTTTACGCATCCTTGCGGCCCGAACCTGGGTAAAATTCCCGCGCGTTGATTGCTCGATCTGCTCTCTGTGCAAACCCTTCTCCCAGCCGAATCGTTAAGGGATCCCTGTGATCCCATAGGTGTCATTTCTGACACGGACGAGGATCGCCGCCTCCTCATCGCCGAGGCGGACGAGAACGCCATGGCGGTGTGGCGCGAGCGCTTCCCACGGGATGTCACCGTTGAGAACGAGTTCTGAGCGCAAAGGATGGTGGAGCGAGCCGCATGTCGGACGGACAAGTGTGTGCGGAAGGAATTGGCGGAAGCCGAGATGGACAACCTGAAAGCACATTTGCTCCCTTGGTGGTTTTGGTAATTAATAACAACATATGTATCATTGAACTAATATAGATGACGCGATATATTCGGCCAAGCCATGACTTTGGGGACTCATGAGGGCTGTGAGGAGCCCCTAGGAAGGTTCTAGAGTGCCCAAGAGCCATTGGATCAAGGGTCCATCCATCGGAGGGCCATAGAGCACCACAGAGGCACATATAAGGAGAGGAAAACCCTAATTTCGGGAGAGCCACCAAGAGCCACGAATTTGCGTCTCCCTTGGAAGCCGTCAAGAAGGGGAGAGGATCCTCCATTGCAGCACCAAGACCAAGGAAGAAGGAGGGGCAAGGGGCTACCGCCGTCGCCCCCGCCCCCGCCCGTCGCCGACGCCGTGGCCGCCATCGCCTCCATCTCTTCGGGGTTGCACCTCTCCATCAACAAATCTCTCTTTCTCATCATGATAATGTGTGAGTAATCCTCCTCGGGGCTGAGGGTATGTACTAGTAGCTATGTGTTCAATCTCTCTATCTCGTGTTCTTGAGATGTCACGATCTTGATGTATCACGGGCTTTGTTAATATAGTTGGATCACATGGTGTTTTCCCCTCTCTATCTTGTTGTGATGAATTGAGTTTTTCTTTTGAGATTTTGTTATTATCGGATTGAATACTTTTATGGATTTGAGAGCACTTGATATATGTCTTGCATGCGGATACCCGTAGTGACATTGGGGTATTCAAGTGATTCACTTGATATATGTTTTGGTACTCAACTTGCGGATTCCCGAGGTGACATTGGGGTAATCTATGCATAGGGGTTGATACATGTTCTTGTCCTAGCTTCTCCCGTAGAAATCTTGGGGCACTCTTTGAGGTTCTTTGTGTTGGATTGAGTATTATGAATCTAAAATTGTTTGATGCGTATCGTATAATTAACTCATGGATACTTGTGGTGACATTGGAGTATCTAGGTGACATTAGAGTTGGTTGATGCGTATCATATGGTGTTATTCTAGTACGAACTCTTAGATAGATTGATCGGAAAGGATAACTTGGTTATGTTAGTACAAACTCTTGGATAGATAGATCGGAAAGGATAAATTTAAGGTGGTTTCGTACCCTACAAATAATTTCTTCTTATGCTCTCCACTAGATAAGAACTTTGGAGTGATTCTTTGTTGCATGTTGAGGGATGGTTATGTGATCCAATTATATTAGCATTGTTGAGAGATTGCACTAGCGAAAGTATGGACCCTAGGCCTTGTTTTCAAGCATTGCAATACCGTTTGTGCTCACTTTTGTTACTTGCTACCTTGCTGTTTTTATATTTTCAGATTACAAAAACCTATATCTACCATCCATATTGCACTTGTATCACCATCTCTTCACCGAACTAGTGCACCTATACAATTTGCCATTGTATTGGGTGTGTTGGGAACACAAGAGATTTCTTGTATTTGATTGCAGGGTTGTTTGAGAGAGACCATCTTCATCCTACACCTCACATGGATTGATAAACCTTAGGTCATCTACTTGAGGGAAAATTGCTATTGTCCTACAAAACTCTGCGCTTGGAGGCCCAACAAAGTCTACAAGAATAAAGTTGCGTAGTAGACATCAAGCTCTTTTCTGGCGCCGTTGCCGGGGAGGTGAGTGCTTGAAGGTATATCTTTAGATCTTGTAATTAAATCTTTTAGTTTCTTGTTTATCACTAGTTTGGTTTTATAAAAGAAAACTACAAAAAAATGGAGTTTAGGTTGCATCAATTGCTTCGTCTTTTTAATGTTTTTCATGAAAATGATGGTTCGGAAAATTGTGCTCAATTGGTAGAGGAAGAATTTATGAAAATACTTAATGAGAATTTCTTGAATGATGAGCATGATTACAATGTTGGTAGTATGAATTCTCTGAATATCCATGATGCTAGTGATATGCAAAGCCACAAGCTTGGGGATCCTATGTTTGATGAAGATTAAATTTTTAGTCCCCAAGTTTCGATGAGTAAATTTATGATGATGATGGCATGCCTCCTATCTATGATGATTATGGTGATGACATGTATAATATAAAGAGTGACAGTAACCATGAAACTTGTCATCATGATTTTAATATTGAATGTGGTTATGTCAATCAAGTGTCTCATGATAGTTATTTTGTTGAGTTTGCTCCCACTACCATGGATGAAAAGGAATATGCTTATGCTTGTGGAGCATGAAAAGGATGATTTATGTGATAGTTATATTGTTGAATTCCTTCATGATGCTACTGAAATTTATTATGAGGGAGGAACATATGCTTGTAGGAATTACAATAATATCAAGTTTCCTCTCTATGTGTTCAATGTCTTGAAGTTATGCTTGTTTTGCCTTCCTATGCTAGTTGATTATTGTTCCCATAAATTGTTTGCTCACAAAATCCCTATGCATAGGAAGTGGGTTAGACTTAAATGTTCTTGTTATGAGATTCATGATGCTCTCTTGCATGTTTCAATTACTACTTTTTATGTGAGCATCATTGAAATCATCATGCCTAGCTAAAAGGCATTAAAGAAAAGCGCTTGTTGGGAGACAACCCAACACTTATACTTTCTGTTTTAGGGTGTTCACATTATTAAGATACTGTAGTAATAATGTTTTGTGCCTTTTATTTCAATAAAGTGCCAAGTAAAGCCTTTGGGGTGACTCACAAGATGAGTAGATTTGATGTTGTGCAAAAACAGAAACTTTTGCCTCCAGTAAAGAATTTCTCTGATTTTACTGGAGTGCCAAAAAATTCTGAAATTTTTACACAGTCTTAATATACAAATGAGTCTATCATCTTGAAGCACAAGAGCAAGGAGTTCATCGACATTACCGAGCCTATTACCTTTTGGAGGGTGGTACCTCCTAGATTGGTTAGGTGTCGCTTGGGAGCCTCCTACTTCGTGTTGTGGAGTTGAACCAAGAAGTTTGTACGGGCAAGGAGATTGCCTACTTCGTGAAGATCTACCCATAGTGAGGCTAGTCCTTCGTGGACGGAAGCCGTTATGGAATAGTCAAGGTTGCTACTTCGTGGACCCTTATGGGTGGAACCCTCCGTGGACTCTCACGACCGTTACCCTCTGTGGGTTGAAGACTTCATAAACGTGGACGTACGATAGCACCACCTATCGAAACCACAGGAAAAATCTTCGTGTCTTCAAATTGCGTTTGATCTTCCTCCTTACCCTTTACCTCATATGCTTGTCCTTACTTTCCGCTGCTATACTCTTAGACATGCATGTGTAGGGTGTACTTGAATTGCTATAATCGCTAAAATCTGCCAACACTTAAAATTGGGAAAAGGTAGAATTTTTTATTTGCTCAAGTAGTCTAATCACCCCCCCCCCTCTAGACATACTTTCGATCCTACAAGTGGTATCAGAGCTTTGGTCTCCATTGCATTGATCTCATAACCTAGGAGAGTATGGCATCTAGTGAGGGAAATTATCACCGTAGAGGTCCGTACTTTGATGGCACAAATTTTGCTAGTTGGAAGCACAAAATGAAAATGCATATTCTTGGCCATAACCCCGCCGTTTGGGCTGTTGTTCGTGTTGGCTTGCAAGGTGAATTCTTTGGTGATGGAAAGGAACCGGATCGTGAAACGACCGCAGATGAATTGAAGATGTTGTAATACAACGCTCAAGCATGTGACATTCTTTTCAACTGCCTATGCCCCGAAGAATTCAACAAAATCAGTCGTCTTGAGAATGTAAAAGAGATTTGGGATACTTTGATTGATATGCATGAAGGTACCGAATCCGTGAGAGAATCCAAGTTGGATGTTCTTCAAAGTCAACTTTCAAGTTCAAGATGAAGGATGGTGAAGGAGTCAATGAAATGTATTCTAGGCTAGCTCTCATCACAAATGAGATTGCCGGCTTAGGAAGCGAAGAAATGACCGACAAATTCATCATCAAGAAGATACTTCGAGCTTTGGATGAGAGATATGACACCGTGTGCACATTGATCCAAATGATGCCCAACTACAAAGATCTCAAGCCTACGGAAGTCATTGGAAGGATTGTTGCTCATGAGATGACACTCAAGGACAAAGAAGAGCTTCACAACAAGTCTAGTGGTGCTTACAAAGTCACAAGTGATGCCCCCGCAACTTCAAGCATCAACCTTGTCACCAATGAAGAGATAAGCCTCATGGTCAAGAAATTCAACAAGTTCTACAAGAATAGAGGCAAAGAACGAAGCTCCAACTCAAGATATGAAGAAAAGCGTTCGTCAAGTCATGACCGAAACTGCTACAATTGTGGGAAGCCCGGACACTACTCAAATGAGTGCACGGCTCCCTACAAACGAAGAGAAGAGTCACCTAGAATACGAATCTCAAGAAATGAATCACCTCTGAAAGGATGTGGATGTCGCCTAGAGGGGGGGGTGAATAGGCGCTTTAAAATAATTACGGTTTAGGCTTGAACAAATGCGGAATAAAACTAACGTTTAATAAGTCAAGCACAAAACGTAAAACAACTAGGCTCACCTATGTGCACCAACAACTTATGCTAAGCAAGATAAACAATTAAGTGATAGCAAGATATATAGCAAGAAACAATATGGCTATCACAAAGTAAAGTGCATAAGTAAAGGGCTCGGGTAAGAGATAACCGAGGCACGTGGAGACGACGATGTATCCCGAAGTTCACACCCTTGCGGATGCTAATCTCCGTTCGAAGCGGTGTGGAGGCACAATGCTCCCCAAGAAGCCACTAGGGCCACCGTAATCTCCTCACGCCCTCGCACAATGCAAGATGACGTGATTCCACTAAGGGACCCTTGAGGGCGGTCACCGAACCCGTACAAACAAGGTTGGGGCAAACTCCACAACTTAATTGGAGGCTCCCAACAACACCATGAAGCTTCACCACAATGGATTGTGGCTCCGAGGTGACCTCAAATGCTCGGGGCAATCTCCACAACCTAATTGGAGACCCCGAAGGTTGCCCGGAGCTTTGCACCACAATGATTGAGCTCCGAGGCACCACCAACCGTCTAGGGCGTCAAAGCACCCAAGAGGAACAAGCTCAAGGGTGCTCAAACACCCAAGAGTAATAAGCTTCTCAAACTTCACTTCCACGTATCACCGTGGAGAACTCAAACCTATGCACCAAATGCAATGGCAAGGGCACACGAAGTGCCCAAGTCCTTCTCTCCCAAATCCCACCAAAGCAACTAATGCTAGGGAGGAAAATGAAAGGAAGAACAAAGAAGAACACAAAGAACTCCAAGATCTAGATTCAAGGGGTTTCCCTCACTTAGAGGAGAAAGTGATTGGTGGAAATGTGGATCTAGATCTCCTCTCTCTTTTCCCTCAAGAACTAGCGAGAATCATTGGAGGGATTGAGAGTTAGCAAGCTCGAAGAAGGTCAATAATGGGGGGCAAATTCGAGCTCAAAGGATAAGGTTCAATGGGGAAGAAGACCCCCTTTTATAGGTGGGGAAAAATCCAACCGTTATGCTCACAGCCCTCACAGAGCGGTACTACCGCTCATGGGAGTGGTACTACCACTAGGGTGGTGGAAGCCCTTTGAAAAACAACAGCGAGGAGGCAAAAGGCCAGTAGAACAGCCAGAGCGGTACTACCGCTCGTCCTCACGGTACTACCGCTAGGGATAGCGGTACTACCGCTAAGGGTAGCGGTACTACTGCTTGCGAGCGGTACTAAAAAAATACATCCGTGCCTACCACCGCTGGACTTAACATGAGATTTTGGTCCGGAGCGGTACTACCACTCTGGAGCCGCGGTAGTACCGCTCTGGAGCGGTAGTAAAAAATTACATCCGCTCCAAGCCGCGGTAGTACCGCTGCAGCCTTTTAAGAACACCAAAACAGCCACAACTTCTGCAAACGGACTCCGAATTCAACGAAACCAAGTTTGTTGGAAAGCTAACGACATGGGCTAACAAAATCTTGATAGAAATATCAATAAGAAGCAAATGAGAAAAGGCCCATATGAAAATGGTGAGAACCCTTCCTCGAATAAGACCGGTAAAACCTCCAACATCGAAAACATCATAGAAGATGCATATGGACTCCGTTTTCGATGAACTTGAGCTTATCATGAAGCTGACCATAAGCTCAAGAACCCACATACAGAAAAAGCCAACCAAGAACCAAGAAAGATGATGATGCCAAGAATGCAATGGTTTGAGCTCTCAACGAACGATACGATCAAGCTACTCACTTGAGAGCCCCCCTTGATAGTACGGCAATCGATCCTATAACCCGGTCTCCCAACTACCACCATGAGACCGGTAAAATAGAAAACCCTATCAAGGTCAAACCTTTGCCTTGCGTATAGTCCACTTGAGCTAGATGATGATGATCTTGTCCTTCTCAAGATGGACCACCTTTCTTGATTGCGTCGGCTCGATGAAGACTAGTAGATTGCTCCCCCATACTCCACTATGGGAGAGCCACTCTTTGGCACATCTTCACAAGTCCATTATCACCACAATGGACGGCAAGCTTCAAGCATGATCTCTCTGTGATGCTTCACTTGAACTTGCACACCGCAACCTTGATGACAATCACCACTTGATGTCATCCTCCATGGGTTGTATGAGATCTTCCTATTGACGCAAACCCATGGAAATATACCTAACCCCACAATGAACTCTCACGTAGACCATAGGTTAGTATACAAAGCGTAATGGACAATGCTTACCATACCATGGGATCACTTGATCCCACTTGGTACATCTTCTACGCTTTGTGTGTTGATCAACTTGAATCATTCTTTGCCTTAATCTTGATCAACCTTGTGTCTTATCTTCTCTCTTCATAAAGATGATGTCTTGAAGATAAACATGAATGCTCACACAATCTTCTTCTTCAAGACATGCTAGCAATAAGCTCAACACTCACTAGACCAATCTTTGGATAGATCCTTGGATACCACCTTGGTTAACACATAAACTCCTTGAAACCAACAAATGGACTTCAAGAAAAGCCTATGGACAAATCCTACGAATATAACTCAACGCAACCATTAGTCCATAGAGATTGTCATCAATTACCAAAACCAAACATGGGGGTACCGCATGTTATTTCAACCTCAAAGAGAGAGAAGGAGTAGAGATGATCGTTATGAACAAAGACCCTCAAGGAGAAGTAGGGACTCGGAGAAGAAGGACAAGTACACCAAGAGCTACTCAAGAAGAAGACATCAAGCTCATGTTGGTGAATGGGTTTCCGGCTCCGAATCCGACAACCACTCCGAGAGAAGCTATCACTCCAACTCCGACTATAGTCAAGATGAAGGTGTTGCCGGACTTGCACTAGTGACTACCAACTCCTATGATCTATTTGATTCACCAAATAAAGGGAGTGGAAGTTGCTTCATGGCTAAAGGCCCCAAGGTATTACACCCCGAGTATCTTGATTTCAATAGTGATGAAGATGACTTACTTGGTGATGATGACTTGCTCTTTGATAAAACTAGTGATGTTAGTCAAAATGAACTTGATAATTTTCATGATAGTCAAGATAAGTCGGTTGATGATGATTAGATGAGAATAGAACAACTAACTAAAGAATTAAACACCCTTAAGTTAGCCCATGAATCTACTCTAGAAGATCATAGAGAGCTTGTAAGGACTCATGAGAAGCTACGCTTCGAGAAGCTCACCTTGGAGCAAGAACATTAGTTTCTTAAAGCTATCAATGACGATCCCCGAAAGAAGACTTCATCTTATCTAGCCAAACGATTACTCTTGTCTATATTCATGCCACAAGTTAAACTTAGACAAACTAGTAACAAAGGCAAGAAAGGTTCTTCATCTAGTAGCAACAATAAAAATGCTAAATCTAATGATGTTGTTTCTAGTAGTTCTATTGATTCCACTAATGATGATTCTCTTAGCCAAGTTACACTTGAGCAAGAAAACAATTTATTGAAAGGGATTATAGAGAAAGGTATCTACAAGAGTCTTGCCGGGTGTAAGCAATTTGAGGAAATTATACGCAAGCACGGAGGATACCGGAAGAAACATGGCATTGGTTACTTCAACACAAATAGAGTTGAATGGGAAGAAGGTCAATACCCCCAAGCCCAAGTTTGTTCCTCAAAGGGAGAAGTATGAACATACTCTTCCCAAGGGAACAAACACTCAAGATGACTTTCCACCACAAGACAACAAGCTCAAGGGTAAGGACAAGCTTCAAGAGGACATTGACTCATATGAAGATGAATCCCAAGCTTTGGTGAAGTGGGTTCCCAAGGCTACTTCAAGCTCAACTTCTACAAGTGCCACTTCAACACTAAGGATCCCCATCAAGTTGATGTGGGTCCCAAGAAGAAGAACTAGAGAATTTCTTGAGGGGTGACTCTGCCAATGAAATTCACTCACATTCATTATTGGCAAGAACTAGTTGCAATCAACGTCAACAACATGCAATGGTTCAAGGAGTCACATATTCCCTCAAAGGTAAGCAAGAGACAAGGTAATCAACAAATCCATGGACATCATCATGTATGCTTTGCACTCCATGTCCATAGATATCCTTGTATTTGTCTCTTGTGCTTGGGACTAACCCATGTAGGTGAGAAGAGTAAGGAAACAATAAGGATGCTCCCAACTCTTGGTGATCTTCATCAACCTTGAGCATCCACCACTACATCACCCACATAGTCTTCTACGACAAACCCAAGGTTAGTTTATCCCTCCTATGGGTGATGTCACATCAAGGGGGAGCTTTACTCTAAGACTTGAGTTAAAGCATCTCTTAGAATGTGAACATTAAATGCTTTATGTAAATGTGGTAACCACACTTGTGCTTAAACGATGAGTATGACCTATGAGCAAGTATTCTTACTTGGCTCCTGAGTCAATATACTCATATATAGATGACTCCGTCATCGCCAAAATGCTTGATAGATGCTAATATGTATGTGCATGTTTGCCATGATTTTATTTGACATCTTATTGTGTGAGTATGTTGGTCTGCATTTATTTATCCATTCGAGGACATCCAATTATTGCTATTTGAATTTTGATTTATCTTTTGCCAATTGGATGGACAAGAATGCCTAGCACCACTCTCTAGCTATCTATGCTTTCTCGTCTCATATTCCTTTCTTGCTGCATCACAAAATTTGAACAAGTACTTTTCGATATCTCTGTGTGAGGAGCACTCGGAGTTCCGTATCGACAAAGGACTGACCATTAAAACCTCCCAAGTGCATCTTGGTGGAACTAACACCAAAATCTCGGTCTCACCGAATGCCACGTGTCGGATAACGTGGACGTACGATAGCACCACCTATCGGAACCACGGGAAAAATCTCCGTGTCTTCAAATTGCGTTTGATCTTCCTTCCTACCCTCTACCTCATATGCTTGTCTTTACTTTCCGCTGCTATACTCTTAGACATGCATGTGTAGGGTGTACTTGAATTGCTATAATCGCTAAAATCTGCTAACACTTAAAATTGGGAAAAGGTAGAATTTTTTATTTGCTCAAGTAGTCTAATCACCCCCCCCCTCTAGACATACTTTCGATCCTACACAACCCGTCATCGACCTGGAACGATGAAGATTCTCAGTGGCTCGACGCTTTTACGTCGTCAGACTACACCACTGAGGAGGACAAGGATTAGTCTAGCATTGTTTTATCTATTTTTATTTAGCATCGTATGAACTTGTTTGCGGTTCCATTATGAATTTGAATTTGAATGTGAATGTTTCCGTTGCGTTGTTTATATTTTTTTCAAGCGGCGGCTGCTCTGAATTTTACCGCACCTGATGAAACGCTACAATGGCGCGCTAAATTTTGCAACGCCTGGAAAAGCAACTACCCTACTGCGCACGCTAAAACGCTATTTCGACGCTGCAATTTTTTTTTAATACGCCGAGCTACCGTGCGCCTGTTGGAGATCTCTTATTAAACAGAATGAAAGCCTATTTTAAGGGAGCCATTTCAACATAAGAGAAACACCTGTTTACTAACTAACCATGAACTTTTTAACATATGTTCGACGGTTATTTCTTCGTGAACAAAACTTTTGACGTACCAAGCAGACATGGAAGCGAATGGGCTCTCGAAAAGCCAGTATCCCTATTGTCTGCACTTTGGCACGCATGGAATCATGATCCGGTCCAGCATATCAAACAACCACCCTATGCAACTTTACAGGTCAAAGCTCACAAACAGTAACATAATCTTTGACTCCCAGCACGGCGGATCAACCGCACTTACTTCGCGGTGAAAATTCTAGGCTCCAGTCGGAATAATCAGTTTTAGGTCTCCAGTCGGAATACTCAGTTTTAGGTCATACATATTGCAACATAATAAGGTGGTCACTTCCACGGTACCATACTGCCCTCCATTTATAGGAACGGTTCTTGTCTGCCATTCCTAGACTAGGCTATCATAGAGCCAAAGCAGCGATCATACGACATATCCATGATCGGAATGATGTGGTAGATCGTCTAACTATATTATTGACTAGAGTTCATGGCGAGGAGAGGACTATAGCTAGGGTTGGTGCCTGGAATGCTGGTTTAGTTCTGGGCTCCGGGCTCCGTTTCAGTAGTCCAGTGGCGTCACGGAGGCCATGCTGTCGGTGAGATTCTGCAAGTCGTGGCCCCCAGAATAACCGTCGCAGACATTGCCCTGCGCCATCCTCGCTCCAGGTGCAGAAGACGGAAGGCCTTCGCCACCGCGGACCATCTGCTGCACCTCCTGCAGCGAGAGTATCTTGATGCACCCTACGCTATTCACAAACTCCCTAGGAAAGAATGGCATTCGAAGATGTCAATGCACCAAGAGGAGATCTAATTTATTGTATGTGCATACAGCCGGAGATGGTTTTTCTGGGTCACTTACAGCCATGGGTCGTCGCCGACGAGAAGAATATCATTTTCTCGGTCGACGAATACAAGCTGCCAGCCTGATCTTACGGGGTCCTCCAGTTGGCCTTCGAGGCCAAATAGATGCTCCAGCTCACTACGAAACTCGTAGTAGCTGCTGAATTTGGTGATGTCGAGCGATCTTCCAGTGGACCCTGATTTGCAAACCTAATAAAACCAATATCAAAAGAATTCAGCCTTCAGTTCATGCAGAAGAACTATGCATAATAAGATGGATTAACAGGTAACTGTGTGTTGGCACTCATCAAAATGGTGTCATTGGTGACCCAACAATTGTGCTCAAGATATTGTAAGACTTCACACAAAACTTTAAGAAGTACAGTAATTGATACGAACTTTTTGCCTCTAAGCCCACTTAATATGAACTCTTTACCTCTTAAGTCATCAGATCCACATTACCTCTCAAGTCAGCAGATCCACTTTGAAGAATATTCATTGAAGAATTTAAAGAACAAAATGCATAAGAAGAAAACGCATACCTTCACAAAGATTCCATCTTGTGATGGGTTTACACCACACATATTATCAAGAGAGTTGAAGGTTCCCGATTCGCCTAAACAACTGGAAGTTGCTAAGGTGTCTGCGGGTGGCAAATCTTCGCCACTATACCTCAACAATGGTTCACGTGTCATTCTTGGGTCTGCAGAATAAAACTAGCGTTTAATTAGTCAAGCACAAAACCTAAAACAACTAGGTTCACGTGTCGGCGTTCTGGGATCGGGGGTACCCAGACCTGCCTGCCTGCGGCCCAGCACGTGGCCCACCTCAACGGCCCGGTACGGCCTGGCAACAAACCCCCCCAAGACAAGACCCTCGTGAGGGCCCCGGCCTCGCGAGAAGAACGATGCCAAGACCTCCAGGGGAGCGGCCTCCCCAGGTTGCCTCCCGAGGAGCGGAGATTCCTATGCAGGTACCCGGCCTCATGAGGCTAGGATGACGTAAGCCGTGATGATGAAGGCCAGGCGGGCGCCAACGGGCGCAGAGGGGGCAGTTTCCCCTTTGGTGCTAAGGAGGCAAGGACGTACGCAGGTTCCCAAGGGACCCCCAAAGGTTTCCATTCCAGTGCAACAAGACCAAGACCACGGGCTCAGCAGGACAGATGTCATCGCCGAGCCCACCTCTGCATCGCGCTCAGTTGCTTTGCAGGTGAAGACCACCTTTAGTCAGGATAAGATGTACTTCATGTTCCCTTTCAAATTTGGCCATTGTGGGATCCCTTCCCGACTGTGCGATAAGGAAAGAGGACCCAAGGCACTATAAATAGGGACTAGCCCCCACCGTAGAAGGGGGCCGAAAGACAGACCAATCCATCCTCACCCAAGAGCCCTCACGAGGTCGCTCACCATTGTACTAGTTCATCCCCAAACCTCCTCGTGAGGCCAATCCACCCAAAGCAGGAGTAGGGTTTTACACCGCAAGGTGGCCCAAACCTGGGTAACTCTCTGTGTCCGTCTTCTTGTTCGTTCGCACACGCATTCGGCAAGGCTTGGCTTTGGAGTGGCGAGCTTGAGGCAAGTGTGGGTGAAGATCTTCACACACGCCCCAGAGTTCGAACCTTCTTGGGTCTGCGGAGCCCTGATTCCGACATTTGGCATGCCAGGTAGGGGTGTGTCGAAGTTCTATCTTCACCGGCCATGCTCCGCCCTTGCCTCGTCGTCTCCATGGCAGGCGCCGCTCCCAAGGCTTGGCAGCCCGCGGCCTATGGGGACGCTATGGGTTGCCCGGCCACGCCCGCGGTCGCTTGTATCCTCGGCGGGTCGCAGGCACCCGCGTCAGGTCGCCATGTCAAGCAGTTTCTCTGCCAGGCGGGCGTAGCTCAACCGCGTCCCGAGGCCCCGCGGAGCAGGGCAAGGCCAGAGACTGATACGTCTGCAACGTATGGATAATCTATGAAGTATTCATGCCATATTCATCTATGTTTACAATACTTTCATATGGTTTTGATGCACTTTATATGATTTATTTAGAACTAACCCGGACCGACGTTGTTTTCAGCAGAATTACCGTGGTGTTGTTTTTGTGTAGAAAATGAAAGTTCTCGTAATCGCCCGAAACTTTTTGGTGATTTTTTCTGGACCAAATAAGCAATATTGGAGCGAAAAACCACCGGAGAAGAGCCACGAGGTGGTCACAACCCACCAGGGCACGCGAGAGGGCCCAGGTGCGCCCTGGGGTATCGTGCCCTCCTCGTGGCCCATCTTGGCATGAAACTGACGCCCAAAAATCCTATAAATATAGAAACCATCAGAAATAACCCTAGACTCTCCGCTCTGCCACCGCAACTCTCTGTATCGATGAAAAACCAATCTGGAGACGTTCCAGTACCCTGCCGGAGAGGGAAATCCATCTCCGGTCGCCATCTTCATCATCCCGGCGGAGGCCATGACAAGGAGGGAGTAGTCCACCCTTGGGGCTGAGGGTATGTACCAGTAGCTATGTGTTCAATCTCTCTCTCTCTCTCTCGTGTTCTTGAGATGTCACGGTCTTGATGTATCACGGGCTTTGTTAATATAGTCGGATCTCATGATGCTATTCCCTTGTTACCTTGTTGTGATGAATTGAATCTTTCCCTTTGAGATATCGTTATGTTGGATTGAACATTGGATTTGAGAACACTTGATATATGTCTTGCGTGCGGATACCCGTGGTGATAATGGGGCGTTCTATTGATTCACTTGATATATGTTTTGGTACTCAACTTGCGGATTCCCGCGGTGACATTGGGGTAATCTATGCATAGGGTTGATACACATTCTTGTCCTACTTTCTTCGATAGAAATATTGGGGCACTCTTTGAGGTTCTTTGTGTGGATTGAGTATTGTGAATCTGAAATTATTTGATGTGTATCGTATAATTAACTCATGGATACTTGTGGTGACATTGGAGTATCTAGGTGACATTAGAGTTGGTTGATGCGTATCATACGGTGTTATTCTAGTACGAACTCTTAGATAGATCACACGGAAAGGATAACTTGATGTTATCTTAGTACGAACTCTTGAATAGATCGATCAGAAAGAATAACTTTAAGGTGGTTTCATACCCTACAAACAATTCCTTCTTATGTTCACCGCTAGATAAGAACTTTGGAGTGATTCTTCGTTGCACGTTGAGGGATGGTTATGTGATCCAATTATATTAGCATTGTTGAGAGATTGCACTAGCGAAAGTATGGACCCTAGGCCTTGTTTTCAAGCATTGCAATACCGTTTGTGCTCACTTTTGTTACTTGCTACCTTGCTGTT